>OY751316.1:34468782-35068782 GCA_963564615.1 Rhorus exstirpatorius | reverse complement strand
CTTCTGTCTCGCTTTTCCCTTTCATCCATTTCTCTATCTCTCTCTCTCTCTCTCTCTCTCTAGTCTCTTCCTCTCGCCTTTTGTCGTCAATCCCTTTCCGCGTCTTTTCTTCTCCAGTCTCTCTTTGCTACCGCACCTCTCGAGCTTTCTTCACCGCGCTGCATTGTACAATAAAAAATTTTCTATATAGTACTTTCATACTATCAAGTCATTCATTCGATCACTTACATTTTCCAATTTTTTACAATTTTTTCGTTCGTTTATTCGTTAAATTCTGTTCATTTTTCCATTTTTTTTTTTAAATCCATTCGAATTATCAAAATATTTATCGACTAAAATCCTTGCAACGCCTGCGAAAACTCAGGAATATAAACGGATAAATAACGAAAAATCATTGAAAAAATAGCTCCGACGTATCCTAATTACCATATCGTGGAAAATTAAAATAAAAATTTGAAACAATCGTCATTCTATACCTGATTAACGTTGGCATGTTATTTTTATGAATAAATCGGCAATAAAAATTGTTTCAAATATTTGCAAATTTATATAAATTTCCATTATGAAAATGAATGAGAATAATAACTGACAATAATTGCAGTTTAATTGAATACAAATTTTTTCAAACTGAATTTTGCAACGAATGTTTCTAAACAATCCATATCCGGTGTAAAAAACCTAACGAAATTTTAACTCTTAAGAATTGGACACAATCGTCAGTGAAACCATGTTCCCTTTTAGAAACATTATTGTTATCAATGTTTGTAAAAACAATTCCTTTATAATTAAGCACTCATTCGGATATGAATATTTGAGCTATTGCCTAGATGGCCAGAAATATCCAAGCTTTTTTTCCCCAAAATACGTTTTATTGGAATTAAGTGTCAGAAAGAGCTTATCAAAAGGAGAAAACTTTGCTCTCTCGCCACGTACACTATATCGAACCCATTCTATATTCTTCTCCATCGAGCTCGAGCCGATTCCCGTTAGGCAAGAGCTTCAGTTTCGTACGTGATTCCCGAGAACCTTGCGGGTTTTCGTAACACCTCTTCACGTTAGAACGAGGCTCAATTCGCCTCTGTTATAACGTTTCAACGAAAACGCGAGGATCAACCGCTTATTTTTTTTTTTTATGTATATATATATATATTTTTTATTATTATTCTCGCTCCGTTCCTATTCGTTGTTCAATTTTCAGTAATTGACTTTTGTCCATCAGAATTTTCTTTCATTCTCCCAAGCTTTTCTCACGATTTTAAGTTTTCCCTCTATTCGCCAATTTCATTTTCCTAAATTTCCCAATTTGCGAAAATACGAATTATTTCATCCTCGTGCCAATTTTTGCTCTTGGCAATATTTCTGTCCCTTCTCACCTGATGATGAGGTTCATATCTCGTTTCATTTTATTCGTCTTCTCTCGTTTCTACGATATTTTTAACCCTCCCGCCCCTCTTTCACGTATAATACCTCCCTCCCAATCGCCGACGGCCGAAGAGCCCTTTTACTTCGTTAAAGATAATTTATTCAACAACCACGAGAAACGACCAGAGGGGCTCGAAGATTGCTCCCTCGTCTCGATCTCAGTGATAAAATACTCGTCGGCAGAAAAATACAAGAGGGTTAACCCTCGGAAACGAGAGAGAGAGAGAGAGAGAGAGAGAGAGAGATACCAGTAGCGGAATAAGGACGAATGATAAAAATAAAGATATGCACGTGTAAAAAAACAAAATTCGTCGAAGCCGGTGAGGACTGAAAATATAATGGGACGATAAGAGATAGGGGGTGGATGAAACAACAAAAATGTAAACCAGGTCAATTTCAACTCGTATCCATAACGAAATTTTTCATTTTCTTTTTTTCACCCCTTTTTTTATACACGTCGTAATATTTCTCACCCCCTTTCACCCCTCTCGTCTGACGAGTCTTTTGGGTCAGCCTGGTCGACGAGCGTCAACGAAATTTATTCGACGCCCTACGGCATTCGCTCTAATTGGGCTAATTGGGGCCAATGGATTATTAGAACGCCGAGAGGACGAGATTGGTATGGGACAAGGAAGAAATAAAAAGAGAAATTCGTGGAGAAAATGAAAGAATTTTCTTCCCTCGAATTTCGCGTTTTTTTTTTCCAGCCATGACGCTCCTCGCAGTATCACTTTTGTTTTACGAAGGGATGAAAAAATACGACAAGAAAGAAATATCCATCCCAAAATCTTTCTGCGATAACGAGATATGGTTGTTTCGAAGTTAGCAGCATATCACACCCGAGTATAATGTATTTGGTGGATTAGAAGTAAACCAAATTTTCCATTTTCCTCCTGGCTATATCGCCTCTTCTTAATTCATCGTATGATGGAATTTCTCCTCCATCAAGAATTTCGGTTGAAGCTAAACAACTTGGATAAGTTATATACGTGACATCGTGAACCACTACGTTTGGTGCGGGCTTAATTGACGAGAGGATAAACTGTTGGACGAACTTCGGACCCCCAGGGTTATGAAAGGGACAAAACTTCGTGACGTAAAAGTTATACGGCCCAACACCGACGCAAAACATTAATTTCAATGAAGCCTCTTTGGGAACGAATGTGTCAAGGCGAAATAAAGTTTTTCTTTTGGTTTGAGTGAAATGATTATTCAAATCATATTTATCAAGCAATAATAATCAAAACAGTAGAATAAAACTACAAAATCAATGCAAATTAATTCTGTTGCGAAAATATAGTGAAATTACAAAGTAAAATGATGTTTTTCTTCGTTAAACTTTTCACTAATGAAGTTAAAATTTTGCCGAAAATTCACGAAGTGATTTAAATCAATATTTTTCTGACCTGTATGCTGCCATAAAATATTTTACCTCACATTCGTCAGTCTCTGAATTTCCTGAAACTCCTAAAACTCAAACTACGTACTTACTATATATATATATATATATTTATATACTACGTACTATATATATATATATATATATATATATATATATATATATATATATATATATATATATATATATAAGGGAATTTGCGAAATTTTCATGGCCTTATTCAACCCCTTGAAACATCCCCATTTCGTGCTGGTTGGCACATCCTCACGAGCTTGTAGCTATATACGGATAGCAAGATCGGGAACAGCTTGCCTTCGCTCTCACGCTGCTGCAAGGGATGGTGGCTCCCGAATCGCTCACGGCCCAGCCCTTACCTCGACGATACTTCCACCCTACCCTTACCTGTAGTATACTTCATCCGGTTCAGCCGTCTTTTACGAGCATCTATACTTTCTCGCGAGTCGTCACGAGTTTTTACGAGAATTTCTCGTCCCGAGGAAAGGGCCGCTCAGAGATATGAATAATTTTTTTTTTATCGTGTCAGATCAGATAAAATTATGTCATATCGCATTATCATTGAATCAATCTCGTGATGCTCCCTTTTTTATCTAATTTTTTTTTTTTTTTTACCGATGAAGCAATCAATTTCGATCCAAAGCTCGACTTTTCATTTGAATTTCATCAGCCATGATGAAATACGAATGACGAATTTACCAGAGACAATAAAAATTGTTGTAGAGAATATTCAATGAAAAACTCAAATTATCCGCAAAGTAAAAAATAAAAATTTTCTAAATTATATTGCCACACCCTATGCATTGAATTCTACGTTGCATACTCGTTCTGTAATTTCACGAATATCAACGGCTTTTCCAATATGTGGAAATTTGAAAAAAATAAAAAATAAAATACAACCCCTCATCGAACGAGTCAATTATTGTTTAACATGTGTGGATTGTGTCGAGAGCAAGAGCTTTCATGAGATAAGGGATACGATCTATTAAAACAAGGTTTGTCGAGCGTCAAATTGGGACGTCGAAGTGTCAGGCTTGACGATGAGATATTGGAACGATCATTCACCCCTCTCCCGACGAAACATCTGGGTATATATTCCTATATATTCCTAAATACACGACGAGACTTTGACGAGACGAGAATGAGGGAAGAGCAAAGATCCCGTATACATACATTACTTTATACCTTTTTTTTATACGCTGTATAGGATAATACGATGACAGATTATAACTTCTGTGTTTGCAGATTGCTTTCTCTCGTTTGTGTGTACACAGCCCGGAAGTAGGGAAAAGGAAACGCGTTTTGTGACGTTTTTTTTTATGATTAAAAATCGATTCGATCGAGTCTACGATGTGAAAATTGAAACTCAGCGAGCGATGCCGGGAATTAAAATAAAAATATTTCAAGGCGTGGACTCTTATGTCCTTCAATATGGTACGATTTTTTAAATTTATCTATAAATACAAATAAGGGCGTTGACCACTTTAGATTTCTTTTTTTTTTTCACGCAAATTTGTAGAAGATAGAGATTTTCTGTAAAAATCGATTGTAAGTTAGACGTTTGAGGCTGCCACGAGACGATAAAAATTGAAATCGAATACATCGAGAAGAATGCTTATCGAGTAGCCAAGATCCGTTATCGATCAGACGCAACACGAAAAATTGCTATTAATTTTTATGCGGTATCCTAATATCGTAAGATTCACGTGAAACGGCCAAAAAATATGTATTAATCATTTACATGTAATTATAAATGGTATATATATATCAAGAACAAAATTATTTCATCATCAATTTCTCAATGACAAATATCGTATAATATATGTATATATTTACCTCGCTTCGACGGGCTGTCCGCGCTGCTATTAAATCCAGGTACGGCAATCACGAGAACGAAGAGTCCACAGTGTACCCAAAACATGTTTACGTCTTAACAACATTGTTTAATTCCATTTTACATAACGTCCGCGAAGCACTTGCTTTCCTTATTATCGTTATCTCGTTTTAATTCTCGAATCGCCCAGATGCTGCTGCTGCTGCTGCTACTGCTGCTGCTGCTGCTGCTGCTGCTGCTGCTACTGCTGCTGCTGCTGCTCCTGCTGCTCCTGCCGATGCTCCTGTTGATTCTCGTCTCACGCATAATCGTCGTCACATTAATAATTAGCCACGGCGCGAAAAACACCATGACCCCTCGAAGAACGTGAAGCAATAAAAAAAAAAAACTTTGGACTACGTAATTTTACGGTAAATTTTTCGATTTTTCATCGTTACGCGTTTATTAAATTCATTCGATCGATTGTTTATTCGTGTCGTGATCGATGACGAGCGTCTATAACAAAATTCTGCGTGCTATCAACGACGCTCGAGACAGGAATTCCCGATACACGGAGGGGTGGAATTTACTCCGTGGGGCGAGTCATAGAACCGGCAAAGCGCAATAGAGAAACACCGGGTGAGGCAGTGCATCGACAATGATGATGCGAAGGAGATGAAGAATTAAAAAAAAAAAAAAAAATTTTTAATGACCGCGAAACTAGAGAATATTTCTTTTTATAATTTTGCTCATTTTTATTTCAATTTTTTCAGCCGTTTTTCTCGCGACGTGATAAGACTTTGGACGGTGGAGAGAAAGGTAAACGACAGGAACCTTCACCCTCGCACGCCCATTCTTGTTAACTCCTTTTTTTTTCTCCTCTCTACGGGCATCAATTTTATTCCACCGATTTCTCAATTCAATGCGCGAACTCACCCCTGGCCCGACTGATTTGCAAAAACGTTTTTTTTTTTTTTTTCCCCCGACAAGCAACGAGTTACGGATCTCAAAAAAATGACTCGTTCAATTGCTCTGAGAGTGTACCCCCGTCACATTGCCGTCTCGTGTCCAAAGAATCTCGCACACATTCGAAACCTCTTTTCCGCCTATTTTTCGTCTTTGATTCTTATAGAAAAAAAAAAAAACACTCCCGGTATTATCGCTTGTGAACGAATTTTAATTCATCGTCATTATATTATTATTATTATGATAATTATAATTATATCACGATTATTATGATGAATTTTTTTTTTTGTGTATAAGAGGTGCCTTTTCAACAGGACCGTGTTCAACACGAGATACCCGTTATACGATTATTCAGTTCAGTTGGAAAATCGTTTTACGAAAATTACCAACGCATGATTCTGTCCATCGTCTTTGCGACACAACTCACTCTCGTAACAACAACAATGGCCCGTCGTAAAAAAAAAAAAAAAAAGAAGAATAAAAGAGAAAAACAGCAAGATTTTACCAGTCTGACATGTTCATCCCCCTCCCATTGAGCGCTTCATCGAAACATCGCGTTGCACCACTTTCAAGATGTCTCAAATTTCACCTCTCGCTCATGCTTTCTTTCTTCTCCAAAATTTCATTCGTACCAATACGACCTATGACGCAGGGCTTGAGAGCAAACTTTTTCGTTTCGCGCGATGTTACCGAGAAGAAAGGCTCGTAAAATTGCGCTGCAATACGCGGCGGCTTAATTTGAGAACGATGTCGAGAGATTCGAGGGATAGAGAAAAAGAAAAATAAGACGATAAACGAAAGAGGAGAATGAAAATTTACGCGCAATTTCAGCGAAGACCTACGTAAAAAAAAAAAAAGAACGAGCGATGAGCGACCGACAACGTGTCCTCGTCGAGAGTGAACGGAAAACAGCGCGCCGACGAATTCACCTCCTGCACGCACTCTCCGTGTGTGCTCAGCTCGCTCGCTCTTCGCTTCTGTCTGGCTCGCGGAATCACGCCACGGCTGCCATCTTCTTACCCCGCTGGAACTCTGGAGTATGAAAATATTTGCTGCACCCCTTATTCCTCCCACCCTCCGTGATGCCGTGCTCACCGTCTCTCTCCCTCTCTCTCTCTCTCTCTCTCTCTCTCTCTCTTTCTTTCTCTCTCGCTCCTACTCTATTTTACTCCCTGAGCTTTTCACGACGCGATGACGTTGAATTTCCCACCCCTGAATTTCCGACACCCATCTACCCTTCACAGCATCCAGCCCAGTATTTCCATCTTTGTTGTACTCTTGTATGTTGGAAACCAGCCGCCACTCAGTGAAACGACGAGTGGGGGAAGTTTCCATCTATGCAGTCCCTTCTCTCTCTCTCTCTCTCTCTCTCTCCCTCCCTCTCTCTCTCTCTCTCTCTCTCTCTCTCTCTCTCTCTCTCTCTCTCTCTCTCTCTCTCTCTCTCTCTCTCTCTCTCTCTCTCTCTCTCTCTCTCTCTGTCGCCAACCCTCTCTCCTCCTCTTCCTTTCTTACTCGCTCTCTCGCTCTCTCACCCTTGTTCCTCGTCATTCTATTCTCCTTCCCCTACTTTCCCGGAGCTTTCCCGAGTTTGCGCCCTCTCGTTCACCTCCCTCTCTATGTTTCCCTCTATGTTCTCTCTCCTCCAGGTTCCATCTCCCCTGTTCACGTATAACATCTCTAGATTTGCTTTTCCCATCGGTGTTACATATACGTACACACGCGACACATCAACATCAGCATCAGGATCATCGGAGCAACCCCTCACGGGCTGCTGCTTTTGCTGCTGCTGCTGCTGCTGCTGCTGCTGCGAGCTCGACGCTGGTCCCGCGCTGTGCCAGAGAACGCGGGCTCGGTCATACCGGGACCGCACACTACCTCTTATCGATTCCTGCGCCATTTCCCGTACCCCCGTGTGACTCCCTACCCGAATCAATAAACCGGGAGTTTCTCAACTCCCCCATCTCAACTGCCCCCAACTCTACACTCACCATTTCACTCCCTCTCATCTCTTGCGCTCCTCTCTCTTAATTTTTCCCTCATCGTTCTCACTCCCTCTCTCAATTTTTCCTAGACTGCTTTTAGGACTCACCATGTCTTTCTCTCTCTCTCTCACACACACACACACACACACATACACTTAGGTATTTCCACCCATTTATCCCGGCTGTTTTCGTCCTGCTCGCTATTTTTCGTGATCCAAGCTTTCGTGTTCGTTACACGATTCCGTCTCTTTTCCTTGCCCCAACTCATCCCCACCTCCATCTCCTTTTCTCACTAACTCTCTTCGCATTCCCTACTCTTCTTCATCCTGTATCCATCTCTGTTCTGAGAGCTTCTTCAACAGCATCATCGCTGTTTCTCTTCCTTACCACTCCCTCGTTCTCTTCGTTCTTATGAATGTTCGTTCCTTTTCTCCATAACTGGCATCTTTCTCTCATCCCCACCCTCGACTCTTCATACCTGTCCGAACCATGCAATTTCGAGCTCTCCTGCTATCTTTCTCATTCTCCCCCCCCCCCCCCTCTCACTCTCCTTTCATCGTCCATTCTTTTGCATTTTGCAAGCTCGAGCTCTCTTTCTCTCTCTTCATTCTCCTCTGCAAGTTCTGCAACTCTATCCCCACCATTTGTATTTCTTCTTGGACGACGGCCCCTCCACTACTCCTCTATCATCCCTCTCCGTGTCCTGAAAGCTCCAGTTTTCGGAACTTTTTCCATTTCTATATTTGTCTTTGGAGAGTAGAGCGAGCATTTACTTGTCCTTTTCTCGCTATCGAAAGCTCGATTTTTAACTCTCCCTCCCCTCTCGTTTGCTCGCTGCAAGCAATACGTACGTAAGTTTAGCCACAGGGAATGCAGACAGCGTGAGATGTGGACGAAACCGAAGCGACCCTCTGGCTCGATCTCCGAGCAAGCTCCGGGCGTTTTCGACCTCGAGCTTTTCATCCCTACTCCCTCGACTGCCAGTCAGTAACCTTTTCCTACCTCCTGCATTTCTAACTCTTTCCCTCTCTCTCTCTCTCTCTCTCTCTCTCTCTCTCTCTTTCTCTTTCAGAGTTCCGGGGCTCAGCAACAACTCGATATACACCTGGATGTATCACGTTTCGTCTGCATTCCACGAAAGCTCGATATTCATAGAGATTTGAAATTTTTCTTTGTGTATACTTTTTTGCATTTACATTTTTCCTTCTTGCTATTCATTTTGAAACGAATTATTGCGTAAAAAAAATATATACATATATATATGTATATATCTATTTTCGATGACTTTTACTTTCTCAATTTTACTCGGAATTCGTCAGTCGTGATATAAAATATTTCTCAAGTACTAAAACAAGGAAAAAGAAGTAAAGCAGCAGGTTTCATTTTGCAGAGAGACATGGAGGAAAATGAGGAGTAGATTTGATTCAGTGGTGCAAAACTGAACGTACCCGTCAAACGCAGACCACGTTTCGTTTTTCTCCCCCCCCCCCCCCCCCCCCCCTCCGTTCCACCGATCAAAGCTTTTAACGTTGGAAATGACGCTTTTAACTTTCCTACCTACTCAATTACAGACCGCTCACTCACTGTCTCTCTTTGGTACGCACAACTTGACGGGTATTAAAAAGGCGAAATGGCATGTCGAAAGTTTTTTTTTTCAGTTCAATCCAATCGTATACATGCCCAAATATTTTGGACGAAAAATATTTTTTTCGCCGGGAGATGTAAAAATATATTTCATAAATACGTAATTCCCGTCATGGTTTGTGCGCGTGACCCGAATCAGTGATGCATTACGATGGAATCAGTTAAGCATTACGATAAAAAAAAGCCCCATCCGAAATTATTTCGAGTCAAAATGAATGTGAATAATTATTATCATAATGGAAAAATGATGATTGTTTGTTTGTTTTGTTTTGTTTTTTGTTTTTTGTTTTTTTTTTTTTTTTTTTTTTTTTTCGAAAAATTCAGAATTATTATTCGTTTACAGCGAACATTGAAATTTTGTTTCGTACACAATTGAATGCAGCATAATTATTTATAATAATTTATAGGGTTCATTTCTTTTCCTTCCTCATTCCCCGGTTAAATTTAAGCATTCGATGGAGCTTTTCAATCCCACGTATACTCACCTTAGCCCCAGCATTGAACTGGAAAATCTTGATGCTTCATCCGGTTCTTGCATTCATCAATGATAAATTCAATTAAACGACGCATGAATAGATCCGTTGAATCACATATGATTCCCTATACATCGTGAGAATTGAAGCGTTCTCATACGTTGAATCTTATTTTTCGCTTTATTTTATTTTTATTTTTATTAATTTTTTTCATCACTCGCTTCATTAACTCTTAATAGACCCAAATTTCCCAATAAATTTCAAGTTCTCTCGCACTGTCTTATCTCAAATAACCCCGACTAACCCTTACCCACGTCAAACAGGAATTTTTTTTTATTTATTTATTTATTTTTTTTTTTTTATCGTAAATTCGATTAATCGTTATGCACTACTTCTCGACAATTTTCTCTCCTATAATACTGTCAGCCATCTTTTCTCTTCTTTGTTGTCGGTTTTTTTTCTTTTCATCAAATTTTTTTCTCTTATAAATCTTAATTGGCTATAAATGATTGAAAAAACACACACCTCCGTTCTGACCATTTCGTCCGATATAAATGCGTTATTATTCCTTATTATTATTATTATTATTATTTTATCTCGTTAATA
Organism: Rhorus exstirpatorius; assembly: GCA_963564615.1. Classification (NCBI taxonomy): domain Eukaryota; kingdom Metazoa; phylum Arthropoda; class Insecta; order Hymenoptera; family Ichneumonidae; genus Rhorus; species Rhorus exstirpatorius. The sequence continues at coordinate 35,058,462 of OY751316.1, read as the reverse complement.
TTATTATAGCAGTATTAGTGTATATTATTATTATTATTATTATTATTATTATTATTATTATTATTTCTCGTAGGATATTCATTATTTATCATTAATACCTACTAACAAGTGCATCACACTCACACAACGCAACGTTTTTTTTTCATCCCTTCCTGCATTTTTTTTATTTTCTTCTCTCACGCATGTGCTCTATCATGAGCGTGTATTTTTTTTTCTTCTACTTCCTCTCATCCTCCTCTTCTCGTACTCCTTCGCGATTTTCGCTTTCTCAAATATTAAGTCTCTCCCTTTGTGCGTACGTGTATCTGTGTCTGTCTGTAACTCTCTCTCTCTCTCTCTCTCTCTCTCTCTCTCTCTCTCTCTCTCTGTCTCTCTCTCTCTCTCTCTCCTTTTATCTTTCCTCCGTTAAAATCATCGTACAGGCTAATTATCTCGCTTTATATATATATCTCTCTCTCTCTCTCTCTTTCTCGTAACAACCTATCTTATCGAATTTTCTTCCTCGCACCCCTAAATTTTTTTAGCGTCTCATCCTCTCTTCTTGTTCTTTTTTTTTTTTTTAATATTTTTTCCTTTTTAATTTACGTATACGTTTCGTCAATTAGAGTCGGACAGAGGATCAAAGCGTCCGCAAGGAGCGACTCCTTCACCCATCGACTTTCTATCAATTACAATCGATATTATACCATCGTATAATATATATACTTATATATATTTATATTATTGACCGCAAAAAAAATAAAGAAAAAAAGAGATTCGTAGACGTTCTTTTTTTTCTTCGTTCGTTTTTACATGTGTGTGTGTATGTGTGTGGGTGTGGGTGTGTGTGTGTGTGTGTCTGTGCGTGCGTATGTTTTTTGCGTATATATGTATGCGTGGGCTTTTCTTAAGAGGTCGATCAACGAAACCCTTGAATATTTTATCGTGACATTTCTCACTCTTTTTCATTCGATTATTTATTTATTTATTATTATTATTATTATTATTATTATTATTATTATTATTATTATTATTATGTTTCATATCTGATGTATATAATCTCTTTCATCGTGGCAGATCGACTCGACAGCATGCAATGATTCGATTCTAATAGGAACGAAAAAAAAATTCACAAGCGAATTTAATGCCAAAATATTTCTGAATAATAATAATCGAAAGAAAAAAAATGGATTATTACAACTTCGAATGATTATGAATTATTTCATAATTATAAATTATTGAAAAACTATTTCGAATCGATTGTTTTTTTTTTTTTTTTTTTTTTTTCTTCAGTCGAACGATGACCACTTCCGCTTGACAGTATAATAGAGAATTCATATTGCTCGTCATGATTTGTTCTACGCAGAGTTGTACCGTGTATCTATGTTGGGTGTATACGCGCGATTGGGAAAAAAAAACTCACTGATAAGAGAATACATTCAGCGTGAACGAAAAAAAAATTATAGCTTCATACGATTAAATAAATTTCGCCTCGTTATTAGGAAATTTTTAGTCAAATAATATTTAATTGGATCAAATTTGATAATAAACAACGAAACTTTTTTGGCTCAATGAAAATTTGATAATGGTAACTAAACATTTATCCGGCTATGTTCGATTTTGACGAATTGCGTCGTCGGTGAATGTGGCGAAATAAATGTTTGGTTGTTATTACGAAATATTGACTTGGTTAAATAAATTTTCATTGTCAATCAAAGCCAAAGAAACTTTAGCTTTGCTTAGCAAATGTCGATTAGCTCGAGTAAAATTCGAAAAGAAAAAAAATACATATTTTTCGTCACATTCAACGAAAATTTTTCAACATTGGCATGAAATTCTTTTCTCAGTGCGAGGATTCGTCGACTCCTTTGTACGTGTATAGAAATTATGGAGAGAAAATTCGGTATTCATTTTATTTTCTAATCTTTGTGATAATGACGACGAACATACCACCCGAGCACGATCACACATGCACACACACACACACACACACACACACACACACACACACACACACACACACACACACACACACACACACACACACACACACACACACACACACACACACACACACACACACACACACACACACACACAAAACACGCATATACAGACACACGGACACAGAGAGAGGTAAAACCATAAGTGAGAGCTTGATGCATCTGCTCTTATCTTCTTCGTCTTCTTATTTTTTGGTTCTTACATGTTCTTTCGCTTATTTTAGTTGAACATTTTTTTTCACCACTCCCTCTCTGCCTCCTTTTCTTTCTCTCCCGTCATATTTACGCTTATAGTATCACGATAGAAATGTATATTAAAATTGCAAAGTGTATCGCGAGAAAAGGGCTCATTTTTTTTTTTCTTTTACTTTATCATCGTTTTTCATATCTATCTCTCCCTCTCCCTCTCGTTTTATCACATCTTTTTCAATTCACTCCCTCATCCTTGCATCATTCTTCCTCATAGAGGAAACTTCGTGATGATGAACATATTTTTTTTTATTCTTAAATCTTGCAAGCCTGCGTAATAACGTCGATAAAATGAAAATTCAATTTTAAAATCGAATGTGAATGTGAATGTGTTCATGAATACCAAGTGAATGTGCTCATGATAACAACTTGACGAAAATCAATGTTTAATACTTTTTTTTTGTAATCAATAATTTGAGTTTTTCGAAAAATCTTGAAATCTCGTTATTCTGATTATCGCAAGAAAAAAAAAAGAATTTAATTCTCATTTCCCATCATTCACAAATATTTCTTCATTAGAAGGTCAAAATTAATCAATATATATTATTTCTCTCTTTCCAGTCCCTCAATATCATATCGTTTTGAGCCGTCTGTCCAATCCCTGATCTCTCTCTCGCAGTTTCATAAGAGGAACGATCGAGCATAACGATATTCAACGATATCAACGATTACGTGCTCGATCAAGCGATTATATCGTCTCCACGTATATTGTGGATTCTCGTCTCAGCTCGAATCATCCTCTTTTCTCTCTCTCTCTCTCTCTCTCTCTCTCTCTCTAACTCTTTATTTTCTTCTCAATATCATTTATTTCCAGTTCACTCACTTGTGCATCCATTTTTTTCTCAATTCACTCGCTCTCTCTTTCTCTCTCTCTCTCTCTCTCTCTCTCTCTCTCTCCATTTCAGGCAGTCGCAAGCGAATTAATCGCGCAGGATTAAACCAACAACGAGTTACAGATTCTCGATAACGCCAGGGTATAAAATATCTCGTAAAACAAATGAAATAATGATTACTGAGAAAGACGTGAACGTGAAATTTCTTTTCTTCAACGAATCAATTATCGAAAAAAAAAAAATTTTTTAATAATAATTAACGTTAAAAGTTCATTTGATCGCGTCAATTGTCGCGTTTAATCGTGTAAAATGTATCATCATACGCTGCGAATTATGCTTCAATTGATTTGACACAAATATTTTTCTCCGTAATAAAAGAAAAAAAACGATAATTGTTTAAAAAATTATTCACCTATCTCTTTCAACTTTTTTTTACCCCTTTCACGTCAGATTCGTTCTCGACAACTTTTGAAATTTCAATTTTACCCTCGTATCTCGTATTCTTGCCTTTTTTTCAATAATTTTTTTTTTTTTATTTTTCAATTTTATTCAAATTTAATTCACGCGATAAAGACCATGAAAAAAAAAATGTTCTCTGTTTCGGCTCGACTCCTCGTCTGATCTTCTTCTCGATTATCTTGTTCTCTGAGACATGATGACGGTATAATCATTGCTAATAATAGTAATAATAGTAATAATAATAACAATAATAATAATAATAATAATATTAATAATGATATTCTATAAGAACGGTGAATCGGTCGTTTTCCACATCGATTCAGTCACTCGCTCAAATAACGTAGAATAAAACTCGATTCATATTTTACAATAGAACAATTATGTCTCTGGTATACTTGAATTAAATCGCTCTCTCCATCTCTCTGTCTCTCTCTTCCTCCCTATATCTTTCATAAAACTTTTCACATCTCTCACTGATTCTCCGATTCAACGGAGAATATCGATTAAAAATTTGAAATGAAAAAACAATTTTTAAAAAATCGATCAAAAACGATATATATATATATATATATATATATATATATATATATATATATATATGTATAGCGGTATCAACATAACGCAAAACATTTTCCGCAATTTCTTTTTTTTTTCTTCGTTTTTTTTTTTCTTTAACAATATTACATTTACACCTGTAGTGGATGATTAGTTTTCTCGTGAATTAATGGGAAATAGTGTCGACTAGGAGCGATATCGAATGAAATATTATTACTCTCATAATGTGTCAGAGAATATAGAGTTGGAGATGGGGTTTTTTTTTTTTTTTTTTTTCATTTTTCGACAGGGGAGTCTGAAACGTAATTATATATAAACGCGTAGAGAACGCGTCCCTCACTCATTCGGTCATCATCGTAAATACATAATCTCGTGATTCCGTGTATTGAACTGTTTATAATTATATTAATGGTTTTTTTTTTTTTTTTTTCGGGCATACATTTTTTTTCTCCTTTTTTCTTGGAAACTCTGTGGTACATTTTTTTTTTTTTATGTCATACGCTCGTATTTTTTTTTCTTCGAATTTTTTTCTCTCTCTTCGTCTTATTTTCTTTAGATAGGGCAGTGTCGTGGACGGTTACGGATAGCATCCGTATCCAAAATGTTTCCTACAAGTATACATACTATTCAATAAGTACATGTTCAACAACCGTTCTTTAGAGCTATAATGTTTATAGGTATCATTATTTCATTTACGATGCATTGTCGTTTACTCTCTTTCGCCTTTCTTCGTTATTCATTCCAATTCTTCGTGTTTTCATTTTGCCATTCGTCTCCTCAATTTCCAATTTTCCTTCTCTCTCTCATACTCCCTTTGATACGAAGACGATTCGAAAGGAAGACGGAAAAAAATATCCCTTTTATCTCGTTGGCACATATCGAGGGACTCTTCTTCAGGAAAACCCTTGAAGCGAAAACGCTTTTCCTCCTCCCTCTCTCTCTCTCTCTCTCTTTCTCTCTCTCTCTTGGCACATTGCAAATTTTGGAATAATCACGAATTATCGATTGCATCATTCGAATTTAATTCATCTTTTTTTTTTTTTTGTTGACTTTCTCACTCAATCGTCTCGATCGTAATTATCCATAGCGATTTCATCGTTACGGACAAGAAATCGAGCAAAAGCGCACTCTCATCGTTTTGTGGATTATTCCGCGGTCCAGATTTTTTTTTTTTTTTTTACCATCTCAGACACGCTCTATAATCGTTTAATGAATAACCATGAACTGGTATGCTGTGAGTTTCGGTGAGTTTATTTTTTATTTTATTTTTTTCTTCATTTTTTCGTATGTCTGTGTGGGTGCGTGTGTGTGTATTTTCACGTATCCTTGATAACTTATCAAACAGTTTGAGCAGTTGTCAAAATACTGTTTTTTAAAATTATGATAAATTTTTCCCTGATATTTGGCCATTTTGAGAAAGAAAAAGTCCTCCCCAGGGTCAATGGTTTCGGGGTTGTGATTTTTTTTTTCTGCAATTGTCCATTTTCGAAAAATAGTACGATTTTGCAAGAGTCACAGCTGCCCAGAGACTGATACAATTTAAACTACAATAGACGGTTTCGAAATGGAAATTGTCTCGTTTTTTCCCAGATGTGCGAATCGAATTTTCGGTTCAATTGATTTTTTCACACTGAATTTGTCCGAACAACTTAATTCAAATTAACAAATTAATTCAGGGATAATAATATTTACACTGATTTAGCTGGGATAAAATTATTTAAATTACAAAAATTTTTTTCATTTTTCAAATAAAATTCCAAAATTTTTAATGTATAATTGCGTCACAGTATTCATTATCGCGATTTCCAAATGTCTGGACATCTTGAAAATCGAAAATTTAATCGGCACGGCTAGAAAGGTGAGAAAGTTTCCATCTGATAACTATGTAACATTGCAGTTCGATCGAAAATACTGTTTTTCGAAAAAGTACGATTTGAAAAAAATGCATAACAGAAAAACCATTTGGATAGAACTCTTTGATCCTGAAATTGTCTCGAATGTCAGGAGAAAAAAAAATCATATTTTCAAAAAAAAAGTATTATCTTTACCATTTCTTAAAAAAACGGATGGCTGATCTAAGCCAGACGACTTTGGTCGTGTCAAAAAAAATAGTGAACATAAAGATGGATTCAAGACTTCACCTGTGACGACTGAATCATCATTCCTTCTTCGCAATGCTCTCACTTCCGTGTGTATGGGTTTTTTTTTTGCTTCTTCTTTCTCGTGTGTATAATTCTATCTAGGGGTATAACAGCGTTCCACATTTCCATTTCTCCTTCTCTCCTTCTCTCTCTTTCTTCTCTCTCTCTCTCTCTCGTTTATTAAAGCCTATCCTCCTCCTCCTCTTCTTCGTTATCCTCATTATTCTCCTCCGATTCTTCCTTGTAACCGGGATGTTCGCTTATCGCGTAATAATTACCATTGTATATGACACCGAGTTCCCTCAATACGTCGCCCCTTATGATAGCCTTGATGGTCCAGTTGTAGCATTCCTCGCTCTCGCTCTCGCGATCCAATCTCTCGACATCGAGAATCTTCGAGCTGAGCCTCTCCAGTATTATACCAATGTCCTTGATGCTAAGATGATGCTTCTGATCGACGGTAAGCTGATCAATGAGGAGTAAAAATTTCTCCGAAGTCACGATCTCGTCTTCCATAATCGTATTTTCCGTTTCGGACTCGGAACTATCGTGATCCTGATGATGATTGTTGTTGCCATTGTTGTTGTTGTTGTGATGATGATGATGATGATGATGAAGATTGAACGAACCGGCTGAAACGGAGCCCACTGTACCGCTCACGATACCCGATGACATTCTCGGCGATGCTTCCTCGTCCGTGGTATCGCGAAATCTGACGTGACCCTTCACCATACCCGAGCGCCTCGTGCCATCCGACAGTGATGAAGGTGGCTGCGGCGATGGTGTTTGCGTCTGCGTCTGTTGTTGCGTGTGCTGCGAATGATGCTGATGCTGGGCATCCTGTATGGGTGACGTTGCCACGGATTTGTGTACGGCAATGCGACGTCCCTCCTCGTGAAGGGCGCAACAATGAAAATCGCATTCCGCCGCGTTCGGACCGTCGGGACCATTGACCGGACTGCCGTTTCTAGCGACAGGCTGATGTATGTGATTCGAGCACTCGGGCGTGTGTATATGAATCGTCGTGCTCTCGAATGAATTTGTCGCCTGTTTAACGAGACGTCCTGACATACCACTGTGCTGCTGCTGTTGCTGTTGCTGCTGCTGTTGCTGCTGCTGCTGCTGCTGCTGATGACTCGGAACACCGGAATTCGTGATGACGCTCGTTGATGAAACGATACCGGGTATTATCGAGCCCGAGGCGACAATTTGCCCGTAGGAACTATTACTCGGACTAGTAAAACTCTTTTGCACCATATCGTCATGATTTATCACAGTGATTTGGGGACTGCTGTAACGCGGCGGACATACGATGTCGCCGGTCGTAACGTGAGCGGCTTTAACGACACCGTAATTGAGCTTGTCCAAGCTCGTTTGTATGACCAACGATGGACGCTGAACACCACTTATGCCACCCGGGCCACCACCGCTTAGGAAAAAACCACCGTCTGACTTGATCTTCGTTGGTGAATACTTCGAGCCTGCTCCCATACTCTCCTGCATGATTTTCGCCTGATGCTGCTGCTGCTGCTGGATGCCATGCTGCTGCAGATTGTGATGATGATGCTGCTGCTGCTGCTGCTGCTGTTGATGTGATTGCTGCTGCTGCTGCTGCTGCTGCTGTTGCTGCTGCTGCTGATGTTGTCCCGACGACGAGGAACTACCCGAGGAACGCTGGTCCCAGTGCAGCACCACCGTGACACGTCCCTTATTGTCCATAATCTTCCAGGAGGGCGTCTCATCGTGCAACTCCAGGGCGTGTATCGTCTCGCAGACTATTTTCGGTATTGCGGAAATTGCTGCGAGCAAATTATCAATCGAGATTATTGGCTTTATCTTATACTTTCACAATAAAGGGGGGGGGGGGGGGAAACGATGAAGTTTAGTACCATAGACCCTATTTTCGGATGTAAATAATAAAATTTGTGTCCACCGATGGAAAATTTTCTGCTAAAATAGCCAATGAAATCGTGCCTGACTAAACGTGGCTTCTTACTACTCAACCTCTCCCGAATTTCTCGATTCCTACTCTCTTATCAAAAAATGTGATTAAAGAAAACGATGAATATTGTTGAAACAATAAAAATTACGTTTGGGAATGATTGAGGAGTCTTCTATTCTCGCTGGAGAAAAAAAAAATTGGCTCTTCGTGAAATAATTGCCTGTTGAGATAACGAGGGAAATCGTGCCTGAGTAAGGTCGACCTTTGCTACTGAACTTCGTAGTAATAGTACTCGCACGTAGTACACTACCTTACTATACCGATGGTCCTCAATGTATAACACTATAACGCATCATACACCTTGTCCCGTGTCTCCTCCTTTCCCTCTCTCTCTCTCTCTCTCTCTCTCTCTCTCTCTTCTCTTACTATCCCGTACATGACAGGTCGCTGCATGAATTCGTACGTACGAGCCCGAACAAAGTGAAACAAGTTTATCGCGAGCAAACTAATTCAGCGTCTATCGCGAATACATTCGTCCTAACATACGTACATTTATATATGTGTCTATGTACTTTTGAGTATATATGTCGATAAATTTATGTATGTATGTACAAACGTATATATGGAGTATTAGGAGACCACCATTGAATGATGATTCTGATGCTTTCTCACAGTCCGTTATTTACCCCGCTATTGTCAAAAAGAACTTTGCACATAATACGACTCCATATATATGCGATGTCTGAACAACGAGTGACAAGCCAGGTAAATGTACAACGCCATTTATTCGGCATATACGATATGCAGCAGGGAGAAAATTCATTTAACGAAAGCAATCTGCGTGTAAGGCAAAATATTGCGGAAAAAAAAATTCTCGTATGTTCTGCCTTCTGTAGCACTCTGTTCGATAATCGTACGATAAAAATTAGAGATAAAAAAAAAATTCGAATTTTCTGTGACAAAGCTTCTCCCTTTTATAGCACTTATTTTTCACAATATTATAGTAAAAATGAGTACACAAAGAAAACTATGATTCCCCGAATTGACTTCCCCGTGGAAGTCCTTCAGTTCTCGATAATTGTATGGATAATAATTTTTTTTTTTTTGTTTTTTTTTTCGGATAATTCATCGGCAGTCATTTATTTTTCGTGCGTCACTGGGATGATTGAGAAAGGGATGAAAAATGATTATTACACGTACCGGCGCGAATGATATCAACCCCTGTTGGACACCAACGTTCGCCATGCCTCAGCAGCAGTAGTATAGTGTTGTTGGCGAGTGTCTTGAAATACTCGCCGTCCTCTACCTGAGTCCCATCCGACTCTAGCACCAGGCATACGTTCTCACTTTGTGGAACCCCTAATTTTTCCTTTCCTGCATTGGGATTTTTGTTTTCATCGAAGAACAAGCGTTAAAAAATTATCATAATTTTTACAATTTTCAATTTAAAGTTGTTCGTTTTTTTTTTTCTTCTTGATTTACAGAAGTATAATTGTTTCTCACCTCTGTGTATAAGCTCCTCGAAGTTGCTCACAACCAGTCCCTTTCTCACGTTACGCCAGCTGTCCCATATCTTGAAAGGTCTCTTGCTTCGTAACTCCTGCATCACAAACGTCAAGCATGACCTGCTGAGAAATCCCATTGGAAAGCACAATATTCTTATAAATAATAACGACATAAAATACGCTGTATATTGAAGGTATAGGATAAAAATGAATAAATAAATAAAATGACAAAATCATTGCACAAGCAGGATTGTCTTGATCAAATAAATTTTTTTAAATTATACGAAACGAGAGTGTTTAATCATTATTCAATGTCCCATACTTGGCTCAAATAATCAATTCGAACTGTACCTCTATCGCGATTTTGATATCGTTCGAGAAAATCGAATACCACTGGCTTGAATATCGAAATTTAATTGACATCGTTGAAGAGTACATCAATGATGCTGCATGAGGCCACTTATAAAAATTTTCTTTTACACCGGAGATAGGAAAAAGCTAAAATAGTCAAGTGTTCCCAATCCTACCACCTTATACCACATTTACGTATTTTAAGCTTCTTATATAAGACATTCAAGCATATTGCGGCTCGAGCGAACATATATAAAAATTAATAATACGTAACAGTGAGGTGCGAAGGGTAAAGTGCACTCATGATCTAGGCCAAGGGTTTAAAAATATGATATGTATATGATACCGCAACGTAGGTCGCGGGACACGACTGGACTTGATCGACTTTGTTATATTATATATTTAAAGATACATATACACGCATACAGTTGCTCGACTCTTAGCTCGTCCATCCCTTGCCTATTACCTCTAATCACCCAGATGTTAACTGAAGTGTCCATATCGGGTCAATAGAATATTAATTTCACCTGCGTCCTCGGGCTCATATCGCACCTTACTTTATTGCATAAAATTCCTATTTTCTGCATCAATACACTTTTGATGTATTTTTTTCTTTTGCATTATAAAAAATGAAATGAACAAATGACGTGGATAATTTTATATCTTATTCAAGGAATCAGAATGAGAACGCGGTAGTCAAATGAAAAATTAAATAAAGAAAAATAACGCAATATTCACCGAGTAATATAAAAATTATTATTCCTCACAGTGGTATTATTATTATGGATATTATAATGGATTATTATTATTTTTCGCTTGTTCGTAATCCAGGGATTAAATATAATATGAGACGAGTGTAAACATGCAACGATAAACCGATAAACCAGCGAACAATGCTGCGCGGCAAAGTGCATCACGTTTTGCAATATTACAAAGTAAATTCAATAATTTTTTTTCTTTTATCCTTAGCTTGGCAAATATTTCATTCGATATTTCGTTGTTCAATTATCGTAGCTCGGAATACCAGTTTGATACTCCCATCGAAAAAAAAAAAATGCGTAAGTACAGAACTTTTTGCCAAGAAAATGTTCAACAAAATGTCGATTAAATATATTTTAGTCGTGTTGATTTCACATGTATTTGTTAAATGTATAAAAATACATACTTTATAATACAATTTAACCCCTGAATGTATGGCATATGTGAAAAATACATTTCAGCATGTATTTTTTTTCCGTGGGGGATTGGCAGTTGAGTATAAAATTATTCAGAACTTTTCGGGGCCAATTAAAAATATCCCAATGGCCAGAGATTGAAAAAAAAAATATTGAGATTTCCGTCCGAGCTGAACGTGACCTTTACTACTCGAGTTTTCGAGGCTACTGGGTGGTTCTTAGCACAATTATATAAATATGAATTAAAATCTTTTCACTACCCAACTGTACAGGTCTATTGTCCGGCTATTTCTTGTTTTAATTACTGACAATTACTGACACAAATTACTGACACAATTACTGACAAAAATTATACTGCAATTCCAGTTATTTTTATAATGATTATATTATAAAATGACAGCTAATTATTTCTACTAACATTAATACATTTAAGAAATAACACTTTTAAATTTACTTTAAAATACTATTAAACAATACGTATATCCTATTTGTTAACTCTGTACATAAAAAAAAAAAATTTTTTGAAGTCTACTCCAGCTTAAAATACAGTTTAATTGAGAAGTTAGAAGAAAAAATAATACACGAATGAAACATTTTTTTTTGCGTAAAATATAACAGCTCCGAGCAATGAACTATACTCGCTGTAAAGCTTTGTTTCAATTGCGTCTGACTAATCGTCTCATTAACTACTCGACGCCTCGTTTCTATCACAGGCAATTACGTTTCACCCCGTGGGGTGTTGATAATCACAAGAATTCACCCCCAATATAACGTTACCGTTGAAACTAGACCGGCAAATGAAAATTCTTAGACTTATGCGAATTTCACCTCTTTTTTTTTATTTTCCATTTAAAAAATGAGCCAACAATTGACATAAGGGCAAAAAAAATGATATCTAAGATTGAAATAGAATTGAGAAAAAGATGATAAAGAAAGGTGACAGAAATAATAAAGGTGAGAGAGAAAGAGGAAAAGAAGGAGACAAAATTATGTTTGGGTCGCTCCCCTCGTTTTCAACAGGGGTGGCGCTAAGTCATCGGGGCGCAGGCGTTGACGCGACTTATGGTCGAAAACACTGACCTCATTCAATCATTCTACGAAGTTCAGTCGTTTGAAAAAATGTCATTTAAACAATTGCTAAAATCGCAAAGTTTATCGATCTATTATCCACAAGGACAAAATTTTAAAAAATTAAAAAACTTAAAAAAGAATCATTCAAATGAATGAAAATATTTTTTATGTCGTAAATAACCAAATAAATTCTAGAATTAGACGTAATCTAAATTTTTCGAACGACATTTAAAAAAATTGACTCATGACAATTTAAAAACTGGAAAAAAAAAAATTGTTTCCCGCTGCCGGAAGATCATCGCGCGATAATGGGACTGGCGAAAAAAATGCAACCACCCGATTATGCACTCCGGAACGACATAATGCGTGAGATTTTTTTTATTTTTTTTTTTTAATTTCGCTCTACCCTCAATTCTCACTCTCGAGTATGCACTCTGTCTCTTGGCTAGACTTTGCCTTGAAAAGAAGAATAAAAAAAAAATAAAAAAAAAGTAAGAAGACTGAGAAAAACGCATTAACGGTCGACGAAATTCCTCCGATTATATGGTAAACGTAACGATTTCGCGCTGTGGGTGGTTGGACTACCAAGTTAAAAAGACGGAAAGAGAGAGAGAGAGAGAAAGAGAGAGAAAACGACGAGGCGGAGAAGGAAACTGGAAAATGGTTGGAGGATACGGTCCCTTGGGATTGCAGCACTGGGGCAAGGCAAGAGAGAGAGAGAGAAAACGTTTCTCCAACACCGCAGAAATATCAGGCTGGAGCTGTGGAGAAAAAAATGTAGAAAGAAAATGAATGAAGAAAGAAGACACGATGGGAAAGGCGAATAAGAAATGCAGTCGATCGATTGGCCTGAGAAAAATTGTAAAATAAAGAAAAAAGCTTAAATACCTTCGGAAGTAAACGAAAGATTGCATTTCCTAACTATATATTAACTCTTTAAAGCGAGAGAAGTTATTGGAAACATAAACTTGTGTCAAATGCAAATAAATGAATCCGCCATTGATTTCGCGTTGAAAAAATTGTAATAAAAAACAAAAGACAACTTAAACTAAAAAAAAAGAAGGGAATAATAATTCGTGAAAGCAACGATGATGAAGGTATACGATGATTTGGAAGAAACAAACGAAAAATTTGGCGAATAAAAGTTGCAGTGAGAATAAGAGATTTGTGAGAAAGGATAAAAAAAAAGTTAAGTGCCCTTTTAAAAGAACGATCAGAAACACGTTTCTCAGTTCAATGACCTTTCTGATATGATATTTCTACAGAAACAAAAATTGATATGAAAAGAATCTCTCGGTATAGATTTGATCAAATTACGACAACAATAATGGATATTTGCCATTTATTAAACAATTTATTTTATACGAGACAATTGTCTGCAGAATTAGTCGCATTTAAAGAAATATATATATCAATCACTGCGTTATAAATAATTTTTCTACAAATGAAAATCACTTTTGACTGAACAAGAATCGAAGTGACGAGAATAGCAACGATATTATTTAAATTTGTTGGACTTCAGTCGCAAAAAAAATATCGAAAATTAAAGAAAAAAAAAAAGAAAAGTTTACATAAATTCACCTAAAACGAATATTCCAATTTTCCAAATTTTCCCAACGCATAATCCGTTATGCATAGCTCGAACGATATAACAATATTTCGTATTCAAATATACCCTGTACAACAACAACAAAAATCTATAAAGCCTCCTATACAAATCCTCTCAACAATAGAAAAAAAATGTGACTTGACTTTGACAATCTATAAAATTGGCATAGAGCCTTCTCAAGATTGAGAAATTAAAATATTTCAAAAACGTAATTTTTTGTTTGTTTCAGTAGAGTCGAACATTTCGCGACACTCATGAATAAATTCGATAAAATGTTTCGCTATTTTACGAGCGAGACGATGTAGAGTGCCCCTCTGTATACGCAAAACCGCTACGGAAAATAAAAAAAAATCATCGTAAAAGCCCTTGGATGCGGCTGGAAATTCGTTTAGCAAAAAAAAAAAAAAAAAAACAATCCACCACTCTGGAGCTAAAAATTCGTTTAAAAAAAAAAACAACCCACCACTCTGCAGCTGAAAATTCGTAAATGGATATTTAAAAATGAAAATAAAAAATAACATTGTCAAGAGTAGCTGCACTGGGACACTGGGGCGCGACACGTTCAATCAGGAAAGTCGAACGACGTTGGTTCGTGTGTCACGGGGTTATCTACCAGGGAAACTGGGTCACGTCAAGTATTTGGGACAGGGAAGGGTCCATTGGCCGAGTAGCAGCACTGCCACCAATATAGCACAACTATAGCACCCACCACCAACCGCCTTCGTGTTTTACGCAGGTCGCAGGTGCACCACTCTCCGTACAACCGTGTAAATTTCCAACTACGAGGTGGCCCACCACACGAACGAGATAATGCTGAGGATCGAAATGAAACGAGAACAAGAGAGAGAGAGAGAGAGAGAGAGATAAAGGGAGAGAGATAAAGGGAGAGAGAGAGAGAAAGGGATGAAGAGAAAAGGCAAAGGATAAAAGTGGTCCATCGGAATAATCTTTTAGAGGTAACGAGTGAATGAGACAATTGCACATCTAATGAAAAAAAAAGCAAATCTAAAGGAGATCCAAGAGTATAAATGAATAATAGAAACAGTGAGGCTTGCAGGTGGAAGCGTTGCTTTAGCAAAATGGAATGCAGGTCAATCGTAGGGAAGGGCTCCAGCCAATGAATAGTTTTTTTTTACACACAACACACATACGCAAACTTATTTCTTGCAAATCCAGGAACAAAATGAAATTTATTTCATCGCAAAATCATCCCCCTTCCCCTGTACTGTTTTGCTATTTAAAAAAACAATCGAGCTCCCATCGAAATTTTGTTATTCTCAATCTGCATTTTTTTTCCCACCCTTCCCTTACTGCGACAATATTTTCGTTTTTTTTTTCTTTTTTTTTTTCCTTAAATTCGTAATTTTTCATACCTCTCTTGCCATTACGTCATATCCCTGCAGGTAAGGGACCGTCCCACGAGCACTTATTCAAAAAAATTCGTGGCTGTATGAACCAACGCCGACACACGCACGTAACATCATTCGCAATTTCTTTCGTCTGTATATGCTTTACTTTTCGTCTCTTCTTCTTTACCCCCGCGAAGTCTTAATTCGTTCTTAGTCCCGTGCAGTCTTGTTCTCCAAACAACTCGTTCGAAACACTTTTCGTTGCTCCCTCATACCGAAATCCGTCCCCTCTCGCTATGCTTTCATTCCCCCAACACGTATTTGTTACTCGCGAAATTTTTCATTCTTCCTTCTTCGTCCCTCTTTTTTCGCGGCGTTGTTTTTTTTTTTTTTTTCTTTTTTTTTTCGGGAATACAATTGGGAGGATTCTTTTGAATTTTTGATTTTTTTTTCCTTCGAGCAACAGCAGCAGCAACGACAGAGAGGAATCCAAACCGTCACCAGTGAACCTTCAGCTGCACCCCTTACCGGAGAGTTTAGCCGCTCCTCAGTGACTATACCCAACACTCACACCAATCCACCAACGCCAATGGCTAACCAACCCCTCTATACAGAAATACCGTTGCGCGTACGTGTATGTACGTGCGACTGTGTGCGTGGGGGGGGGGTGAATGAGGGAGAAAGAGAGAGAGAGAGAGAGAGAGAGAGAAAGAGGCCGCAGAGGCACACAGCGCACAGAGGACAACCCGAGACGACCCCCTGACGATATCGGGGCTATCTTGCTGCAATCCTCTATATCTTCCTCCCTTTTTTTTCTTCCTCTTCCTCTTCTTCGTCTTCTTTCTTTCACTTTGCGTTTTCTTCGCTTTTTTTTTTTTTTATTTTTTTTCACTCCTCAGCCATCACATCGCTGCACCATCATGTTCATGATGCACTTTTTTCCCCCCGTTAAATGCACTCTTCACTTTATTAACGTCTGTCGTTATTACAACCTCCACGCGTCCCTGCGACAAGCGTGTTTAATCTTTTTACTCGATTGTCGTACATTTACGAGCGTGGCACATAAACATCGAGCGAGTGTAACGGGGAAAAAAAAAGAAGTCTCGATGTGAATTTTTTGTTTTTATTTTTGTTTTTCGGGCACAGAATTTTTGCTCCGTGCGTCTCGATCGGCGGGCTTTTCGCGTCGCGGGGCTCGCGGAGGGTTCCAGGGGGCAAAGGGAGGAATATTGGATGAGGTCAAACGAGAGCGCAGTATTATCCGGCGAGGGTCGTTTTCGCTCTCCAAGTTTGACGATTAAACGAAAAAAAAAAAAAAAAAAAAAAAAAAAAAAAAAAAAAAAACACGAACACGCAAAACTACGAGGAAGAAACCACCCTCGACGATGACGGAATTTTTTTCAATGTTTTTTTTTTATTTTTCTTTTTTTTTCAATTTATATACGTATATTGTTCAGTTCCTATATAGTATAGTATATGCTTAAACATATACTGTACTATACTATACATAGGTAGGTGACACGATGAAGAAAAGACGACGGCTACGACGAGGACGACGTGGCCGCCGGTCACGAGTCCACGATGGACGAACCACCGAGCGCCTCAACCCGGAGCTACCTGGACGCGCCCGATAGTCTCATGATCCACCAGATGACGCTTTTGTCACCCTTGGACCGTAAATCCCAACCTTACCAAAGAGATTCACTCTCCGGCCCGCTGCTGCTGCGGCTACTCCTCCTGCCTCGACGCATACGAGAAACGTAACTGAGAGAGGGAGATTTGTACACATTGGCCTGTAAGAGTCGTCATATATATTTATGCATATATATATATATATATATATATTTATATATAGATGGGGTGTGTGAAAGAGAGGGATAGAAAGTGTGAAAGAAAGAAAGAGAGAGAGATTATATGCTACATCCCGCTCTGTGGGCTTTTTCCTATGGTTCCATCAACCCCACTATCGTCTCTGAATCACCCTACCCTCACGCAATTTACCCTCCTCGTCGGCGGCACCGGCAACCCCCCTCCCCTGCCATCCCCCCGTTCCTGTATACTTTTTCTCCGGCGCTTACTGCGACGACTCCTGCTTTCTAGATCGATCCTCCCTCGCAGCTATCCTCTACTACTATCACGTTACTCACTGCTTCTCCTGCTACTGCTGCTGCTGCTGCTGCTGCTGCTGCTGGTGGTGGTTCACGTGCCTTTATACACCTCCTATATACATCCCAACGACGTACGACAAGCTACGGTACTCCATCCCTCCCATAGATGAGGAGAGTGAGAGAGAGAGATGACTTCTCGTACGATTTTCTCACTCCCATGCTCAACCCGATAGCTCGTTTCTCACCTCCAAGGATCTAGCTGTCCTTTTCTTTTACGATCGTAACACGGCCACCGCCTCGTTCGGAAAGTATTTAAAAAAAAAAAAATTCTTTCGCTATTGTTATCGGAGTTTTGGTGTTTGAGAGATTTTTGTTCGTGTGAAAACGAAATGAACGATGAAAAATATATATCTTGAATTATATTCTGAGCCTTCAATCTGGACTAATTAATAATAGGAACAATCTACAGAGATTTACAGGTTTTATCAACGCGATAAATGCGAAAACAATCGCGTATTTTACACTTATTTGAATGGTAAAACTTTTTTCTTCCATTTTCGATTCTTAGTGTTTTACTTTGTTGTCATTCTTTGCTTTATTTTTCGTTGAGAAATCGGATAAACGATGAGAATAGCATGTTGGATAGCTCATCGCAATCCCTACATCGATTGATCGTCGAGAGAAACGTTGCGCAGTGTTTCGCGGTATTTATTTGCATCATTAAACACGAAAGCAATCACGTTTTCTCGTGTAAATTTGTATTTGACGATTTTTCGCGCGATTTTTCGATATCTCACGTTGTGGCTTATAATTAGCCGAGATTAAGGGTTGTTACCCTTGTTAAGGAGCTCCGATTGGCTCGAAGCAGCGCCACACACGGTGCTTCGTTGAATTAAATTGATTTTAAAAAACAACATGGCCGTCCATATCGAGTTCTGTAAACATAACCTATTGTACGTGTTCGTGTCAAACATCGACGCATTGACGCTAATTAATTCGACAATTGTGACTCGATCGAGTGTAATTGATCCTTCTTCTTTTTTTTTTATTAAATCAATAAATAAAAGATAAAACAAACTGTGCATTCGTTTGGAGCGTATAATTATTTATTCCCGCGGTTTGTGTCACTCATCTGCCAGTTGAAGATCGATAGCTTTATTTATCGAAAAAAAAAAATAAAAACAAAATCTGCGTTATTTATGCTCACGCATTTATTTGTATTTTAAATTTCGCACACTGAAGATGGGAAAGAAAAGAAGTATGCACGGCGGCTCGACGCCAACGCGTAGCGTTAAGCTCGAAATCAAGGACGAAGTTGGTGAGAAATATATATATTTTTTTAAGGTTAAGTTCGTTGTTTTCAAGACTGAGATTTCCGTTTTATTCGTTCGTTATCGTATTTACGACGATTTATTTGTCGATGCGATCTCTCGCCAGGCGACAATGACGTTCTCGTGGCGAGAGATCGACTCAAAGGAGCGTTGCGAGAATTATTGCATCACAGCGACGAAGCCTCATCGGCCGATGACAGCGAAGAAAACGCTATCCAGGAGTACAAGCTTCAAGTAAAAAAAATGTAATTGGCTCGCTTTTTTTTTTTTCGATATTATCGAAACGAATTTTTCGATTTTTGTTGTTACAACCTTTGCGCAAACCTTTTCGTTCGATAGGACTGCTCTATTCAAGAGCAAACAGACGAATTATTCGCAGAATCGCAAGATAAAACGTCGCAGGCAATTGCCGATCGATCCGGCATTTCATCATACGTACGTCATGAAACTGTTCGATAGAAGCGTCGACTTGGCGCAGTTCAAGGAGGACACGCCGCTCTATCCTATTTGCAGAGCATGGATGGCCAATCAGCCGAGAAATCCCAATCTCGTTCCAAAGTACGTAATATAAATTTGTTTACGCAGGCCTAACCGAATTCTTGTAATCATTTTTTTTTTCTTTTTTTTTATGCTCACGTTCAATTTTCTTTAATAAGACTTCCGGATTTATCGATGACATTAAGAATAATTGATTAATTCGAATTAAATCGAATTAGCGTTTCATCAAACTTATTAGAATGAATTCGTTGATAATCGTTGTAGAATGAGATAAATTTTTTCGTTCGTTTGTACTTTGGCAAACATTGGTGCCGTTTGAATTGAAAGTGGCATCGTAAAAAAAGAATGAAAAAAAAAAAAAACCTCCCCCTCTTTGCAGAGTTCGAAGTCCAAGTCCGGAAATTGTGAGCGAGGTAAACTCCGAGAATATTCTTAACGAGTCGAGCGGCGAGCTTCGAGACGTTTTTTTTTTGCCGCCGCCCGTCCGGTCGGAGGAAGCATTTCCCCGAAATCGTGTACCGTCGCCCATAATACAAGAAAAAGAAGAGCTCAATCTCGATTACGTGAGTTAAATTTACTACAAGAATTATTTTCCAAATTCGTTGCGCAGCGATACGCTTGAGAATTTCGTGAATTCAATTTAAGGAGGTTGGTCACTCCAACAAGGAGGACGCATAATGATAAAAATTCGTTCAAATTTATTGAGGATACTCGCGAACAAAATTTCAAGTAATTCCTCTGCATAGCTTTCCTGCAATTAATTGGGAGTATAAATGAAATTTTTTTATTTCAAAATCTGATAGTTTAGGAAAAAATATTTAGTACGTATTTTGCATTTTTTTATTTAAATAAAAATTGCCGTTAATATAAAAAATTGAAAAATATAACATTATGACGTCACACATGTTACGCTATATCTATATATATATCGAAATCCGTGAAATTTGATTGCCTATAACGGGTGCATCTGTCATTTTTAATGAAAAATAAACAAATACGTCCTCATTATTTTTACTTACTCTAAATTATGCGCCCCAATGATTGAAAAAAAAAAAATTTCATTCGTACTCCTAATTGTTGAAGTTGTATACTCTTATACATGGTCGACCATTGTTAAATCATACGTATCTCATGAAATATATCATAAATACGTTAAAAATGATAAGAATTTAATGAAAATGGATCCAGATAATCGTCACAACTTTGGGGAAAAAAGAAGCGTCGCAAAGAGCGAAATGCTTCGTGTACACCAATTATTAAGAAATTGTAAAAATAAAACAGCTCTCGGTTGTATTGCAATGTTCGCTCGGGAATTTGTGACGCGGAACTCTCTCTCTTGCACGCTGCCCGCCCGGCAATCCGCGCACAAGCGAGAACCGTACCCGATTTTATCCTCCCGGCACGAAGGTAGCCAACCTCCTTAACTGAGTGATTTACGAATTTTGAATTATTTCCGTTCAAAATCACGCTAAAATCGAATGATTTTCGCGGCTTTTGTTAAATCGAATCGAGCAGGAAGGCCAGAGTCTGAAGTCTCGTGAAACATTGCTGAAAGATCATCGAGCTCATTGGAGCGATGTGAGAAAAAAATGGCACCGGCAAGCCCACAAGAACGAGGAACGTTTCGCGGAAAGTGCCAATATTCTCGGTACAATATTCAAAAGGTAAGCCAAAAATTAATTAATTCTAAAGCTCGAAAAGTAATTAATTTTTCGATCGTTATTTCGGCAATTTACTCCAAAACTCCAAAATTCCCATGAATTTACATCGTGATAGCATTTTTTGTTGTTTCGTTTGAAAAATTCGTGTTAATTTTTATTTTATAGAGCTCAGCTCTGTTGGCGTTAGAAGATTCTCTACAATTTCATGGGAAATTTTTTTTTTTTTGGACAATGAATCGAAATAATTAGAAACAATGAAAATGGCATGTTTTTTTTTTTAATGGATTTAAAGAAAAAATTGATGAAAAATTGCTTGCAGAGCTCAGTCGGAGTTCGAGTGAAGAGGGAACAAACGGAAGGGTTTTTCATGCCAAGAAAAAGTGTCAAGGATCATTGTTGAATAAATCAAGCTGCGCCAACAGTCATCGCGCATCGTAATCTTGTTTTTCGCAAGCTAAATCTTGAACGTTGTTTCGGTGATGCAACGATCAGGTCGATGCGCGAAGAATGCGTTTTATACATAAAAAAAAAAAATAAAAAAATAAAAAAAGTCGAATCGCTCCCCTGAACAATGACGTCCGGTAAATTAATAAACTTTATCATATATATATATGCTTCTTTTATCGGCAAAATTTCTTTTAATCCTTCCCGAATCGCGACACACTGAATTAATGACAAATGTAAATTCGTTTATTCAATCGTTTTTTTTTTTTTTTTTTTTTTTTTTATTGACAGTCGAGTTTTTGGTAACTTACAGTTATTTTTTTTTTTTTTTTTACTTTCAATGAATACAGGAATTCACCACCGTACAGTAATCGGACATCGTTTCGATTTTTTTTTTTTTTTTTTCTGTATTTCCTTCTTTTCATTTTGTTGCATTTGTTTTATTTTCTCAACGAATGAAGAAAACAGGCCCGGCAGCAAGTCCCAAGCGAGTCTCGAGTTTTCTTTTATTTTTTGCTCCTTTTTTTTTTTTTTTGTCGTCAATCCTCAATCTTATCATTTTCTACGTTAGTTACGAAGATCGCGAAAAATTGATCCTCTCGTTAATCCCTCGATGATCTATATTATCATTTTTCGTATATAAAACGTTAGCTAATAAATAAATAACGCAACGTGACGGTGATTCTTTGATTCTCCCTTTATCCAGACCGATCGTGCTTTTTCTCCCTTGCATATATCCCCCTAAAACGTTTAATTCTCTTTATCGCTGCCACTTTTCCCGAATCTCTCGAATTCCTCGTTATATTTAATTCAAATTGTTTTTTTTTTTTTTTTTTTTCGTCTTTTTTTTATTCATTTTTGATACTTCCTTCCTTTGATTCGCCCCAACGTACTTCGGTATACAACAGTTTCGGGTATAAAACATTTTTTTCAATCGCGTTTCGTAAAAATTTTTTTTTTCATTCGCCACGCGCAAGCTTATTTCGTCGAGATATCATCTCAATTTGGTGATTGCGCCAACGATAGCTCCGGATATCGCGAATGATTGGAAGAATTTTTCTCTTTCCCCTCTGATTTTACGATATCCTCGATTTTTTTTTTTTCGTATTTTCGTTTGTTTTTGTTTTTGTTTTTTGTTTTTTTTTTTTTTTTTTGCCTAAATTGCTCACTTCTCGATGAGAGAAAGTTCGAGAACTTGACGAAATGTTTCTTCCTCGAGTAGACGACGTTGCTCGTCCTCGATTTGTTGCTGTTCCGACAATCTCAGAGCAATTTTAAGCTGTTCGGCCGTATCCTCAATGGAATCTCTCTCGTTATCGTCGTTGTTGCATCTCTCGTTATTATCAATCGTCTCATCCAGCTCGTTCTCGTTTTTCGTACCGTTTCTTCTGCTTCTTCTTCTTCTTCTTCTTATTCTTCTTTCCTGACACGCCTCGTCGTCGGCTTCGTCCTCGGATTCGTTGCCAGTATAAATTTCGCTCTCTTGATACAACGCCAGACTAGCTTGTATAGCCCTTTAATATTCGAGAGATGAAGATTTTTTTTTTTTTTTTTTTTTGCTCGTTGGAGAATTTTACGATTATCACTGTCATCGAGTACGTGCAATTTTTTTTTTTTTTTTTTTTCTATAAAATATTTTAATTGGATTCTTTAGTCGGGTGGAGAAATTATAATTCAATGGGGATTTTAGTAAATCGGATGAAAATGAAAAAAAAAAAAAAAGAAAAGAAAACAATGATATTCAAGTTACTATCAAGATTCAGATTACAGTAATAATGCCAAAAATATTTTAATCACAAAAGTTTGCATCTCTAATAATCGCGTATTTTTTTTTTTTTTTTTTTTTTTTTATAGCAACGATACTAATATTTATTCGACAAACAAAAAAAACCATAAAAATTACTGTACAATTTTGCAATACCGTTTCTACGAAAGCATATTTAATATTGAAAATAAAAACTTTTGGATCGATCATCGATGGACTTGAAATACTTAATTGATAAATTAGGAATTTCGATAGAGGTAACTTTCAACTTTCTAGTAAAAAATAATATTCATCAGTGGAAGCAAAGTTTACGAATCAAGACGTGCTGAATTTAATGAAAAAAAAAAAAAAAATCCCAGGACTGCATATTTAAAAAAAATGTAGTGTCCTTTTTTTTTGAAAATGATGTAAAATCGTATTTTAGAATAGAAAGATTTATTTTTTCCTGTGCAACTTTACGGTTAAATGACCCACCTGGCTGTGTTTTTTTTTCATGCAAGTAGTCGTGCGATAGTGATAGATCGTTAGAAAGTGCGCGCAAGTGACAGAAACCATGCAACATCAACAACAATTAAAAAAAAAAAAAGTCGATAAAAATAATAAAACAAGTTAATTGTTCTCCTCGGTCATTAAAAACCTTCCGGGACACAGAGAATCTTTCCCAACAATTTTTTTTTTTTTTTTTTTTTTCACTTTTTAAGAAAATTTATCGTTTTTTTTTTCCATCGGATACGAAATTTTTTCTCACCTCTGAAGCTGTCGTTCCTCCTCGGTCATCATGTTCGGTGTGGTCGGCCTCGATGGTTTTTGTGCCCTGAGTGCCTCCCATATATCGACCTTTGAAAAAAAAAAAAAAAATCAATCGCTCAATGTCACTGCCCATTAACGCCTCTATAGCTAATTATCATTAGCAAATTTTCTCCCTCTCGCTTTCTCACCTCGTCCTTCTCGCTTCCGGCTTCGAGAAGACTCTGCTGAATCGCAAATTGGAGCAAATCGTCTTCCGCCTCTATACTGAATTGCGATCTGTCCTCGGTGCCTTAATTTTGCAACGAAAAAAAAAAATATCACAAAGTTACAAAAACTTTCTCATTGCTCATTATTATTACTCATTTCGAATAATAATAATAATAATAATAATAATAATAATAATAATACAATGTCTTACCCAATTTGATATAACCGCTTGGAATTTCAAAACACACATCGTCCACTATACAGGTCGTTCTATTCGTTTCCTGTATTCTGCGAACATGAGGAATCTCCTGATCGAGACCGAATATATTGCCGAACGTTATTTTCGCGTTCAGAACGTGAAACAGCGGTATTTCTATTTTTAAAATAACAAAAATAATAATAATTCATTAGATACCGTATTGATAACGAATTTTCGATGCCTATAATTTTAATAATCATCGTTATTTCGATTTCATCAAACTGATTTTTGAATTTTTACACATTTTTACAAGTCACGCCATGGATATTTCCAAATTTATCCATAAAACTGTCCATTAATTTTTCAAAAATTTTCAAATATATATTTACACGAAAAATCATACCGATCTTAACGGGAAATCCGGACGGCAATTGCATCTGTATAAAATCCTTGAGCTTGGCAAAGTGTGAATTCGAGATGGCCATTAGATCGACGATCGGCATTATTTGTTCTTGAAGGCTCAGCGGATACTCTTCGCTGAGCCACAGCGTAGCCTGCGGTCAAACAATCCAATCTGGTGTGCAACACGAAATATTGACGATAGTAGAGATTTTTTCGTTATTCTTTCTTTACTTTTTAATCCGTGGTTATTAATTCATTTGATTTTTTTTTTTTTTTTTCATATCTCTGCGAATTAATCGGATCGATCGAATTTTTTTGAAAATCTTTTTTTTTCTTTCCACCCTCTAAATCTCATGTGCTCTCCGAGATTTCTTTACCTTGAACTTTTGTATCTTCGTGTTGACCTCCTTCGGTTTTCCGATGTCACGACCATTGAGATCGACGTCCGGATCGAAGTATTCCTCGGCCGTAATGTTCGTGGGATTACTGCTCGCAGTCGCGAAATCTTCCTGTCCCATTGAACGACGAGAAAAAAAAAAAAAAAAGAAAAGAAAAATTTCGTTCATAACACAAAAAAAAAAAAAAATATTAAATCGTCACACGCTGTAATATTGCGAAATATTTTAATGAGACTTTGTATTCCGTATCGACGAGTCAGCCGGTGACCCGTGAAACGTAGCGCGACGTATTATAAACGACGGGGACCTTCGGTTTTATCGATTTTATTCCATGGCTTTTTATAAATATAAAACGAAAATTCATCCTCTCGTTTGTCAATCCGCTGTCTATCGTATATTACGTATTATATTTTTGTGATACTCACGCTACTGGTTGCACCTCCGTTGTCCTGATGCTGCTCGGCTATTCCTAAAAAAGATTGCAGCGGCGTTTTTGGCGCTCGTGCCTGAATCTTGTCCGCCTCGGACAAATGTTCAAGACGCGTTTTCGTCACTACCTCGACGTTACTTGCGTTGAATACCTTGCACTCGTGGCCATTGATCACTTCGCTCTTGTCCAATCGTCTTCCCCATATACCTGCCTTGTTTCTGAAATTTAAAAAAAAAATTTCATATTTACCGAATAAATACGATCGACGGAGTCGCAAAATTTTTACGAGATTTCTTCTCGTAAAATGTCTATTCAAACTGGGGAAAAAATTGATTTAACTTTAATAAATCCATGGTTCGATATGGAAAGACAAATGTTTAGTTATTATTGATTTTGAGTTGAATCGAATAATATTTACATAGTGACTACGATAAATTTGGTTCTAACGAACCAAGGAGGGTAAGATTTTTAAAAAGTTCATTCTCAGTATTGTTTAAATATTGCAAACAAATATATATATATTAGGGTGGTCGTTAAATTTTTTTTTTAATTTCAATGATGGATGGTCGTAGATTGGCTTTAAATATAAAAAAAATAAATCTCTAATTTTTCCAGATTTTTATTTCGAGCCCTGAGTCTCCCTGCTAGCCCGTGATTTTCTTCTTAATTAGAAAAATAGGGAATTTTACGATATCTGAAATCTCGTCTATTGACAGTGGTTTCGGATATGAAATTTCCTCAGGACTACGGAAAAAAATAATTTTAAAAATCCCACTTGTGCGCAAAGTCGTTAAAAATCGATTTTAATTCAAAAAAATCGAGAAAATTCGATTTTTTTCAATATTAAACACCAATGCTTACTTATTATTATAATTGTATGTTCATATCAGGTAGAACTGGTCCAAAAACTAAGTCCCTAGAAAAAAAAATCGATATCTTCGACGTTTTCGATGTATTGATTTTTTATTTTCCGGATTTTTAAGTTTTTTTTTTTATTTTTGATATAATATGATTTTGAATGTCAACATTTTTACTTTACTACCCCTCGATCATGAAATTTCTTTCTCAGATTTGAAATTAATGACGAGATTTTGAAGATGGATCCAGCTTTTTGGGACCAGAGTGTAAATTATCAACAAGGCTTGAGTATCGTGAAACATTTGAAAGTGATAAATGACTTGGCAGAAAGAGGGGTTCATATATTTTCTGAACGATCTTTTGACGAGAAACGAAGACCAAAAAATGTGCGCGTTGCAAATTTTCTGTGAATATTAGAAAATGTTTCCTGATGCAAAAAAAAAAAAGAAACCATTATAAAACAATTTTAATTCTGTATGGTCAACTTTTTTTTCATTCTTTGAATAAACAATGTTCCCTGAAACTTTGCAAGTTTTAGACTTTCAGATTATTCTGAAATTTCTTTACTATTGATTATTGATTTCCTCAAAATGTTTTCCTTAAAAAAAAAAAAATTATCCAAAATTTGTATCTAATTCTTGCGCACTAGAATGGAATTGCCCGCACATCTTCTTCCTATACAATTAAAAATAACGACGATTCGAAATTCAAGGAAGATTTTTAATAAAGTATAAAATACGACGTTATATAGCTTAAAAAAAAAAATGATTAAAAAATAATATAATAAATCAAAACACCCACGACTCGTGTGGAATTTACGATCTACAGGGAGACCAAGGGCTGAGAATAAAAATTTGAAAAAATTAGAGAGCAATTTTTTCTACATTTGGCGCCGATTTATGACCATTCGACATGATCTTCCCTCATATATATATATATATATACATATAAATTTCATCTCAAAGATGTAAAATTTTATGTAATATATATATATATATATATATATATATATATCACATAAAATTTTACATATTTGCGATGAAATTTTTTTTGAGGATACAACAGTCTCATAAATATGAAAGAAAATTGAATTAAAAGACCAATCTTCGTACCTTTCGAAGCTAATTTTATCCGTATCTATGTATGTCGTGACAATGGGATTCCTGAGTCGCGTGAGAATTCCATCTTCGGACGGTGCCATTAATTGAACGTTCTCGTCGTCGATGAGCTTCATGTGCTCGACATAGACCTTTCGAGTCTCGTGATCGATTTCCATCATCGTCGCACCATCGTCTCAAAAAAAAAAAAAAACAAAAAAACAAAAACAAGTAAGAAAAAAAATTAAATAAAATTCATCCCGATAGATTCTTGCCACTGTCCACCTGTTTTTTTCTCTGTCAGCTCGTTCTAGCTTTAATGGGAGATAGCTCTTGGGTTTAGGATTTAAATTCGTCAGTATTAGCCAGTACGGGGATAGATAAGATTTTTTTTTTTGAACAATAAAAAAAAGCTCTACGACTCTCTCTACCGTTATATCATTTTGCTTTTAAATCCCGCGTTGATATTACCAGGCGAAAATAAACAAAGCGATAAACATCGAGCTTTTGATTTCGCTGTGACATGATTTTTTTTTGTTTTTCCCCTTCGTGAAATACTTTTAGCACGCACGGAACAAAAAATAAACATCTACCGATAATTTCACCTGTTTTTTGTCCAACCAAGCTGAACACATAACTGCGATCGCAGCTGATGGCCACAGGTGGATTCGGTATAGCTTGCATTTTGAATTGTGAGAAAAGAACAGTTGAGGAATCGAGAGAAAAAAATAATAATAAGAATTTTTGAAAAACTGTAAAATTTCTTTTCTATTATATCGCAATATTCCATTTCGATTTTTTTTTTTTTTTTCTTTTTTTCGATCATCAACGATACCTCGTGAGGAGCGTCATTGCAAATTTTAGGATATTTTTCGTGGTTTTTTTTTTTCGCACGGCGAATGATCGCGTTAGCGGCGTTCGTGAATGTAATTTTTGTGAAATTAATTTATGAGAAAATATTATCGGCTCACTCTGTCCTTTGAAGACGAAACTGAGATTTCCATGCTGCCAATTGGCACGATCGAAGCCCAAGAACGTTGTGTCGATACGCACGTTGCTACCTTGCTTGTAAACCTTGTACGTGTCGCTCGGACACATTCTCGATGCCAGGGGAACTGAAAATCGAAAAAAAATATATATATATTTACATACGGAGACTATAAAAAATGTGAGATTCGATGACAAATTTTCGAAAATATTAACGAAACAATGAAAACAAATTTTTATCCAATTATTTTTATAAAAATTAGTCTGAATTTTTTCATTGCCAGCTGGAAAAAAATGGAATTTCTATAAAAAAAAAAAAAAGAAAATACATAAACTTAATTTTATTATTACTCACGCCAACTGGTGAATTCCCATTTCATTTCTACGTAAAAATCAGGTGCCTGAAAAAGACGAATAAAATTGTGGTAGTGTCATTTTTTTCGTTTATTTTTTTTTTCAAATTTTCCGAAAAAATTGACAAAACCTGTTTCAATTTGTGAAGCAGCTCTGGTATACCGTCGACGCGACTGCAATATCTTTGATAATGACTTCTCGCCAGTACAGCTTGAATCAATTCCGGATTTCCCGTACCCACTGCTTCTTGGACCACTGGAGGAATTTGAAAAAAAAAAAAAATTGAACAACAGATTCAAGAATTTTCTTGGTATATTATGATGATTCGGGATGGGAATGAGAAAAATTATTCATTCCTCACCGCTCCATCCTTGAGTATTTTCCGTGTAAACGTTAGCCTCGTGATGCAAAAGCACGGCCGCTGATTCTAAATATCCCAGCGTAACGGAAAGCATCAACGGGGTTCTTCCTCTATTATCGTGTTTTTCCTTATCGTGCTAGGATACGAAAAAAAAAAAAAATTTACATTTTTTTTTCGTGCTACCCGCTCTGTCAATTCTAATTAATTAATAAATTAATCTTTGAAACGATATTCGATCTCGAAGAACGAATTTTTGTTATCAACTAAATGCGTTCGAGGGTTAGGGTACATTTTTATGAGACGAAAATTTGAATACATTTTTTTCTATCATTCTCAGAGATGGCAAAAACGAATTTTTTAATTACATTAAAAAAATTGAACTGTCAATCTTTGTCATCTAGTTCCTTCGCCTTATAGCAATTTCCCACTGTATTCTATTTTCACTAAAAAAAAAAATTAATTCCCACTGACGAATTAATTTTCAAAAATTCACAATCCGGTCCCAAGAAAGTAAAAAAAATTGCAAATGTTCAAGTATGTAAGGGTCATCCCACCAATTATATGTATACACGTTGTAACGGTGGGTTGGAATTAAAAAAAAAAAGTAATTACGACATTCGAAAGTCCCTATCTAAAATACCATCCATGATTTTTTTCAATTTTTTTGGTCCAGTAATTTCGGAGCAATGGGGGCTCGAATGGGGCCTTTCGAGAGGCTAGTCATTTGATGGTACCTGCCAATCCATCACAGGGTCCCTTCAGATGGGGACAAAAAATGCAATCCTGACACCACAAGCATTGTTCGATTGGGCAAGTCGATTTCCTTTGACAATGTCGATTTGGCTTTTGTTCCAAAGGAACACCATAAAACGTATTGGGAGTATCTTGCACCAAGGTTTGCAAAAGCTATGACTGTGAAAGAATTACAATCTATCCATTGTATTATATCCCTCTTGACAACACTCCTGAATATTGCATTGTGAAAAAATTTTCAACTTCAATAAATTCAAGAGAAGTTAAAATAATGAATTCTTGATTCCTAAAATGGCTTTATACTTTATTTTTTCGTCCTCATTTCCCACGAAACATCAATTTTAAAATGGCTTTTATCATTTGAAAGTATTTTGAAAAACTTCTGGTTAATATATTTTCAGTTTTCCATTTGTAGTTCACATAGCCACAAACTTATTTTTTTTGCAGACTCTGTTTGCATGCATCCCATCTCAAAAAAGATGTTTTTTGTGTAAAAAAAATAGTTTTATCAATCTAAATTTATCGGCAAGGACAGGAAAACCGATTTTTAAACTTTAAATTAACTTTTGATAGTCTTTATGACTTTAGAGAAAGTCGGTACATTTTTTTTCGAAAAGATCAAACTTTTTTATAAAAAAAAAAAAGATTCGAACGATTTTTTTCTATCTCTCGACTGGGAATGGATATTTTAAATTAAAAAATCCATGTTTTCGAAAATTTCGAGTCCCCATTGCTGCGAAACTACTGGACGAAAAAAATTGAAAAAAATCATGGATGATATTTTCGTCAGGGACTTTCGAATGGCGTAATTAGTTTTTTTTTTAATTCCGACCCACCGGTACAACTTGTGCATATAATCGGTGGAATGACCCATAAATAAAATATTTGGCTTTGCCACTCCCCCGATAACTTATCGTTTTTTTTTTAACGATTCAGAGCCACCGATAAAATATTCCCACCGCACATGGCTCATGCAGCAAGGAGTAAATAACGCCTACGGGGCTATCAAATTATCAGATCCATGAAAACTTGATTGTTATCTGATAACATTTGAACCGCAGGGAGTAATGAATTCTCTCCGTTTTTTTTTTTTCTTTCAACGCAGAGTATTCAGCTCCGAGATAAATGGAGTTAATCAATTACACGTATATGTCAAGTTTAATGTCAGGAGAGAAGGCGGAAGACATAGCTTTGTATCCTATGGCTTCTTCCTCTGTGAGGCTTCAAAACCAACTGCCCTTTCCTCGACTATGCGTTCTCTCGCATGGTTAGCATTTGATTCTCTCTCTCTCTCTCTCTCTCTCTCTCTCTCTTTCTTTATACAATTGTAATAGCTATTCAGCTACAATCGGGATAGGTCAGTGCACGAAAATATATCTCAAATACAAATTTATTAAAAAAAAAACTTTTACTCAAGTAAAACAAAGATTTTATGCATTTTATCTATAAACAGGGAAAAAAAAACAAGCCTCGTTCCTTCAAAAGGCCATTCATCAATATCACTATTGTTTCAATGACTTGTTCGTTATCAATTGAAATTGACAAATTTGCTAACATTCGCTGCTAAACGAAAAATCAAAGAGATTTCAGGCTGATTTCTCCATCCGACAGAATGTTTTTTGTCATAATTTCGAATTGAAAGATTTCACAGGGTTCATTCTACGCGCGAAATCTTAATAAACAAAGTCGGATCGGATTCTCGTACAAGTAATATCAAGCTCAGAGTACTATAAAAAAAAAAAAAAATGCAACGAGCATACATTGAAATATGACGGAGGAAATATAGAGGAGCTAATGCAATTGGCGATTATTAGCAATGATTGACCCTGGACGTGTCAAACGAATTAAATGACGTGCACTGATAGCATATTACAATAATTTTCCGTCCGCTTCCAAATATTTTTTACCATCCATAAGAGAATTTAAGAAAAAATAATGCAAACAACAAACAGGGAAAAATTGTTAAATTCCAATAAGAGTGAAAAAATGATTTTTTTTTTTTTTTGCAAACCTGATTAGCTGCGAGTTCCTTGTCAAGTTCGGCATAGTTGTTGTTCCAGACGAGCCAATGAAGCGGATAAGTTTTTTTGATCCAGTCTATGTTAACCATTTCTAGTTGAAAAATCCGTGTATATAATTTTTTTCTCTCTCTCTCTCTCTCTCTCTTTATCCCTGCTTTCCTCCACGCGTTAAAAATTTGACATTAGCGATGTATTTTAATTTTATTATTATTATTTTTATATTATATCGTATATTATTGGTATTATTATATTTTTGTTTGTTCTAAATTCGTGAGTCGTTCAATAGAAACGACGTGACGAGAGTTGACAGTAACGTAATCGCACGTGAATAATTTTGACAGATAGACACATGACACACTGTGAGATCACGAACAAACGTTTTGTTCATTTGCGACGTGACAGAGAGAAAAAGAGGATTTATTGTTCGTTTTTTTTTTTTTTTTTTTTTTCGTTTCGTAGCAAAATATTCTCGCCTAAACGAGGAGGAGTTTTATGAAAGGAAAAAAATACACTTTACGGAGCAGACACAGGAAAACACGAAGAAGCACACATGGATTATTAAATCCGAACGTGAATAGAGGATAACGGTAGAACGTTCGTGCGACGATGACTAATCGACGGGAGTAAACTCGAAGAACTACCACGATAACGACGACTACACACGATCAAAAGTCACGAGGCGTGAAACCGTAAAGGCGCGAGTAGTTAAATGGCCGGGGTTATATTATACGTTTCTTTTTTTTTTCTAGAGATCCGAAAGTCATTTTTTTAACGTTACGCTGTAAGCAAAACACGCGCTAGTCAAATCAGCGCTAAACTGGCAAATATTTTGTTTTCTAAACTTTTACAAAATGAGGAAATAATGTATTTATTCGGTATTATTAGCGGTTAACTTTTAAAAATATTTTGTTGGATATATTGCGAATTAAATTTCCAGTAATTATTACCATATTTCAGTTGAGCCAATACATTTTTGATTCAGCCAAATTCATTGGAAATTCGGTCTGACAATTGAGATTTGGCAGATTCAATGATTTTTGCCAAAAATTTGTTTTGGAATTAATCCATTTTAATTGGTGCTCAACTAAAATTTTACAGGCGAATTTACTGAACATTTGACCCGCGAATAAGCCAATACAGATTCTTGATAACGGCCATTGTTCTAAATTTCAAGATTTTTGTTTTTACATCGATCATTAAAATTGCACCAACTGTCGTCGATTATTCCTCGAGCAAAAAAAAAACACCGAAGAATAAATACGATTTTTCAGTTTTTAAAAGATATATATCACACTAATTTGACTATAGTACTTCAAATATGGCCTTCCGTATCGAATCTCATATACTTCTCATTGAACGTTATTTGTTTTTCAACCAAAAAATTTTCATTTCAACGAGTCGCAATGTTTCGTCAAGAATTATCCAACGATAATTATAAGACTTGCGCAATAATTAATAATCAGCAATTTGAAGTTATCGGCAATACACTATTTCAACAATTTGCAAGGGCGCGTTTTCAACTTAGCGACGTCTAAGGTCTAATGGACGGGCAACTTCAGACGGAACACCACAGTCCACAGTGAAATAACCTCAAAAAATATTTTGTTATACTCGCCGCAGTTGTGTTATGTAAAAAAAAAATATATATCTACATTTCCAGTTTAACGAGATTCTCGTAAAAATTATCACGAAAAAATGCTACGTTGAAGAATTTCAAATTTCACTTTAACACTCGCGTGTGAATCGTGATGAATCCCGAGCCCAAATGCAGAAGCTCGACGATGTTTACGTTTATCGGGAGTTGATCCCTTCGTTTTATTCGAAAATTTTCGTTCGTACCGTGATTTCGTGAAACATGTCGTATCAGGGCTCACCTTTTTCGGCCGCCCATGGCCAGGATGATTACGAAATGGACGAGGACAACGAGGAGTACATGGATGAAGAACGAGATGTCGACGATCAGGATGAAAGCGACGAGGGTAAAGTAACACATTTTATGACACTTTTTGGCCCAAAAATTCTGCGTTTTTGGTGCCAAAATGGCAACTCGCCGCACGGTAAACACCGTATATACGGATTGCATATTACAGATACGGAAGAAGCGAGCGAAACGGATATGGGAAAATCGGAAGAGTATACGGAAATAAGGGAACAGTAAGTTGGATCGTTGAGTCAAAAGTAAATATAAATTTTATTTGATTCGAAGAAAATTGGCTGTTAAAAAAAAAAAAAACACCATCGAGGTCGTAATTACCGTGAATCGTCGAAGATCGGTAATAATTTCATTGATAATCACGATCGTCGATGATTAATTACTCGTTCGAGTCGTAATTACGCTACCGCGTCGTTACTTTCGGGATTTCAATGTTGGCAATCATTTTTTTTTTTTCTGCAGAGTCTATCGCGACAAATTGGCGAGCTTGAAGAAACAGTTGCAGCAGCTCAAGGACGGAAGTCATCCCGAGTACAACAGAAAATTGAAGAGATTGGAGGCGCAGTACAAAGAAAGGTTCGAAAATTCTAAAAATCGTAACAACCATTTTATATCCGGAGTCGAGCCGATTGGAAATTTTAATTTTCACTTCTACGTCGCGACGATCTTTTTCAGATTACGATTGAATATCATTTATCGGGATTATCTGACCGAGTGGGTCGAGCGCGATTACATTCTCGAGAAAAAAGCAGCGGTGAAAGAATTCGAGGAGAAGAAGATAGATCTCAAGGAGAATTTACTGACGGACATGGAGGAGAAGAGAAAAATGATCGAATCCGATCGTCACACGATGGAGCTCACCGGTGATTCTATGGAGGTGAAGAAAAACGTATTTTCTCCATTATTCAACCGTGACTCTCCCATAAAATTGTTTGCGTGATAAAAAAATCCAATTTTTTCTTTTTTCCAATTACCGAAACTCGAAGGTAAAACCGGTAATGACGAGAAAATTGCGCCGACGACCGAACGATCCTGTGCCGGAGAAAGTCGAGAAACGAAGAAAACCGCCGCCCGCTCAATTGAACTATCTGCTAGACGAGAAGGAAATTGAGAGCGATCTTAAAGCTATAAGCCGCGGTAAAGTAATCACGACTGTCAGAAAACCAGGTGCGTGCACCGAAAAATTCGTAAAACAGTCGTTGCGAGAGAGATTTTAAGAAAAAAAAAAAGAAAATAAAGAAAAAAAAAGAAAATAAAGAAAAAAAAAAGAAAAAAAAACAGAAACGAAAAGAAAATGATGAAATAACGGAGATTTTCTATTTACAGTAGTAATGCCACATTACAGTACAGTCAGTCTCCCAACTCAGCATATACCTTCGACTCCCGATACTCCTTTAGTCGAGACTAGAATAGAAGACGGCAAACTTCTGTACGAAAGAAGATGGTACGTCTATCTGTCTATCTCAATTTTAATTTTTTTTTTTTTTTCTGCTTTCTTTCACCGTTCATTGTTTTGTTTCCTCGTAGAATCTGTAAACTTTACATCGGATAGAAGAAAGAGCGAGCTTTATCGCGTGAGAATAGCCCTTTTTCGATATTAATTATGCTCTAAAAAGAAACGCAATTTCCGTTATAACGATAAGAGAAGAGAATTAATGAGAAAAAAAAAACAACAAAGAATCCTTGGATCAATTTTTTTTTTTTTTTTTTTTTTCAAAGTAATGGGAAATTCGTTTCAGGTTCCACCGGGGTCAACCGGTCTATGTAGAGGGTAAAGACTTGTCACGATTCGCTGCAAACATATCGGCGATTGGAACCGAAGTGGTAATTCTTTTATTTTTCATTTTTTTCTTCAATTCCACAGATTTTTCTTCGGTCTTGCACAAATTTCAGGCAAAACGTATGCGCGAATCCAATCTCTCTCTCGCTCTCTCTGTTTTTATTCGATTTTTCAGATCTGGGTGAAGAAAGTATCGGATGGGAGCAAAGTAAAGATATACACGTCGCAATTGAGTCGTGGCAAAATCTCGATAAAACGAAGAGCCTCTTAGAAGACATTTTTTTTTTTTTTTTTACGGTTTTCGTACGAACGATTGAAAGCAAAAACTAAAAACGACGAAAAAAATAAGAGATTTATCCGCTCTCGAGTATGGGCTCTCTCAGACTCTCGAAATATTTTCAAATTTTTCGCAATTCGAGCTCTTCGTCGCGTTTTTTCTTCTCTCCGCCGGCAGTTTCACTCTCACCGTACTCGTCTTTTGCCACCAATAATACCATACTCGCCGATGATAACGTATCGCCATGTACATCCATACGAAATACGAGAATATGAGAAGCGTCATCATACCGAGAAGTGAATAAGTCGTCCATCTTGCGGGTGGAAAATTGTCATAATTGTTCATGGAATAAAAATCGGCCGCTACGACGCAAATGTACGAGCAAGCGATGGTCAATGGTGTTACGATCGAGCAACGCAACAAATCTATCCGAAAATTTCTGACGTACAATTGATGCTGACGCTGACTCAGGCAAATCCATATTACGATCGACTGTAATGCCCGATAGCGCGGTGTACGCTCGACCTCGAACTCGTGACCGCAGAGCTCGCAACTGTTGCGATTGCTCTCCTCGAGCCAGCGTTCCAGACAAGCCAGATGTATCGCGCCCATCGTACCCTGGATAAGTGGCATTTACCAATTCATGTCCCCGTTAATTAATTACCGAGGACGTCGAGATAACGAAGAAGAAAAACAAAACGAAACAAAAAAAAATTGGAAAAGGAAGAGAAAATTAATTCTAATTGAAAATTAATTCTAATTGAAAATTAATTCTAACGTTTGATAAATTGATAATGGGTAATCTTTAATTATTGCATTTATAGAGTAAATATCGACACGCACTGGGCTGATTCGAAAAAGGATCTTTTTTTTTTTTAGATTTCGCTCTTCTGCGAGATTCATGTACTTTTTTTTTTACTAAAAAATAGCTCGCGCGAAAGGGCTGGGATGAAAAAAAAATGTTTACTACTGCCTCGACGATGTTGAAATTTTGAAAAAAAAGGCTTTTTTCGGAAATTTCAAAATTGAGATATTCTTAATTTAAATCCTTCGGTGGCTATGTCTTGTATGACGAAACAAAAGTTTTTTGGCAAACCTGAGATGAGTGCGTTTTTTTTTTTTTAGTACTGAAAAATCTATTTTAAAATTAGTTTTTACGAATTTCAGTGTAGATTTTTCGGTACTAAAAAAAAGTTACACGTATCTCGGGTTTGACAAAAACTTTTGTCTGTCAGGTTTGACAAAAACCTTTTTTTTCGTTATACAAAACATAGCCACCGAAGGATTTACGGATATCTCAATTTTGAAATTCCCGAAAAAAAAGGCTTTTTTCAAAATTTCAACGTCGTCGAGGCAGTAGTAAAAAAATTTTTTCAGCCCAGCCCTTTCGCGTGAGCTATTTTTCAATGAAAAAGTAAAAAAATCTCGGAGAAGAGCGAAATCTAAAAAAAAAAACCATTTTTTTAACCCCCCTAATACGCACTGTAATTAATCGATTGTGTACCATGAGAAAAATCTATTTTTAATTACAACGAAAAGAAAAAGTCTCGATCTTTCATTTCACCGGGAAATTTCATCCGATGTACAAATGTTTTTTTTTCTTACGGTGAAATAAAAAATATATATATATATATATATATATATATATTTTCAAATCCAATTATTTTTGTTATCGATGTTTAGCGAACGTAATAATTTTTTTCCTGAAGCAACAGTCGTTTTCGTGAAATTTTGGATTGCGAATGTTTTTTTTTTTTTTTAATATACCTAGATTTTGACTATCTTCGTGTTCGAGACGTGTAAAGTTACAATTTCGATCTTGTTCGATTATTTTTTTAAATTTTATTATCTCGCGATTTAACGAAAAAATGATAAAAAAAAAATTTGTCAACCTTGCATCTGCATGGATATATTATCGGAAATTGTGGACTTGTGTCGTAACATATGCGACACGTGATTTCCGATGCACAGCTCTCGTCGCTTCGCTTGACGACTCGTCCCGTTCTCGTGAAATTTTTCTCGCTCGTACCCGAGCAACCGGATCTCTCACCGGTCGCAATCACCGATGACAAATCGCACTCGATCTCGACCTTGTCGATGAGACACCTCAATGTACTCGCGACGGAGGCATTCTCGCGAATCATCGCGATTTACAATTAAACGATTTTCGCGATTTATCGTGAAAATCGTTGTAAACGGTGAGATCCATCGTAAAAAAATGGATTCACCATGGATCTGTCAGTTTGATATTTTTTTTTTTTCAACGATACTCGAAGAAGAAAAAAAACAAGATCGCGATATGAGAATCCCCGTGGTTTGCGCAAATTTTCAAAAAGAAACCAGCGGGGGAAGGGGAAAAAACAACTTTTAAGGGGAGCAACTACTTTAGGAGACCGGAAATTAGGCGATTTTTGGGATTTTTTTATGTGAAAAAAAAAAAACAACGAAAATCTCCCAAACTTTAAGGATAATTTATTCATTCATTAATTAAGATGTAATCCGCCGTGTCCCTTGGCGCATCTGGAATCCTCAAAAAAAAAAAAAATTCTACAGTATTGAGATATTTTTTAAGAACATGAACGTACATTTTGAAAAAAAAAATCGAAAATTGAATGTTTGAACGTATTTGAAAAAAAAAAATTATCAATTTTAGCATAATTTGTTACGGCATTTTGCAATAATAAATATGTTTTAACCAATCTAATCTTTTCAACTTTAGATTCATGTTTCAATAAATTATATTATGCAAACGTGTCTCAATTTTGAAGATGATCGATCATTTAGTTTTTTTTTTTTTTTATTGTGATTCCCGCAAATTAAAAAAATATCGTTTCGAGGAAAAACACGTTTAAAGTTTCACAAAAACGTAAAACTCAAATTCAAATGTGATTAATGAAGCGATAAAGTGTCTTACCCATTGATCAGCGATTCCGAATACCCTTTTTTAAATCTTCGGGATGTCTTCTTGGAGATATTTTGCTAACGATTTATGAAATTTAAAAAAAAAAAAAGGATTTTTCGATACATCCAAAGTGGTTGCTCTCCTAAACTTTTTCAGGTGGTTGTCCGATGAGGGGGGAGGGTAAATAATGACACAGTGCGTATAAAAATGCCTATTATATTATCAATGAGTACGATTAATTAAATTATTGGGGATACACCAATTGTCAATAGGGGACGAGGGAAGGGTAGAGGGTAAAGTTGGATTTAATTTCAACGCCTTATGTGCAATATTATCGTATAATAATTAATTAAACTTTCAAATAATCAGCAAAATTAATTCAGGATCACTGCATAATTATTCGATCACGATTGTCGATTTATTCGTGGATCATGTCGACGCTCAGACAATCCTCGCCCATGTTACTCGGCGATGTTTCCAGTTCACCGATCTCATTCGATTCGCTGCAAATAATTAATTTTTTTTTTGTTCTCCCCCTCTTTAATTCTCAATTTCATAATTCGCGATAACGATTTTGTGCGTACGAAGATATTTCACTCCGACGAGCTTGTTATCCTCGCATTTTTGAAAATTCTGTTAACTTAGGAGCATGGAACATCACTTCAAGATTCTGCAATTGGAAAAAAGAGAATATTTTTAGCGAGCGGTTTTTCAAATTTTCTGATTTCAAAATCGAGATTTTCCTCACTTCAAGTCAGTGCATCTTGAAAACTATGAGAGATACAAAAATAATATTCACATTTCATTCAAATAATAATACTATTTTAGAATTTCACGAAGTACCGTAAATTCGGCTTGTATAAATTTTCCATTAATCGCCGAATTGCGTAAAAAAAAAAAAAAACATATCAAAATCCTCGAACATCGAATCGAATGATTGAAAAAAAAAAAAAAAACCGCTTGTTAAAAAAAAATGTTAAAAGAATTGCAGCTCTGACTAAACTTTTATGCCCCTAAAGTTACAGAATTTTTAACAATGTCAGAGAAATTGAAGAATTATTTCATCTTTTCGAAATAGAGTAAAAAAAAAATTCGTGTATTTAAAAATATATAATATATGTCTTATTGTGTAAATTTTTTACGGATTATTTGTGAAATTGGGATCAATTCACCTGTCCAGCGATGGATCGTTGCTGAACATCTCGGTAGGGACTGTGGGTGGTGCCTTTTCCGGCACGAGTTCCAGGTACGTCTGTCGCGACTCTAAATGTCGCTCCACCTCCTCGGGCGTCATGTGACCATCGGACACGAGGGACATCGATACCATATTGTTCGAGGATTGAATCTGAAGACGCGACGATTCGAGTCAATGAGAAACGAAAAAAAAAAAAAAAATAAACAAAATTCAACGAAAAAGTATTCGGCGAGCTAGAAAAGTGATCGACGACTCACGCATGGTGGATTTTGAACCTTCGGTATCTTCGGGGCCGGCTTTTTCTTTTTACTCGTATTCAGTGGTTTCACCGCCGCTGTAGTCATCGCCACCGGATGATGGGGCGTATGATTGTTCACGCTAATTTCCGGTTTTTTTCTATGAATAAACGCGAAATAACCGAGATATATATTTTAAATTGAGTAAATTAGGAGCAAATTAATCGTGAACAATTTTTTTTTTCCTACATATTAATCAGCGTTTTTTTTTTATATTACATAGCCATTGTGCGATGGAGGCGCAATTTTTTGGGGCAAATTTTCTTTGAAAATTCATCATTACAAGCTTCAAAGACTGAGTACTCGATTTAAGTGACTTTACAGCTTAAGGACGTATCGCCCGTACAATCCCAACCAAAAAAGAGGTTTGGTGAGAATTTTAAATAGTTCGCGTTCAGGCAAAAATCTGAAATAAAAACAACCATATTGAAGATGAATATAATATTGATTTCCAATCAAAACAATGCTGAAAAATTATCAACAAATTGTTTAAACAATAAATTTTTTCGGAAATCTTTTGTAAAACTTTTTTTCGATCACGTGTAACAAATTCCTCGAGTTTTCCGAAAACATATGAATTTTTCAAGAATTTTCTATGGTTTTTTTTTCTTAATTTCTGTTTTTGAGAATTTTTAATTATCAAAATTGCATGAAAATCGGTAAACTTTGGCTAGGTTTTCGTACAAAGGTTCGATATTACGCTCGCAGAGTATCCGGATCATCAAAATTTATAAATAGTTTTTCAAAATTCTAAAAAAACAAAAGAATATTCTTGAAAAATGTACATGTATTCGGAAAAACGAAAGAATACGTTACGCGTGATCGAAAAAAAAAAAAATTTTACAGGAAATTTCTGCAACAATTTACTGTTTAAACAGTTGTTAAATAGTTTTTCGGCATTCATATTATTGGCAATCAATATTATTTTCATCTTCAGTATGGTTGTTTTTTTTTTCAGATTTTCGCAACACGAAATCCTCATCGAAACTTTTTTTGACCGGGATCGTACGGATGATACATCCTTAAGCTTACCCAATATTATAGTATAACGAGCGAAAAATAATAAACGAATAAAGATATGAAAATAATAAACGAATAAAGAGGTCCTGTCCAGGCCTCTCAGAGCTATTGATCAGCTTTTTCGTATACCGATCGGTCCGAGTGAACTTCAGCATAGATCGATATGAATAGGCTTAGTGATATGTCGAATAAGTATTCACAGATCGATTTTTTTTTCTATATTTCCTCTTTCAAGAACGCATGTCGATCTGCGGTATTCGTTTTTTGCTGACATTTCCTTTGCTCTGTTATTTTCCCGTTATTGAATTGCTCATGCCCTATGCTGCTTTAGCTTTATTATAATTTTTGTTATTTATCTTTATTATTATTTTTTTTATTTCTTTATTATAATTTTTGTTATTTAGCTTTATTGTAATTTTTGTTATTTAGCTTTATTATAATTTTTGTTATTTCTTTATTAATCAAGAAAAATTATTATCTTTTTTTTCTTTTCTGACATTGCTTTTGTTGCTCTGTTATTTTCCTGGTAGGGTAAGACGTAGCGGTTGTGGCCACTTTAAGCATTTTTCGAACATTCATTTACGAACAGAGTTCAAATTATTGGAAATTCAGGACTGAAAAAGTGATCGATATAATCTATAAGGTACACAGAATCGAATTATTATCATTTAAAACCTTTTCTGATCATGATGAATAATAAAATATGAATTTATCTCGTAGCTGTTATTTTCACCATTTGTGGCCACATTTGTACTACTTTTGGCCATCCGAAGTACCAGTTGTGGCCATCAAGCTTTGAATTGGGATACGAATGCGCTAAAAACGAAAGGTGGAGTTTTGGACAATCAGTATCGGCAGATTCGAGTTAAAAATAGTTATTTATTTCCGTAAAAAATATATTACTGAAATGGTATAAGCGCATGCTCTATTTTTGCCATAAGCTGGCCACAAATAGAACAATATCATTTTGAATATACCACTTTTGGCCATCGCATAACTGTCAAGTATTTTACATTTGTCGCCATATGGCCGCAAATAGAACAATCGCGTTTTGAATGCACCACTTTTGGTCACCGCATATTTTTCAGGTATTTTAGCTGATATGTCAGTTTTTTTTTGGGATTCCAACCCGCAAAATGAGCTTTAACTGATAAAATATAAATTTTTTTGTGGGGCGAAATGACTTTAGATCCTTTGGATTATGAGAAATCGTAGTATTCTCATCTCGGGATCCCTTAATTAACACTTCTGACAAGAAAACTAACCAACCGCTCAGCGTTGACACATTTCGTCATATTTCGTTGAAATAAATTAACGGATATTCAATAAAGCAATCGATAGCGGTGCGCAAACATCTCGAATATCGAAATATTACGCCCGATGAAGTGAACACAGCCGTGAAACTTCGAAAAACTCGAGGGAAATGCGGAGTGGCCACAAACGGTACAGCGGCCACAACTGTGGTACGTCTCTACCCTAGCGAATTGCTATACGCTATGCGGCTTTATTACTAGCTTTATTATTATCTTTATTACTCATTAGTTACCAATGGCTGCATTTACCATGGAGCTCCTTTTTGCTATCTTGCGTACACATTATCTTACGTATGATTCAAAGGGAATTATCCCTTTGAATCGTTATTTTCATTTTTTTTTTTTTCAAAGATAAATAATTTCAAACGGGATAATTCCCGTTTGAATTAATAAATAAATAAATATTTGCGAATCGGAGTAAAGATAAATAATTTCAAACGGGATAATTCCCGTTTGAATAAATAAATAAATAAATATTTGCGAATCGGAGTAAAGATGGAAAAAAAAAAATGAGAATAACGATTCAAAGGGATAATTCCCTTTGAATCAAGGGGAATTATCCCGTTTGAATAAATAAATAAATAAATATTTGCGAATCGGAGTAAAGATGAAAAATTCCGAGCAACAATGAATAACCAACGATCGAAATAATCAACAAAGTTGAGCAAAAAAATTTAAATTCCAGCCGATATACCTCTTCGAAGTGTCCATTCTGGCCGTTTCATCGTCGGACGACTCGGTCTCGTCGCTTTCGCTGAACGACGCGTCGACCTTTTCGTACTGCAACAAACGATCGAGGAGAAAGCTCTTGTCCCTGTTGACTTTGAGGAGTTTTCTCTGGGTCGAGCGCAATGCCTCTTGGAAGCACTCATTTTCGTATATGAGAAACTTCAATTTACGCTTTAAATTTCTATACTGATCCTTGTAATTTGGTACTTCCTCCTCGGGACTGTCGTCGTCGTCATCCTCCGCGTCCGCGCTGTTGTTTGCGATGGAACGACAATACCATCCTTCCAACATTGATCATCTATGACTGATGGGCAATCATAATAATAATCGAGTGACCGTGATTTTTTTGCTCAGTCATCGGCTCATCGTCGAGCCAAGCTTCGGAGCGGCGATACCCGATACACGAAATATTATCATTATTATTATTTATTATCGTCGCCGGGGTACAATTCAAGCGAC
This sequence comes from Rhorus exstirpatorius, assembly GCA_963564615.1. Lineage (NCBI taxonomy): Eukaryota > Metazoa > Arthropoda > Insecta > Hymenoptera > Ichneumonidae > Rhorus > Rhorus exstirpatorius. The sequence goes on along the minus strand of OY751316.1, from coordinate 35,014,713 downwards.
AATGTAAATAAACAATTGGCAATAAACTTGCTTTTATTATTTTATTATTTTCCCCTCGAATGTACAGTTAATTTGATTGTTCTATCGCGCGGTAAGCGCGTGTCTCAAGGGCTCGATGAACGATACAAAAGAACGAGGCAATCTTTAAATTACGTTTGCAGCTGGCTCAACGGTTATTTTTATTGATTAAAAAAATCATGGAAAAACTCAATTTTGATCTTCAAATAAATGTAACATTATTATCGGAGAAAATATTTAGAGGGGGGACGGTGAGTTTGAGAAATTGGATCTATGAATTAAAATGAGACTCAAAGAACGTGCAGAAAAGTAACTGAATTGTGTGCTAAAGAATCGTTGAGAAGTAATTGATTAAAAAATTCTTACAATGAAAAACACGAAAAGAAAAAGAACACCTCGTCGTAGCGAGATAGAGGTTAAATCACGATGAACCGTCAACAAAACACGAATGAAGCAAAGAATGGTTATTCCCCGGGTGACGTTAACGATGAAACAACCGGAAAATCATTGACAAAAGTTCAATGACGATGATAACTCTGGCGCGATACTCACTTGAATAACCAGAAGTTTTTTTCTGGACGTCGCAAAACTTTGCGGCGATTGATTATTGCGAATAGATAAATAAGCTGTTTGTGAGTGGCTTCCATATCGCACGGGTAAACCTCGTCGGTTTACAATATCGATACTCTCCTTCATGAACAACTTCGGATCGCTCAAAGTTCCGATCTCATCCGCGTGACGCGTCATACTGCATCCGTTTCGAGCTTCAAATCGGAAATGACGATTACGAAGAGTCAAGCCCGTGACACAATGCGAGGTAATAATAAATAGGAATAAAAATCAGCCAATCATATCACACCTCGGACAAGCTACACCAATAAAATCGCTGTTACTTATTTCATATTTCCTATTTCCTAGAGCTCTACTATATTTCCTCGAGTTGTGTCATGAGCTTAAAATTTTCAAATCGTTTAACTATAAACTATCGAAACTGTAATTTATTATTGAAACATTGTTTTTACTATGTGAAGTTAGCCGGGCAACTTAATTTTTCAAAATCCTTCCATTTTAATCAATCGTTTCGTGATATAAGACAGTGGGATAGGCAAAACACGAATAAACTCAAATAATTATAGAACCATTTTGCGATCCGATAACAATCTGTATTTATTTATAATAACTTTTTACTACCGACTGATCGCAGGTCAAAATAACACACAGAGTGACTGTTTGTTCGTATTTGCTAAAAGAGCCCTTCTACATTTGCGCGTCGCACATCGTAATAGATTGTATTAATTAATAAAACTGTTTGAACATTATTTTTCTTCAATTCACCGAAGTTGGACCAAATCCCGTTTGAACAAAATTGAGGAAAATTTCGTAAAAAACGTAAGATTCGAAAAGAACGACATAATTCAAAATATTTATGATATATGATAATGATTTTTATTAATAATTATCAATCGTTAATTTAAAAAAATTGTAATGATATTGTAAATATTCTAAATTATATCATTCTTTTTTAATCCAAAATTTTTACTAATTCTTCTTGACGTCTTTATTCAGTCAAGAAGTTATATTTCCTTTCCCTAAAATTGGAAAATCAAGTTTGACGTTTAACCGAAATTATCTCGTGGCGCCATCTGGCCACCCACGGAATTGATCTGCACGCCTCGTTCAAAAATCAGTTATCCGCGGCTAATGTCACATAGGTAATAGAAAACGAACGGACAAAAAAAGAAAAAAAATTACACGAGTTCTCCGTACTCATAGATTATATAAAAAAAAAATAGCTACATAAATGTATATGACGATGTAAAAAAAGAGCAAATATCCACGCGAGACTCGAGACTCTGGAATAAAATTTCACAATTCACAATTCACAGTGTTAGTTCATGCGTGAATTGGCGTGAATCGTGTTTGTAGTGCCGAGCAGAGTCCCAAAGTGTTGAGCCGCTTGCGTGAAGGGTTCTCCCGTGCTGACTATACTGACAAAATATATAGCGTGAACGGAAAATAGTCGCGCATTTTGCGATAAAACAGAAATCAAAGTGATTAAATATAAAATATTTGCATCTTAACACGTTTTTTTGTGTATTTTCGCAACCAGTGCGCGATTAACTGATAAACGAGAGAGAGAGAGAGAGGGAGGGAAAGAGAACCACTTACATTGTATATAACGATGGGTTTGAGGAAAATTTGAGTTTTCTTTGCCTACAAAAGGCGGACGATGCAATCAATTTATTGGACTGGAAGGCTTCTGTCACGAGCACTATGGAACGGTTTATCGTCGTCCCAAAGCCGCGCGAATAATGCATCGTGCACCGATCTCCAAACGAGTAAACATTGCGATGTGTCATTCGTATCGGCAGTTTGTGGTTTTCCCAAGGATTTCAATCGCGGTAAAATACGCAAAGGACAGTTTGGCGATGACGCTTGGTTCACTGCCAAATTCAAGGCTGTCGAAGTTATTGGCAAGTGATTCATTAATTTATCACGATTTCCGTTTCTCTTTCTCAAATCCCCTCATTTTTCCTTCATTCGGCATTACAGTAATTTTTCGATCGATCTTTCTTTTTTTTTTCTGCATTTCATCTCGTTTTGTTATACTTGTGCATATGCGCTGTGTGGTCAGTCGAAAAAAAAACAGCTGATCCCCAAGCGAGACTTGGATCTTTGTACCGTTTTGTCATTTGTTCATTTTGCTCCAGCCTCTCTCCCCCCCCCTCCCTCTTTCCGCGTGCGTGCGCTATCAAAACGGGGACACCAATATATTTCGTGCACTTTGTACTCCCTGCACGCTCCTGTGCAGTGAAGCATACTTGCAATGAAAAATAAACACGAGCTCGAGCACTTTTTCAATTGATTTTTTTTTTTTTTTTTGTAACTTCAAGTTGAACAACAGCGTAAACAAGCTCTACCGGAAATGTCTAGTTACAACGATAATATTGCTGAAACTTTTATTAAGAAAATGATCAACAGAATCCTCGTTGTCCAAATATTACGATAATTTATTATACCTTTTTACGAACAGCAGGTCAATTGTTAGCGTGGACGATTTTGTTTATCCTTCGATTTTACAAAAGAATAAAAATCGTTTCAGTTGAAAGAATGCACCCATGATTGGTCGGTTTTCATTGAACAAGGGCGAACAATTAGGAGTATGAATGAAATTTTTTTTTTAATCACTGGGGCGCATAATGTAGAGTAAGTAAAAATAAGGAGGACGTATTTTTTATTTTTCGTTAAAAATGACAGATGCACCTGTTATAGGCAATTAAATTTCACGGATTTTGATATATATATAGATATAGCGTAACATGTGTGACGTCATAATGTTATATTTTTCAATTTGTTATATTAACGGCAATTTTGATTCAAATAAAAAAATAAAAAAATACGTACTAAATATTTTTTCCTAAACTACCAGATTTTGAGATAAAAAAATTTCATTTATACTCCTACATCTTATGAGCAATCATTTTCGAAATTTTTGCAAGATCTATATCAACGACGCTTAAATTTTATAGATACTCGTTTTCTTTCTTTTATTTGTATCTTCAAGTTTTAAATTAAAAATCTACAACCGCTTCTCCGAATACCGCAAAAAAATGAGGCAATGGTATTGTACAAATCGCCATAGAAAATTATCTCAATGCAATTGATGAAAAATATATTTTATTAATCATGAAACAACTAATCTTTAAAAATCATTCTTAGCTACGCAAAAAAAGTTTACATTTCTAATCTACGGTAGTTTCTCGTAGGTATTTTGTCACAGAAACGTTTTGAATGGAATTTGGAGTTTTTCATATGAAAATAGATTGAATAAAAGAACGCTCTGTTTGGAGAAATGCCAAATATTGCCATTGAGTTTGAATTTTTTTAATAAAATTTTTAAATGCATCGATATCCATCAATTTTTCAATCCACTGATTGCGATTGATTTTTGATTGCGGTCCTGCCAGCCCCCCATAAAAAAAAAGGCCAAATTTTACAATTATATAATGATTCCTTCTGTTTTTCAATTCTGCTGGCCTTTCGAGTCAATTGTACCAGTAAATGCATGTCTACTACAAATCTGCTTAGTCAATATCTATTCTGTAAATATTTCATGAAATTCTTATTTCGATAAGAGATAAACTTTTCCACACCAGACAGCCGCTGTTTTTATTTTTTTTATTTTCTCACAACAGACAGCTGTCTGATAAATTTTTATATTCCGCATGCTGATAAAACTTTAGTTCGCCAAGGCCAAAATGATTAAACACAGCAAAGTCTTTAAATCTGCAAGAATTAAATCTAGAATTAAATCTGCAAGAATTGCCATTTTTGAGAAAAGACATTTATTTATCCCTGACAGACGAAGTTTCGTTTTTTTTTATTTCCATTCAAATCATACCCCATTATATTGAATATAAATCAAGAATAAAATAAATTTGGTCAAAAAAAATAACAAAAACAACTCTATCACTGAAAGCTTTATTTCCCAATAACGTTTTTTTTTTTTCACACAGACAGTAAAAGTGCGTATGACGCCGGAATCACATGAGCTTCGAGCTCCGATAGAAAACATAGAATTATAAATTATTCCGAGAAGCATGTGACATAACCAGCGGTTGTTTAAGAAATTGTGTAAATAAAGGCAAATTGCCAAAACCAACACGGGCGGGGTTAGAACCTCTCAATAATCGTGTAGACGGTTTTGTATTTTTAGAAATTTACTCTCCGGGTAAAATTACGTTTTTTTTTTTTTTTTTTACCGCGCATTTTCCTCCTACGTCAGGCACGAGTCAACGAAAAAAAAAAAAAAAAAAAAAATAGATGAAAATTCGTATCATGAAAAACGATGAAGAAAAATTCTTTTATTTTACTTTTCTCCTTTCTTCATTTATTTCTATCGCAGGTGTCGCCGACGGCGTAGGCGGTTGGCGACATTACGGCATCGATCCCGGCGAGTTTTCCAGTTTTTTAATGAGAACTTGCGAAAGACTAGTCTCGATGGGCAGGTTCACACCCTCCGAACCGGCTGGCCTCCTGGCGCGAAGTTACTACGAACTATTAGAAAATAAGCAGCCGATATTAGGTGCGATTTTTATTCCGGCGAATGATAAATTTGGTTTTTTTTTTTCATTCGATCAATCCTGCGGATATTTGTTTATCAGCGCTTCGTTCGTGATTTTTTTAGGTAGCAGTACAGCTTGCGTTATTATTTTGAATAAAGAAACGAGCAGCATATACGCAGCAAACATCGGGGACAGCGGTTTTGTCATTGTGAGAAAGGGCGAAGTGGTGCATCGTTCCTCCGAGCAACAGCATTACTTCAATACACCATTTCAATTGTCCTTACCGCCGCCGGGCCAGTCCGGCTTGGTACTCAGCGATAGGTATATTAAAAAAAAAAAATTTTTCAAAGCTTAATCTTCAAGTAACACGGAGTATCTGTAATTTTTCAAAATAATTTTCCGTTTTTCAATCATTTTTTTTCTTTGCATTGAAATTTCCCAATATATTCTCGTGGAATCGAAATTTTGCTTTCCTACAATTAGGAGTATGAATGAAATTTTTTTTTTCAATCATTGGGGCGCATAATGTAGAGTAAGTAAAAATAATGAGGACGTATTTGTTTATTTTTCATTAAAAATTACAGATGCACCTGTTATAGGCAATCAAATTTCACGGATTTTGATAGATATATAGATATAGCGTAACATGTGTGACGTCATAATGTTATATTTTTCAATTTGTCATATCAACGGCAATTTTGATTCAAATAAAAAAAATAAAAAATACGTACTAAATATTTTTTCCTAAACTATCAGATTTTGAAATAAAAAAATTTCATTCATACTCCCAATTGTACAACAGCCGAAAAAAAATAAATATGTGCAATATTGTATTTTACAGTCCAGAATCTGCGGATACATCGAGTTTCGGTGTCGAGGACGGTGACGTAATACTCCTAGCGACCGACGGTGTATTCGACAACGTGCCTGACCAATTGCTAGTCACGGAAATGCAAAAAATTGAGGGCGAACGCGATCCGATCAAGATACAGGGCGTAGCTAATTCAATAGCGTGGATGGCGAGGAGCCTCGCATTCGACGGAGCTTTCATGTCACCGTTTGCGCAGAGCGCAAGACAAAACGGCATCGATGCCATAGGTAAGGAATATTTTCAACATTATAAAAAATTAAAAAAAAAAAAACTAATTCTCTCATATATTAATCATTTTTACCGTGATTTAATTCGATACAGATGTTTTATTGATATGGCAATTTATTTGCAAATTCAATCATGTATTTTCCAGAAATTCTTATAACATTGGATTTTTTTAAACATCGATTAGCTAATAAATTGAATTAATTGAAAAAACGATCATGAATTTTCTCATAAATCAGACATCATCCGTGTTTTTTTTTCACAATTAGCTGGCTCGTAGTGCCAATTGTAAGGACCTTTTATGAATTATTTTAGATCATTAAACTCAACTATGTGAAAAATTGGTTTTTTTTTTTCAATCCGATATACGCGACAATTATAAGTCGCACAAAAAAAGTCTCAGAAAAGTTCTAGCTTTTTTTTCCCCCCAACATTGATAAACTCTTAGTTTTATTGCCGCGATAAAAGACAATTTCTCGCTAAAATATTTTGAAAAATATCGTCAACTAACATAATATCACTTTGATTTTGCTTGTAATTCTACGGAATCTTCTAAAAAAAAATTCATACACGTGACGAATCGAGATTTAAAAACAAATAAACAAGCAAAATTCAATTCTTTTGCGCTTACGATCGTCGATTGAGCCAAGCTAATCATTTTGGTTTTGTATGATTTTGTAAAAATCGACGGGAATCCCAATTTAACGCAATTTCATAGATTTTTTTTTTTAATGCAAAGTTGATTTCAACGTCAATGAAATCAATAAAAATAAAAAAAAATCCGAAATGAATCGCTCTGCGGATATCAATTAATTCGCCAAAGCCCTTTTTATACTCTTCTAAAGAGGGACTGGAGATTCATGATCGTCGAAAAATCTATTTTTGTGATTCGCTAAATTTTTAACCAAACTCTTTAAAAATTTTTTTTTCAGGTGGCAAGCCGGATGACATAACGGTGCTGTTAGCGACAGTCGCGATATAATTCACGAATGACAAGCCAGAAAAAATATAAAGAAGATGCTGAGTGTATAATAGAGCCCCCCCCCCCCTCCCCCCTGATCATTGTATTATAGTTCATGTTTCATTCCCTATATGTATCTAGTTACGCATAAATGTATTCCCGGAACCACGATGAATAATTTTACCATTAAAGAAAAAAAAAAGATGAAGCGGAAAAAAAGTCCAATAATTGAATATTGTGAATCGATTCGTCGATGAGTAAAGACGAATAATGCCGCTTCGTGATAATACACGTATTCGCCAGTAAAAATCGTTTTTGTTTGTTTGTTTTTTTTTTTCTTTTTTTCTTTCCTTTCGTCTCTCAAAATACCGAACCAAACAAAACTTTCGCGCACTTTTCATTTATAATTTATTTCATGTTATTATTAGTTTGTACAGTCTCGCAACGACAAAACGTTCCTTGCCGCATGTGCCTCAGTTTTCTCTTTCTCTTTAGCTCTACTATATGCAAGGAAAAAAAAAAAAAGTAACCATACAATAGTTAACAACAACAATAATAATAATTATAATTATAATGCAATTATGCGTTTGTACAGTTTCAAGCGAGAATGGAAATATCGGGCGCCCACGGATCGCGATTGAAATTTGAAAGTTTTTAATTTGTTGCTTTTTTATTTTTTTTAAAGCGGCATTCAATTCCCGAAAACGTCGTGCCGGATTCTTCGTCGACTTTTAAAATTCGCGAGCAGCTCTTCGACTTGGTTGCATACCCAAAATTGTCCGCTAATTCGCATATACAATCGCTTTTTTTTTGTTTTGTTTTTTTAATCACACGACGATGTTTCTCAGAGAGGTCGTCGAGCACAAAAAAATTAATCTTGGAAGGAGAAAAAAAAAAATTTACCATCTCGCCTGTGGTACGATAAACTTACATGCGATTTACGGAATCAATCTCGACCGATTAATAATTAAAAATTATAGTACGTTTGTAGATCATCTCTCGATATTCTTTGGATACCTTGAGACACGAGCTAGAGCGCAACGCGTCGGGGTGAAGAAAAAAGAAGAAGGGATGCGGGAGGAAAATTTGATAAATGCACGAAAACTTTGTGCCAGAGGAGACTTTCGTGTCGAGAGATTCTCTCCTTTCTCTCTCTCTCTCTCTCGCCTTTTCGTGCGCAAGCGATTCGTAGGATATTTTCATTTTCCGACAATGGTAAAATCTCAATGTGAACAAAGTTTTTATGCTTTTTTTTTTTAAATATTTTTCTTTTTTTTTCTTTTTTTTTCACTGCAAATCAGCACCCTGACCGAACACGAAACGTCCCGGTCTGTCTTCGGGCAGAGGAGTGTAATCCGTATCTTCCGGATGCTCGTCGAACAGCGTTTTACTGTAAAAATACAAATTTCGAATAATTTCAATTATTTTTTTTCTTTTTTTTTTTGAAAAATAAATACTCACAGAATCTGCGGAGTTCTGAGAATTCGAAAACCGCCTCTCTGATGAGGAAACACATCTTCGGCGAAATAATACATATGCCCGACGGCCATTCCTATCAAATCCACCCATATCGCATTGCCGAGGAGAACGGAAAAGCCAAGAAGTACCCAGGGCAATAGCGGAGCCTGCGAGAAAAATATTGGGAATAAATTTTCACGTTTATCGGTATATTATTCTTTCGAGAATTCTGTGCTAGGCACTCACGTGAAAGTTGAGAAGTCCGAAAAAGTTCATTCTCACGAACGGGGTGCGTCTCGACCATACGTAAACGAGCATGAGGGTAAAAGCGTGTCCCAGAAACAACAAGTTGACGAAGAATGCGAAAATCTTACGGAATGCTTGAGGAAAAAAAATTTTTTGCTCCCTGCGAGTTTTATTCTTAAAAAAAAAAAAAATTCAAAATGAAATCGTTTCGATGGATATCCGGATGGATAGACGCGCATCGGAATGAGTGAAATTCGGATTCGGGCATTTTTATGCTCCAACGACGTTGGAATTTTTTAAAAGCCTCTTTTTTTTTGCCAAACGACTCGGATCGACGATAACTTTTTGAATAACATCGGATAGGCTCGTTAGCAATCTCGAATGGGAATTAATATCGAGTTTATCATGAAATAGTTGACGAAGAATGCGAAAGTCTTGCGAATGCTTGGGAAAAAAAAATTTTTGCTCTCTGCGAATTTTATTCTTAGAAAAAAAAAATTCAAAATGAAATATTCATCGTTTCGATGGATAGACGCGCATCGGAATGAGTGAAATTCGGATTAGGGCATTTTTGTGCTCCAACGACGTTGGAATTTTTTAAAAGCCTTTTTTTTTTGCCAAACGACTCGGATCGACGATAACTTTTTTTTTTTCAACCAGAAAAACATCCGAAGCAATTTTCCATGCAACTGTTCCTTTCGAATGAAAAAAAAAACCTTGTTTTTTTTTTTTTCAAATTTCTGAGTGAATGAATCAGTGAAATTCGGATTCGGGCATTTTTGTGCTCCAACGACGTTGGAATTTTTTAAAAGCCTTTTTTTTTTGCCAAACGACTCGGATCGACGTTAACTTTTTTTTTTTCAACCAGAAAAACATCCGAAGCAATTTTCCATGCAACTGTTCCTTTTGAATGAAAAAAAAACCTTGTTTTTTTTTTTTTCAAATTTCTCCGCTTCGGGCACTGAATAACATCGGATAGGCTCGTTAGCCATCTCGAATGTGAATTAATATCGAGTTTATCCATGAAATTGCGATTGATTTAGCGAGAAGGATACGATCATGCAGACACCGCCGAATATGAACATCATGACAAAGTCAGCTGTTCTACCGCGAAAAGGACCCTCCTCCAACATTCTGCAGTATCTGTACGTGAATATCATGTTGAAGAAAAAATTGAAGCCCACCGTTCCGAAATAAAGAAATGTGGTGATGAGTCGCCATAGCTGCGAGAAATAAAAATAAAGCAAAAAAAATGTGTTTACTCCAAAAAAAAAAAAAAATGAGCAGGGATACCACCCGGACCGAAGAACGATTCGAAAAAAAAAAAATACTTTTTTTCAGTTAGGCCTAAAAATGATGATTCATTGTACGAGATTAATTACTATGAATAAATGAATGAATAAATGACTTTCTTGCAAAGAAAGTCACTTAACTTTCACAAATTTATTTATTTGGATTATTTCAATCGTTTTACAGTCCGCCAGTGCTCCCTTAATAAAATTTTACCAATTTATGCACGAAAATCTCACCTGGTACTGCTTTATTATCAAAATAGGATTAAAGTATAGCTGAAACGCAGAGACAAGTTCCAATTGCTGGAAAAAGATAACGAGATTCTCAACGTTATACAATTTTTGTAATTTGTCGCTAGGCAATGTTTTTTTTTTTTTTTCTTACAACAGCAGCGTTGATCGATTGATCGATGAATACTTTTTTAAAATTTATTATTCTTTATCAGCCAATGTATACAAACCACAGCGATAGTCGTGATGACACAGGCGGTAGTGTAAGCCCGTGTTACCACGGGCATCTGCAGGTACTCCTGCCGCAACGGTCGATATGCCATTTATTTAGGGGTTAATGTCTTTGTGCGTAAAAAAAACGAAAATTGTATAAAAAAAAAAGAAAAAAACACGGTTGGATATTCGAAGTGACAAATGTACTTTGTACGAGTGCACTGTCAAACGACGTTAAAACTTCACGTATATTTTCACTTCTCGTTCTCACTCTCACCTCTCTTCAAAATCAATTTCGCGTTGAATGTCCAAAGAGCACACATACATTTCGTATTCATTCGCGTTATCTAATTTGTAACGTTGATATCCACATCACGAAAAAAAAAAAAAATTCTATCGTCACGTCTTCCCTCGTATGACTCTTCTCGTTTTATTCTTCGCGTACTTCGTGTATATTCACTCGGCTGAGTACATACTGTACTATAACTATATATATAACGGACTATAAATTTTTGTAACTTTGGGTATTGTACACGGTGTACACGCGCTACTTGTCAGGAGAGCGATCAACACACAATTCACCACGTATATTTTATTTTTCGTGTGCGCGCACGCGTTTTCACCTCTCAGATTTCAACGATATATCGAAGTTTGTCAAGACTCATGCGAAGTTAGCCGATTGACTTAAATTTATTTTTTTCATTTTTACTAATTTCTCTTAACGAGCAACGAATATCATACAAAAGTCATGAGAAACAAAAGATACTGTCAGAAATTATTTCTATACTATAATATATCATAGTTGTTTGTATTAATAGTTAGAATCTCGTGCTCTCATTTTTGCCCATTTGTATTTTTGAATAAATCGAAATATGAGCTATAAAAAATGGGGCAAGAATCGATTTATCGAAAGATAAATCGAAAACTACCGGAAGTGCTTTTTGTGTGCTAGTAAACAAAGCGACATTGTCGTTTCTAACCTCAAATTTCGAAATAATGAGAACAGTAGAAAAATAGTCGACGATATTATTAAAATAAGATTTATGAATAATTGTCGCAGAAATGGACGATCTCGAGGAAGAGGAGGATGTGATTATCGAGGCATGTTTATTAATTGTATATTCACCGTTTAAAAAAAAAAAATAAGTGTATACGTATGACGGCAAACAATAATCTTTAGGGCAGCGAATTGCACGGAGCACTCGTGAGTATGGGCTACACCGATCTCGAATTTACACTGGTAAATAAAAATAATTTTTCGCTGGAAAAATCATCCGCGAAGAAGTACAAATATTTCGGGATACTTTGCAATTTTTTCAAAATCTGGAATCCTATCAAAAGCATGCTCGATTATTCTCCAAAAACTTGTTACGTATCATCGAAGCAATTGTCGACGATACTGAGAGCCGAGAGTCTCTTGGACGATCACGCCGCGCTGGTCCACGCTCTCATGAAAAAAAATTCTCAAACTTTTTGGAAGTGAGTATTCGCTCGCGGTTCTTCGTTTATCGGCGATTGCAATTACATTTATTTCACATAACTCAAACATACCGAACAAACTTTCCCGCATTGATAATAATAAAAATAATAATAATATCCTCACCTTAATAATCCCTTTATGAATTCTTTCATTTCCTCTCCTCTTTCATCGTTAATTTTTACTTCTGCCATTTTACATTAAACATCGCCGTACATCAATTAGATTGAATTTTTCATAATTACCCGAAAATATTTCCAGCAAATGCGTAGCATGTTCGAACTTTTTGCTATCCGCGGCTATGCTAGGAATCGGTTACTCAATGTTCAAGAGAAAAAAGACTTTTGCAATGTTTCTCGCAACAGCCATAGCTGCCTTTGGCGCATCTCGCGAGTACAAAGATTTTCAGGCAATCGGTGCCCTGAGAGATTTGGTAGCGATGCAGAATGAATTGTATCATTCGTACAGGAAGAGCTTTGGTATTTTGAGAAATGTCCATCGACTCGGGATAAATGGGAAAAAGCTTCATGCAAAATTTAGGTAAATATGCTCGACGCTCCGCCACCGGTCTTTCTCACGAAAAACGTGGCCTCGACAGTCTTCGAGAGGCTTTATTCATTATTTTCCTGCAGCAAGTTGGAAACCGATGGCCTCAAATATCTGCAGCCAATTATGGAAACTCTTTTGAAAAGTATGGAAAACGTTTCTCGCACGTATTATCGAGCTTCCGCGATGATCGTCGATCTATTGCCGAAAAATACTTTGGAAAATGATGCTTTAACGAATTTCGAGACCGATGCCTTCACGATCGAGGGTGAAATTACATATGAAAATTTAAGAGTAAGCCTCGACTTTGATTTGTTTATTTCTTCATTGCTTCTATTTTTATAATCAACGATTTATGAGAATACAAGGAGTCTTTTTTTTCTTCACCAAGCATTTATACTACGTCTATATCCTCGTGCAATCGGATTATATGCAACTTTTGGCGATTGCTTATAATCCCGATACGCGAATGGACAATCGACGAATTTTGAATTCCCTGCTGACGCGAATAATCGTGAATCTTGAATGTTCATTGACGAAAGAGAAGAATCGTCTGATGCGAATTATCGTGGAATACGAGACTCGTAAGAGACGAACGATCGAGCGAAAAGTTCGGTGAGCCAAATTAAACTTTCCATTTCCGTTTATTCGACGAATATAGTATAGCGATGAATTTTTTTTTTTTTTAATTCTCAAAATACGTTTGCAGAGTCACATCGGCCTCGAAATGGAGAGATTTGTATCTCAACTTGGATCTGATGTCGCGAAAATTGCAAATTACGTACGACGCGATTGATTCGATAATCGAAGATATCGAGAAACGCGGCGAAGACGAGACAAGCGAGGATACATTTATGGACGGGCTCGATGCCAGAATTCGTGAGATTTATTCGCAAATCGAAAAATCGAAAAATTTCGCGGAATTCAATAATTTGTTGATCGCTATTTTGCGAAGATCCGGCAAAATCGTCGAAAATCCGATTACCGAAGTCGATCCTACGATTATGAAAATCGAGGCTGACGATACGATAGTGCGAGACTCCGAGCCGCGGATATACGACGAAGTATTCGAAGAATATATAACGGAGGAATATTTGAAACCGTTGTACGAAGAGACGAGGGACGAGGCCTCGATGGATATTGCCAAATTTGACGAGCTATTGGCGAAAAATTTTATGAGCGAATTGAAGGAGGCACTGGTTGAAAAGTACAGGTCAATGTCGGAGCGCGAGGCCAAGGCTTTGCTGAGAAAATATCGTGAAACGACGAAAAAAACGAATTTCGAGGAAGGCAGAACGAGAGAAATTGATTCAAAGGAGAATTTGGAAAAATCAATTATTCCGATTCCTCCGCCATTGCCGGGATTCGTCGAGACGACGAAAGAATCTCCGGTGATTTTCGCTCAAAGACGAAAGATCGGATCTCGAGGTCCCGTGGCTTTGCCGCGTGAACGAAATTTCGAAGATATTTCGCACCCGCAAGTCGCTCAACGAGCAAACGTTTTTTTGCCGCCCCCGTCGTCGCTTTTATCCCCGAAAATCGAGGATCTCGAGGACACCGAGAGATTTTCCATCGATTTGCCGAAAATTGGTGCTCGAAAAATGCCAGCGTTCGTAACGTTCGCCGAGGAATTCATCGGTAGCGGAGAAAACTCGGAAGATGAACTGGTGAAAAGCGATAATGATGACGACGAATCGTGAGAACGGGAGAAAATTAAGGTAGGCTTGCTCGAATTACCCTTTTTAAAATTACCGGAAATCGTATTTTTTTTTTGTTTTTTTTTTTTTCGAAAAACTTAAATCAGCGATTATTGGAAATGCCTGAACGATTATGATTAATTAGTAGAATTTTTGACAACAAAGTAACAAGTTTTTTGGAAAATAGTGATTGGAAAAGTATTTTGACAAATTTGTCGTTTGGGATTTTAGGTACGATTTTTTTTTGTTTTTGCAAATTAAAAAAATTAAAACACGTTTTTTTTCCGGCCTTTGAGACGTGGAGTTTTAAACGCATACATGGGTACCGGAGAAATAGCTGCAATTTTCGAAACAATTATTTAACACGTTCTAATTTTCGCTCGAAAATAAATTCGTTATTGAAATTTGAGTCCGAGAATTTTGAGACGAAGAATACAAATTATTTTTCAGCAATCTTTGGCATAATTTCGTCAATCGCGTTTCAGAGCACAAAATTCTAATGCATGGAAAATGAGATATATGTTTTTTTAGAAGTATCGATGATGCATGAGTTTGAATTTTACCGCCAAAAATTATGGGATCGAGTAATCGATAGCCGCCGATAGAGCGCGCTGCAGGCGCTATTTTTCAAAACTATCGTCTCCATTATGACAATATCCGGTTTCTACCGACGATGGAACGTAACATTTTTCAATTCATAAATTCTAATACTTTTTGTTTTCATTTTAATTTTAATTTTCAACGTATCGCTTTTTGGAGCTCTTGAAGTAAAGGATGAAATTTCGTCATTTCAATAAAAATTTCGCCGATAAATAGTCCAAAAAAATGGTCATAAATCTCTAAAGTTTTTGTTCTCAAAATTTTATCATTTATCATTAACGATTTCACATTATTTACTATTCGATCCGATACGTGAATCTTCGACGGCCATGTTTTTTTTTTTTTCAATTTTTTTTTTATTTCGCAATTTCACCACCAGACTCGCGTTCGATAAGCTTTCCTAATTAAAAAATAAAATCGGTCATGCGTAATTGATTCATTGCGACGAAAAAAAAAGGAATAGCTTTGGACATTTTTGCATTATTTTACATTCGATCGAAAATGAGTCAAAACGAATTTGACTTTCGCTCCGAAAGTTTCCAAAACGATACAAGCACGAAAAATAGAAAAAGAATGACAAAGAGGACGAGCGAGAAGCTCTCGCGAGATCTCTGAGGTGCGGCACAGATAAGAGAACAAGATGACTTTTTTTTATCTGTAACCATCAATCCAGTATGATAGGAAATTTGCGCGTGCGCCACCGCGAGAGGGGGCGACGAAACACCCCCGTGAGGAGACCTCGCTACTTTTTACCGACGCGCCCCAGTACACGATCGCGTATCACCGAGAGCGTTTCGCAATTTATGATCCTATATCGTCGTTTTTCCCTTTACTTTTTTATTTTATTTTTTTAATCGTACGTACAAAGTGCTCCTGTTGCCAGACGAGTGAAATATACTTTTATGCCGCTCGACCAACCCACCCCTACAAATATATATATATACATATTTATATGTGTATATATATATATATATATATACAAACCATCCATGAGTTGATTACCTGCGCGCGTACTTTCTGGAGAAACACTTTATTCGTGTCTACGACTCGTGGCGCCTGGATACCATCAATCATATTTCTACATTTGATTACCGAAGTCTACGAAATATCATCAGGTATTTGCAAAAAAAAAAATATTATTCTCATCTAAATTATCCTTATCTCTATCCTCGGGGATTTTTCTGTGCCGCTAAATCGAGTAAATGATCGCGATATTAAAAAAAAAAAAAAAAAAAACACCATTGTGATCTGGTACAATTGCGTGCATGCAAATATACTTTTTCGATTGAAAATACAAATGAAAGAGCTTCCTTTCCGATACTTTCTATGCAAAATGAAAATATAAAAAGTGTGCGAAACAAGAGAAACAGAGCTTTTAAAGCGTGCGTAAGGACCTATCGCGGTATATATACGTATTGAGAAATGATATTCTCTCTCCGTCATGTGCGCGTCTCGGATTTTGCATTTGCCGGTTAGGTGGTTTACGTGCATCAGGTTGTTATGGTGGTCGCACGCTTGAAGATAGAGCGAGAGAGAGAGAGAGAGAGAGAGAGAGAGAGATCGATTGTCAGAGGACACACAAAAGAGAGGCGTGCCGCGTTGAGCGGCTTGTTCTTTTTCTTCTTACTACAAATGCTTTGTTTCCATTTTTTTTTGTCTCGCAGTCATCGTTGCCCCGAACTATATATTAATATACGCGATATATCCACAACTTGTTCGTAACTTTTAAGCGCGGCAAACTCGCGATGTAGTATATATATTGTGAAAAAATTCACGCCATAAACGAGCGAGAACGAAGATGAAAATGCCTCTCGGTTATTTTTAACGCACGTAATATAAAAGCATGCCAATAGAATTTACAAAATTCACGAAGCTCTCCATATCTTAAAGCTGAAATTCAACAACGCGCGATGAAAATGTTTACATTTATCTTTGCGGGTTTTTTTTTTTTTTAATCGTCGTCGTATAATTTTTTTTATTTGTTTTTAAATAACTGAGATTATTAAAAAAAAAAAATTGAACAATACTTTTGCGAATAAAAAAATATAAACAATTATGCGATTAAATATTTATATATTTATGTTTATTTCGTGTGTTTGAATTTAAAAAAATTTTTATTCCAAAAAATGCTGCACAAGCCATCTCCGTAAAATTTGTCAAACATATTTTGCGATGGATCCGTTAATTTTTTTATTTTATTTTTTCAAATTTTTTAAAGATTCGTCAATTTTGCATGAAACATGGGCGAAAAAAAAATGTTGAGGAAAAATTTCATTTCAGTCTTTATCGTCGTCAATCGATGTTTCACATTACCTTGTCCGATTGAACTTTTCATATCTGGGGTTTATTAATTCAATGCCAGGAAAACTAAAGTCCCGTTTCCCTCTCGGTCTGCGAACACACAGTCGATCATCGAATCCTATTTTTTCCGATATTTTTTTGCTCCGACACCTTCCAATTACGTGGACAACGTGCGATAATTGGTTCATATTGGGATAACAAAATGTAATTGACTGGAAGGTGGAATGACGCGCGAAAAAAAAAAAGAAAGAAGGGTAATAAATGAAATGAGGAAGTGGATTTTGTTTAAGAGGCGTTCGAGGGAGGGATCGGATGACCCTTATAGGAAAACAGCTGTTACCGAAAAAGGGCTCTATACGGAGAAAGCGTCTAGACGATGTTAAGGAGGTACGACTAGTTCTTTGGAGTCAAAAAAAAGTCTAAATTCATTTTACCCACAGCTGTTCTGATTTATGTTTATTTGCATTGATTATTCATATTATCGATTATAATGTGAAAAATTTTGTGGTAAATGATTAATTTATTGCGCATGAACTAATAAAAACTGAAAAATTAGATTGTCAACGACTCGATAGTAGTCTCCATCATAATAATAATGACATGTCTACCACAAAAACGGACTAAAAAACATTTTAAAAAATCAGCCGAAAACCTATTAAAATAGACTTGAATTACCTCAGTGGAATTAATATGATCGGCAGAATGATAATTATACATATAATTGATACGTGATAAATAATAAAACTCCATAAATAACATGATGGAATTTGAAGTAAACACTTGGCAACGTCGCATTGGCGATGCTATAAGTTGGTATACGTGACCAACGAAGATGACTCTATCTTCGTTGCTAATATCCAAGAAGACTAGCTTCTTGCTAATATCAAAACAAAGCTAGGTTATGTTTACCGAAACCCATCAGCTGTTACTCGCGACGTTGCTAAGTCTGTGGGTGCTATTTGATCGTTCTGACCATTTACAACCGGAAATTGAAACTTTTTTATGATGTAGTGCCAGAACTACACGGTGAAGAGTAATTTTTCAATTTTTTACAATATCTATTATATCTAATCTATCGAGTTTCAGTTTTTCAACGGGTGTAGTTGGATACGTGAGCAGCAAAACCGTGATCACAGCACTTCCGGTTAACCGTCTCCATAAGACGACGTGCTTTAGTAACTCAAACTGCTCGACTTTGCAATTTTATTACGAATAAACTAAACGGTCAATATAGCTCAAATTTTGGCAATAGGCGCATAAAGTATTCGGCAAAAACATATAAAAATTTCAAGTCCGTCAGTTGGATTCTTCATACTAGTCGTACCTCCTTAAACACACGCGTTGACACAAGCACACAGGACATGCATAGAGCGATAAAACATATATATCGGATGTTTGTTCGCGAACGAAGCAATATAATGTGTCGTCTGGCTGGAGGTATATATATATATATATATATATATATATATTAGGGTGGCCCTTATTTGGGGTCAAAATTTTTTTTCCCCCTCCCATAGGCTAAAGTGTCTCCAAATACATTTAAAAAAATGTACGCGAAATCCCGGGCCCCAATTCCAACTCTAAATATTTCCTCAAAGCCCTCGAATTTTCCCATTTGATTAACATGGGATTCCTGAAATTTCGTGGTTCAATTTTTTTGCCCATCGCACTATTGCTTGGAAAAATTTGAAACTGGGCACACTTTTTCTGTACTATATTAGGTATCTTACGAAAAAATTTCAAATTTTTTCACGAATAATTTCCAGCGATGCATTTGGAGAAAACTTTTTGCGAATTTTTTTGCGAAATAAAATTTTCCCAATAATTACTTTACTATTATTCGGCAAAATTCTTCGCAAAAAACTTCGGCAAAATTATTCGTGAAATAATGTGAAATTTTTTTGTGAGCTACCGACATCACTGATCAGATAAATATTTTGCCGTAATATCAATCTCGAAGACATTGTTGGTATTGATGAAATATATTTTTTATGAAAAGACAAGCTCGGTCGATAACATAGAGTTCCACATATACACTAACGAACGCTCACGCCTCATAGTGGCGAGAATTGTAAGCTAAGATCGTGAAACTTCAACAAAATTTTCGATTCGTATATCATAAATATTCGCATTGTCGAGTAAAATAACATTAATACAATAACAATAATAGTAAAGTAATTATTCGGAAAATTTTCATTCGCAAAAAAATTCGCAAAAAGTTTTCTCCAGATGCATCGCTGGAAATTATTCGTGAAAAAATCTGAAATTTTTTTGTGAGATACCTACTATAGCACAGAAAAAGTGTGCGCAGTTTCAAATTTTTCCAAGCAATAGTGCGATGGGCAAAAAAATTGAACCACGAAATTTCAGGAATCCCATGTTAATCAAATGGGAAAATTCGAGGGCTTTGAGGAAATATTTAGAGTTGGAATTGGGGCCCGGGGTTTCGCGTACATTTTTTTAAATGTATTTGAAGACACTTTAGCCTATGGGAGGGGGAAAAAAAATTTTGACCCCAAATAAGGGCCACCCTAATATATATATATATCTCGACGGTTAAATTCCATAGAGGTATATAAGCTATGCTTATACATAACCGATACGTCCCTTTGGCATTAGTCCATCGATATATCAGGGTAGTTCTTATTTTCCCGATGCTCGAATTTCAATTGTGCCGCCCCCTTCGTTTGTTTCTAAATTAAAAAAAAAATTTTGAGCACAATATGAATGTCCTAATTTGATTTTTACTATCCGCTGTAACGACGCGAAGTTTTCCATTTAAAATACACGTGATTTTTACCTTCTAGTGTTATTATTTTACTGACACATCTAATCTTTGACGAAAAAAATTTATTTTGTATGGAATTGACGGGGATCTATAGTACTTTCAAAGGGGAAAAAAATGTATTTACCATTCTAAGGAATTTTTACCCTGCTTATTTGAATATTTTTCTGCGTTTTAATTGAAAATGGTAGGGGAAAAAGCAAGATATCAGTCATATCTGACGTTTATTACGTATTCGGGTTATCTATATATATATAATATGAAGAATTTTAGGTTCTAACGAAGTCATCAAACAGATGTTTATTAGGTAACAATCATCCGCTTTTAATTTTAAAAAATAGGTAGTTTAAAATCATTTCCTTAATAAACCTTTTCTAATTTTAACGCAATTTAAATTGTATTTTTTTTTAGTCAACGTTATGGATTCCAAAATATTTATCTTTTTTCGTTTTTTAATAATACATAACAGTAATTATACATGAAACATCACATATTTTGAATAAATATTTTTCGAAATAATCTAAAAATCGATCTCGAAAAACAATTCTTTATTTTTGAATTTTTCTATTTTTTAAATTTAAAGCGGATGATTTTTACCTAAATATCTCTTTGATGACTTCGTTAGAACCTAAAATTCTTCATATATTATATTTCCAGATAACCTTAATACGTAATAAACGTTAGATGTGACTGATACCTTGCTTTTTTCCTATTTTCAATTAAAAGAAGGAAAATATAGTGAATTTCTATTACTGTTTTTTATTTACTTATCTTTGTTTTTAACCGTTTATATGTTGGGTATCTTTATTCTTTATACAGTTATATCGCGCACTGTACCAAAAGAACACACTTTCTAAACTGTATTTATATAAAGGGCTTGTCCCGTGAATAAATAAATAAATAAATAAATAAAAACAAAGAAAAATATTCAAATAAGCAGGTTAAAAATTCCTTAGAATGGCCAATACATTTTTTATTTTTTTTCCTCTTGAAAGTACTCTCGATCCCCGTTAATTCTATACAAAATTAATTTTTTTCGTCAAAGATTAGGTGTTAACGTAAAATAATAACATTAGAAGATAAAAATTATGTGTATTTTAAAAGGAAAACTTCACTTCGTTACAGCGGATAGTAAAAATAAAGTTAGAACATTCATATTGGACTCAAATATTTTGTTTTTTTATTTTTTATTTAGAAACAAATGAGGGGGCGGCACAATTGAAATTCGAACATCGGGCAAATAATAACCACCCTATAATATAATAATTAAAAAACTATAATATATATGAAGCATTTCATAGATTTTCAGCAAAGTAAAAACCCTCACTATTTTTCCGAATCCTAAAACTTTTTTTATCAACAAAAAATACGCACTAGGAGTTTCCGTGATTTTTGCCATGAGCCTTGCTTCAGATTTTCCAATTTTTGAAAAATTAAACCCAATTTTTAACTAAAAATACCATAAAAAATATGGACCGGACAAAAAAAAGTTCTGCGCCTGAAACATTTGATTTTAAATCAAATTTTTACTAAGACCATTGAAAAAATTTTAAACTCGAAAAAATCCTCTGATAAATAAAAAAAAACTGTTTTTAAAAATTTGTCACTTTTTATTTGGTTCGAAATCTTAGTGAATTTTCCGTTGTTAGTGTCGACACAGGAAAAATTGGCATCATGGGTAGCGAACCTATAGGCGAGTTCCAGATTTTTTTTTTAGCAAGGTGAAATATCCTCACCATTATTCAGAGTCGTGTAACTTTTCAGATAACAAAGAGTACACACTAGGAGTGTCCGTGATTCTTGTTCGGATTTTTCTCAAGAGATCTGTGCCAGATTTTTCAATTTTTCAGATCTGACGATCATTTTTCAACTCAAAGTATCTTTATTACGATTGGCCGGATAGAAAATAATGTTCTGAAGTTAAAACTCGAAATTTTAAATAAACTTCCGAAAGCGACCGTTAAAAAAAATTTAACTCCAAAAAATTATCGTAATAAATTTAAAAAATCGTTTTTAGGAAGGTACCATCACATTTGATTCGACTCAAAATGTTACTGTATTTTCTACTGCGCATACAGGAAAAATTGGCATCATTGGTCAGGAACTGGTTTAGAATTTGCATTTTTTTCTAATCTTTTCAACGATTAGAAAATGATCAATTCAATAAAATTTGGAGCCAAATCAAATACGTGACATACCTTTTTAAAAACCGTTCTTTTTTTTCATTTATCATAGGATTTAAAATTTTTTCAATGATCTCAGTCAAAAACTTATTCAAAGTCACAGGTTTTATGTCCAAAACATTTTTTTGTCCGGCCCATAGTTTTTACGATACTTTGAGTTGAAAATTGAGTGTAATTTTTCAAAAATTGAAGAAAAAAAAACTGAAAAAAATTACAGACACTCCTTGCGGGTACTCTTTGCTAATCGAAAAAAAGTTACAGGAATCTGAAGAATAATGAAGGTCCTTGCTGAAAATCTATAAAATGCCTCATATATTTATTCATTTGTTTGCCTCGCGTGACCAAAAATCGTATCTCTTTTAGTGTGCATGTTTTCCTTGAATAAAATCTAAATCGCCCAAGTGGGATTTATTACTCGCCACCAAGTGGTTTTTCTTTTTTTTTTTTAATTGCGTAAGAATTTTTTTCGGCACCCATAAAATTCGATGACTTTTCCAAAAAGTTCTTCATGCTTTTTTTTTCTTCCAAAAAAACTTTTTCACGAATATCTTTGCGATTTATGACACAAGCCAATTTAAAAAAAAGGGAAAAATCGTAAAGAATTTTTTTGTTGAAAAAAAAACCGAGTAATTTGAATATATATATAATTATGTAATTTTATCTCGATATTTGATTTTTGGCAACGATGACTTCGAGGGGTCAAGTTCACGTGAAACGAAACGAAATTAATATTGGCTTTTCGAGAGAGAAAGTTCCAGGCTGGCTTGTAGTATGTGAACCAAATGGAGGGATTATAGCTAAGAAGAGTCGTAAAATTGATAAATAAATTACAGAATAAGGTTATAACGAGGATAAAAGGTCAAAGTAGGCAACAAGCGTAATATTCTTCATTCCCTTAGTTGCTTTGCTGATTGCATTAAAAAAATTCTGCAATGTTTACTTTATTCTACGCAATGACAAAACATTATAGCGTTATGACCTTTTTAGTGTAAATTTGCAGTGCTAACGAAGGAAACAAAAATAACATCCCTGAACAGGTAAGGGGTTCCCGGTGAAAATAAGTTTTATGTACATTATAATCAATGATATTTATCCATTTTCGTGTTCTCCCAGATTGTATGTACAATTTTTTTCTGACTACAAAGGCATTTTTCTTAAATATATATATATATATTTTTCATCTTTTCAATCAGCAACCATCCTCAAACCTTTTCGCGTTTTAACGTCTCTTTTTCCCTTCTTTTCATTTCCAAAAAGTTTCTCCAACCCTCCCAAGAGTCCGCAGCCACTCTTATCTAAAGCCTTACAATTTGCGTTTGCACGAGGGCACGGGGAAACTGCGGAATACCGAACATTGAGATAAATTGCTCATATATTTGAATTAAAAAAAAGTGCCTTTTCGAATGAATTATAATTCGTTTGATTCGATCAGGAATTATTTGAGTCAAATAGAAATTTATCGGACCGTAAGGTTCGATATGTATCATTAGTCGGCCTAATAGACGTATTCTTCATTGAAATAGATTGTATCTGAATCATGTACAAAAAGCGATCTTATCAGTGTGTGTACGTGACCTTTTCAGGGTCACGTTTGGGTATATAGTTACCAGGGAAATATATGTATATAACCGTCCCTCCTCTCCTTAAAGGTGCTATAGCAGTCCCTAAAGGACAGGGACGTATATATAATGCGAGATCGTCCGAAGTATATAGTCGTAAAAAGGCCAAAGAAATCAAAGAATGAAGAAACAATGAGACGATAAAAAAGGGTAAAAAAAAGGACCCAAAAGCGAGCTATCCCTACGCGTCCATATCAGATTGTTTACAAGCATATCGAGAGTTATCTTGCCCATCGAGGCGTTTTTTTTTGTTCTTTGCAAAATCAACAAAAATAAATAAACACATTAGCGTATTGCCTAGCAGAAAAGTATATATAGTCCAGAGAATTATATAAATGTCCATGGGTGAGTCGTATAAATTTACGAAGAAATGAAAGAAAAAGAATTACGAAAAATTCAAAGAATATGAAGAAATCAAAGAATACGGTGAAATCAAAGAATACGAGAAGAAATAGAATGAGGACGAAAAAAAGAAGAAAACAGAGCGAAAATAAAAGCCTGGTGTCCAGGACGCGTATATATACATAAACGGTCGTGGACGAGGCATCGGGCTCTGATGCCGCACCCTCTCGGGTCTGACATGCGCCATGACCTGTATACATACATATAACTTTGTGGGTTTTACACGAGGAAAGTGTATTCCAGTACCCTAAACCACCTATCCAGATGGACGTACGAGTTCTCTCTCTCTCTATCTTTCTTTCTTTCTCTATTTCCTTCGCACGTTACCAATGTTTTTATATTTTCTTCGATAACGCGTAGCCTCGATATAGTATATCGGAACACGCTTCGCACTGTAGTCACAAAGAAAGAGAGTTCGTAGAACTCGTACGGGCTTTCGAGTTGCATTGTGTTATATATAGACCGCGAATACAATAACGGAATAACGAGAATTTTCGTACTTCGACGTATACGCGATCACCTTTATGACCATACATATATATATATATATATATATATATATATATATATATATATATATATATATATATATATATATTTATTCCGGTATCTATGCACGCACATTATTTGAGAGCCCGTTATACTTACATATATATATATATATATATATTTGTCTTTGACCATAGCACACCGTAATCTCCACAGTAGAACAAAATCTCATTTTCGATCGAGAATATAATGTACCAGCGGAACACGATCTCTCCATCAACATCGAGTTTGTCAAACTTTGAATTGAACATCGTTGTTTGCGATTTTCAGAAAATATATCCACGTGCCGAATATTATCTCGTTTCCAAATAGTACGGTTCGCGAGAATGATGGACTGTTCAAACTTTAACCTAGTTTCGATAGTTCGAAACATACGCGAATTTTTTTTTTTTTCACATCGTACTCGCTTTTTCGAATTGTATTACACACTGATGTGATGACAAGGAAAAAAAACTTGATGAATCAATAAAGCGGAAAGTTCAATGATATTTGATACTGGATTCGACGAAAATCGACGGAGGAATTCTAACTTTATCAAATTTTGAGGATTTTTAGTTTTTTGTTTGTTTGAAAAAGCTCTTTGGAACGTTAAAACTCCCCATTTGAATTCCTGCTTCTCGGAGCTTTCGCACGTATACATCTCGCTCCCCGTTCATCGCGACTTCGGCATTCCTCACATTTTACAAATCTCTTCCACACCTTTCTTCGAGGCTTCTCGTATAAAACTCACACTCACTACATTCTTTTTGTAGATCACGGAGAGCACTCTTTACACTCTCTCATCATTATACTTTTACATTTTTACAAAACAATGCCATGAAAAGTTTTAAGGGACTTTTTTGTTTTGTTTTTTCTTGCGTTATATTGTCATCGAATTTTTTCGAGCTTTCGGCATAAATGTACGATAATTCGTAATCAGCGGAAAATTTCCGATTGGATAGCGACTTTACGCGCCATTAAAAAAAAACAATTTTTTAGTCCATTTTATTTTTGAAAAAAATTTTAATTTGAAGATTCTTGAGGAAGTTAAAAAACAAAAAAATTTTCTAAAAAACGTTCAGTGGATTCGTGACACTTGGTTTAGAATTCCTCATGTACATATACATATATATACATGTACATATACATATATATACATGTACATATACATATATATACATGTACATATATGGAGAAGATATCCGTTGGCAAGGCTAATAGCTCTTTAGGCTAATTACAATATTCGCCGTTCTCGAGAGAACTTGCCTCGAAAACCTTCTTGCACGTCTATACCGTCTCGATGACATCACCGCAACGAGGTGGTCTCTCATCTATCACATGCTCCGAGGGTCACAGGTACTTTACTCCTCGGCTCCTTAACTCTCCACCGATACTTGGTACTCTCCAATGAATCGATCCATCCGCTCTTGTTAACGTCAAACTATGTCAACCGTCAATTATTTCGCGACCTTTCCCAAAGTCCATCAAGCCTATATGGACCCAAGCGTTATTATTTACAAAAGCATATATATGCGCAATATCCTTTCACGTCATATTAGCCCATGTTAATGGAAAGCACTTTACTCATGCAAAACATAAAGATAGAACCGTCTCGAAAATCCCAAACGAACGATTTTTGAAAATACTACAACGATCATGCCGACGGATATTCAGACTTACAAAAAATAACAATAAAATAATGTTTTATTCAAAATAAAACAAATATTAAAAAATTAATAAAAATCCTGTCACTTTTTTTCATGTTTACCGATCCGAGTATTCGTTTGCACGACGAGAAGTCTTTTTGCCAAATAAAAAAAAAAAAAAAAAAAAAAAAAAAAAAAAAAAATGTAAAACATGTTTTTCCTTGCTTGGAGAAATTTTTAATCTTTTTTTTTTTCATTTAAACAGCAAGCGCTTACTCCCCCCAAGCTTATAAACGTACATGCAAGCACTTGGCTTTATAAACTTCCGTGGATACATTCAAGTTGCACGAAAGTTTTGCAACAAAAGCGTGGGCAGACTTAACCGTTATTGATGAATAAAAGATTTACGAAACAAGAGAAGAGAGAGATAGCTCGTAGATAATGCCCGGGAAATTTCATTACACAGCAGACTGGAAAATAAATTGCACAACGTCAACGATTGTAATTTCGAAAGATGGAGAAATATATCGTGCAAACTATGGAGAAGACTTGGGAAAGCGAACGAAAAAAAAAAAAAAAAAAAGGCCGGAAGAGAAAATAAGGCAGGAAAATTAATTTAGCACGATGAGACGGAAGAGAGAGAGAGAGAGAGAGAGAGAGAGAGAGAGAGAGAGAGAGAGAGAGAGAGAGAGAGAGAAGCGCTTCATTAATTTCCGCAACAATGTGAAATTTCATGATAGGATCACGAAACTATTGCTCTAATTCGTATCCGTTGTCATAATCCTACTGTGTACATCCTCGGTCACGTTCTCGACTCGTCCACAATACACATTTTGCTTCCTCATCGAGCAAGCTTTGTTTTCGTGACCAAAGTTTCCTTCGATTGTTCCGAGCTGTCCGTGACAATATGCTCGCAGAATTTTTCGAAATATCGAGAAATATACACTAAAACACAAATCCATGACGACTCTACAGCAATATTACTGAAATTCACATATTTAATATTTCGTTAAACCTATGTCTCCGATTGCTCTGAGCTATCAAATTTTTAGATATACAGGCAATTAAACATTTTTTTTTACACACAAATAGTACATTGCTGAAGATGGATTGTCATCGAATTTAATTAATTTTCAATATTTCCCAGATCTCCTGACTCCGTGTAGCCCATAAATAAAAGACATATTTCCTCGTGTCGAGACTCGGCATCATAATGCAATTTCGAACAAGCAATTTGCAAGTCTTAACACCGCAGCCTTTTTACAAATTTTCATTTTATTTCGTGGAATAAAAAATGAAACTTCGTATATACGTTGCCCAATAAACTTGTGCTCTGTTACAGAACTGGCTCGTCGCAAGTAAGAACATACCCCGAGCGAGTATAGCAGAGCTTTAGGAAAAGTAATCCTCCAAGCGTTGGACCCCTCGAAAATTCGTCAGGCCAGAAGATAATAAGAAGAACGGCATATCGATCGAATCTTTCATCGAAATGAGTGATCGTCGCGCCAGTTGGATGGACGCCGGAGTATCATTGTCAGTGCCATCGATTTCCTCATCGTCGACAGGATCCCAACAGTTCAACGTGCCGACCCGCGTCAATCGTTGATGGTATTTTAAAAACTATTCTCATCCATAATCGCATATTGACAAAAGAAACAACAAAAAAAAAACCCCCCTTTTGCATTCCTCGTCGAGGCGAGACGAGCAAAGATACGAAATTATCCGACAAAAAGAAAAGAAAAGCCAAAGAATGGAATAATTTTTCATCCCTCAAAACGCCTTTCATCGAACGATTAAGATTCGACGTAAATATGAGTAATACAGGCCCAGCGGTGATACCGCCGAGCCAAAATTTATAAAATCTCGAAACGAAAAATCACTCAGTATTGAAAACGAAAAAAAAAAGAGTGACAAAAAAAAAAACAACAAAATTCTCTGCAATCATGAATACCACGTTATCGTGGATTGACGGTATCGTCGAGAACGCGACGAATTCAACGATGGATCCGTTGTTGCAAAATTGTGGCGCTGATTTGCCAATCGTACCGCTGGTAAATCAAATTCTCTATTCGATCGTTTGTATCGTCGGTCTGCTCGGCAATACCCTCGTCATATACGTTGTTCTGCGTTTCTCAAAAATGCAAACCGTAACGAACATGTATATCGTAAATCTGGCAATTGCTGACGAATGTTTTTTGATCGGCATACCGTTTCTCGTAACGACAATGTGCCTGAGATATTGGCCATTCGGCAAAATTATGTGCAAAGCATACATGACAACGACGAGTATAAATCAATTTACGAGCAGTATATTTCTTTTTATAATGAGCGCCGATCGTTACATCGCCGTATGCCATCCGATATCATCGCCAAAAATGAGAACACCCTTTATCTCGAAAATCGTTTCGCTAACGGCATGGGCGACTAGCGCATTATTCATGATACCGGTATTTCTTTATGCGAATACCGGCGAAACGCCAGGTGGCACGAGCTGCAACATATATTGGCCAAATGATTACGGTGGACAGACAACGTTCACACTTTACTCGTTTATCCTCGGTTTTGCCATACCGCTCCTGCTAATATTGATCTTTTACTTTCTCGTTATAAGAAAACTCCAGACCGTTGGACCGAAGAACAAGTCGAAGGAGAAAAAACGCTCGCACAGAAAAGTAACGAAACTCGTGCTTACCGTTATAACGGTTTACGTATTATGCTGGCTACCCTACTGGCTTACCCAGGTTGCACTTATATTCACACCGCCGAAACAATGCCAGACACGTATCGGCATAACGAGCTTTTTACTCGCTGGTTTTCTCAGTTATTCGAACAGCGCCATGAATCCAATACTGTACGCGTTTCTCAGTGACAATTTCAAGAAAAGTTTTCTCAAAGCTTGCACCTGCGCCGCCGGCAAAGACGTAAATGCGACGCTGCACATCGAGAACAGCGTTTTTCCGCGTCGAAACAAGACGAACGGTGGCGCCATCGCCGAGCGACTTCAGTCTAACAGACTCGTTACTTCCGGCAATTCGAGAGCCGACGATGCCGACGACGAGGAAGGCGAGAGAGGACTGTTGATAAGTAAAACCTCGACGACAACCGTAACGATGACCTCGAGGACGAATATTACGATAAGCACCGGTGAACCGAGAGAACAGACACTCAGAGACAAGGAAATGACGAAAAATGGCCCACAATTGACTCTTCTCACTCAGGTTTAAAGGATTTTTTTTTCTTTTTTTTTTCCGACCCTCTCTCGTCAGTTCGGTGATCCGTTGAACGGATATCGAGATTATATATTGGATTGAAGTACTTGAGGAGGTTTTTTTTTCATCAAATATCAATTAAAACTAAGGTTTTAATTGATATTTTTTTTATTTTTGATTATTGATATCATTTTTATTGATTATTATATATATCATTTATATATATATATATATATATATATATATATATATCATTTATATATATATATACATCATTTATATATATATATACATCATTTATATATATATATATATCATTTTTATTGATTATTGATATTGATTTTTTTGATTATTGATATCAATTAAAACTAAGGTTTTAATTGATATTTTTTTGTTTTTTGGCGGATTCGAAGAATTTTTAATTCGATAATCGTTGTATATGTTTGAAATTTCTGCACGTGGCAGTTTGCGGAAGAAGTGACGGCTCTATCGAGGGGGAAAAAAAAAATTAGGAAAAGTTATATATGCGAGCAATTTTATGGGTGGGCGGGAATATATTATGTGATTTATGGACTATTTTACTTATTGCCTTGGGCACGAGACGGGCTGGCAAGATTTTTTTTTCGTAAAATACGATCGTCATTTGAATCTCGGAAATGCGATTTTTGACCCGAGAGTCATTTTTCATTTCGAATCTTATAGTTCAATTCTTCCCAGGTGTAAAGCAAATTTAACAGTGGCCGCACGCCTGAGGTAACGTTCAGATTTCTATCAGGAATGTGCGAGTATATTCAAAATTACGAATAATTCATCATAAATTGAATTGAATAATTCAATTCATAATTCATAAAAATTTGAATTTTTTTCTACATTTCTTTATGAAACAAAGGGAAAAAATTTAGCATATATATATAATTCCATTAATAAAGAAATTATATGAATAAAATTGATAAAAAAAGTTTAATTAAAAAAAAAAATAATAAGTTCGCCTTTCAATTTTTGTTGATCTTTGTGCAACCATACAAAATATATTTATTTCAATTTTTTTAATGTAAATAATTTCCCCAATTTATACTAATGTAACTACATTCAGGTAAGACACATTGTATAACTTCTAATTATTCATATTTTTCTGAATTCAGCATTAATTTAAAATAATTCATAAATGTTGAATTATTTATGAATTTTGACTAATTCATTTGATGAATACATGAACTATTCAGGATTATTCATACTATTCATAACATGAATATTCAATTCAATTCATTCGATATTCGCACATTCCTGATTTCTATACAAATTTAGGACGTAAAGCCTCATGCGTTCTATCAATGACTTCAAACACCTTGAAATTTATAATTTCGAGTTTCTAAAACACATGCAATGTTCATTAACCTTTTCGCTCCGGGACTGGTCCATATATGGACCAGCACTCCGAGTAGTGACTTGTCATAAGAAGTTCATTCATTTAAGTCATGAAATTCGGCTAAAATTCGAGGTCAATTTTAAAGGAAAAATCCCCGGAGCAAAAAGGTTAATATATTGCGTAATTTATTACTTATACCGCGAGAAAGGCGGATAGCTGGGAATGTACCAGTGTCCGCACGCGCAGCGCTTATTCGCTATGTCCCAGTGTTCGGACACGAGAAGACCCAGTGTCCGCGCAATAAGATATTCGAACACTAAAAGCCCGAGTTAATGAGCATGCGATTCTCAAATCTCGATAGAATCAGCTTTTGGAACTCAATAGTGCATCACGATAAAATGGATACCGATTTAATTTAAAATACAAAATTTCAATTCGGTCAGGAAAGTCAAGGATTAAATTTTGACACCATGTCACCAACCCCGCATGCCATGTAAGTAATAGCACCGATCGCGAAACAGCTGACCCCCATGAAAAAAAAAGTATACTTCAGATGTATAAAAAATATATCTCTATATATATAGCGGCAATAAGTTCTATATCTCTTATATATCTTGGATATATCTGTCCGATATATCCGGGAATATATATAACAGATATATAATACATATATTACGGAGTTATGAAAATATACTTTGTGGCAATAAGTTCGATATGTCTTATATATCTCGTATATATCTTTTCCATATGGGAAATGTCGTACTGTGCGGCTACATGGTTACGGTTGCGGCTAAATGGTGTCTCAACAGGGGTACAGCTTATGATTTGCTTGTCCCAATAATCGAACCCGAAGATTAAATAGTTCAATTGAGTTTTACGGGAAATTTAACTGCCGCATGGAAAACCCTACTTTTTCCTGAACAAAATGAGCTATAAATTATCTCGAATACACGTAAAATCCAAACGATGAGCGTTAAAATTTTTTCATTATTCCTTAGCATGTTCGATCAAAAATTCGTTGATACGGCCTCCGTGACACGCGGGCCGGAATAAACAGATGAAAATAATTTATATTCCGCGTAAGACGCTGGTCAATTTTTTTTCTTATATATTAGTAAAGTATTGTCGATCACCTTGCAATTATTAGAATTTCAATATTAATCATGAAATGCTTAATAAATGTAACTATTCACGGTGGTGTGTGCGACGACTGGGACGTCTGCGGCCAATGGTACATTTACCTTATTTAAATTGTCAAGCTATTCGAGAGAACGTGAAAAAAGAAGAAAAAAAAAAACAGTATTGTCGGAAAAGTCGATTACAGATATATTTACAATAGAGGAGCTTTTATGGAATGGAGGCAACAGAACTGGGATTGAAATTAAAAAAAAAGCATCAACAGAACCTCATTCGAGAGAGGGGCAAGGGGGGGGGGGCGAGATTGTTTCATCAGTTGGGGGAGTAATGAGTCGCTAAAGATTCAATTATCCGGACGTAATGATAAGAAATATATATAATGAATCTCGGATTTTGTGCAGAGTGAAGATTCTTCTTCGCGGTACGAGCACACATATTGGGTAGTTGAATTTATAAAGCCTCGAGTGCTGTGAACTCACGGAACAGACCAAAACTTAAGAAATAAAAAATAAAAGGAGCGTGTCGAGGATAGTCAATTGTCGTTTAACGAAACGCAAAAAAAAAAAAAGTATAATCTAGTCTTAATATTACTTGTGTGCTGTGTCTCAATATACTATGTCTAAATGGGCCTGAAAGAAATAAGAAGATCCATGAAAAAAAAAAAAAAGATTTTCTAGCCCATTGAGATTATTACGTACTGAATTTGAAAAAAAAAAAAAAAAAAAAAAAATACTCTTTGATGGTTGTGATTTTTCGTGAGTACACATGGAGAGAGAAAGAGAGAGTCCGATGATAAACAGTGAGAGGGCCTAGACTTATATAATTGTTTATTGTTACGGTGTTTACAAAAAAAAAAAAGTAAATAGAAGAAGGGCGGACACTAAAATTTGATAGCTTAAAAAAAATGCTATTCCAATAATTATAATGTACTTTTGTATATCATAACTGTTTGAATGACATTTTTTTTTTTCTTGGAAAACCGGAAACGAGGTATTTTGCGACTCCTACAAAAATGGAAACAGCAGTTAAAGGAGAGATAATAATCGTTATGTGGTATAATCGATCGGGTGTATCTATATTTTTACAATTTAAAGATTTTTCTCGATTTGGATAATCGAGGGTAGGAAGAAATATTGAAAAAAAAAAAAAGAAATAAATGAAAAAATTAAACATTTCGATATAAACGGAATCTCATTATCGAGAAACGGCAAGGAGGAATGGGGGATATAGGAAGTAGCCGCGAGTTTTGCGACGACGACGACGACGTGTATCGATTCGTTTTACCCTCGAGATTGCGGTTAAAAATGACACACGCGAGACAGTTGGGAAGTATGTTAAAAGCGTGAAGCGTGACAGGATAAAGATTTCTCGTTAAGATATGGACTATGCATTATCCCTGGATGTTTCGTGTTTGCATCTCTTCATGCCCCAAATACGGGAATCAATGGCGGATTTTGGTAGTACGAGAGAGCGGCAAAGCTATCAGGGAGAGAAGAAAGGGACAATTTGACGAGGGGCTTTTCAAGCCATGATCGTGGAACAAGACCCTCCTGGGGCAGGCATTTTGTAGATAAAAGAGGGATTTAGGCAAGCGGATTACTCTCGTTTGCCCGGATCTTTCGAACAAAATCAGCGATACAGAGTATCATTTTTTATTTTGCACGAAAATTTACGATCTCAATGACGGAGAGAACCTCTTGCCAGTATTTTTTTTTTATATGGAGGAAATTTTTTAAAATTGTAACAAAGGCGTGAAAATTCGAAATTGCGATGTAATTCTTCTTCGGACAATCTCGGGCTTTTCCATTGTCTCTCGATTAGGCAATTTTTTTATTTTTCAAATTTTGCCACGACAGCGAAAATACTCGAGAATTTATATCTGAAAAAGTACAGAGGTCATGAATATTCTTTGCCAGGTCTCAGGTTTTTTTTTAAATTGTAGAAAAAGAAAAGACTATTTCGAAAGGGTGGTAAAAAAAAATTATTGTCAATAATAATGTTTTCTTCGACTGTCCCGGTGTTTGTAAAACTAGAAAATTGCCATCCGCAGTCAGGCACTGATGAAATCCTCGAAGCTGAGGTCAGCTGTGATTAGGGCACTGAAAAGTCCCTGGTCAGTGCTGGCTTCACAATACTGACCTCAAAGAGGATTGTCCGTAAAGCGCGTGGCGTTCTTTCGGGTGCCGAGGTTCAAATGATACGCTCCTTGGGTACCGGGGCTTTAATTGGCTGTCAGGAAAGTTAGGTCATTTCATCAGTGCCCGAATTCGTCCCGAGCTTATCTACAGTGCCCGGGGTCCAACTGTATTTATATATATATATATATATATATATGGTAATTGCTGGTTAAGGCACAAACTAAGGTCTGCCAAAAAAAAAAAAAAGATTCGTATAATTTGTTTGGTTACTCTACGATATCGTAGTTGTAATTTTATCCCGAGTCGATAATACACGCTCTCGTCTTTTAACTTCCGGCGTACCGGAAGTCCGGATAAGAGAATAATCCGGCAAAAAAAAAGAGGCAACAGTTTACATCACGATTATTTTTCGGCCCTCCCTAGTAGATTGCCGAACTCAACAAGCAACTGAACAAATAACCGTCAAAAGGACGGTTCTTTTTGGACAAAAAAGAACTGTGGAAAAACCTTCAAAAGAACCGTCTATTTTTATGAATCTGTAGACGGTCCTTCGTACGATCGTTCCTACTGGTTTTTGGTTCTTAGTACGGTTTTTACCAGTTCGGTCCTTTTTATGGTTTTATTAAGGTTTTATTTTATGTAAACAAATTTATTACAACATTTCGTATGACCCTTCTCTCCCTGACGGTTGATTCCCTTTATTATTAAAATTCCCTTTATTATAAAAATTTCATTCTGCTGTGATTTGGACTGCCTCGATCCTGGCTCGCGTTGACACTACAAAATACAGTGTTTTTGTTTCGTTTATCCAGTACGGTTCGT
Organism: Rhorus exstirpatorius; assembly: GCA_963564615.1. NCBI lineage: Eukaryota > Metazoa > Arthropoda > Insecta > Hymenoptera > Ichneumonidae > Rhorus > Rhorus exstirpatorius. Next base: position 34,979,676 of record OY751316.1, on the reverse strand, counting down.
TTTATGGTCATTTTGTCGGTTGCAAACCCGAAAAAATAATATGGTTATTAGTACGGTTCTTTTGGTGGTTGCTCGTAGTTTTTTAGGTGCTCGCGAAATATAACGAACGGTTCTTTTTTAGGTTATTGGTCGGTGATTTTTTGTCCAAAAAGAACCATCGATGACCGGTCCTTTTTACGGTTTTTAGTGAGTCATACAATCTACCAGGGCTGTCTTTTGTTATTCATGGCCTCGCGTCTTCAGTTTTATACGATCTTTAAATATTTTCCTGGTCCTGCGGTAAAATCTTCCATGAGTTAGCCTTATAGGGCTTCTTGTATCATTCAATTTCTCCAAGGTTGACGAATCTTGTGATTTTTTTATTTTTATTTTTTTTAATATTTATATATCGTGTAAGAATATTGAAATCTTACAGCATGACGTAAATACAAAATATTACGACTCGTCCACGTATTTCACTGTAACAAGTTCCGAGTAATTGAATTATGGCAATTTTAAATGTATACTTCAAAGCTGGGTATGAACACACACGGGCCTATATACAAAATTAGCATGGAGTATGTATCAGCAAAGAATTTCATATTTGAGCATATCCTGTTTTTTTTTTTTTTTTTTTTGGCGAATTTAAAAGAACTCGGCCTCGATAAATGAAAATAAAAGAAAATATATATACATTGTACCATTTTTAATTCATAAGTATTTCACCATCGAAGTTGACGAATTTAACATTGAGATGATACAGGAACATTTTTTCCTTATCGGAATATAAATTGTAAAATAAAAAAAAATATATATATATATATATATTTATGCACCCCTCGAGGGCTGTAAATAATTGTATCTATGATTATCGGAAAGAAAAAAAACTTGCAGATGATCATTGGAAAAGAAAAAAAATACCTAAATCTGTATGCGAACGTCACCGATGCGACAGTTTAAATTTCATACATACTTAAAAAAAAACAATTAGTGTCTGTACGTTATTTGTTATGATTTTTGTAATAAAAAAAAAATGAAATATAATAAATTATGAGATGTAAATTTTAAGAGTTCGAGTTGAGAATTTTTTTAAGTCTGAACTTTTTATTCCACGTATTTTTGAATAAATCCCACTGAATTAATTACGAATTTTCAAGATTTTTTTTTTTAAGTCTGTATTATTTCGATCACGATTTGATTACAAGTTTTTGTATAAATTTCTCCAAAATAATAACGAAAAACTTGACAAAGGGATGTGAGAATTTGTATAAAGGGATATTTCACGATTTTCTCACGGTATGCTAAATCCATTTTTTTTTTTTATTTATTGTATTGATCATGTGTTTAACGTATTACAAGTATTTCCACAACTTTTCGTTTCAAGTACAACGAAAAAAAGAACGAAAAAAAAAAAGATCTGTAATTTATATGCACTGTACACCAGAGATTACTATGAAAAGTGCCAATTGTCTCGAATGAGAAATAATTTTAAAAAAATTGACAAATATAATGTATAGAGAAACAAAAAAAAAATATATATGCATATATCTTTAACGTTAAAGCTTCGTCGAGATCCCTCGGTATTTTCATAGCGTTGTACATTGGATATTAAAGTTTACCATGATTTTATCGTAAGATATTGATTAAATCTATAATATCCTTACGAGCTATAAACATATGTACATGTATAAACACGCGGTCACGTGGTAGGCGAAAACCACGCGAAAGATTTCACTGTCTCAAAAAAAAAAAAAAAAAAAAAAATACAAGAAATTAAAACCCAAACGTACATCACGCATACTTGAGGATAAAATAACATTTATTTTTTTGATTTTTCTCCTGAATCTTCTACCGCAACGAGAGTGAGAGAATTTTTGTCATTATTTTTCATTTAAATTAAAATCTTTTTCTCCTTCAATGAAACTCCGAGTGTAATTTCGTACCAGCGCATCGACAGCATATTTACATAATGATGAAAGCTTCACGCTCCGCGCCCGGTCTTTGTTGCTCACGCATCGAGGAATTGAAAATACAAACGTATGTTTGAATCGTAATTTTTTTTTTCTCTCTCTTTTACGCATGAAAAACAAAAAATTTGTGCAAGAAAATCGAATAATGAAAAGTTTTTTGTTTTTATCGCATATACCAAACATCAAAGTTACACATTTTTTACATTTAATTTTTTTTTCACAAAGTGGACGTTGAATCGATAGTTCCAAGAATTTAATGCAATTTTTCTTCAATGCAATTCGATATCTTTGGATGATGCAACTTTTTTGCCCTCCGAGGGGACGAATGAAATTCACCAGACAATATAAGTAAATAAATTTTTCACGGTGATAAGCTCGAAGCTCATTGTTTCCTTTTTTTTTTTTTTTTTCGTTTTGTTATTGTAGAATTCTCGTGTACAAGACCGGTAAAAAGGTATTTTATCGAAGCGGGCGGGAGACGAAGAGGGGGCATTCACAGGTCAGGTAACTACGCGTAGAATGATTTATTATTATTATTATTATTATTATTAAATAGCAATAGCGTTATACCGAAACGAGCTGGGACCAGCGATAATGCTAACCAACGTTACGCCAAAAAGAGCCACAGCATGAATATCACTGCGAGCCACAGGAAACACTTGGACATGAATTGATCGTCTTCGTACTGAGGTGTTCCCCGAGGCGCTGCGCAAATAAATTATTTTTTTTTTTTTTTTATAAGTTGGAATTTTTTTTATATCATCGAATTAATTTATTGCGATAAATATCTGGCAAAGAGGGATTTTTTTTCGTGAAAATAACGTTGATCGAAAGTTTTTTTGAAAAATAATGAACGTTTCGTACCTGAACTCGCTCGAAGCTCGCCAAAGTTGAATGTCGAAGTGAAAAAGCCGAATGGAAAAGCGCCGATACCAAAGGACATGTGAAATCCGCCGTCGCCGAAGCCAAGACCCGAAAAACTATTGCCCTCGGGTTCGGTTCTCTGTCCGGCCGGACGCGGCGGAACATTGTTCCTGAGAGGCAAAGAATCACGAGCGTCGAGTTACATTATCGCGAAGGGAATAATTTTTCGAAAATTTTTGTTTTTTTTTGTTTGTTTTATTTTTCAACTCACCTCGGATCCTCTTGCTTCGTCGCTCCGCGCCCGTACAATGGAATGACTTTTTCTTTGCTTATGGCGGCTTTGCAGACGGGACAAACTTGCTTGGTAGGACGAGTCTCAAGCCATTGATGCAAACAGGGCCAACTGGAACAACGGATATTATATATCAGCGAAATTCAAGTTTACAGCTATATTTGAGAATCGAAAGTTTCGTTATTAATTTACAATTACGGTGTTTTTTTTTTTTCATTGCAATACCAGGTTACATTGCATTGTTGTTAAAAATTTCATGTACCAATGTAATTACTTATTTTTCACTTCAACCCTCCGTGTGAGCATTTGTTTTTCAGATCTTCGGTGCAAACACTGAAATTTTAAGGAACATTCCAATTTCTCAAATTGTTTTGAGCTTTTAAAAAAATCGGGAAAAAATTATATTCACTTCTCAGTGTCTAGAAAATTATTCAAAAGTAAATCAAGTGAAATTTCAAACAGATTTTTCAATAAAAATTGAAAACTGTGCAAAAAATGCGAGAAAAACAGGAGTTTTGAAATTTCAACTGTTCCCTCAAAGGCACAGTGTTCACACGGAGGGTTAATATTATGCTATACTGTATTATCTTTAAGCGATTAACTTTGCGGGACGTTCCAATTTCTCAAATTCTTTCGAGCTTCCAAAAAAATCGGAAAAAAATCATGGTTACTTCTCAGAGTGTCTAGAAAATTATTCAAAAGTCAATCGAGTGAAATGTCAAACAGATTTTTCAATAAAAATTGAAATTTGTGCAAAAATGTGAGAAAAACAGGAGTCTTAAAACTTCAACTGTTCTCTCAAAGGCACAGTGTTCACACGGAGGGTTAATATTATGCTATACTGTATTATCTTTAAGCGATTAACATTAAGGGACATTCCAATTTCTCAAATTGTTTCAAGCTTTCAAAAAAATTGGAAAAAATCATGGTTACTTCTCAGAGTGTCTAGAAAATTATTCAAAAGTCAGTCAAGTGAAATTTCAAACAGATTTTTCAATAAAAATTGAAATTTGTGCAAAAATGTAAGAAAAACAGGATTTTTAAAACTTCAACTGTTCTCTCAAAGGCACAGTGTTCACGGAGGGTTAATATTATGCTATATTGTATTATCTTTAAGCGATTAACATTAAGGGACATTCCAATTTCTCAAATTGTTTCAAGCTTTCAAAAAAATTGGAAAAAATCATTGTTACTTCTCAGAGTGTCTAGAAAAGTATTTAAAAGTCAATCGAGTGAAATTTCAAACAGATTTTTCAATAAAAATTGAAATTTGTGCAAAAATGTGGGAAAAACAGGAGTTTTGAAATTTCAACTGTTCCCTCAAAGGCACAGTGCTCACACGGAGGGTTAATATTAGCCTATACTGTATTATCAATAGATATTTGTATCATAAAATCTTCTTTCAACACGTTGACAATCCATTAACAGCGGATAGCTTGAAATTGAAATTAAAAAAAAAAACATCAAATAGATGAACGTTCACTGAAAAAGACATTGAAGAAAAGAGATTCGATCTTTGGGTCCGTTAAGACGTAAAATTGACTTCTCGTATTTATTCTCGATTCAAAAGATCTCTATTATGTTTCATTAGGCACAAATAATGATAAAAATGATGGATTAAATATTTAAATCGTATTCATGTAACTTTTGTACCAGAAAAGGTGGCCGCACATACTGACGACTGCGTCTTTCGCCGTATCGAGACAAATATTGCACTCGAACATTCTGTCATCCTTCTCTTTTTCCTCGCTCGTGGATCCCGATGGCCTAGACGGCCCGGGCTGTTCCTCGACGGTGCTCATAGCTTCCGGTTACTTTGCAATCCGAACGAACAGAAAACAAAAAAACTCCTTGATCATTTGTTCCGCCCGAGTATCTCTCGAAAAGCGTTAAACATGAAAATAGTGAAATTTCGAAAAAGAATTGCTGTAAGGGAAAAAATGAAGACCAACTGAAGAAAAAACAACACATTTAAAAATAGATAACGATTGGAAACGTCACGGGTACGTATATACGAAAAAAAAAAAAAACAGAACATACGCACGTACACACAAACAGGTTTGCGAGCTGCTCTTATCGGATCACTATACGCGTAGCAGAAAAAAAATATATATATATATATATATATACATATAAATACGAATGTTCCGACTCTCGAGACTTTTGCAGTCAGTCGGTGAACGTGTTTTTTCCCACGAATTTTAGATCATTAAAGTATGTATATATATATATATATATATACATATATTTATATGTGCGACTATAATTTTTTTGACAGTCGGCGGTGGAAGATTTTCGACGCGTACGACACGATAAACACTTTTGAGAAATTTATGTGCAACACAGGGGACGTTGAAATTGGATTAACGTGATTAAATTATTACCAGTTAAACGAAACGAGACTTTGATCTCAATTATTCAACGACTCGTGTTTTAACGTACTTCGAAATAAAACGTATCAAACGGATCTACTGCCTTTGCCTCTCATCCCCACCGTGTTCCATCACGATGGGCTGACTCGCTATGCACACGTCAGTGCTACCCGAATCGACGCAAGATGGTGAGAGCACGGCGGAGGGGAGACGGCAAAACGGCGATTGTGACGACTGACGACAACGGTGGTTCACGACACTTGATTCTCAACGAATGATAATGTAACCCTCTGCTGAAGGCGAGTGACACTTATAAAACTTATCCTCGTAGCCCGATTCACTGGATGACATTGACACTTTTTTCGCACGTGGATTTGACGTCGTTGGTTTTTTATTTTTTTCAATCAAGATAATGTCATTAAATTCCTCGGCATAATTTTCTTTATCCGACGCAAGGCTGCTGGCCAACAATTGTAGAATTGTACACGTAAATTTCCCGATTCTCTACTGGCGAGAGATTGAACTAACCAAGATGGCCGCACGAAATCGACTTTTTGTACAGAAAAACATCGAGAATCTTAAATAAATATAAATATGCGGATGTATCATTTGTAAATTATTGTAGATAAGAAAATATATATATATATATATATATCTCTTCAATAAATATAGATATTAGATATAGCAGCTTTTCAGATTTTGTCATACATCCCTGTGTAAATTTTCATTTTCAAACAATCAAGACAGCTTGCGACGGTAGCGCCGCCGTAAGTGACCCCCCCCCCCCCAATTTATAAATATTTGATATTTTTGATAAAAGAGAAACATTGATACGAAACTCTAAATATCATGCTGTGAAGGAAAAGGGTTTTTACAGTCAAAATGGGACACTGAACGAAATCTGGAAGAATAATATACTCTCCATCGAGATAACAAATGTCCATTTTCAATTTCGATGTAAATATATTAGGCAGTAATTAATTAAGGCAAAATGGGCAAGACACGCTTTCAGTTCTTTATTTGTACGAAAGAAAAAATTTGATATTTGTACACGCATAATAAATGCACTCCACCTTTGATTATTTTAAATTCTAACAAAAAAAATATACTTATATATAAATCCTCCAATAAATCTTTGAAATGTGATCCTTTTATACTTTTTTTATCGATGCTATATTTGCTGGGTAAGCTATTTCTTTCTTCCATGGACGATGCTGAGGGTTTAAAATAACTCGCAGGCTTTGAGGAATCTTTTAAAACATGGAAGAATGATGAAAAGTTAATATAAAATGTGTGCGCACAAGTATAACTTTGGAATATTGAGAGTTTTAGATTTCATCTTTAACGGGCTTCGTGTCCCGTGGAAATCCCTTCGAGACAAGAAGTTCGTTGCACTCTTCTCGCGTCAAACGTGAAAGTTGCAATCTCTCGACAATCTGAAATATTCGAATTTTTTTCACATCAATCCTATCCTATCAAAATTATTTTTTTGATTACCGCTTAAGGAGGTTCACGAGGGAGGTTGGGATACGGCGAGCGGAACGTAAGGCGCCGGACGAGCCATGTGTGGGGCGCTTTAACATTTGCTTCGACCGTAAAAAGCGTAATAATATTAAACGAGGTACAGAAACGACCTGATTTTTGTCATGGGATATTTCATTCAACTGCGCTATATCATTAAACGATTCTTTCATTTTTTCTCTACATTTTTCATTGAGTCATAACTGCAGGAACACAAAGTGCCATAGGGACCTGTGTTAAAATGAAAATTTTAAATATTTATTCTTCAAGAACGGTGCGAATGATAATTCTGAAAGAAAAATTGAGAAAAAAAATTCAAAATTTTTTGTGCATTTTTGCTCTACCCGGTGAACCTCCTTAAAATGCAATGAAATTTTTATTAATTTGTTCATCGCCAAGATATTTGACTCACTTCATCGCTCTTATTATAAAGTATCAGCTCCGGTTTAGCTCCTTGAATGTGCTCGAATTTGACTCGGTCGCTGATGTAAAAATTAAAGATAATTACAGAAAATTGCCTAATTCGTAAAGTTATAAATTTTTACTTCTTCCTCTTTGGTAAAATAAATTTTTTCTCATCGGACCCTTGAGTCGCGGAGTTTTACCATGGTCTCTGGAATTTCCATTCTTTTCTTTGAAAAATTACTCTTTATAATCGAATTTGGTGAATCTTCAAGGAGAAAGCGAATGATTTAGAGAAATTAATAATAAATAAATGAAAGCGGTTCAATTTATAAGTCTTTCAGACTCCTGCTTCGAAATGTGACTATAAAATAAAGTAAAATTATAATTTTATAAGGATACTAGTGAGGTACATCCTCAAAAATGAATTGCTTCACGTCAGGAAGACGATTGAGGGTGCATCCTCGACAGCTCTGAAATAAAAAATTTTAAGTAATACATAATTACGACAATAATAATAATAATAATGGCATATTATTAAAATATTTAAGTATTTTAATAATCTAAATGCATCCTGATATAGCCAGAATACATCAAAAAGTCCTCTACAACGAGAAATCGATAACTGAACCATATAATAAGAATAATAATATTATTGTGATATATATATATATATACACACGATTGTTACAATAGCAAAATTACATTAGCGTGCCGGTGCAAGCGTGACGAAAAATGATGAAGACTTTTCCCAAAGACCTTTGAATTATGTATTTTCAATTAATAAAAATCACGCACCTCTATCACTGCTCTAGCATAACCGCTGTTTGCCGAAGTTTTCGATAAAACAGCAAATAAAAATGCAAGAATAAACACTGTGATAACTCGGGACGCCATCTTGTTTTATTATGAAAGACGTCACCGGTGTCACCACAGTCGGGTAACTTCCGGTTTTTTCCGGTTTTCAACTACCGTGGCCGGGGCGGAAGTCGAACTGCCGAAACGTTAAGGAAAGGGGCGAGATGCAACACGCCATCGAGATTACATTTTCGCATATTTATGTATTTTTATCGTAATAAAGTTATTTTGGTATATTAATAAACAAGTGACTTGCCATAATTACTCGGGCATCCCCTACACGAGTTTATGCGAGTCTTTTTTCAACCAAAAAACAGAGCAGTCTCGAAAATAAATATAAAACTGCTCCGGGCAACCTCTGTGCTTACATCGTATTATAGTTAAAAAAAAAGTTATTTTAAACAATTTAGTCACTTTTAAATTCGAAAACATCAGCCTCGTCACATGAGATATAGAATAAAGCACCCTTTAGTTGCTGGATAACGCGAATGCCTCCATGGAATTTGCGTAAAAAAATTATATTTCAATGCAAAAACACTTATTTACATGTATTTAATTCACGTTGTTTCATTTGAACTTGCCGCTCGACAGCTGGCGCTATCTGTTGGTCACACCAGCCATCCTAGGAGTTTTTATCGTTTTTTATCATACCGGTAAATCGTATATCGTGTTTACAATCGACCATTTTCGTTTCGCTCGAGATCCACAACATTATTTTTTTATCAATCGCAATCTAATTCATTGTCGCAAGGTTTAACAAGCTACTGCTGGTTCTGACGTAACGAAAACGCGAATTCACACTGGCGAAATTATGGCGGACAAAGTGTATCTACCGTTCGCCGAAACTTGGACTCATTCGCTCACGAAAACAACCACAGTTAACCACAAGTGGGTGATCAGCAACTATAGCTTACATTTGGTGCAACTTTCCGATGAGTACTGTTTAGAAAGTTCTGAATTTTCGTCCACCGGCAGTGATAAGTTCAAATGGTGCCTGAAACTCTATCCCAGCAGTGATAAGACTGAAAACAACAATTATGTCGGGCTTTATTTGCATTTCCTGGAGAGCAACGTATCCAAAGTGAAGGCAAACGTCAAATTATCTTTTGTCGATGTCAACAATGCGAGGAGATATTCGCATACAAGCCTCCGTCATTACGTGCCCAAAGGAAGCTGGGGATATCCTGATTTCGTTGCGAAAAAGATACTGCTGGAAGAGGCAAACGTACTACTGCCCAATGACAAACTGACGATATTCTGTGAAATCGTCATTCTCGAAAAAATTGTCCCAATTTCGGGAAAACGTGAACCGATTCACTTTAAACCATCAAAATCTCAAATAGCTGACGATATTTCGCTGCTATTCCAAACTCATGATTTCAGTGATGTTACGCTCACCATCGGCGATAAAGATATTCCAGCGCATAAAATGATCTTGATCGCTCGCAGTCCCGTATTTTTGGCAATGTTCAAAAACGACATGAAAGAGACGAAGTTGAGCCGCGTGGCGATTAACGATGTGGACTATGACGTTTTCATGGAGATGTTACATTTTTTTTATACCGACAAAGTCCCAAATCTTGGAAAATTGGCACCCCAATTGCTAGCGGCAGCTGAAAAATATAACGTCGAGGGACTCAAAGTCATGTGTGCTCAGACACTACACGAGAGTCTCAATATTGAGAATGCAGTGGATATTTTGATACTCTCCGATCTTCACAATGTTGATCAGTTGAAAACTGTAGCCATCAATTTCATTTGTATTTATATGAAGGATATAATTGCCACCGGTGCCCTTGAGTCGTTAGGTCACGAATTTCCAGACTTGATGGTTGAGATTCTTCGGGCAATAAGAATGAGAAACAATAGTTTGGAGTCTTTAACAGCTGATGTAAAGAATTCTTTGCCTTCCAAGTGAAATCTATTCAAGTTCAAGGGATACACACGTCAACGGGTATGAACGAATCCATCTACCGCAGAATCGTTTATGATAATTTGTAATAAAAGTTACATGCTTTTTGTTTCAGATATTTCATATACCTCTCTCCACCTGGGTATTGAATATCGAGATTTTTCAAGAGTATTTCATTCTCGAGACACACGAACGAAGAATTAGCTCCCGTTGACTGATTTCTAATTTACACAGCTTCACTTGGGACTGAATCGAGTTAAAGACAAAATCACATGGACAGTATTGCGATAATGTTACTCAAATTGTAATTTTTTAAAGATGCTTCCGATATTCATTGAGGTTTCATAATGATAGGACGAAGGAGTATAAAATATTTAAGTTCAAGATATAACTAAGATTAATACTTATTTCCGTAAAAAATACAATAATTCGGTTACAATAATTTGCCATTACGCATAAAGATAAAAGTACTCCAAAAAATTACTACTCTTATAATAAATAATTAAGGTTTTGTAATGATAGGACTAAACGAGCGAGTAGAAAACGTTGAAGTTTAATAACGTTCGTTTTTATTTTCGTAAGAAATATAATAATTCGGTTGCATGCTGTAAGAGTAATTTTTGATACAATTTACCATCACTCATGAAGATGAAAGTACTTATCTCATATTTTGAATTGAACAGTTTGGATTGTACAAAATTCGAAAAGTTGTGAAAGTGAATTTAAAAAAATAAATACCCCTTTATTATACGAGTTTTTTCCCCGTGTGCTATAACATTCATGTTACATAAGAGTTCGTTTAAATTATAACCCGTTTAGAAATGTGTTACACGTTTTCACCACCCAACAATCACCTTGGGCTTGGGGTTCCCAAAATTCGTTGAGAAAAGATCAGTAATTCAGTAGTTGTAGCACATGCCGGTATAGACGGCGATATGCCGTGATTTTTGTTTTCGCTTACCGACAACCATCGAATTGGTCAACCGAGTTTTTCAGCACTTTCGACTACGACTCTACTCATTGTAGAAGCAGCGCCTCTGAGTAAATCAACTGTTGACTTGCGGCTTGCGGCACGGCGCGCATCTGGAACATTATTAATTATATTTCAATGCAAAGATATTTATTTATATGTATAGGTATTCATTTGTCAAAAGTATTTATCAAAGGTGTTTATTTATATCTTCATGTATTTAATTCACGTTGTTTCATTCGAACTTGCCGCTCGACAGCTGGCGCTATCTGTTGGTCACACCAGCCATCCTAGGAGTTTTTATCGTTACCCACTTACGTTGGCGTTAGTACCGGTAAACGCTAAAGTATCTCATATCTATATCGTATATCGTGTTTACAATCGACAATCGACCATTTTCGTTTTGCTCGAGATCCACAACATTATTCTTTTATCAATCGCAATCTAATAGCGTTTTCCACTGGTGCACCGAGTGCGCACCGACTCAAGTTTTTCGGATGAGAGTAAGTGAGACACATATGTACCAGAGATCTCTGTATGTACTCAGTGCATCTCTGTCTCACTCACTCGCATGTAAAAATCTGCACTGAGTTCCCCAGTGGAAAACGCTATAATTCATTGTCGCAAAGTTTAACAAGCTACTGCCGGTTCTGACGTAACGAAAACGCGAATTCACACTGGCGAAATTATGGCGGACAAAGTTGATCTACCGTTCGCCGAAACTTGGACTCATTCGCTCACGAAAACAACCACAGTTAACCACAAGTGGGTGATCAGAAACTATAGCTTACATTTGGAGCAACCCTCTACTGAGTACTATTTAGAAAGTTCTAAGTTTTCGTCCACCGGCAGTGATAAGTTCAAATGGCGCCTGAAACTCTATCCCAGCAGTAATAAGACTGAAAACAAAAATTATGTCGGGCTTTATTTGTATCTCCTGGAGAGCAACGTACCCGAAGTGAAGACAAACGTCAAATTATCTCTTGTCGATGTCAACAATGCGAGGAGATATTCGCATACAAACCTCCGTGATTACGTGCTCAACGGAAACTGGGGACATTCTAAATTCGTTGAGAAAAAGATACTGCTGGAAAAAGCAAACGAACTATTGCCCAATGACAAACTGACGATATTCTGTGAGATTGTCATTCTCGAAACAATTGTCCAAATTTCGGGAAAACGTGAACCGATTCACTTTGAACCATCAAAATCTCAAATAGCTGATGATTTTTCGCTGCTATTCCAAACTCATGATTTCAGTGACGTTACGCTCACCATCGGCGATAAAGATATTCCAGCGCACAAAATGATCTTGATCGCTCGCAGTCCCGTATTTTTGGCGATGTTCAAAAACGACATGAAAGAGACGAAGTTGAGCCGTGTAGCGATTGACGATGTGGACTATGAGGTTTTCATGGAGATGTTACATTTTTTTTATACCGACAAAGCCCCAAATCTTGGAAAAATGACACCTCAATTGCTAGCGGCGGCTGAAAAATACAACGTCGAGGGACTCAAAGTCATGTGTGCTCAGACCCTACACGAGAGACTCAATATTGAGAATGCAGTGGATATTTTGATACTCTCCGATCTTCACAATGTTGATCAGTTGAAAATTGTAGCCATCAATTTCATTTGCATTTATATGAAGGATATAATTGTCACCGATGCGTTTGAGTCATTGGGTCGCACATATCCAGACTTGATGTTTGAGATTCTTCGAGCAATAAGAATTAGAAACAATAATTCGGAGTCTTTTACAGCTGATCCAAAGAGTTCCTTGCCTTCCAAGTGAAATCTATTCAAGTCCAAGGGATACACACGTCAACGGGTATGAACGAATCTATCTACCGCAGAATCGTTTATGATAATTTGTAATAAAAGTTACATGCGCTTTGTTTCAGATATTTCATATACCTCTCTCCACCTGGGTATTGAATATCGAGATTTTTCAAGAGTATTTCATTCTCGAGACACACGAACGAAGAATTAGCTCCCGTTGACTGATTTCTAATTTACACAGCTTCACTTGGGACTGAATCGAGTTAAAGACAAAATCACGTGGACAGTATTGCGATAATGTTACTGAAATTGTAATTTTTTTTAATATGCTTCCGATATTCATTAAGGTTTCATAATGATAGGACGGAGGAGTATAAAATATTTAAGTTTAAGATATAACTAAGATTAATACTTATCTTTCCGTAAAAAATACAATAATTCGGTTACAATAATTTGCCATTACGCATAAAGATTAAAGTACTCGAAAAAATTACTACTCTTATAATAAATAATTAAGGTTTTGTAATGATAGTACTAAGCGAGCGAGTAGAAAATGTTAAAGTTTAATGACGTTCGTTTTTATTTTCGTAAGAAATACAATAATTCGGTTGCATGCTGTAAGAGTAATTTTTGATACAATTTACCATCACCCATGAAGATGAAAGTACTTATCTCATATTTTGAATTGAACAGTTTGTATTGTAAAAAATTCAAAAAGTTGTGAAAGTAAATTAAAAAAAATAAAAACCCCTTCATTATACGAGTTTTTTCCCCGTATGCTATAACATTCATGTTACATAAAAGTTCGTTTAAATTATACCCCATTTGGAAACGTGTTACGTTTTCACCCCCGAATAATCACTTGGGGATTGGGGTTCCCAAAATTTGTTGAGAAAAGATCAAAGCCCGCTGCACACGAGCTGCACACGACGCTTGTTTTGCTGCTAGAACACACGCAAGAACCCGCAAGTTTTGCAGAGCCCGCAAGCAATCTAGCAGCAAAACAAGCGTCGTGTGCAGCGGGCTTTAAACATCATTGGTAGCACATGCCGGTAGACGGCGATACGCGGTGGTTTTTGTTTTTGTTTACATTGCACGACAACCATTGAATATTGCATCTACAGATGGTCAACCGAGTTTTTCAGCAGTTTCGGCTCTATGCTCATTGTAGAAGGAGCGCCTGAAATCAACTGCGGCACGGCCGGCACGGCGCGCATCTCGATCTCGAACGTTATTAATGCAAAGATATTTATCTATATTCATAGGTTATTCATTTGTCAAAAGTATTTATCAAAGGTTCTTTATTTATATACATATATATATTTCACGTCCATTCATTTGAACTTACCGCTCGGTGCATTGAGAGGAGTGTTTTTATCGTTACCGTTACCCACTTACCGCTAAAGTATCATAAAATTCATTCCATCGTATATCGTGTTTGTTTGACAGTCAGTTTCGTGCAGTTTCGTTTCTCTCACGATCCGCAAAATATCCGCAAAATTATTCTTCTATCAATTGGTTCAATTATTATCTAATTCATCGTCGCAAAGTTTAACAAGCTACTGCTGGTTCATGTACCGAAAACGAGAAATCACACTGGCATAATTATGATGGACGCAGATAACCTACCGCTCGCCGACACTTGGACTCATACGCGCTCGAATACAACTAAGGTTAACCACAAATGGACGATCAGCAACTATTGCTTTCATTCGCTGAAACCCTCTGGTGAGCATCTACAAAGTTCTGCGTTCTCATCCATCGGCAATGACAAACTCAAATGGTGCCTGAGACTCTATCCCAGCAGTAATAAGACTGAAAACAAAAATTATCTCGGGCTTTATTTGTATCTCCTGGAGAGCAACTTATCCAAAGATTCCGACGTGGAGGCAAACGTCAAATTCTGTTTAGTCGATGTCAATAATGCGAGGAGATATTCGCATACAAACCTCCATCATTATGTCCTCAACGAAGACTGGGGATATCCTGAATTTATTGAGAAAAAGTTACTGCTGGAAGAGGCAAACGTACTACTGCCCAATGACAAACTGACGATATTCTGTGAGATCGTCATTCTCAAAAAAATTGTCCAAATCTCGGGAAAACGTGTACCGATTCACCTTGAAGCATCAAAATCTCAAATAACTGATGATTTTTCACTGCTATTCCAAACTCATGATTTCAGTGATGTTACGATCACCGTCGGTGGTAAAGATATTCCAGCGCATAAAATGATCTTGATCGCTCGCAGTCCCGTATTTTTGGCGATGTTCAAAAACGACATGAAAGAGACAAAGTTGAGCCGCGTGGCGATTGACGATGTGGACTATGAGGTTTTCATGGAGATGTTACATTTTTTTTATACCGACAAAGTCCCAAATCTTGGAATAATGACACCCCAATTGCTAGCGGCGGCTGAAAAATATAACGTCGAGGGACTCAAAGTCATGTGTGCTCAGACCCTACACGAGAGACTCAATATTGAGAATGCAGTGGATATTTTGATACTCTCCGATCTTCACAATGCTGATCAGTTGAAAACTGTAGCCATCGATTTCATTTGCATTTATATGAAGGATATAATTGCCACCGGTGCCCTTGAGTCGTTAGGTCACGAATTTCCAGACTTGATGGTTGAGATTCTTCGGGCAATAAGAATGAGAAACAATAGTTTGGAGTCTTTTACAGCTGATGTAAAGAATTCCTTGCCTTCCAAGTGAAATATATTCAAGTTCAAGGGATACACACGTCAACGGGTATGAACGAATCCATCTACCGCAGAATCGTTTATGATAATTTGTAATAAAAGTTACATGCTTTTTGTTTCAGATATTTCATATACCTCTCTCCACCTGGGTATTGAATATCGAGATTTTTCAAGAGTATTTCATTCTCGAGACACACGAACGAAGAATTAGCTCCCGTTGACTGATTTCTCATTCACACAGCTTTACTTGGGACTGAATCGAGTTAAAGACAAAATCACATGGACAGTATTGCGATAATGTTATACTGAAATTGTAATTTTTTAAAGATGCTTCCGATATTCATTAAGGTTTCATAATGATAAGACGAAGGAGTATAAAATATTTAAGTTTAAGGTATAACTAAGATTAATACTTATATTTCCGTAAAAAATACAATAATTTTCCATTACACATAAAGAAAAAGTACTCCAAAAAATTACAACTCTTATAATAAATAATTCAGGTTTTGTAATGATAGTACTAAGCGAGCGAGTAGAAAATGTTGAAGTTTAATAACATTCGTTTTTATTTTCATAAGAAATATAATAATTCGGTTACGTGCTATAAGAGTAATTTTTGATACAATTTACCAGCACTCATGAAGATAAAAGTACTTATCTTATATTTTGAATTAAACAGTTTGTATTGTATAAAAAATTTAAAAAGTTGTGAAAGTGAATTAAAAAAAATATAAACCCCTTCATTATACGAGTTTTTTTCCCCGCATGTCATAACATTCATGTTACATTTCACCCCCGAATAATCACTTGGGGCTTGGGGTTCCCAAAATTCGTTGAGAAAATATCAGTAACTTAGTTGTAGCACATGCCGGTAGACGGCGATACGCGGTGGTTTTTGTTTTTACATTGCACGACACTATCGAATATTGCATCTACAGATGGTCAACCGAGTTTTTCAGCATTTTCGACTCCATACTCATTTGTAGAAGCAGCGCCTGAGCAAATCAACCGGTTGACTTGCGGCACGGCGCGCATCTGGAACATTATTAATTTGTTAAGCGTCATTTATGTGTGAGCCCATGAGCTAACGAACCATTTTTCTTTCGTATGATAAAATACTAACTCCGATTAATTTTCTCAAGCAGCTAAATAATTGACCATAAGTGAGATAGTGCGTTGTAATTTCTACGATCGTGTCTTGTGTACTGAAACTGTTCGACTCATCCGGTGATTATTATCGTCTCGTGAAAATGTCGCTATCCTGTGCAAGTAAGATTTACTAAAATTGTTCTTTTTCACATATATGTAATACCCAAACCCAATTATAAAAGAAAAAAAATGTAATACGGATGAAGAAACATAGAATACAGTGATCGTTCGTTCTGTTTGTGAATCCATTTTTTTTTCCGGCCGGTCGACAAAGATTAACCTCAAAAAAGCATGGATCCTCGAGATTTGTTTCGGCTTGCCGAACTTTTTTTTAAATTTATTTTATCCGTATCGCAGTATCGAACGAGGTGCCGGAAAATCCCGTCGTTTCGCCCGTATCAGGATCAATTTTCGAAAAACGGCTTATCGAAAAGTATGTTTCGGAAAATGGCGTTGATCCGATAACCGGAACGGAGCTCAAAATCGAAGACCTCATAGAACTAAAAAGTAAGTTTCCTACACTTTCGCATCGACTTAACTTATTTTTTTTTTCGAATCATGATCAATGAAAATCCATTAATTTCGATCGATATGCCGGAATCTGTAAAAAAACATTATTATTATTATTATTATTATTATTATTATTACTATTTTTACTCATTACACAATAATTGTAAATATTTGAATATAATCGATTATTTATAACGTATCAAATTGCATTGATTTGACTTTATTGGATAACTCGTTGCTTCAGCTACTCCGATCGTAAAACCCAAACCGCCGAGCGCCACGTCAATTCCGGCTATACTGAAGATCCTGCAGGACGAATGGGACGCAGTTATGCTGCATTCATTCACGCTGCGACAACAATTGCAAACCGCGAGACAAGAATTGTCGCACGCTCTGTATCAGCACGACGCGGCTTGTCGCGTAATTGCCAGATTGACCAAGGAAGTTACGGCTGCTCGCGAAGCCCTGGCTACATTGAAACCGCAAGCCGGAATCGCCCAGATCGCAGCTATTCCTCAGCCCGTATGTTTTTTTTTTTTTTATTTTTTCTTTCATACCATCACGTTTTCCGATATCTCATCCGATATTTTTGCACTTTTATAAAAATCAATAGCACTTTGATTCATTGCTGCAAGCCGAGGGGGCCGTCTCTCTCATTTTGCAAAAAAAAAGCATTGAAATATATTTTTCAATTGAATTATCTTGCTTATCCGTTGGAATAACAATTTTTAAAATTCAATACAGAGAATTTGAGTAAAAATGGTTGCGCGCGATTAAAAAAAAAAAAGTTGCTGCGACTAGCGAATTACTCTTCATAAAGTTAGAGATCGCCGAAGCTGTTGGTATTATTACATATGAACGAAAAAATAACGATTCTTTGTTATCTTTCTCCGCAGGCTGTGGCGGTCGAAGCCGGCGGTTCGGCGGCGCAGCCTACCGAACAGGCCGGTATCACCGACGATGTGATCCAAAAACTTCAGGAAAAGGCGACGGTCCTTACGCAGGAAAGAAAACGACGAGGTCGATCGATTCCCGAAGATCTACTGCCCCAGGACAGTATTCGCGAATTCCAGACACTCGCATCTCATCCTGTAAGAATTTTAAAGAAAAAAAAATCAGAAAAAAAAAACAACAAGCGATAATTCGTGTTTCGCTCGGATTCCCATAAAATTGCTTTTCCATCGAGTATGATAATTCGGAATAATTTTTTTTTTCTTTCTTTCCTTCCAGGGTCTTCATTCGGCCAGTGTTCCCGGAATACTTGCGATCGATATACATGGCGCTGATACGAGTAAAATATTGACCGGCGGAGCGGACAAGAATGCGACCGTGTTTAACAAAGATACGGAACAAGTTGTCGCGATATTGAAGGGTCATACGAAGAAGGCAAGCATGAACGTTGATACTTGTAAAATCGAGTAAAATAACGAAATTTTGTTTTTCCAATTTTATCAAATGCAAAAAATTGAAAATTCCATAAAGTTCAAACGGTTCAGGGAACTTATTTCTAGCGACAGTATAATTTTAGCATATCTTCAAAGTAACTTTAGCATTTCTCATTCTTTTGTATAATCGTTAAAGGCTTCGATAATTTTTGTTTTTCAACTTTCTTTTTTTTTTTTTTATTTTTTTTTTCAACAGGTAACGAGAGTAATATATCATCCTGACGAAGATATCGTGATGACTGCATCGCCCGACTCGACGATTCGCGTTTGGAACGTCGAAACAGCTCAAACGACGCTTCTGTTGAGAGCTCACGATGCCCCGGTGACGGGTCTTTCTCTTCATCCGACCGGTGATTATCTGCTTAGCTCATCGTTGGATCAGCATTGGGCATTCTCCGATATTCGTACCGGCAGATTGCTCACTAAGGTAGGCTCAATTGTTCAATTAAAAGCCAAATTTCTCCGATTTCTCCGAAGGAAAAGTTTAATTTCTCCTGTACAGAAAGAAAAAAAAAAAAAAACGAATTCCAATTTTTGTTTTTATACCAGATTATTCAAAAAATTGAAAAACTAAATTCAGAACGTTCGTACGAGTGTCAGATCTTATTTAAAAAAAAAAAATTATATAATTCTTCGAGAATAAATTTTTGGCACTTTTGGGAATTCGCAGATTGATTCATGACAATCTTTCGCGACTCGAAACACCAAATACAAATTTTGAAAATAAACGAAAAAAAAATTTGAAACAAATTTGATAATAAACGAAACGAATTTGAAAAAAAAAAAACATTTGAAAATAACGAAATTCTTGTTTGTACATAAGGTGGCCGGACCGGGAAGTCAGCCATTGACAACCGCCCAATTTCATCCGGACGGTCTGATCTTCGGAACCGGCACAGCCGATTCTCAGGTCAAGATCTGGGACTTGAAGGAACAGTCGAACGTTGCCAATTTTCCGGGTCACTCGGGCCCGATAACGGCTATAAGCTTCTCGGAGAATGGATATTATTTGGCCACTGCGGCCGAGGATTCGTGCGTAAAGCTCTGGGATTTGCGCAAATTGAAGAACTTCAAGACTCTTCAGTTGGACGATGGTTACGAGGTCAAGGATCTTTGTTTCGATCAAAGCGGCACGTATCTCGCGGTCGCTGGATCGGATATCAGGTACATTTTTTTTTTTTCTCTCTTTTACATCAATTTTGAGAAATTTTCCCACATTACATGGATATTCCATGTAATTTCGCGGATTCAAGCGATATACTCGTTTAAAAAAAAATCAATCTCAATTCTCCAAACTGAGAGTAGTATCCGATTGAATTTAATTTGCCTTTTTCGTTGAACCATTTTTGTTTTTTTTTCTCATTATTATGAAATTTCGTGTCTTTTCAGAATTTACCTGTGCAAGCAGTGGCAGGAGTTGAAGGTTTTCAATGATCATACCGCAACCGCAACGGGCGTACGTTTCGGAAAGCACGCGCAGTACATCGCATCGACCAGTATGGACAGAACCCTCAAGCTTTACGGTCTCTCATGAATTAAATAATACCCAAAGACCATCGGGCCATCTCGAAATCATGAGACTCGCCCAAGTGGATCCTATTTCATTGAATCAGACAATTTTACAGAATAACCCCGACGCAAGAATGTTCGTGGGGAAAAAAAAAAGAATTCAATAAATATCTTCAAATACCTCGTTGTTACCCGAAATTTCTTTGAGATCCACCATTATAATAGTGGATTTTATACGATTTCCTATGATTTTATATTTTTTTTTTACGCCGCAATCTTTATCCGTGCTATTCTGGCGATTTTTGCCGAGTCTGCTGCAGATATTTGGGAATTCCGAGTAAGATTGGCAATGAAAAATGTCTTCAAAGAAAAAATAAATTATTTTACAGGCTTTATCGACCGAATATAGCAAGATGGTAAGTATATATCAGGGTTAAAATGATAAATGTGCACGGTTGTTCGAAAATCGACAGAAAATTTAGATCCGTGATTAATCTGAATTAAAATTTTTTTTAATGATCAATATAATTTTCCAATTTTTACTACACACTGGAAATGTATTAGTCCCAGGACCCCCCAGGCCAATTGCAAAATCGATATTTCTTTCGTGTTTTTAGACGTTCTTCTTTTTTTAAACTCGTATAATTCAGAGCTTTTTTGTTCTATCATTTTTTTGTCATGGACCTGTTCCTTGGTTGATTCTCCATCGATTGGAAAAAAAAAAAAAAACAACTTAAATATGTCAATTTTAGCCGGAGTTATAGGGAAAAATCTGCGTGAGGTCCACGCGACCCCAGTGTGATAAATTCGTAGGCAAAAAATAAGTGTGGTAACCTAGGGTTAATAATTTTTGAATTTCGTGCAATGTGAGATTTGAAGAAAAAAAAAATTCCGGCTTTTTTTAATCTCGCGACGCCAGCACCGCGATATCATCGACGGCCATTAACAATAATATATTTCGGAGTAATCATAACACAGAATAAAAATGGCGTCACCCGTTCGTGCAGCAGTACGCCAGGTAAAACCTCTTCTGTCAATCGATCAATTCGAAGCGAAACGAAGAGTCCTCAATTTGTACCGATCATGGTATCGTCAAATTCCCTACATAGGTGAGTACACGTTTTTTCCCCCCCCTAAAATCAAAGAATTTCTCATCCTAAAAACGACAAAACAAATTTTCTAACCTCAAAAATTTCCTATACGTTTTATGTAATGACCACAGACGAGTACGTTTGAAGTAGAAAAAAAAAAACAATCAATTGCTAAAAAAATTTTATCCCTCTCGAACGATGCACGAAGCGATGAGTTTGAATCGCGATGATAAAAATTTTAATCGCTCGTCATTAGCAAAGTTATATTTAGCCTATTATGTAAAGTAGAAGATTTTTGCTGTTTGCTTAACGATTGCATCTGTCAGTCTCGCAACATTCCCGCAATGATGCCGATTGTTTTTCCAATTCGTAGTTATGGAATACGATATTCCAAAGAGCGAAAATGATTTGAGGAAAAAGCTTCGGGAAGAATTTCTACGACACAAGCACGTCAAGGATATCCGTGTCATCGACATGCTCGTGATCAAGGTGAATTTATTTAATATCGAAGCAAATAATTTTATAACATCGACCCCCTCCTCACCATCGATTACCGTTTTTAAACTATAATTATTACTCTTAATTGTACTGATACTGATGAGGGCACCTGCCTTGCCCTGTCGAGGCTTAAAGGTCAACGCGCACTATGCGGAAGCGAAGCAAAGCAAACCGAAGCGAAATTTTACATCGTATATGCTATATAATATGTGTCCACTCCCATAACAAAGCAAACGATCTAAAATTTCGCATCGGTTCGCTTCCGAATAGTGCGTATTGACCTTAATGCAGCGGTGTAGAGGCCTAAAAAAGGTGATTTTTTTTTATACGAAAAGAAACAATGGGCCTTATTGCGAAATTTATTGTACTTTAACACAAATTTGAAGAGTATAAAAAAAATTTCTTATCAACTAATTGTCGCAAAATGGGGAAGTATTAAATTGACCATAGAAGTAACCTCGCCGCTGGAGTCTCGAACCGGCGGTAAAAATGGTGCGCTTAATTCTTGTCTGAAACGCAAAAACCACAATTATTTTTAATCGACATATATTTTTATCGTCGATGAACTAAAAAAAACCCAGAAAAATCCGTGAATTATCGAGTTTGAACAAAAAAGTGACGATGTTTACAATTTTTTTTTCTTCGTGCAATAAAAATAGTATAAAATGACTCTTTTACGAATATTTTTAGTTCATTTAGGATGTTTTTTTAATAATCTAGAGAATGAACTTTGGGTCGATTGGTCAAATAGTTTTTTTTGCTATCGCGCCCGCCAGTTCGAGACTCCAGCGGCGAGGCGCTTCTATGGTCAATCCAATACTCCGCCATTTTGCGACAATTAGTTGATAAAAATTTTTTTTTTATACTCTTCAAATATGTGTTAAAGTACAATAAAATTTTCAAGAAGGTCCGTTGTTTCTTTCCTTATAAAAAAAAAATCACCAAAAATCACCTTTTTTTAGGCCTCTACACCAGACGACTGCCTTAAGGCTCCTTGATGCATCGGGCGCACGGTTTTTCTGTTCATTTACGGAGCTATTAGTTTTTGTTGATTTCGCGACCTCTTCGATACCGGCCCAGTATATTTGGGAGAGCTTACAATCTTAGGTGGGTTTCGAACCACCGAGCTCGCAGTAAAAACATTTGGAAAAATCCCTCGGTACCAGCCGCAGGATTTAAACCCTGGCAGCCCGCGTAACAGTCCAGAGTCGGACCTACCGGGTCACTGCTCGCTCCACTCTTGATTCCATTTGATGAAAATTTTATTTTCTTCCAAAAAAAAAAAAAAAAGAACAGAGTCCCATCCCGCCCTGCCTCAAATATCCATACGCCGAAACGAATATATTTCTCAGGGACAAATGGAACTCCGGGAGACCGTGATGCGTTGGAAAACCAATGGAAGTTTCATGTTCTTCTTCAAAGACACGGTGGAGAAAAAACCAACGGATTTCCTCTCGAAATTTTTCACCGGTCACGACTGAACCTCTTCGTTACACCGGTAGTAAAGAATATTAAAAAAAAAAAATTAGTTAATAATCTTGGCTCGTCACGAGCGCCTGTAAAGTGAGTAAAAAAAAAACAAAAAAAAAAAAAACAAATAAGGATTAAAATAAAAATGTACATATAAACGTTGACCGGCTGAAACACAGTCTATATTCGTCTCTAAACCAAATAAAATCCTTTTATCGGGATAAGTTGGTTTTCTCATATCTTTTCCTCCCTTTTCTTTTTTCTTTTTTTTTTTTTTTTTTTTTATTACAAGAAGAGTATCCGTTACTGAAAGAAAAAAAAAAAAAAAAAACCTGGTACATCGCGAGTGTACTTATTACAGAAGATATAATAGTCGCTCTAATTTACATAGTTGATCTTTACATCGATATATTATTATTCCATCAGTTATATACATTTGAAAATTGTTGTTGATATATTACTAAGCACCTTAGGTACAATCTAGTTCACTTTTCACAGCCATACAGACAATTTGCTTTCCCTCAGTGAACAAGTTATTATAGATTATTACATACACGATTGGATACTAATCTTCGTCTCCGCTAGCAATAAAATGGCAATGGGACAAAGGCGCGAGGAGTTTGTCGATTCGTTCGTGCAATTTATCAAAAAGATCTCGTGCCCCTTCTTACTTTTTCCATCCCCCCCCCCCAAGACTTTTTACCTATTCTCGTCCGTTGTGTTTTTTTTTTTTCAATTTTTTTTTTTCCCGGAAGCATTCGATATCGTATATTTTATATCTTTATCACCCGTAACACGCACTCGTGGTATCAAAATCCTCGGAGCACACACAAACACACGCACTCGCTCATTTATATATATATATATATATATATATTCAGCAATACTCGAACTAATTGGCACAAGTCTCGAGTGTGCGCGTCCTTTTTCTCGCACCTCTTAAACCGTGCACAGTCAACTCGTATCGAAAAATTCGGTAAGATTGACGAGATTTATCATTCGATATACAATCGAATACGATTTTGTTTTTTGTTTTTTTTTGTATTTTTCGTTTTATAAAATATCTAAGTATTAAAAAATATACACTGTCGGTAACTTTCATAAACAACAAATTGCACGGATCGCTAAGCTTAAGGAAGAATAAAAATAATTAAAAAAAAAAACAAAAAAATTAAATAAAAAATAAATGGCAACGAAAAAGAAGAAAAAAAAAAAAAATTCATTCTCTTGACTCGTTATTATGTTGCTCCGTTATACCGCGTCATTGGTTACCGGTCGACCTCGCAATGTTTTTTTTCATTTCTTAGTTTCTTTTTTTTTTTTTTTTTTTCGTCATACTGGACAGTCGCAGGTAATTTCCTCTCGTCATAACGTCTTCGCGAGATGACGGAAATTCATGGGCACGAAAATTAAGTCGTTACATTGATTAGAAAGTTATATATACGTGTAAAGTAATGAAAAAAAATAGTCATTAACTTGATTCAATGTCAAAATGTCTTTTGCATCCTCGGCCCATGGTATCTGCCGTGCCCATTGGCAAAACCATCATTGCCAAGTGATTCGAGTTTGGCGTCAAAAAAATAAAAAAAAAAAATAGATTCCGTATCACAACAGTTTTTCTTTTTTTTTCGAAAATAAACATGATAATATTGGCCACTGTATTTTCATAATTCCGGCAAACAAAAAAATGATGCAACTCGTCCAATTCCATTGTAATTCAAGAAAATCTTATCGAGACTCATCGATCCAAATTTCCTTTCCTCCGAGTGTTTTTTTTTTTTTTTTTTCGTTTTTTTCCGGGGGTTCGCGTAAAATAATAATAAAAAAAAAAAGAAAAATCATATCTATACATACGTCGGACCGATCAAACGATGCTTTCTCGCTCGGATTGCATGTCATAACCGGCAATTACTCCTCGCCTGAGTGAAACGTCACTGTTGCGCAGACCATTGCCATTGAAGAGATTAACGAGCCAGCTTCTGATGGAATTTCGAGCCGATGATTTTTTATCCGTGACGTTATTGTCGTTGCCCGGTGCTGGGACAACCTGATCGAGTGAACGCCATCTTTTCACGATCACGGCCTCGCCCGAGCACGTATTATTTTCATCGACCAGCAACGGCGTCTCCGCCTCGTTCAGCGAATCATCATTTCTCGATACCATTATCACATTGCCATTCGGATGATTGTTGTTCAACAATATTTCCGTCAAATTTGTCTTAGATACGCTCGTTCCCGTGCACTTGTCGCAATTTTCCAACGAGCGAAAACTCTTCCTCGGCTCTTTCCAGCGTAGCTGGGCCGATTCGAATTTTTTCATGCTCAGCTCGGCCGGAAATGGATCGAGCGAGCGCGACTCGCGCAATATCTGCGACGGATAATCATTGGTCGTCGATGACGAGGCTATCGTCGACAATACCCGTGGATTCTTCTTGCGATATTTCGCGCGCGAATCGAGGAAAAGATCGTCGAGGGCCAATTTTATATTTGCCGCTCGATCCTCGGCCTCCTCCCGTATCGTCACGTTCTCCAGTGTCGTCTTCGACGCGCTCTCCGTCGGATAGAGATGCGGCGCTCGGTCGAATTTACCGAGACGCAACGAGCGCTGCACCGGACTCGAGCCACCGCACTGCGAGACCGTGTCGTCCGCCGTTGGCTTTGGCACGCTCGAGTGTCGACGACTGCCCGCACCGAGGATCGCCAATAACGAGGCCTGACGAGAGTCCGGATTCAATTTTGGACTTCTACGCGGACGACAGAAGAGCGGCGGTAGATCGTCAACGTCCACCTTTTGAAAATCAAGTTTTTGAGTAAAAAAAAAAAAACAAACAACAAAACTAACGAATTTATCATGAGTTATTCGAAATAATAGTAATAATAAGAATATTCATTTGAAAGTATTTTTAAAAATTATCTTTGCTTGTTCCAAGCGAGTTTGGAGTTTGCAAGTGGAAAAAAAAAAAATGCGATTCTTTCGAAATATATCGGTAATTCATTTCAAATTTTCCAATTTTTTGGTGAGAAAATAAAACAAAAAAAATGAACCGATGGATCAAGATATAAATATATTTATATAAATATAAATATTCCAAGATATGAATTTTGTAAAACTTCACGAGAAAAATACTGATTTTCAAATGTGAAGACAGAAAATAAAAATGCAATGGCGAGTTCGAAAAATTTCAACTTGAACGGTTTTTAATGTTTATACAAGTATAAAACCGTATAAAATCGTATAAAACAGTAAATATAAAACAGTAAACATAATAACATAAAAACAGTATAAAAAAGTATAAAACAGTATAAAAAAAAAAGTAAAAAACCGATGCTACATATTCTTCGGATGTTTCCATATCGGTTTTTCAATACAATTTATTTGATTTTGTCGTTAAAGAAAAAAAAAACGACGAAATTAAAAAATGAATCATTTCCATACTGATGGTTCCTTTTTAAATCATGCGATTTTTGTTTTGAAAAAATCAGGAATAACGCAAACTATTCAGAATTGTGTAAAAACGTTCTAATTTAAACTCACATCGCGTTTCTGTATGGCTTTTTCATTGGCTCCGGTGAGCCAGTAAGTCTTAACAGCGCCCTTTCCTTTCATATGAACGACACCTCGTTCCTCGACGATGTAACCACCGATTTTCTCCAGGGCGTCTCTGCACTGACCGCTTATGTGTATTCTCAATGGTTCGCCGTTCGATTCCATTCGCGATGCTGAATTTACGGTATCACCGAAGAGGCAGTATCGCGGCATCGTCAAACCGACAACACCGGCCACCACAGGTCCTGGTTGGTTATCGACGGAAAATAATTTTTTACATTTTTTCGTAAAGAAATTGAAAAAAATAAATTAAAAAAAAAAGGGATAATATCGTACCCGTATGAATTCCGATTCTCAGTTTCAATGTTTCTTGAGGCCTGTGAGCTATCGTGTGCACTTTCACAGCGTTCAGAAGCTCCAATGACATCGAGGCTATTTCTCCGGCATGTCTGTTACCATTTTTTATCGGCAATCCCGAAACCTGAATTAAATAGTTGTTTTTTAAAAGAATTTTTCGTCAACGAATCGTAATAATTTAACCCTTTAACGTCTGGTGGGACACATAAATCTCAACTACTTTAAAAAAATCGTAACTTCCAGAAAAATGAACACATCGACATCGTTAAAGTCGAAATTTGAAGATGAAGGATGCATCTGATCATGAAAAATTCGGCGAACGCAAGGGTTGCACCCCTTCAGTTTTACACCCTGTCAAAAAGTGCCAAAATTGCGGAAAAATGAGAAATGAGCACAACTTTCAGGCAAAAATTTCTTTTAGAGTCGCGATCTCAAGTATGTGCTTTGAAAAACCACCCCTAACAGTAATAAAATATCGATAACCATCCCTAGCAATGGTGATACGCCCAATAATGCACTTTCATTGATGTTCAGTTGATAAATATTTTTGAAAAAACACGAAAAATTTGTAGCAACAATATCCGAATGGAAAACTACCCCTAACGGTAAGGAAATATTGAAAACCACCCCTAGAAATGGTGATAGGCCCAAAAATGCACATCCATTGATGTTCAGTTTATATATATTTTCGAAAATGCATGAAAAATGTGTATCAAGAACATCCGAATCAAAAACTACCCCTAACAGTAACAAAACATAAAAAATCGCCCCTAGCAGTGCGGTGATGCGACTGAAAATGCACTTTCATTGATGTTCAGTTCATATAAATTTTTGAAAAAACATGAAAAATTTGTAGCAAGAAAATCTGAATCAAAAACTACCCCCAACAGTAACGAAAAATCAAAAACTACCCCTAGAAGTTGTGAAAGAGGTGGTGTCCGTCCAATGTATATCAACTCTTCAATTATTTCAGGGGTAGGTTCTTGCATTGAGAATGATATTTTTTCAATTGAGGGGTAGTTTATAAGGGTTGAAATGATCCGTAAGTTCCTCAGAATAATTCGCGTGTTCCAGGATACTCATATTCCGATTTGGATTAGGACGAAATAATAGGAAATGAGTAATAACGTTTTAGGCGTTGCGGGTGAATTTTTTCCAACTGAAGAGTCGTTCATAAGGGTTGGAATTATCCGTAAGTCCTTCAAAATATGCTCATGTGTTCTGGAACACTCATATTTCGATTCGGATCAGCATAAAATAACAGAAAATGAGATGATAACATTTTATCCATTTGGGGGGTGAATTTCTCTCAATTAAGGGGTTTAATAAGGTCATAAGGTTTGATTGATCCGTAAATTCTTCAGAATCTCACGACGTGTTCTGGAATGACTTTTCCTCAATTTCTGGCAGAAATGAACGACGAGGAAATGAAATTAAAAAGTTTTCAAGCTATTGGGGTGGTTTTTTCATTCGGGGGTAATTTCTGAGGCTATGAAAATTCTGGAATAATTTTTTTTCCTCACATTGTGTACTCATGAATTCAGATTCACCATTTACCAACTTTGCCAAACGCTCCAAAAAAAAAAAACTCAGCTGCTAAATCCCAGTCGCCCACTCAGTGAGGCTTTTTTTTTATTTTTATTTTTTTTTGTTTCAATAATTAAAATTTACTATGACTTACGACCATGTAGGCGTCTCCGATCGTCTCAACTTTGTACACATCGTAACCTTTTATAATGCGATCGAACAGGGTGTAAAGATCATTCAGAAAGTTGACCACCTGTTGCGCGATAAACAAAAAGTTGATTACTTTTTTTGTTCTGCCGGCAAAGAGTTGGTGTTTTATGATTATTATTATTATTATTTTTTTTTCTCTAATCGATAGATTTTGTACCTGGAAAGGTGTGCTTTCTGCTGACATCGCAGTAAATCCGACAATATCGCTGAAGTATATAGTGACCAGATCAAAAGCTTCAGGTTCCACGCCGATTCCGTTCGTCAAACAATTTGCCACGGGTCTGAAAAAAAATAGAAACAAATTTTAAAAAAAAAATAATGACAACTCAATTTTGACTGTGATCAAGGATATTCAGACTTTATAAAAAAAAAAGAAATTTTGTTACACGAAAAACTGTGTTTGAGCTTCATGACTCGTGTCGAATAAAACCCCGAATTCTCGAAATTATCAAAAGTATACGAACAAACAAACAAAAAACAACCAAATTTAAAAAAAATAATGATGGTAAATTGACTGATTAATCCGTCCTAATTTGGACGATACCTCGTTTTGACTTGCCGTCGAATATCCACGATTTTGAGAATTTATAAGAATATGTAATAAATTATATTTATGTAAATAATTTATGTAAAAAAAATATGTAAATAATTTATAAGAAATGTTCCAATTTTTGTTTAAAAAATTTTTTTCAAACTAACTCGGGTAACATTCTATGCAGTAGATCCTCCGTTTTTTGTTTTTCCTCGAAGAGAAGGCGCGTACGCTCACTGACTAGATCCTCGAGGTTGTTGGCGTACTTCTCCATCATATCCATCATTTGGTCCATTATGTTACGATGACGACCGGCCTTCATCTTCTTCAATCGGGATCTTATCGTCTTGAAATCGGGCCTAAGCTCGGGACTCTCGGTCCAGCAATCGGTTATCGTGCTCACGATATACTCGGCACAATCGGCCTCGGATTCCGAAAGTATTTCCGTGTTTGGCCTGAATGGCGGTTCACCATCATCCGGATATCTCTTTACTCTGTCTATGATTTCTGAAAATTAAACGCTAACGATTTTACCACAAACGCATCGCATTGATCATTGACCGAGGATGTGCAAAACTCATTATCTTTTTTTTATTGACACTCAAAAGAAAGAAAAAAAAAAAAAAATAACTAAAATTGGTTAAATTAAAAAAAGAGAGATAAAAGATCCTGGAGAAAATGAAAATTAAATATAGCAATAATTTGATGAATCGTAAGATTCGATTTTTAAATGCAATTGGATCGGATATTGGGAGAAAATTGAGAAAAAAAATAATAATAATTTTGAAGCAAAAATTGGTTAATGTATTATAATTAAAGTTATTTACCGAGATTAATCAAGGCTATTAAGAGATTGTTATTTTTTTTTGTTTTTTTTTTGTTTTTATATCAAATACACGATCTCTTTTATTCTCAACGAAGTTGTTTGGTGAAAAAAAAATTACCTTTGGGTTCCAAATTGACTCCACCGTACGGTCCTTTGCGACCGATCATCTCGAATAGAATTATGGCGAACGAATATATATCTCCTTCCTGAGTACCTTGTATCGGGGCGTTGGGATTTCGCAAGAGCTCCGGCGCTTTCCAAAACAAGTCTGCGAATAAAAAATACATTATAAATTATCGCACGAAAATTCCAGTCATCTTGATTGATAGTTTAAAAAATCGCAATAGAAAAGTTTGAATAAAAAAAAAAAACTCTACGACTCTGGCAAGAATGTAAAAAAAAAAAAAAACGCAGACTGTCTTGTCATGATTTTGCATCATTTGAAAACGTTTCTCCATGACGAAACGAAAATTTTATACAACCCAGCTCGTTTGTACAGTTTTTTTTTCTTATTTGTACCAACGACAAAAAAAAAAAGTATAAAATGGCTAAAAAGTTTTTAGCGCAGGTGTTTTTTTTTTCATTTAAATATTCACTGAGACTCACTTCGATAATACTGATGTTCACCGATGCTGTCGGACTCGGCGCAATGGCGCATATCGTGAAGACCAAAATCGGAGACTTGTAGTACCCATCGTGAGGTAACAACGCAATTGGAAGACTTTAGATTACCATGGCAGACTAGCACGGACGACTCGTGAATGTAAAGCATACCCTATTGTTTTTTTTTTTTCGCAAAAACGAGAAAAAAAATTCCATCTATATTTATTTATCGTCCTGCATTGTGTAAAAATGAAAATAAAACAAAAAACGTTATTTCTTCTTACCTTAATGAGATCATGAACTAGTGACGCAATGAACATATCGTCTAACTTTATGTCCTCGTTTTCGATGATGTCCTGTAATACGATACAAGGATATCGGGGTATTAATGTGAAGTAAGTATTGCATCGACGTTTTTTCAAATTAAATTTGAAGAAAGGACTTTTCCATTTTAATTAAATTACAAAACGACTTGTTTATATTTATGGATAATTTTTGTAAAACATGAAATAGTTAGTTTAGGTAGAAAAAAATTTGTCAGAAAAAGGGAATTTTAGATTGAGTGAAAGATCCGGCGCATTTTATTTTTTATCCTTTTTATCGAATTTACGATGAATAATTGCTGGTAAAAATTTTTTTTTGCGCTCACAGCTGCCAGAGGATCGGCGTGTGTCTTAAATAAGATGCTCCTAGAGTTTTAACTCTTGGGTAGATATTTAATAGGGTCGTTTAACGAATTTTCCGATTATTATTCAATCAAAACACATGAAAACATGATATTGCTCAAATTTTATTTTTAGAATTAAATTAATTTTTTTTATTCAGTGGCGTTTGTTGGCAATAGCGATGCTAGCTCTTTTTTTTTTTTGACAAGTGGGATACTGCTCAAGATGAAATTTTACAACTTTCAAGAGTTATTGCCATTGATCATCGTTTATTGTCAATAATAAATTAAAATCCTGGGCCAGAGGAACTGCTCTTTCAGCAGTATCGTTAACTACTCTCAAACCCTGTAAAATTTTCGTACATTTGATAAAAGATGCCTCTGTTTTCCATGATTCCGGACTTGCGTCAAGAAAATCACAAGGCAAATTATACTGATTAAACAAAAACTGTGATTTTTAGTGATTAAATCACTCACAATCAGATTTTTAGTGATTAAGTCTCTCAAAATCAGATTTTTAGTGATTAAGTCTCTCACAATCAGCCTCTTCGACTACAACTCGTTTTTGGACTATCCTTGCACCCTCTCGTTCTCCGATGGGCACGAACTGTTTTTAATTGAATTTAATTGTCGCAACAGTCGACAAGTTGGCCACTGAACGGCAGTCAACTGCTATGGTGGGACGGGCACTCGGAACAAATCAAAGCAAAGGAATTTTAGCTACCAAGTTCTTTTTTTTTTCATTTTTTAACAGAAGTTTATTTAAGATTCTATTCAATTTTTTAAGTGATACCCATAACGCAAACAATTTTTTTTCACTTACTATGAACGATAGTTTTGAAAAATAGTGAAATAATAACGTGAAAATCCGTTTGGGACCCAATTTAAACATGAATTGGAATGATAAAATTCTAAGAGCATCTTATTTAAGATACAAACTGATCCTCTGGCAGCTGTGAGCGTGAGCAAAAATTTTTTACCAGCAATTATTCATCATAAATTCGATAAAAAGGAAAATAAATGAGAAATCAAATGCGGTGGATCTTCCACTCAACCTAAAATTCTTATCTTTTGACATAAATTCGTTTTTTTTCTACCTGAACCAACTATTTCAGGTGTGGCTCGTTGGGAAATCAATTTTTTTTTTTTAACACCCAAAAATAACACAGTAATTTTTTTTCCAGAAAAAAAAAAAAGAAATACTCACGTAAAGACTTCCTTTGGCACAATAATCGGTAATTAACAGTATTCTCATGGGCTCGACGCAAGCTCCGATAAACGAATTGAGATTTCCGTGTCTAATCTCACGCAGTACTCGCATCTCTTTCATGACGTCCCGCGATATGTCCTTTTTCTTGGAGAATTTGAGCTCCTTTATGCGAACAACGACACCGTGATAATGCCCGGTTTGAGCAAACACCTGACCGCCGCATCTCGACTCGTACGACATTGCGCTAACTAAACTTAACTGTTGCGTAAAAAAAAAAAAAGAAAAAAACAATAATAATAATAATTGGCAAATTTAATTGAAACAAAAAGTCCGGCTGACGAGAGAAAAGGGAGCAAACTTGTGGTCGTTCGAAATTTCGATATTTTTTTTTAGAAAAATGGGCAAAAAATTATTACAATGAAAATATGGAAATGAAAAAAAAAAAAAGCAAATTAATAATGCAAATTATTTGCGAGAGGATCAACGCTACTGACCTTACTAGGCGAGGACATGAGATTATCGAGATGCGGATAACCGTGTATGTCGCCCGGATCAATTTTCCAAAGTAGACCCTCGATCTCTTGCTCGATTTTCCATCTTCTGTATATGCTCATTGTTATGACACCGGCGCAAAAAAGTAATACGGCTAGCACGGCAGCGGCTACGATGCTACGAAGATGCGTGTCGTCCTTTGGACAGTGCTCGTTCAAAAAACCACAGCCCGGCTCGGCTTCGGGCTTATTTTTACCCGGCCAATCCATCGACTCGGATGGCCTGTAAACCTGTGAAAAAAAAAATCAACCATGTACTCTCCACCTTTTTACTTTTATTAGAAAAAAAAAAAAAGGCAACTGGATCAATATCTGGATCGTTTTTGCCATAGAATCAACGATGGCTTGAATAAAAATGGGTTTTTTTTTTTCGAATCAGTTATGATTATTGTACTTTATCACTGAACTTGCTGATTGTACGACGTAGATTTTTTTTTCTTATTGTAAATCGATGAGAACCTCAAAGCTTACCAAAACGGTGAAAAATGGAAAGTTGGATTAATTCTGTGAATAAATTCGATATTCGCCAATTCTGATTCGAGCCCATTTTATTTTGTTTTTTTTTTTTTTTTCTGTAACTCGCACAACTTCCGGCATTATATTTATTTGACGATACTTTAATTCCGAGTCTGTCGAATCGAATCGAAATATTTCAATACAATTTGATAAATTTTATTTTCCCGGGGGAAAAAAAAACTTTTCAATTTTACGAAATACCTTTTTACGGGCTCGTACACGATATAACGCAGGGAAAAATATGAAATGAAAATTTATCGAAACTACGTATGCCACTTTTTTGTTTGTTGATATAAAACAAAGATCAAATGTTTTTTTTTTTCTTCCTCTTTTTCTCTACGAGTAATATAATTCACGCAATTGTTGCTAACAACTCACTCACTAGTGTTTCACCCTGCTGAAACTGTCCGACCGGCTTCATCTGAAAGTCGCACGAGAAGTTGTTCAAGCGAAACCAATCTTTCTTGAGCGCGAGAACGGAAAAATTGCCCTCGGAATTGCCAAATTTGTCGATCTTTATCGTAGCACCGCTGACGCCTATATATAAAAAAAAAAAATTAGTCCTCGGACACTCGGTTATAGAAGAGATTTTTTTTTTTTAGAAACCTAAAACCCATTTCTGAGCAAGATAAGTATTTTTCGATCAACTCACTCCGATACACGTGTTTACGTATTATTGTCTCGATAATCTGGGTACCGTTGCTCGTTATTTCCTCGAGCGTTTGATCCGGCTGTTCGCGCAACAATTGATCCAGGGCACCCGCGTACAACATCACGGAGTCGTAAAGATACGCCGCGTGAATAGACACGTACTGAAAAAAAAATAAATATTCATTTGGATATTAAAAATCATATATATATATATATATGTGTACAACTCCAATTGACAAGGCGCATTAAAGATGTATGAAAAAATTTAAAATTTCTGAAAAATACCTTATTTTCAAAAAATATTTTTCCTTTTGCCATGCCTATGAAGCTGTGAGAGAAATTTTTCAATTCTGAAAAATGTCTTCTTTTCAAACAAACAAAAAAGGAATTTATTTTAAATTTTTGCTTTTGCTCTGCCTATGGAGTTGCGAGATAAATTTTTAATTACTGAAAAATGTCTTCTTTAAGAAAAAAAAAAAGGAATCCATTTAAAATTTTTGCTTTTGCTCTGCCTATGGAGCTGCGAGATAAATTTTTAATTTCTGAAAAATGTTTTCTTTCAGAAAAAAAAAGGAATTTATTTGAAATTTTTGCTTTTGCTCTGCTTATGAAGCTGCGAGAAAAATTTTTAATTTCTGGAAAATGTTTTCTTTCAGAAAAAAAAGGAATTCATTTGAAATTTTTGCTTTTGCTCTGCTTATGAAGCTGCGAGAAAAATTTTTAATTTCTGGAAAATGTTTTCTTTCAGAAAAAAAAGGAATTCATTTGAAATTTTTGCTTTTGCTCTGCCTATGGAGCTGCGAGATAAATTTTTAATTTCTGGAAAATGTTTTCTTTCAGAAAAAAAAGGAATTTATTTGAATTTAATTCCTAAAAAATGTCTTCTTTAAGAAAAAAAATGAATTCATTTAAAATTTTTGCTTTTGCTCTACCTATGGAACTGCGAGAGAAATTTTTATGTTCTGAACAATATTTTCTTTAAAAAAAAAGGAATTTATTTGAAATTTTTGCTTTTGCTCTACTCTGCAAGCTGTAAGAGCAATTGAACCAATTTTTTTTCCCGGAATTACACTACGCTATAAAGATAATAGTTAGAAAAAATATTTTTTACACGCATAAAGTAACTCCGATAAAAATATTTCCATGAAAAATCGGCGAAAAATCGACGAAAAAATTTCACGATTTAATGAACGACTCGACGTCAATATTTATTGAAAATGAACAACGAGAGAAAAATAAAACAAAAAAACATGAGAACTAAGAAGATTATACCTTTTCGTACTTCTTGAGGAGTTCCGGTACCGCAAAATTGAAGGGTTCTTTGCTGCTGTAATCGCGCACCTTCTTCGTGAATTCCTCGTAATTTTGTGTCGGTGGTGTCGAGGCTACGACCATCAATGAGCGTGCGCGTTTCAGGAAGTCCTTTGGCTCGAGGCAATTCTTCAGATTGTCAAAGTGCTCGGGCTCTGAAAAAAAAAAAAAAAAAACAATTTCCCCACGAGAAGCAACCTTGAGTGTGCGAGAAAATTTTGCAAAATTTTAAAGTAAGCAAAGAGCGATCGAAAGATTACGCAAAATTAAAAAAAAAAAAAAAAGCGGAAAATAAATATTGCGAGAGAATGAGCTGCGATTTAAAGGGCGAGAATACCGACTCCATAAGTACTTCTGTGCTTCTCGGGCCGAGTACGTCATCATGTCCACGTGTATCACCATGTACTCTCCATGATCGAGTAACCTCTGATTTTGCATCGAATTCATCATGTCGATGAGGGACATTGCTGTGCCCAGAAAGATATAAACTGCGAATAAAAGAAAATTTATAATAATAAAATTACCAAAAGTATCAATTAATTATGCTTAATCGATTTTTAGGAAAAATTCCTGTACACTGGGGACCGAGAAAATAAAATTCTCAGGCGAGAAAATATAATGGGGGAAAAAAAAAAAAAAATCATCAAAAGGCCACACAATATATTTTGAAAAATTAAATCATATTAATACGATTCAGAATTCTTCTTCGACGATAAGACCACAAATTTTTTTGTTTTTTTTTTTTTTAATTATATAAGCGTAAAGATATCACGAGATAAAAACGAAAAGGAAAAAAAAAACAAAACTGTCCACTAACTTCTCGTCATGTTTTTGGTCTCCTGTATGAGTTGAAACCAAACGCTGACTTGGCAGCAGGGCAAACGTTCCTCGCAACAGGTGTGCCTGTCCTCGACGGTTCTGTAGTGATTAACAGTGAGATTTTGCTTAACGGCTTGATGCTCGAGGGATTTTGCTACGGTCGACCAAGCGCTCTCGGTGATGATGGTAAATTTGTTCCAGCCATAGTGAAGCAGCAGGGCAATCACGGATTTCGTTACTTGAGTATCGGGTGGCTCCGTTCTTGCGAATGTTGGCACCGTCGAGGCCTTGTAATCCGAACATTTCTGCAGCAAAAAAAAAAAAAAAATAAAACCCCGTCAAATTTTATAACATAATTTTGGTTCAGAATTTTTAATCGTTCCCAAAAGCTTCCTATTGTAATTTCGGTACAGAGGGATACTGATGCCAATTTGCAAAATTTTTTTTCTTTCTTTTTACGTATAGTTCAATGACGACAATTCAAAGTTTCATTGCTGAATGATTGTACAAAGTTTTATTCAATTAAATTATAGAATTTGGTGATTTTCACGAATCTCGATAATTCCTCAGGGAGCTTTTAGTCAACTTTTTTTCTTTCAATGAACCACGAAAGATTATGGGATCAGGTAATTTTATTTTTAATTTTTGAAGCGAGCTTCATATATTTTATATTCGATCTTAATATGTTCCAAAACGATGCAAGGAACTTTTCGGCCATTTCGGCCAAGTCAAATGGGTTAAATATAAATTTGCAGACGAGACCAGAGTGCCCGAATATAATGGCGAATCGAAACAGAGGTGTGTAGCCACAGCGAAAGATTTTCCAGGCCATGTGTTCGTTATCTGAGGCTCCAGTTTTTTTTTTTTTCTTTTTTTTTTTTCTTTCAATTCTCTTGCTTCTCGCCTGATACACGAGGAATTGTTCAACACGTCGCTCATTACCATATAAATTAATCGAAACGATCGAGAGAATAGCTTCCCTACCGATCACTGTTCTCTCCATCGGTCATCAATGAAGAGTGGCAGTAACTCCCTGAGCAATCAGGACTGACGGGAGACACCTGGGATCCTGGGTAATCGGTATTTTTTTTTTTTTTTACATACGCCTCTCTCGATCGATCACTCGACTCAGAGACACAAAAAAAAAAATGACGGAAATGTCGTCAATGCAACAATGAAAAATATCATACGATCACGATGAAAATTCATAACCAGCGAGTTCAAAACGACATTCAAGCGGAATCCATTCGATCGATACGACTCGATGAATCTTGCTGTGCAAATAATTCAAGGATTTTCGCGCATATTACATCGAGAACACATCAATGATCCGGCACGAGTTTGCAAAAGTAGCTTTTAACTTTTTTACAACTCAAAAGTCCGGATGATCTCTCGATGATGACATTATCCAAAAGTATCGGGGGGGCAGAGGACTTTGTGACGTTTTTTTTTTTGTTTTTTCTTCTAAAAAAAGTACCCGAAACTGACCAGCTCGTGGCGTTTCTTCGTAGTATACGCGAGAACAAGTCCGCGAAGCGTCTCGCAGCGGTCTTGTGTGTGCCGCAAGATGAGGTGGTGGGCTTTGGTCATTGCCGGCTATGCTGCTTGCTGGCGTGTGTTATTCCTGTCCGCGGTCGGCTATATTTAGACGAGACCACCTTGAGGAAGTCCACACGACGCGGAGGCTGGCAGAGGCGGTGCCGGTTTTCTCGCCAGCGATTGCTGTTTAACTCTTTTTTTTTTTTTTTTTTTTTTTTTTTTTTTTGTTGTTGCTGCTACCTACACACAATCACACGCATGCAATGTCCACGCGAATCGCCATTTTAACAAATACACATAAACCGTGAATTGTGCAATTCGCGATAGTGAGTGTGGACCTCGCGATTGTTCTCCAAAAGGTTTTTTTTTTTTTTTTTCGCCTACCTGACCCAACGCCCAAAAACGGGCATCATTCAGGCCCCGGCGTATTACATACGCAGCGAAAGCCTCCCCGAGGGAAGAACAACGCCAAAAAGTTGTGGAAAGAAATGGAAGAACAGAGTCACCCGAGTATCCATGAATTTTCGTCATTTTTTACGGTGAAATAAAATTGCAACTTGGCTCGAAATAAAATTTTTCAATTTTATCTTGAGCTTTCGCAATTTTTTCGTTCACACTTTGATCGGCCATCTTAGTTACGATAATTTTCTTCTTATTTTGCTTCCTCACGAAGGAAGCTTTCGTGAAAAAACAAAACAAGAAAATTTCGAGATTTTCATATGCCAGTATGTTTAACAATTTTCCAAAACATTGAAAAATCATGTTTAGAAAAAATGTCCTGCTGTGACGTACTTATGTGTTATGGATGGTTGAATGTTCAGGCCTCGAAAAATTCAAATCTGTATGCGTGGAGAACTACTTGAGCAATAAAGCTGAAACTTGGTACACAGAGGTAGACCATGTACCTGCATTTTTTTACTGCCATTTTCGTTTAAATTCCTTGGGATTTTTTTTTTAATTTCGCAGGATTTTTAATTTTTCGAAAAAATTGCTGTGGGCGCGCTCTGACTTTCGTAAATTTGCAGCTATCAAGTTAATTTTTTTTCACGTAAATATAACTTTTAGTCACAAATATTCTTGGTATTGAATTTGGCAAGAATCTTCAAGGGATCTTCGTGAGCGAGATAAAATAATGAGGAGGAAATGTGAAATTTTCTGATTTGCACGCTTTTTTTTCGTCGGTACTTCTTTTATTTGTATCATCGGACGCTAAACGCCCGAGCCTGTTCATGGATTTGGACAAAAAAAAAAAAAAAAAAAAACAATAATAATGCTATATGATGTCGAAATCGAGGTACATGATACGAGCAAGATGTATACCGCACACGCAGCAGACTTGGAAGAGGATATAAATGTTGGAGGTTGAAAAAAAAAATTCGGGGTCATCGAATGTTTGATCAAGATATGAATCTAATTACGGAGTGACGAAAATAGTTTCAGGCTGAAGATACTTCAATGGCATTATCTTCTATCAATGACATTATATTGTACAGTTCCGTTTACCTCGGTATCGTCATTTTTTTTTTCCAAATTTCAATTAAAACACACGCGATCGTGCGGTTCATTGGAGTGAAATAAAACAAAATTGCGAAATATGAAATTGTTGAATGGTGGATTGGTCGCCCAGTCGTCTGCTGTGAAAGAAATCACATTGACGCTGGGCTTCCCCTGGTAGATTGTATGACTCACTAAAAACCGTAAAAAGGACCGGTCATCGATGGTTCTTTTTGGACAAAAAATCACCGACCAATAACCTAAAAAAGAACCGTTCGTAATATTTCGCGAGCACCTAAAAAACTACGAGCAACCAGCAAAAGAACCGTACTAATAACCATACTATTTTTTCGGGTTTGCAACCGACAAAATGACCATAAAACGAACCGTACCGGATAAACGAAACAAAAACACTGTATTTTGTAGTGTCAACGCGAGCCAGGATCGAGGCAGTCCAAATCACAGCAGAATGAAATTTTTATAATAAAGGGAATTTTAATAATAAAGGGAATGAACTGCCAGGGAGAGAAGGAGCATACGAAATGTTGTAATAAATTTGTTTACATAAAATAAAACCTTAATAAAACCATAAAAAGGACCGAACTGGTAAAAACCGTACTAAGAACCAAAAACCAGTAGGAACGACCGTACGAAGGACCGTCTACAGATTCATAAAAATAGACGGTTCTTTTGAAGGTTTTTCCACAGTTCTTTTTTGTCCAAAAAGAACCGTCCTTTTGACGGTTATTTGTTCAGTTGCTTGTTGAGTTCGGCAATCTACTAGGGTCGAGTTTGCCACGGAGAGAAAAGAGTACGAATAATAATTAGAGGAGTCAATAGGGGGTCTGCGGCACCAGGCCAGAAATATCGCATATCTCATGGGACTTTTGACCGCAAGGCGTTTCCTACGAACAATTTCAAGCTCCTCGAATCGCAACTCGAGTTGGAGAGGACACGGGCGGTGGTCGACGGAAATTCGCGGTTAGGATAAAAAAAAATATAAGCTAAAAATAAAACAAAGGAATGATAATAACTCTGTGAGTGTGGTGGCTGGTTGGGGACACTTGAAGTTGGAACGAATGGACGAATTGTATACGACTATAAGAAAAAAAAGGATTCAACGAAGAAATATCACTTTTAATTTGAATGAAAGTGTGTTGGTTCCATTTTAACTAAGCCAATTATGAATAATTGATTTCTGGAAAAATTATAACGACTATTGAAGTAAAAAATAAGCCCATAGGAGCAACTCCATCGATGCTTTATTAAATTGCACCAAACAAACGAAAAAAGAAGCGAAAAAAATTCATCGATATCTTTTGATTCCTGATGGAGAATCCGTTTTATACCATGGATCAAAGATAAGGAAGGAAATTCGAGGAGATTCAGAGAAGTGAAGATCGATTTATAAGTTTCATACTGCAATGTCATATTGGATCGAGAGTTCGTCTCGAGAGCGAAGCAGCAGTTGGGAAGAGCTGGTGGGGTAAAAATCGTGTCTTCTCTTCTCTCGTCTCTTTACATCCACTTTTCAACATCCTCCTCCGCGTTCGTCACGTGCTCACTCGCAAGATAAAATAACGTATGTGGCTTGATCGTCGTTTTGTCGACGACAGATGATTCCATCTCGCTCTTTTCTCATATATATATATATATATATATATATATATATATATATATATATATATATGTCGTTTACCGAAGCTCTTATATTGCTCTTGCTGACCACTACACGGACGCTAATCCTCATCCTATCTGGTGGCAAGACGTTTTATACAGGGTGTACCAAATTCGGTAATTGCTCGTACATTAAGCGAGAGATCGTCTTCGTTTTTATTCCGGGGGGAGAGAGAATAAGTATTGCGCGATATCGTTGGAACTATGCCAACGGTCCACGACTCTCTATAATCGTTTTTAGCCATCATTTTCGTCGGATAAAACAATGGCACGGAGGCTCTCTGGGCGTTTGGCCTGAGAATCGTATTCTTTGGAATGGATAATACAAAAAAATAATCGAATTTTTCATTCTTATCCTGCGATTTCTGTGATTTTCAAGGCGTTTTTATTTCTTCTTATAGCTTCAGTTGAATTAAATTCAACCGGGAAAGAGAAACAATTTTTTTTTTTTGGCTTTGCATCATTGGCGAATTTTTTTTTCCATTGTTTTACATTATGTCAATTTTTTTGATTGCAATATATATATATTTTTTTTTAACTGTGTTAGTTATAAATGGTACGAAAAATAGCTCCGAGAAATATTGTACGCGCAATTGAGTCGACGAAAAATTTCGAGCATTCGATACTTTTTTTTTATATTTTATTAAAATTATAAACAGATAATGTATTATATCGATATATTTGAAAAATGTTTGAAGAAATGTCTCTTTTTTTTTTTGTTAATTTTTCCAATTTTTTTGTCAAAATTTCCGCGACACATGCCTTGAGAATAAAATTCTTCGTGTGTCTCGTATGATTTTTGTTTTTGCACAAGCGTTCATTAGCCACGAATTGAGCACAATTTGTTTCCACGTGAGTGACCAGTCGAACGTCGTAATATCGTAATTATCCGGTCGTATATTTTTTTTTTTTGAGTCACGTATAAGAGTGCGACAGAGATTCAAATTACATTATTATTTGCTTATCATTGAGTAAATGATAAAAATTATACCACGACATTTTTTATTCGCGTATATTTTAGCTCCGTACTCCATATTGCAAATTACTTTTTGTCCGATGTATCGCGTGAAGAAAAAAAAAATCATAAAATTCAAACCCAACGAGCAACAATGGGCATTAACGATCTTTATTTTTGTTTGTTAAATCCGTTTTTTTTTATGAGAAATATTCGTTTGCCATTACTCGGGGGGAAAAAAAAAATTGTTTGGATCTGCGTAGATCGAAATTTAGAGTAAATTTTATGTAACAATTTTCAATAAATAAATAAACGAGCAAATTAAAATGAAGAATTTTTTTTCAGCGTAACCGACAGCTGCCCTTTATCTTCACCGGGCTCCACGCATGCTCGAGGAATAAATCAGCTGGCTGCTAAGATAAGTATAGAATATATTGACTCCGATAAAATTAACCTCAATCCCGAAAATATATTTTTTTTTTCCAGGGCATACTCAGCAAATATGATCAATTTTTGTTATTTTTTTTATACGTTCGAAGCAACGATTTCTATTCGCGATGCTCACGAAGCGATACGCTAACTGGTGGTAAGTTTTAGAACCTTTTATAGTAGGGCGTCGGTGAATAAAATGCTTGATAGTGTGAATAAAATGTTTAATAGTGTGACAGAAAAACCCTCTTTTCAGACCACGTGACAGGCTGCGATCAGCGCCGCCAACGGTCCTGAGCATCGCGAATACGATTGTGTTTTCTGGGTTACCCTGTACATCGAACGAACCGAGAGCGAGATTTTGTGTGTGTATGTGTGTGTGAGAGAGAGAGAGAGAGAGAGAGAGAGAGAGAGAGAGAGAGAGAAGAAGAGGAGGAGCGCATCGTGAGAGAAGAAGTGGAAGAAGAGAAGAAATACACACAACGGGCTCGAGAACTGATCGGAGGGGACATATATAGAGGAGGGAAAAAAAAAGCCGAAGAAGAAGAAGGGAGTTTGCGGCTTTCATTTTATTCGTAAATCAACAGCGGACTATTTATAGAACGCGGGACAAATAGCGATAGTCGCGGGCGCTATACGCGCATATATATCCTTGAATGACGAAACCGCCAAATAGAATAATGCACACACATGCTCGATTGTCGCTGATGGGAAAAAAGGGGACTATGCTCAGACGAAGAACAAGCTCTCTCTCTCTCTCGCTCTCTGTATGTGTGTCTGTGTGTGTGTATGTGTGTGTGTTTTGGCATCGCGGAAAAATTTGTCGACTCGTTTGTGTACACATGACGGAGCACTGTGCTTCGGAATTTTTTTTTTTTTCTTTCTTTCTTTATTTCTTTCTTCTTACCCAGCTCTTAGAAAAGCTGCTCTGATATCGTGACGACAAAGTGTCATGGACTTGTACAGGAAATAAGATGTATATCAGAAATTTATGATTCTTCATCAATCCAGTCCCACTTATTTCCCTTTACTTCACTTGGATTTTTTTTTAAGATTCTTCAATCCTTACGTTTGAGAAATGCTACAGATTTATTTTTAATTTTCCCGAATTAACGTACCTCAAGAGATATGGACAGCGGAGAAAAAAAATCTCGGAACGTAAAAGTCGTAATTTTTTGTTAAATTTTTAGTAAATATTTTTTTTTTTCATAATTTCATGGACCTTGGAATGTTAAATGTTAAATGTTAAATGTAAATGTTATTGTGGAAAAGGGTGTGTGTTTTTTTCTTCGAGAACAGCCGATGTATATATATTTCTTTAATATAAAATTTGCAGAATGTTTGAGCACGTTTGTAAATTCGGAAGAAAACAAAAATGTCGTGGACTTGTACAGGAAATAAAATGTATATCAGAAATTTGATTCTTCATCAATCCAGTTCCATTTCTTGCCCTTTACTTCATTTAGATTTGTTTTTTTAGATTTTTCAATCCTTACGTTTGGAAAATGCTCCAGATTTTTTTTTTCTTCGAATTTTAACATACCTCGAGAAATATATGGACAGCAGATAAGAAAAATCTCGGAACGTTAAAGCCGTAATTTTTCATCAAATTTTTAATAAATT
This sequence comes from Rhorus exstirpatorius, assembly GCA_963564615.1. Lineage (NCBI taxonomy): Eukaryota > Metazoa > Arthropoda > Insecta > Hymenoptera > Ichneumonidae > Rhorus > Rhorus exstirpatorius. The sequence continues at coordinate 34,935,334 of OY751316.1, read as the reverse complement.
TTTTTTTTTTCATAATTTCATGGAGCTTGGAAAGTTAATTTTTGTGGAAAAAAGTGTTTTTTTTTTTCCTTACAGAATGTTTGAGGACGTTTGTAAATTCGGAAGAAAATAAAAAAATGCCAGAGTCTTAGCGATCGGTGTCTGGACGTTGAATACACAAATTTCGCATTCATTCACATTATAAAATAGTCCAGCATATGAGAAAAAAAATAAGCCAGCTATTTTCTGTATCTACGATAAAAAAAAAAATTCGAGATTTCGTGTATATTTTTAGATGAGCAGAGCGATTTGTTTGAGATTTCAATAAATTCGAGGACGTTACGTGATTTAAAAAAATTCCGAGTCTCCTGATGGAGACATCGACGATCGCGGACGTAACATTTGTTTTATCCACGCGAATCAGCGTTATTGATTCAAGGATCGCTTGCGGGGAAGTCGATTTTTCACTTCATCTTTAATGGGCACGAGAATAAAGGCGAGTTATGGAGAAAACATCAGCGTGTGTGTGTGCTCTTCGTGTGACTTGTGAGTTATATGGGTGTGTCAGTTTTAACAGTCAGTTTATATCGTGGGCGAGTGTCTATATATTTAGCGATAGCGCGATTTTTTATTCGTATACCTGGTACGGATAAATTTATGATTTTTCTTATGCCTATCCGGGGAAAAAATCGTTCGGATCTACGCAGATATATGTAACTTAGATCTACGTAATTATTCTTTTGACCAAATTTCATCCTCGTAGATCTGAAAAAAAAAATAACTCCGTATATCTAAATTTTAGATCTAAATCGTTTTTTCCCAGATTTAATTAAAAGACGAGTTTGATTTTTTTTTTTTTAGCGAGCTGAAGGAAATGATAAATCGATGAAGGATTACTATAGTTATTGTCATGTAAATTGTAAAAAAGTAAATATTCTTCAACATGATCGTTAAAATTTATAAATTTTTTTTTCCAAATCGCTCATTATGAGATTTGAGACATTTTTTCTCAAGTTGAAACCAAAAAGGCCATTGAACCTTTTTTTTTTTTTACTCGATGAAATGACTTTCCGGACGATAATGTAATGCTCGCATAATAATGATGCTCAAATTATGTCGCTCGATTTTATTCATTCGTCGTTCGTACACTCATAGATCAGAGAAGATGTTGTATTCGCTGAAAGCTTAATTTATCTTTTTTTTTGCCCGCAGGACATACATCTTATATTCATTTATTATGAAGGTCTTGTGGCTGGAAATTTGGGCTCACTTCCATGAGTGATTATCGTTGATACGTATAGGATAGGGCATGGTTTACTCGTCTATAGATGGCTTTTATAATACACACGCACGTGTCCCGTTGATCTCTTGATGGCTTGTGTATATGGTTCGAGTATTGAGTTGAGGGACAGGGTCGAAAATGTGTCGAGACGAAGAGATAGAAAGAGAGAGAGAGAAAGAGAGAGCTCGTTCGATGTTGCACATCGATTCCAGTTTTCACGTAGGTCGTAGCCTGGGACTAATGCCAGGTGGCAAAGTTTCATATCGCGAGGCGTTTTTAGAGCGGGCGTATACATAAACGTATATACAGTGCACATCCATATCTCATCGACGCCTTCGTGTTTTTTTTTTCTCCATGCTTTCGCACGTGCATGTTGCACATGCTGAAGTGCGCGGTACAACGAGGGCATTTAGATCCGGATTCTGTATGCAAGTTGAAGATAAAATTGAACGAGTCTGAGAATCAAAACTCGGAGTGAACATTTGTTTTTTTTTTTTTCTCAAAACGAATGGGGCTTCGATTTGAAAAAAAAAAAAAAAATCATATACCGGGAGTTTCACGTGTTACGCAAGTTAGTGCAAGAAAAAAAAAATTCAGGCAGCCCAATAACATGTCAACCGGAATTTAGTCAACACGAAGAAGAAAACGAAATTACAAGTCGACCGGGAAACAAATTTCCTACATGCGAGGAACGGCTGATATCTGCCCAATAAAATATATACACCATAAAATATCTACCCAATAACATCTTTACCCAATAAAATCTTTACCAAATAATATCTTTATTCGAAAACATCTTTACCCAATAACATCTCAATCCAATAATATCTTTATCTAATAAAATCTTTACCCAATGACATCTCTGCCCAATAAAATATCTACCGAACAAAATCTATACCCAATAACATCTCTATCCAATCTCATTACTACTAAATACAGTTCTATCCAATAACATATCTAACCAATAAATTCTCTATTAAATAAAATTTTTACCGAATAAAATCTCTATCCAATTATATCTCAATGCAAGAACATCTTTATCTAGTTCTTAGTTAGTTAGTTTATCTTAGTTAGTTTATCAGTTCTATCCAATAACATATCTAACCAATAAATTCTCTATTAAATAAAATTTTTACCGAATAAAATCTCTATCCAATTATATCTCAATGCAAGAACATCTTTATCTAGTAAAATCTTTGCCCAATAACATCTCTACCCAATAAAATCTTTATCTAATAAAATCTTTGCCCAATAAAATCCCTATCCAATAACATCTTTATCTAATAAAATCTTTGCCCAATAAAATCTCTTTCCGATAACATCTCTGCCCAATAAAATCTCTACCCAATAACAGCTCTACCCAATAAACTCAATATCCACTAACATTTCAACTGTAGTTGACACAATAATAAGAAAACCCGGACTGGTAAATCAGAATGATGATAAAGAATTACATTTTATTGAATGTACATCAAGATTATTTTTTGCAAACACTTTTCTTCAAGTCTCCGCTCGAACTAACTCTTTTTTCTTTTCGTATCGCATGCTTAGAAACGCATAAAACAAACAAAACAAAGGTGGACATATAAAGGATCATAACGACCATACTCCATCACAAACTCGTAAAACATATATCTATGTATTCGATCGTCTTATATAGCCCCTACACAACCAAATAGCATTTTTACCCAATAAAATCTGAACCCAATAATATTTCTACCAGAATGATGCCTTCACCTAAGATCTCTTGCCCAATTAAATGTCTGTCAGATTACAAATCTTCAAAGTGGCTAATGCTAAGTTAACGACACATTTACTTGACATAGGGTAATCTGCCTGTAACTTACCATTATCCACAATGGAGAGTCGTTATCAGGTAGAACCTGCAATTGGCTAGAGATTTTAGCGAAGGTCTTATTTTTGCTGAAATGTTAACTGCTGCTCGCGTGTCGCAGATTTGTTTCGCGGTAGTCTTAGCATTTAGTAGGCTTCTTTGGAGAAGCTTAATTCTAGTATAGAGAGATGTTATTATGGATAGTGAAGTTTCGGGTAGTGTTGTAAATGTGCCAATTTTTCGTGGGAAAGAAAAATTTTTGATTTTAGAAAAGATCAAAATACTCGTATACTGTCGGATGTTTTGAATTTTTACGTATATATAGGATACTTGAAATATCTAGCAGCGATTATGTACTGGTGGTATAATTTAACGTGGGTCTTTGTATATATAATATAAAACGTTTCAACGCTTCCCACGTGTCTTTATGATGCACGCTTTGACTCTCGTTGGTGCTATACCCTGACGCTGTAACAACATATATAATTACGTACATATTTATGTGTGTACGAATATTTCATGGTGCGAAGGTTTTCAAGGAATATATGTATATAAGATTATCGAACAATCCGTGAACAATAATGTAACGGATCAGTGGTCAACTAGATTATGCAGGAACATTAGGTCTTATCTTCTTATTATGCGTATGCTCTGGTCGAAATCAGGTATTGTATGCCTTGAAACTCCAAATGCATATTGAAACGACTGGGAGGTAATTGAATCTCGATTCCGAATCTGGACACGAATGGATCGAGCATCGAAGTTGTCCAGATTTTTGAGATTTACGGGTTGTTCAAAATATCTTCGTATATCTCGATAGGCATGTTGATCATATTTTTAATTTTTTGCACACCTTGAATATTATAAGTGAAGTATACGTGCCAATTACGAAAATTACGAAAAAAAAAAAAATCTAGTTCATACCGAAATGAAAATAATTCACAGAATGATGATGCGAATCCTCAGCTGAAGCATATTTGATTAGGCTTTATATTTACTTCGGTTGAAACTAACTTGGCACTGAACTAAGAACTCCTTATCGATAATAAAACTTTTTTTTGCCAGTCCAATAGTCAAATTAGCAGGAGTACTGGGAAAAATATACTCCTTCTCGTGGCACGTGGGATCGGTAGTTAAGAAAAATCAAATAAATTAAAAAAATCAAATCAACGGCATCGCCACAATCGTTGCGTGCCCCATCTCGCGGGCTGTGGTTCCTCCGTGGGACCGCGACCCTGACCCTTCTGCCGAGAGCCAAGGGAACTGGCATTACTCGATTCGAAACGGAACGAGATAACGTGTGGGCGTGCAGAACCACGTGGGAACATGGCTCCGAGGGGAAGGGGGGGGGGGGGCAATGGGGGAGCTGATCCGGGTGAAGTGACCCGGTCCAGGTTGAACTTCTCGGTTTCGGCAAATCTTTCTTCTTATTTACCTCTTTCTTTCTTCATTCTCATCGTTCCTCCACTCGTTATAACCCGCTATTGCCAAAATCTCATATACCGAAGCTCTTTTTATATTATCACGATTTATTCCCTTCACGCTCTCTTTGTCCTATAATCAGCTTTTTATGATTCGCAAAAAAAATTTGAAACGACATCCAATGTTGGATTGTGAATTCGATTTTACCATAATTTTTTTTTTTTCACAATTTTCGAAAACAAAAAAAGGTCAAATTCTGCTGGAAATTTCTCAAAAGTGATTGCTTAATTTTTAACGGCGTTATAGAGTCTATCGGGGCCCAAAGCCACCAAGCAGATTCCGGAGGGATTATAATATTTCGTCTCGGGGGGGGGGAATCGTTGCCTCGGCGAAGCAATTTAATGCGCAGAGCTATTTATATCCAAATCAGTCGTAACATGGTATTTTACGTCGATGTGCTACTTTAAATGTATGAACAGTTGGGCATCAATGAAATGTGATCCGGATCAGTTGAATAGGCCGTTTATTTCGTCACGAATACTACATAGGAGCTTTCAGTCCGAGAGTATGTTACATGCAAGCATAGTGTGTGGTTTGTGTATACCGAAAAATAAATGTTCCAAGTATACTTTGACTGCATATCTCTGGACTGTCAATTGCCAACTTCAGTCGCTTTTCAAGATCTGTCGCGTTGCATGGCTGAACGGTCGTTTAAGGAACTACGTTCAAAGGATTGATCAAAGCATAACACTCAGTAAGTATATCCTCGGTGATTGGTATATTGATATAAAAACTTGTTATTTCAACTTCTGTTCCTGCACTGCGAGAAACATGGACCAAAGTTCTTCATGTCCCAAGTATGTATAGCAAAGAGTAGCAGAATTCGTTCGCAATATTTTCCATCAGATTTGTTTCGAGCAAAATGGAATTTCAAAAAGACTATTCAATATTTTGAAAAATCTTTTGCTTAGGTATATTTTCTTCCATTTGATAAATTACAATCATAATTTTCATAACGCATCATCGAAGATGCGCACGTTTAAATTCCACCATTCGATGTTTCACCAAAAAAATTAGTCTGAATGATTCTTCTTCCGTAGTTTGCAGTGGATCGAAATCCTTATGCAATAGCAGCCAGTTTCGGAAGAATTAATACATACTGTGCCACGATTGCAATTGGACACTGAGAAGTAATTAATTAATAACTATGATGTAATGTGGAATTCTTCAATGTGATGAAACAATGAATTCAACATTCTTATTCCATATTTAGATCGATGTATGGCAAGGATTCATTCTCAGTAAAGATTCGATAGAAGAGCCTGGTTACTATGCCACAAATTCCGAAACCAGGAAATGAGAGAAGGATAAGATATCCTCTGGTGATATAAGTGAGGGAAACGTGCTCAAGATGTCACCATGGACGATCGTGAAATTAGTGCAACTTTAAAAAAAAAAAAAAAAATTGTGATGATAAAATGTGGCTGTATGAAAAAACTGTTGAGAGCCGTTGTAAGGAAAAGATTGATACTCTGCAACAGTTATTGGCAGATTTGAGAAAATCTCATCTCATGTTCGTAAATGTTCATGACGTATTGGAGATAGTGAATTTTGAAACAATTTGAGGATCAAGATCATTTTCAGTGAATTTTGAAACAATTTGAGGATCAAGATCATTTTCCGTTTTCATCTTTCAAACTCAAGTGTGAAGTTCGATACTTTAGTATAATACCCATTTCTCCGTTCAGCCATGCAGCGCGACAGATCTTGGAACATGGATCGCTACGGTGTGGATATCGGCGTTAACAGTCCAGGGGTAAATATACAGTCAAAGGTTCTACATGTATTTGAACAGACTGCGAGTGACACCCAGTGAGTTTACTGAGAGAGATTGGCTATGAGGTGTCATCCGTAAGTGTTTAGTTGTAATAGTGGTACTGGTTAATGCGAAATATAGAGTTCGTGGGAATCAACCGAGAGCAACGATCGCTTGGAAGGATCCAATCAGAAGCAACTACCGATTGGAAGGATCCAATCAGAAGCAACGACCGTTTGTACGGATCCAATCAGGAGCAACGACTGCTTGGAAAAGTCCAATCAGGAACAACGACTGATTATGGGGGTCCAATCAGGAGAAACGACCCCTTGTAAGGGTCCATTCTGAAACAACGACCACTTGGAAGAGTCCGATTAGGAGCCACAATCTTGGAAAGGTATAATTAGGAGTAACGACCGCTTGTAAGGGTCCAATCAGGAGCAATGGCTGCTTGGAAAAGTCCAATCAGGAATCAGGAACAACGACTGATTATGGGGGTCCAATCAGGAGCAACGACCCCTTGTAAGGGTCCATTCTGAAACAACGACCACTTGGAAGAGTCCGATTAGGAGCCACAACCTTGGAAAGGTATAATTAGGAGCAACGGCCGCTTGTAAGGGTCCAATCAGGAGCAATGGCTGCTTGGAAAAGTCCAATCAGGAATCAGGAACAACGACTGATTATGGGGGTCCAATCAGGAGCAACGACCCCTTGTAAGGGTCCATTCTGAAACAACGACCACTTGGAAGAGTCCGATTAGGAGCCACAACCTTGGAAAGGTATAATTAGGAGCAACGACCGCTTGTAAGGGTCCAATCAGGAGCAATGGCTGCTTGGAAAAGTCCAATCAGGAACAATGACTGCTTGTGGGAATCCCATCGGAAACAATGACCGCCTGTGGGGATCTTATCAGAAACAATGGACTGCTTGCGGAGATCCCATCAGGAGCAACGACCTCCTGTAAGGGTCTATTCCGGAACGACGACCGCTTGGAAGAGTCCGATTAGGAGCAAAGATCTTGGAAGGGTTCAATCAGGAGCAACGACCACTGCGAAGGGTTCAATCAAGAGCAACAACCACCTGAAATAGCCCGATCAGAAGCAGCTACCGCTTGAGAGGGACCAATCAGGAGGAACGTCGACTTGAAAGGATTCAATCAGGAGCAACGATCGCTTCGATGGCTCCAATCAGATACGAGAACTCAGCTTGACTTCAAACTCCCACTAATGCTCAACCCTACCTCATCCATTCGGAGTTCGAGAGTTTCGAGTTCGAAGGGTTACAGTATACTTGGCCTATTTTTCATTTTAGCTGTCCTGCTCCGAATGAATGCTAATCAAGAACGCGTAATTCTCTTGTCCTCGAGCACAGCACTAATCAGATGGATTTGATTTCATAAAGACATTTCTAGGACATTCTTTACGAATCGATTCGATCCCGATAGTCAGCAGTTGCACATCGATTGCCGCTTTCTCATCTTTTCTTCTTTTCTATCGTGTCATTAAGGCCCGCAAGATTATAATATATCTGCGACCAATTCAATCTGGAAAAATCTGACTTTACGGCCAATGGCCGAAAATGAAAGTCTTTCATAACCAAACGTGTACGATCCGTAACGATAATAAAGATTGTGCGTTATAATATGAGTAATGGAATAATAGCGCGGTGGGTTCTTCATCGCGGTGGCTTCATCCGCGGTTCGGCGCTCGTCGGTCACCCGCGTGGCTAGCAATAGCCGTAGCTAAATATAGCTGCGATAAACACGGGTAGTTAACGTGCCAGCGCTAGCGCCGTTGCGATCCTATTGGCCACATGGCAAGGGAGAGAGAGACAGAGAGAGAGAGAGAGAGAGAGAGAGAATTGTATGAACGCGCGCTCTCGCACTTCAACAACGATCTTCCAACATAACGAGCCAATGTATAACCCTGTATATCAACGCTAATGTGTCTCACTGAACATTCATCGTTATACTTGAACTCCGCATTATTCAGATTACCAAGCAGTTGCAACGGGTCCTTCCTATTAGTTATATAAGGATCCTCTTATTGCGCTTGGATTGCGCTTTCGACCTCTCACCCAGTTATAAACGAATGAAGGGTAGTCTTTGAACGGGTATATTTACGAAATTTTCGTAAAAGAAAGACAATTTTTGGATAACTCTTTATGAAAGTTCACAACTTTCTTGTGGAACGATCGGGGCACGCCTCAGCACGCTGTACGTACGACGAACCACGAAAAGTACAAAACTCGGCCGTAAGGGGCCGTCTCGATCGACTTCGCCTAACGCAGCGAATAAACCGACGGAGAATTTCTCATTATTATTCGAGGACATACGAACTTGTCGAGTATCCAACTGTACGGATTGACGCTGACGATGCTACCGCTACAGTGGTGGTTTTCCCGGTGGCTCTGGGCGCTGGTGCGGTATATAAAAATGGTGGTTATATATCAGTAAGGGAGGGGGAAGAACACCTTACTGGACACCGTGGGATCTACAACCGGTCGCGCGCTCTCTCTCTCTCTCTCTCTCTCTCTCTCTCTCGGTTGAGAGCGTGTTGTGCGCGCGCGCGCTCGATCGTTGGATTCTAAATATATCCGAGATAAACACCCGCCAGTTAGCGCTAGGGAGCCCGAGAGGGACGCCGTTATCCTCGAATCCTCGTGAGGAATATACGAAGCACGAGAGAACGAAGAAAAAAAAAAAAAACAAGGACAACGGAGAGAATGACGAAGGAAAATGCCGAAGAACGTATTAAGGAAAGAGCGAGAGAGAGAGAGCCCGAGAAAGAAATGAGAGACGTAAACGAGAGCAAAATAAAGACAGAGATGGGAGAACGAGGGGGTAAAAAAAAAAAAAGAAAAAAAAATAACAAGAGACGCATACGAGTCGAAGAGAGGGAAATAAAAGGAAGAACGAAAGTGAAAGAGGTAAGAATGACGTGCGCGAGAGTAAAAGCGCCAGGAACCGGGGTGGTCGACTCATAACCGCGCACGGACAGCGTGGGATTATTCTTCTTAGATTCACTTTCTTCCCCCTTCACGCTCTTTTTTTTTTTCTTTGCTTTTTTACATTTCGGTCTTTCGGCTGCTATTTTTTTTTTTTCCTCATTCGCTTAACATACTCGTTTGTTTTATTGTTTTTTTTTTTTTCAGCTTCGATGTGTATATTATTCGTTTTTGTTTCAATCGGTTCTCCAGTTGACGTTTAATGACTTTAGACTGTGGAAGGTTCGATCGTCGATGATCCTTCCACAGTCCACATTAATGATGTACCAGGGCTTTTTTTTTCCCCCCCAAATGTTGCAAATTATTAAGATCGCTTCCTCAATAATTGTCCAGCATTTGGAAAGTTTCATGGATAGGAGGAAAGCGAATTCTTCGATCATCTATCGGGATCACAATTAGATCTACCTAGATCTCCGTTAGATCTAAATAAATCTTACTAAGATTCAAGTAGATAAATAAAATTAGGAACAAAGTTTGACAATAAAATTAAGTCAACTTGAATGTACAAAAATCTACCACCGTTATTTACGGAGATATATAGATAGATCAACGATTTCTCAAAGCTTCAGATCTACCTAGTTATTTTTTTAGATCTACGTAGATCGAAATATTGTAAAATCGTAGATTTATCAAGGTCTCGATTAGATCTACCTGAATCTCCGTTAGATCTCAGTAAAGCCTACTGAGATTCAAGCAGATAAACAGAGATCTAATTGGCAAAAGTGTTCAGGAATAATATTAGGTCATCTCAGATATACGTAAATCTACCGTTATAAACGGTGATCTACGTAGGTCTATGAATTTCCAAAATTAAGATCTAGGTAGGTCTATGATTTTCCAAAATTAAGATCTAGGTAGGTCTATGATTTTCCAAAATTCAGATCTATGTAGATAAAGCTTTATCTAAAAACATAATTACGTAGATCTAAACGATAAACGACGGCACATTCATTCGGCAGAATTAAACACAGTTAACGAAGCTTCCCTTCTGAAAAAAAAATCATCCAAACAGCACTCGTTTTTTTTTTCTTCTATCCAAAATTTTTTTTCAACACGAGCCCATTCCTCGTGGTCAATGCCCCCATCGACATGAAAAATAATAATTTATCCGAAAGAAATTGTAAATGAGACTACGAAATCGAATGCAATTGTAACGTGAAATGGTGAAAAAGAAAATAATACAAAAAACGTAAAGTCATGTATATTAGGGAAGATTCGATCACGAGGGCGATTATAATCCTCCATTAAGCTATCCTATAATAACGCGAGTTGCCGTTCACCTACGGTGGTCGGCTAAAGCTGGTGGGGGATCCATGACGCGGATTAATTCGAGGCAGGATAATCGTCTCCGCGGTGGCCGAATAAAAAAAAAAAAAAAAAAAAAAAAAAAAAACGCCGGAATATATACACAGGTGTGGCCTGGGGGGTCCCCACCAATCGAATGAATCCGTCCATCTGGATTTCCAAGTTCTCACTCTTAATCCCTGCTAGTTTCTTCTTCTTTTTCTTCTTCTTCTTCTTCTTCTACATATATCTCTTATTACGCATCAATATTTTAAAATTTATATCTACACGTAATAAAGGACTCTCATCTCCATTCTAAAACGTAAAATTTGAATGAGGCTCCCCAACAAAGTCTAATCATTTTATCTCAGACGACGCCAGTACTATATGGCCAGCTGCTAAGTCGGGGGGGAAAAAAAAGCAAACTTTAGATCCGCCAAAAGCGCGCAAGGATTGTTCGTGTATATATATATATATATATATATATATATATATATATATATATATATACATACAAACATGTATATCCTGTTTATATTTAGAACGTGACATTAAGTTTAACGCTGCTTGTATATATAGCTGTGACGAATTAAGACGATTAGCTCAGAGTGGGCTCGTTATAACGAATACGTATTCGCGTTTTCGAGATCAGCAACGCTGCTCTGAGGCATCCAACGAGAATTTTTATATACCTCGCGTGATATAAAATTTTTCGTAATTCTCGTTACGCTGCTTATATAACGCTGGAGAGGCAGATTGGTATACATTATCCGATTGATGGCGTGGAGATTTTTTTTTTCTGGTCCTCTCTCACGTGTATAAAGGGGCCATATGTAATATTACAAGGATAGGGCAAAATATGTATTGAAAAATTGAAAAGAATTAATGCAAATTAGGGACGAATTGTGGGCCAAAATAAAATGAAAATTTATTTTAACATATGCATGTTTTTTTTTTGTTTTTTTTTCCTAAGACTGCTGTTCGCGCTAACCGGTGGACAATATATCTCGATCATCGTGATTCGAGTCACACAAAGAATCCTTCCTACAGTTGAGAATTTGTTTTTTTTTTCCAATTTTTCCCCATTCAACAATCTCATGTTACAACTCGTTGGAAGCTAAAGTGGGCTTTCTTTGTTTTATTTACGTCTCATTTTCAGCTTCCAGTCTTTGGCTTATATATATGAGTAAAAACATTAATTATGGGCCAAGTTTGGGCTTCACTATCGGGGATCTTTTTGTAAATTACACAGCTTGGTGTCTGTGTTGAAAAACACGTGTCATAATTTTTTCAGATTTTTTCCTCCATATTTTAGCTACCATTGGGTATCGAATTCTTTCATTTGAAACTTTTTTTTTTTTTTTTTTTTTTTTTTTTATTTAATTATGGTGGTTTGAATTTGAAAAAAAATCAATTCTATGATTTTTTTTGTAAAAAAATCTCAACTTTCCGAAAAAAATATAGCCTAATTAATATACGCGTAGAAGACTCTTAAAATAAAGATTATAATCTGAAAAGTCGTTTTTTCGCCATTGCCCAAAGTTCAAAAAAAATTTCCATATTTTTTTCAGAAAGCTGAGAAAATTTTACGTAATATGTGTCATTTTTAAGTTGGTATCTTTAAAAACACTCCTGGGATTAATAAAAATGTAAAAAAAAAAACATAAATCTCATTTATTCTAATTTTAATATTTTTTTTTTATTTTTTGGAGTAGCTGTTGAAACGAACAAATAGACAATTGTTGTGTACTGGTGTAAATACTGGGTTATTGTTTTTATTATTTTAGCATTACAACATACAATCATTCCAGTTCAAATACATGTGCTAAAGTAAACGTTTCTGAGTTCGACACAGGTTTGACAATAACTGTTCCCAAATTATTTGGTACATGCGAAATTGAATGCAATGATTGAGTATCTTTGACAGTCTTTGAACGCAAACATCTTTGTTCAATTTCAGTCTTTGAATTTAGATACTCAATATTTTCCAAAAACTCAAAAGTTACATTTGGTATTAAAATTATTAGAACAAATGAAATTTATGTTTTTTTTTTCGTACATTCTCATTAATCCCAGGAGTGTTTTTACAGATCCCAACTTAAAAATGACATTAATCGGGTAACATTTTCTCAGCTTTCTGAAAAAAATATGGAAATTTTTTTTGAACTTTGGGCAATGGCGAAAAAACGACTTTTCAGATTATAATCTTGATTTTGAGAGTCTTCTACGCGTATAATAATTAGGCTATATTTTTTTTTTTTTGAAAAGTGGAGATTTTTTTACAAAAAAAATATAGAATTGCCGTTTTTTTTTTCAAATTCAAGCCATCAAAATTAAATGAAAACAAAAAAAAAGTTTCAAATGAAAGAATTCGATACCCAGTGGTAGCTAAAAAAAATGGAGTAAAAAATCTGAAAAAATTATGGCCCGTGTTTTTCAATACAGACACCAAGCTGTGTTATTCACAAAAAGTTACTGATCCAAACTTGGCCGATAATTGATGTTTTTACTCATATATATATATATATATATGATGTTGTCGCGAATACCTGTTGAGCCTGATGATGCTCTCGTGCGTAACGTTCTGGACCTTACGCTATAGAGCTGGAGGGAGAAATAATTAAAAAGAAAAGACCTGTCCATAGGGAAAGTTAAAGGATGTACAGTCTCGTTGAAAAGTTTAATTCCATGCAAATTGAGAGAAAGTCGTGGATTTCTTTGATACGTTTTTTTTTTTTTAATTTTTCCAATGATAAAAGAATTATTACAATTCCGATGTTTCATAGCCGATTGGAATGACCTATGTTTTTACGGGTGCTAAAAGTTCTCTGATAGAATTACACGCGAGACAGGAGTCAAGATGATACATGGAGTGAATAGATGAGATAATACATGGATGAATTACCCCAGACAGTACAGAGGTCAGAAAGACCTCTTAAAGATCTCTCATACAGTCGCCAGTTTCATCAGGGACGACTTCAAGAAGTCTTGCAGACTTTTGTGATGTCTGGGCAGCATGGTTTGTCATGAAAAGGGCGTTGAATTTTGGGACAAAAAATCGCAAGGCACTTTCGGAAATTTTCAAAATTCGAATGAAAGTGCAACAAAAAAAAAAAAAATTAGGTTTAGCAAATGTTTCAGAAAAAAATCGTTCATCAATGAGATCTAGATAGATCTAAATTTCATCTACGTTATAGATATTATCTTTTTTTTTTCCCGCAGCTATTGATTCATCAGTTGCTCGAAGTATCTATACGATTGATCACAAGCCTGCCCTTTTTTTTTTTATAGAATCATTTTTTTTACGAATTTTATCAAATTATTTTTTTCCAAGTTGAAAAAAAAAAACGAAGATATTTCAATGTTTTCACAATTCAACTCTGATTTGACCAGCTGTTTGTGTTTTTACTTCTCGAAAAAAATTATTACATCATAAATTATGAAAGAAATAAACAATTGAATTATCATTGAAATTAAAAATCATTATTATGACATGAATTATTCTTATAAATGAATTATTTATTATTTTACACGTCAAGTATTTGGCTCGAGTCTCGAGGAATATCTCTCTGCTGGTGAAAAAAAATGAAATATGAGTGTACGAGGAATCCGTCAGGAAAAAAAAAAACGAATGAGAAAAACGGCGTCTCTCGGTAGCTCATTCGTTTCATACCGATTATTATTAGCTGAATGAATAAGCGTATAGTTAAATACGCGCAAGCCAAGATGTGTAACATTGCTCGTTCAAATGAGGGTTAATTGGACGTATTTTAGCTGAAACCGGCTACGCTTGTCACGCACACACGAGCTAAATACACACACACATATTATATATATATATATATATATGTATGTATGTATGTATGTATGTATGTATGTATGTATGTATGTATGTATGTATGTATGTATGTATGTATGTATGTATGTATATATATATATATATAATATATATGTATACATATACGAGAACGCGGTGCGTGGCAAGCCGAAGAATTCCGCTGGTCTTTCTCTCTCCTCTTGTATTATTATCACCAACCAAAGAGAGCCCTGCCTCGAGCGCAAAACATTCAAACCCTATTTATAATATCACGTGTTTTCCTCTCCCGAGAAGGACACAAAAGATTCAGAGTTAATTGTCCTGCGGTCGAAACAGAATGAAAAAAAAAAAAAAAAAATCAAGAGATTTTATCTATCCACGTAATAGCCAAGCTGGGCTCGAAAAATCAGCTTGTTTACCCCTCGGACTCGTTTGCCCTTGTAGCTCGTCCCATATCCCGAGCAAACAAAACTTCGCTTCGGATACATAGAATTGAAAAAAAAAAAAAAAGAACCAACTCCCGCGATTGACCGTTTCTCGTTGTACATTAGCGATATGAAACTCAGTTTAGCTTGTGGGAAAAAAATAAAATATATATAAAAACTACGGAATCCAGTAAAGTTTCGGGCCAAAAATGACTTGATTATTATAATTATTATTTCGTTCAGCGTCAAATTCGTTTCGCTCAATTAGTATCTCCGCGGGAGCTACGTATATATAAACTGGAATAACTAATAGTACGAGGCGGTATCGATATAAATACCAGTTTGAGTTAGAGTGGAATATATATACGTTTGAAAAAAAAAAAAAAAATTTTTTTTTTTTCTATCAAGCTACTTGGATATTTGTGCGGCAGGTAAGCAGATAAGCCTGGCATGCACTCGTCCAATGTAGGCTGTTAACCACGTGTAGCATCGACAGCCACCGGTAGGTACTATAAATAGTCCCCGAAGGTCAGGGGAATCAGCAGTTTTCATGCAAATCGTCTTCGTCGATAGGAATAATATCGTCGTCCTTTAAGCTCACGATGGGACGAGTCATTTGAGTTCGATTACCCGGGGGCAACGAGTTAATCCTCGTCATATACACGCACATGTGTGTGTGTGTGTGTGAAAAAAATATTTGCGAATAATAATAATGAAAAAAACGAGTTATCGCGGGGAATGTGGTAAATGTGGATGAATTTCGAGTGTGTCGTTGGATTTTTTTTTTGGAAATTCTCGGTTGTGAAAAATATATTTTTTTTTTTTCAACGATGGAGGGAAAATATTGAGAGAAAAATAATATACCTGAAAAATGATAAAAGTACTTGATGCTTGTAAAATATACGATAATTCTTTACGCGTGGCCGATTGAAAAGTTTTAGTTTAATTTTGTTGAACTTTTTCATTGATCGCCTGAATAAATTGCTCGATATTGTATAACATGTGTTCATTTCTTTAATGAAATTCAATCGTCGATAAGGGTCCCGCGGGGGTCAACGCTTGGATACTTTTCGTGACGCAGATTTATCGAAGCGGACGACATTGTCGAACTTTCCACGACTAACGTAATTAACCCCAAGGTGAGGTTAATCGAACTAACTTGGCTGACCCAATTGCGGGGCCAAGTGCATTAGATTGGGCAAACTTTGTATTATGTATCTATATATATATATGATTATAAAGATCTTGAAACCGTGTTACAAGAATCGAGGGGCTCCCACGTATGGGCACTGCAAATTCAGGGGTGCAGTTGAGGCATTTTCGAGGAGAGGGGGAGATCGAGGGAGTTACAAATGCAGAAAAATAGTCATTTATTCAAAATCCATGTAAGCCATATGAATTTTAACTAAATTTTATCCGATGTAAATTGTTAACTTAATTTTCAAGGGAAAAAAAAAACATTTTTTTGACGTTTTTAAATAAATTTTTTTGAGTTTCAACGAGAATGCCTGGCAGATTTTTGATCAGCGAAAAAAAATACATCGATGCAGGGCTCTAAATGAAATTTCAAACATTCAAGATTTTTTTTAGAATTTGGGCGAAAAATGAATGAGTTCACTGAAATTGATTTACGAGATACGATTTTTTTTTTCAAATTTTTTTACAAATTGGCAAAATTAAATATAGTTTAGTCCAAAGGGACTAAAATTCGCCGATTTTAAAAGTGCTCTTTTGGGTACAAAAAATTGAGATATCGTGATAAATAAAACGGCATTTTCTGATGAGTCGACTCCAGGGCTTTTTAAAACACCCCCGATAAGCCTGAATCCCTTGATACGGAGCAAAATTATGGACATTTGAAATTTACGAAAAAGTGGGCAAAAGATTGAAAAATCTTTTTTTTTTTCGTCTTTTACCATACTTTTAGACTCTAGGCGATCGGAAATTTTCTGCTGATTACGAATTACGTCGAATTTTTTAATAGAAGCCTAAAAATTTGATATGAAAATGTCCAGAAACAAAAAAAAAATTCTAAACAGTCATCATTCATCATATTTATTTATAATCATGAATCTCCATATACGCGAATAAAAAATACCTGATCATGTATATATATAATTTTATAATGGCTCTCGTTGATATATAAATATATGTGTGTGTGTGTGTGTGTGTGTGTGCGTGCATAGAGACATATGTGTAGAGTGGATATGGATGTAAATGATTGAATAAACTTACGTAGCTGATCATTGGTATATTTCGAGATTGAGATACGATTGCCTCGACGTAACACGATCCTTCGGGACCGAAAAAAGCAGCAACCCCATCGCAGATCATATCGATCATCGCCCTCGTGGCATCGACCGTTTCGCCCCTCGTATCATTCCATCGCATCACCAATTTCACGTTCGGCAAGATACTCGTGTCGTTGTTAATCTGTGAATTAACATATCGGTATGTGCTGGGAAAATTTTTTTTTCCACGTATATTCAACGAAAAAAAAAAAGATTTGTCGATAATTTTTTTTTTTTTTTTTTCTCCTCTAAGCAAAACATTGTCACCGATGAGAGATAAATCATCGTGAGAGCTCGAGATAAAATTATAATCTACCGATAGATCTTGGGGATGGAAACGGAATTAATTGCATCAGAAAATAGTGATTTAAAAAAATATATATATATAATTTTTAACGGTGTTATGCATGAAAAAAAAAAAAACGCAAATTACAGCCCGAAAACTTTAATAAAGTTTTTCCATGAAATCTATCGAAGTACATTTATTTCGACAGAGGATTTGATAATGGACATTGGAAGAAAAAAAAAAAAAATTGTCTATTCGATGCAAAATGTCATGAATTAGCAGGAATGTTCCATATAAATATTATTTCAGATGTCGGAAGCTCGTGCAGTAATAATTTAATTGTAATTATGCCGGATGATTTTAATTGGTACATTCTGGAATCGTCGATGTAGTTTGCACAGTCACGATCGACGACATTCCTATCGACCTCTACGTTTATATATCACATTGCTCGATTTCACTTTCCCCCGTCGTCGTCGTTTCGTATTTTTTTTTACTTATTTTATCAAAAATATCACGCGAACGAGTCAAATCGTTAGAAGTTTTTTTATTTTTTATTTTATTTTTTTCACAACGAAGATCAGTGAGACAAAAATTCGATGTTTTTTTTTGTTTTTTGTTAATATCGAAGCAAACTTGAATAACGATGAAGAAATGATGATCATCTTTGTCACGAACGACAATGATGATTATCATTTGAGCAGGCTAAAGCAAATAAATTTTCGTTGTTATTATATCATCGTTTCAATTACGTCGCTAATTTTTGGGAATCATTTTTTTTTTTCCCCCCTATCATCGCTCGTCAAGAATTCTACCAAATTGAGAGATTTTTTCAAAATTTTCCAACAACAAAAAAATGTTTGAATTAATTTCGAACGAAAATTATTAATTCGCTTCTTATCGCTGGAATAATTAATGTTAATGGAAAAAAAAAATTCATCATATCAAGAATATACGAACGAAATTCCGTGAATTTTCGAGAATTTTGTTGTCCGCCAGTCATCGCGTTCCCAGTACAATTTCGATCGAATTTTAATTCGTCAAAAAAAAATAAAACAAAAATCGAACTCTTCTTTTCCCGGCTCACAACCGGTTTTTCACTACACTCAAGAGGCGAAAGCGTGCAGCGATATATAAATAGAAATCAGGAATTGACTTTTTTTTTTTCCTGTAGGAACATAAAGATCGATTCAATGGTTTTTCAGAAGTATAATTACTTACGCATGTCCCGATGTAAATATAGAAAATAGTACAGCGGTTATTTTTTTTTTTTTTTTTTCGTCCAAGATCAGCGAACCAAAAGTTTTTTGAGTGTAAGAGTTTCCATCACTTGGCCGGAATAGCAATAAAAAAATTTAAAAAATAAGTAAATAAATAAATAAATGTGACAGTTATGTAAGTATAAAGGAATCGCGATCAGATCTAGTCCGGAAAAAGAAAAATAAGAGAGTCTGTGATTTATTCGGCTGGCATTGAATTAACGATACATCGAATATCGATGATTCAACAATTTCGTAAGAGCGAACTCTCCGCGAGGAAAGTCAATGGAGATCCAAAAAAAAAATTGACCAAAAAATTTGAAAAAACTGACCCAAAGGTTGTTTACAAAAAAAAATACTCCAAAAATTTTAATAACAAAAAATTGCCAAGTACGAATACGAATTTTTACATTAATTTTGAGTCAATGAAAAACATCGAAATTTTCGTATTTTTCGAACAATCACAAAGTGTCATTCGGTGGATAATTTTAATTCGTTGAATCATCAAAGTTTGTCGATGTAAAATTAAATTCGCAATTTCTCAGGCTTGTAATTTTTTTTTTTTTAATTAATTTCCAATCGATCGTATAGTTTTGAGCGACGATTTTTTATTTTATTTTTTTCTTTCGTATATTTATTCGCAATAAAACCCGTCGAGCGAAAAGGTTGCCCGAAGAAGTAAAGTGGGTTATCGGCAAGTGGAAAATCCCGAAGCGAGCTTGCCCGCGGACCGGACACCATCGAAGTGACCACGTGAGAACGTTCGTTTGTCCTCATCTTTCTCGGTGGGATATTATACACACGCGAAAATATGCGTTTCGCATGACACGAGCCCGGTGGATTTATTTACGTACGCCTGAGGCATTATTGCGAGACAAATGGCGCGTGTGCTCTCGGTGTTATAAGATTTGAAGAAATTAAAAAAAAAATCAATTGATCACTCATCGATATGTAAATTTTCATATCGGTTAATTGGGAAAATTAATAATTGAGCGAAAATATCGTGTTCGAATTAGCCAAATTTTGATTAATTTGAACGCGCGTAAATCAAATTTAAAAAATAATTACGAGGAATTAAAAAATTGATACGAAGCAAATTGGAAAATCAAGAATTTCGGGAAAATTAATATCTCTTTGAAATTACAATGAATTATTGAAAATTCTTTTCACGGTGCCTTTGTAAAAAATTATGAAATATTCAAAACGTTTATCGTACATTTAATGTATTTGAAGTATTTTATCGAGAACCTGATGCCCTAAAATTCACGTGAAATGTAAATTTAATAAACGCACATTGAAATTTGTAACTATGTTTTATGATTTTTTTTTCTATACTTGTAATATTACTGGATACACCAGAAAATTTTCATACTCCATATATGGCGTGAAAGATTAATTTTTTTGGTAATTAATTTTCAAACAAAAATATAATTAAAAATAAATCCCTGTACGTTTTGACTGTAACTATTCACGCACACATTCGAGTTGATCGAGTTGATCTGCTTGAATCTCAGTACATTTATTAATTTCTGAATAGAATTTCTGAATTTACATTTCTGAATAGATCCAACGGAGGGCTATAGATAGATCTAATTTAAGATCTACGTAAATATAATTGAAGATTTAGGCAGACCTATGATTTTCCAAAGTTTAGTTCTACGTATACATCGAAGTATATCTAAATTCCTAATATCATCGTAGATCTAAATTCGATCTACGTAGATCTATTATTCCTCGGTTTCAGCCATACTATTTTTATACTAAGTTTTTTTTTCATACGAATCGTTACGTAGTAGAGTCACGAAAAAAAAAAAATACTTCGTCTGGTACGAAGATAAGACGTATATAATAACCGTAGACGCATTAAAGAATGGATTAAGGAAATTTTTAAGCCGATGGAGCACCCCACAGATGTTGGTGACAAATTGAACAAAATATTCACGAATTTTTTTTTTTATGTTACGTAAGTAATGCACAGTATAGCCATCAGCGTCAAATGACGCTTATAGACTACAAAAATAAATAACTTTGAAAAAATCTTTTTAAAAATTGTTAAAAAATAAGCATGAACGAAAATGTTAAAAATAAAGATTTATCAATTTCATTTTTTTTTTTTTACGTTTTAAGTTGCACGAACCTCTTGGTAAGCTTTAACGTGGCGAGAAGCCCGCGATGCTTATTCTTCGGTAAGTCATCTTTGCAAGTCAAAGTCGATCAGTGTGTGTGTGAAATTCAAATGAGTATATATAGAGAAAACACGCGTACTTCACGTTCGAATGTTTTACTTTTTTTTTTCTCTTTCTTTCACGCTTATCACTCGTTAAACATGCGGGGATATTCATCTCTTTCTCTTTCTCTCTCTCTCTCTCTCTGGATAATATTATACGCACATACCAGCTTATTGTGCATTTATACACGATGAGGCAGGCACAGAAATACTTCAAGATTGATAAAATTTTGGAATGTAATTTTAGACAATACACGAACGAGTCACCACGTAAATTCGACAGGAAGAAAAATGTACACTGAGTTCTCTTTTGTCGAATTAATTGAAAAAATTAATAAATAAATTACGAAAATCCTAAAAAAAATTTACGAATGCATTTTTTTAAAAAGTGAAAGTAAATATTAAAAAAAAAAAAAAAAAAAAAGAAAATTGGCCACTATTTTTTTTATACAACGATTTAATTTTTCATCATCGTAAATACGATTGGAATAATCGTTAGTTTTGGATTTTCATTTCGATACGCGAGGCCCCCAATCCCCAAAAGTCGTACGAAAAATCATTTGCTTGAGCCATAAAATAATTTATTTTTCGAGTTCTTTTTTTTTTTTTGCATTGCTATTTTTCGTGGATAATTCTGCGATATTCTCGAAACGCGTTACAACGTTTCAGCCACGTATTAAAAATTATATTAGCGAGGCTATGATGTATGAAAACATCCTCGATTGCGTACAAAGACTCCGTTCGCGAGAGAGCTTGTCTTGGTGTCTTATTCTTATAAATAAACTCGCGGCATTGCGGAACGCAACACGCATCAGTGCCAACTCGCACGGAGGAAAATAAGCGAGCTTTCTGAACGAAGTGTCACGAGGCAAGGACAAAAAAAAAAAAACAACAACAACAACAACAACACCGAAATGAAAGAACGTGAAAAAAATTTAGCTCTTCGCGTTGTTTTCGTTTCTTTTTATTTTTTTTCGTGACTCGGAGCTAGTGGGTCAGATATTTATAAGATATAATTCAAGTCACTTCGAGTGACAAATTCTCGTGCTATTGAGCTATAAGAGAATAGAAAAGGGTTCTGATCAAACACGAGAGTTTATAAAAACAATTTTTTTTGATGATTATTTTTTCGATCCAAATTTCGGCCAATAATAATTGCACCATTCGACGTCACGTGGTACAACCTTATACACGGTTTCAAACTGATAATTTTTCTGATAATTTTCTCTCCTAGCTGCCTGTATGAAAAACAAAAGATCTCCGAATCGAGTGAACC
This sequence comes from Rhorus exstirpatorius, assembly GCA_963564615.1. Lineage (NCBI taxonomy): Eukaryota > Metazoa > Arthropoda > Insecta > Hymenoptera > Ichneumonidae > Rhorus > Rhorus exstirpatorius. Next base: position 34,913,130 of record OY751316.1, on the reverse strand, counting down.
CCGTTTCAGAACTGACAGATTGAATTTTATTGTGGCAATTGAAGGATTCTCAATCAAATATAAGTATAGATTCGTAGTTGATTCTTTGATGGAAACCATTGATGAGAAAGCGAAGGGAAATTTTCAATTAATCCCAAACTGAATTGTATAACTATATTAATTGTATGATGTCTCATGGTGCAAAATTCCATTCGTCGAAATTTGGATGGAAAAAATAATTCTCCGAATGCCAACTTAACGAACTCGTTAAGTTTTTCAGAAAAAAACTTAACTCGTTCGTTTGTCTGCAGGAAACCTATCGGGAAATATCCAATAATTTTGAAGCTCTTGTGTGAAAATTGAAACTAATTTTTTTATAATGATATCGAAAGTTGACGTATTTTTTTTTTGTTTTTTTTTCGTTGTTGTTTTTTTTTTCGATTTCTACTCTTTACGATAGTGAAGCAATTATAATTAATTAATTAATTATACAGCAATTTTTTTTTCTAATCGTTTGGTAGTCTGAAATCGAGATTTTTCGGGGCTCCAATCCTGTTGCGCCATCTTCAATTTAAGGGTTAATTTGTTTTTACTCAAACAACGCGTTTATTTTCAGCTTTAGACCGAAAGTGTTGATAACCAAAATTGTAGGAATTTCAATTCTCTGCAAGTTTGTTCATCGTCATTTTTCCCCTAGGATAAATATTTTTCGACTTTGAGCGGGAAAACTCGTATTTTGGAAGAAAATGAAACTCGAGTTTTTTGCACGTTATGAAAAGTCATTGCGGTTGTCGAATGGTTCGAGAAAAAATTTCATTAACACCTCTTTTTCACTTGGAATAAAAATACAAGGACCAAAATCGTAGGGAATTTAATTACCTACGAATTTTTTGTATCATCATTCATATGCTAGAGTTTAAAAGTCAACGATATAATTAATGCAATAATTAAATTACCCCCCCCCCCCTCTTTTTCCAGCTCCAAGTCGAAAAATATCGATCCTAGGAAAAAAATTATGAGAAACAAACTCGTAGAGAATTGAAATTCCTACAAGTTTAGTCGTTAGCATTTTCAGTGTAAAGTTAAAAATAAGCGAGTTATTGAATAAAAACAAATTCACCCTTGAATTAACGCAACAGGGTTGGAGTTCCGAAAATTTGGATTTAGACTACCAATGACCTCCCCCCCTCCCTAATGATTAAAAAAAATTGCTGCATTTAATAAATCAAACTTTGAGTGTATACATATCGACTGGACTAGCATACGCGCGAAAACTGTAACGAGAGTTTGCGGACTATTCGGTGGGTCTGATATTATTTTTTTTTTCACATTTTATTTTCGTGATCTTTGCAGCGATATATAGATATACAGGGTGCAAGAATATACATTCATGGGAACACGAACGAGCTGTTTGGCTCGCGTGCAAATCTCACGCTGCACTTATCGTGTACGTGTACATACGATATGCATATATATATATATATTTATATTTATATATTTGTATATATATATGTGTATGTAATACCGGATGCCACTTGGGACTGGCCCTCCGGAGAATTATCGCGTTTCGCCGTCCCAGCGAATTTCTTCTCACGCTCTCGGGAGGTTCGGGCGTGGGCGAACCGGCGAGAGCCCTCACCCGAAGTAAGGACGCTCGCGGAGAGGTAAATCGAGAATAAATAAACGGGGGGGAAATCGCGAGAGAAGTCGAAAGAATGAGAGCCAAAAAAAAAAAAAAAAAAAAGAAAACGTTTCATTGCTTATTGCACTGGTACAGAAAAAGGAATTCAGCGTCGAGGAAAATCAAGAGAAATACCCCCAGGTATAATTGCTCATAATAACCAAGGCAAATTAATGCAGCTACTGCGATTCACATGAGTCAAATTTTCAAAAAATATTTTTCCAAATTCTCACGGGCATTGGAATCATTTTTTCTTTTTTTTTTTCCAAACACTCGACAATTCAAAATAATTATACGCAATTGTAATTAATATTCATTCAATTGGAAAATTAATAATATCGTCTCCAATCTATTATTATATTTATATTGAAATTAGTACAGTTGACTATGAGAATTAATTTCTTGGTAAGTGAAAATGGGGATTAATAAACTTTTTTTTTTTGTAATTTTCATGGTACTTCATTGGAAGATGATAAATAAGGCATCTCTTGGCATTACAACTTTTAAACATGATTTCCACAGTAGTTCAGAAATTTACAATATATTTACAACATTTGTATGAAATTTGCAAACTAGAAGCATGAAATTAACGTTAATAAATATAACGTTTCCCGATGAAATTAATATTTTGAGTTTTCTATTCAATGACTGTATATAAAAAATTAACTCCAATTCAAGTTTAAAATTGACAAAACCCTCGACAAAAATAATTCTCCATGAAATGGTATGCCGAATTGATAAACTTTTTGCAATTTCAAATGCAACTTAGTTGAAAGTTAACGTAGCTGTGTAGAAAAATTACGAGGAATTATGGGAACTTCATTTCAATGCAGTTGTAAAACTCACAATATATTTACACTGCCATTTATTCTCAATTTATGAAGTAGGGTACGCCGTTGAAGAAAAAAGGATTTCAGTTATAAAATTTTCGAAATTTTGTGCTCGAAAAATTCAACGAGTGGGTTTTTGAGATTCGTTTGTAATCGCCAACTATGAGATAGCTAATTTAGCCCTAATGAGTAATTTTTTATTATAATTTATTTCTTATACAACCGAGGAGAAGCCAGGGGGGAAAAAAATTAGTTTAGATCCACGTAATTATTTCGTAGATCAAATTTGATCTACGTAGATTCGAATTTTGAGAAATTGTAGATCTACCTGGATCTTGATAGATTTAAACGAGATCTAGATGGATCTACTCAAGAACTGAGCAAATCAATGATTTTCCAAAATATATGTAGATCTATATATATATGTGTGTGTAGATCTAAACTATACTTATTCCCCGATAGTATTATCGGAAAATAATATTTTATTTAAACAAAGGATACCGTACGACTTTACTAATTTCGTGAGTAACTCACGGTAGATGTATCAAGAACAGAGCTGGGCAAAGTAACTGAAAGTACTTCAAATACAAATTACAAAGTACTGTAAGTACTTGAAGTACTGAATATTTGAAATATTTGAGGTACCAAGTACTTGAAATACGTCATTGTATCGAGTACCAAATACTTTTCAAGTTTTCAGGTATACATCTCGTATGTTCTAATACTTATATTTGATTTTTTGCGTACTCTTTAAACTCATTTGATGTTGATTCGAGTACTTTTCGTATCAAAGCATATTTTCACATTGTGCAATTTACTCAGGTTAGGCAGATTGGAACGGAAATATCAAATTATAAATCATTTTAAAAAATATAGCATTGACGACTCCAATTGAGTTTTATTTATCTTCAGGCTTGAAGCAGAAAAAATAAAAAAATATAATACACGGATTGTTAAAAACGTAGCCATTCATTGACAATGACACCCTAAATACCGTAGCTTGAGCCTTTGAACGGTCATTCCTTGCAATCTTAACCAAAATATGCCGCAGAACGTTTCTCAATTATACATTCAAAGGCGTTTATACATGCAAACATTAGCAGGACGTATTCAAAGGTACTTTATACTTGGTACTTGAAAAAGTACTTGAAAATTTAAGTACAAATACTTTAAGTACAGATCGATTACTTGGAAATTTAAGTACAGTAATTGAAATAATTTTTACTTCAAGTACTGTACTTCCGGTATATGTAACATCTCAAGTACCGGGTACTTGAAATACTGCCCAGCTTTAATTAAGAAATTCAATCTAAAACCCGAAAACGCGAGTTTTCAGATTCGTCAGTAAGAATTCAAGAAAATTTCATGCGGTCCCATTGAATTTCATGACGCTCGAGGGATGGTCCTCGTAACTTTTTCAGTAATACCGCACTGTGATCAATCATAGTATATATACTTAATTCAAATGCAATTTTACAAAACTTGAAGAATAAATGTAACTCACCTCATCCAGTGCCATGGTAAGCGCTCCGGATATTGCAAGACCCTGACGATCCTTGAGGCCACCCTTGATAGCGGTGAGATAACCGATCGTTAGATTTCGCGGACCGCGTTGCTTGTCGGGAACTCTGATGGCCGTCGTGGCAAGCGACGATGACGACGACAACGAAATGGCGGACGAGGACGACGAGGCAGCTGACGATGGGGACGATGATGCGAGAAAACTGTTGCCGTATTGTTGGCTAATTGGGTCGCGTTGATTCAGGGATTCGCCGAGGATACTCGGCAGGCCTGACGATAAAACCGGCGAGTCAACGAGGGCTCTGCACGGACCGGTATCGAATAACAAAAGTACGAGGATCATTTGGGTACTCGGTAGCCATAGTTGCCGTTTTTGCCGTTGCCGTTGTTGTCCTGGCCGTACGAGATGCCGTTGTTGCGTTTGCTGATGGCGACGGGGAGGCCTGCGGCGGCTCGGTAAAGGCAGACCGGGTCGCATGGCCGCCACCGCCACCGGTCAGCGCCTCCCTATCCCTCACCTACGAGAAATCAACATCGACCGATAACGTATATACGTTGATCGTGATATACATATACCACCGTGGAATAATAATACGGTGGCTAAATTATTGGAAAAATTCTGGAAATGGCTTAAGGAGGTACGACTAGTTCTTTGGAGTCAAAAAAAAGTCTAAATTTATTTCACCCATAGTTGTTCTGATTTATGTTTATTTGCGTTGATTATTCATATTATCGATTATAATGTGAAAAATTTTGTGGTAAATGATTAATTTATTGCGCATGAACTAATAAAAACTGAAAAATTAGATTGTCAACGACTCGATAGTAGTCTCCATCATAATAATAATGACATGTCTACCACAAAAACGGACTAAAAAACATTTTTTAAAATCAGCCGAAAACCTATTAAAATAGACTTGAATTACCTCAGTGGAATTAATACGATCGGTAGAATGATAATTATACATATAATTGATACGTGATAAATAATAAAACTCCATAAATAACATGATGGCATTTGAAGTAAACACTTGGCAACGTCGCATTGGCGATGCTATAAGTTGGTATACGTGACCAACGAAGATGACTCTATCTTCGTTGCTAATATCAAAACAAAGCTAGGTTATGTTCGCCGAAACCCATCAGCTGTTACTCGCGACGTTGCTAAGTCTGTGGGTGCTATTTGATCGTTCTGACCATTTACAACCGGAAATTGAAACTTTTTTATGATGTAGTGCCAGAACTACACGGTGAAGAGTAATTTTTCAATTTTTTACAATATCTATTATATCTAATCTATCAAGTTTCAGTTTTTCAACGGGTGTAGTTGGATACGTGAGCAGCAAAACCGTGATCACAGCACTTCCGGTTAACCGTCTCCATAAGACGACGTGCTTTAGTAACTCAAACTGCTCGACTTTGCAATTTTATTACGAATAAACTAAACGGTTAATATAGCTCAAATTTTGGCAATAGGCGCATAAAGTATTCGGCAAAAACATATAAAAAATTCAAGTCCGTCAGTTGGATTCTTCATACTAGTCGTACCTCCTTAAGGATGTATGAGCACAAGGTGGCGGGGAATAAGCGAAAACGTGGGCGCGGGTGAGCGCGGTGAGCGAGGGGCACGCATATGAAACAAGATAGAGTCGGACCGCTCATTATGCGACACACGCGAAAAATTTCCTTAAAATCGATAATTGTATGTCAAAAGGTTCGTTAACCCCCATTTTTTATGGAACGTATGTAATCGTGATAGTTTTCTGAAAATTTAACAGTTTTAATATTGATCGTATCTGATCGTGAAAGATACGAATTTCTGTTTCAAAGTTGCGTCAGCCCAGAATTCGTATATGGCGTGGGATAAATATCTTGATTTCACGAATTAATTACTCGCGTAAAGAGTCGTTGACCCACTTTGAAATTTTGCAGGTTTTAACCAATAAACTTCTGCTACACCATATAAAAAATTCAGATTTTTATATGATCGTGAAGCTAGTGCTCATACATCCTTAATTTTTGGAAAATTTCTGAAAAATTGACGAGCCTCAAAAAGAGTTCGTTGAACTTTAAATATGGAAACAATGAGTGCATGTATGTGTGTGTGTGTGTGTGTGTGTGTAACAAACGGTGATGATGTGTTCCCAAAATTGTTAGATCATGAGCGTGAAGATATTGACAGAAGAAGATTGTGAAGCGTTATCGCACGGAGGTCATTCATTTCTGTAGCAATTCGGCCGGATTGGATTATGTTGATTTTGGTATTAGGCGACGAACAGAGAACGTTAATTGATACGATAAGGCAAAAGATTGTGGGAATCGTTAGACACGCGCTCTATAATGGTCTTGACGACACATCTTCTTATCGAAATAGAAGTCTTCAAAATGGCGCCGCGAACTCTCTGGTGAGCGAGAATCGTGTCATTATCATGATTGTACATCAACGTTGGATGGTATCTGTGCATGGCATGATGTGTTGCTTCTGTAACACTCCGAGATATATTGACTCCTAAGTTCAATCTCCGGGACAAATAAAAAGGTTTTGATCTGCGTAGTTGCTTTTTCTATTTGGATCAACTTCGATCTACGTAGATCGCCGAATGTAATAATAGATTTACATAATTTTAAGTCGATCTGATATTACGTACGAACTCTTTTGCTCATATCGTATCTCCGTTTATCTCGGTTTATCTACTCGAATCTCCGTATAGATTTACTCAGATCCAACGGAGATCTGGGTAGATCTAATTGAGATCTTGGTAAATCTATGATTTTTCAAAAATTTTAGATCTACGCAGATCTAAATTTGATCTACGTATGATTAAAAATGATCTACGTAGATTTTAATTTGATCTACGTAGATTTTAATTTGATCTACGTAGATTTTAATTTGATCTACGTAGATTTTAATTTGATCTACGTAGATCGTAAAAATAACTACGCAGACCTAAATTTGGTTTACGTGGATCGACGTGGATTTAGAAAATAACTGCGTGACCTAAATTTGATCACCGTAGATCCGAAAATTAACCAAGTTGACCTAAATTTGATCTTGATGGATCTAAAAAAAACTATGTGGATCCTAATTTGATCCACGTGTATAGATCCAAACTATTTTTTCTCGGGTCATTTGAATTTCATTTGAGCATGCACAATTTTTTCCAGCAATGTCGTCTCAATTTTTCGTATGTTGATCGTTGAGTAAAAAAAAAATGAAAAGACTGCATTTACGAATCTGGGTCAGTCGATTCCCTCGAAGCGAGTGTTTCAATGTACATTCTCTCCGAAGGAGCAGATCCAAAATTCACGGACTTTCTACTATCAATTTTTCGTAACGGTTTTTTTTTTTAATTTATTATTCGCGAAAGACATTCATGAGCTAAAAATATCCTACAGTCATAGATCCACTTAGCAGTTACAGACGTGTCCCATTTGAGGGGGAAACTATGATGAGTTTGTGCTGAACAAATAATGGTCGATAAAGATGAATCTTTATGGGCCACTGGATATGTATATATAGTACTAATGGGACGATGAAGAAACGCAAGTATGTGTAACGTATATATATTATGGGACAGTTATAGATGAATTATGAAAATTACGAGCGTGTAACCAGCGTCGAATCTCCATTAGCTTACGGTCCTATTTTTTTTTTTTTAATTTTCTTTTCTTTTTCTCGGTGGATCGTTCGACGTTTCTGGCACTTGCGAATTTATTATATTCAATTTATTATTATTGAGCTAATTGGTTTTATTTTAGCTCGTAATTTTAGCACTAAAACCACATCGCGTTGTTTCGTTGCTTTTATTTTTCGCATTAATAAAGTTTTAACCAGCCCCGAGGTTAATCATATATATATATATATATATATATATATATTAGGGTGATTCAAATAAAATCGATGTTTTTTTTTTTCGTATAAATTTGATAGCTGTTAGTACTTGTCAAAAAAGTAACTCTCTCCAAATTTGAGCTCTTAAAAAAATTTTTTAGAGGTCGCGCAAGTGACTTTTTTATTTTTTTTTTCGATCGGGGCTAACAATCACGATTTAAAAATTTCTATTTTTCCGTTCTGCATAGAAAAATATCAGTACCTGATGAAGCAGTGGTTGTCCCAAAATTTGGGCTCATAAAAAAAAAATTTTAAGTGCCAACATCCTTTGCTGCAGCAATGAAAAATCGAAATATCTATGCTACAAATTTAAGCGAAAAATGAAAAAAATAAATTTAAGTGACATGCACGGCCATTAAATTTTTTTTTTATGAGCCCAAATTTTGGGACAACCACTGCTTCATCAGGTACTGATATTTTTTTATGCAGAACGGAAAAATAGAAATTTTTAAATCGTGATTGTTAGCCCCGATCGAAAAAAAAAGTCACTTGCGCGACCTCTAAAAAATTTTTTTAAGAGCTCAAATTTGGAGAGAGTTACTTTTTTGACAAGTACTAACAGCTATCAAATTTATACGAAAAAAAAAAAACATCGATTTTATTTGAATCACCCTAATATATATATATATATATATATATATATATATATAAAGACGCTTTCGTTGCACGAAAAACAAAAATCCTCCAAGATATCCGGTGAATTACCTGCCATATGGCATCATCGTTTAGCGAGGGGGTAAAACTCGGAAACCCGATAACCGAAAGTACAAATCTCACCGCGGAGTCGTCGGTTCGCATGGTACGACCTCGACTTCTCTCGTCTCGTCTCGTTGTCCAACGCGAGGAGTGCACAAACAAATTTACTCATCTTGTTCGCTTGCTTTTGATGGAAAAAAAAAAAACTCATACCTATACGAGTGATCTTACGAGAAGATAACTCCAATCGAGTTGATTAAAGTTCCGTGAGTGTAACTATGTTTCGCGAGGGAGAAAAAAAAGTCGAGGAGCCACTCGTCACGGAATTTAAAAGCACAGGGAAATATTGATGGGGATGTGAATAGTCTTGAAAAAAAAAAAAAAATCCATTGCCCCATACTTTCATTGAACATTCTGATTAAGGGTCCAAGTGCGAGTCTCCATCTCTATATGGGCAAACTACAATTGAATTGAACCAAGGATATTTCCTGTGTGGCCCGAATAATCTCAATCGGACGCGCTCCATATCGAGTATTCGATAATACTTTGGAAAACAAAAAGATATATAGTTGCTCTAAAACATGGCATGGGTAAAATTTAATGAGTCGTTCATCGCTGCAAATTCGTTTTGAGGGGGCACATTACGTCTATATGGCCATTATTTTAGAGCTCCGTTATTACTCCAATAGTGATGGAGTTGAGGTGGAAATGATACATTCAATAGAAAGCTTGGATTATTGCCTAAAAAATGCCTCATTGAAGTTTTTTCAAATAAGCATAGTACAGCTGTGATAGGATAAGTTAGGTGAGTCACTGCGAAAAGCTTTCGCGCAATGTTTCTCAAGAACTTATCCGATTGAGCTGAAATTTTGACCACACGTTGAAGAAATGTGGTGAATCAAAATGATGAACCATAGTTTTGAATTTCACTGAGAATTGACCAATTGGCAGAGGATTGAATATTCGTTTCTTGATATATTGCATTTTATTAGTGCACACTATACTGTATCTTAAAAATCGATAGATGGATCAAGTTACTGGTTCATTATTTCAAAGTGGATGACTTGAGCAATTTTCGTGCAAAATTCGATCGAGATCGCTCCAACGATTCTTGGAGATATCCTGCACGCGCAAGCTTTTCGCAGTGACTTATACTAACTTTCCTATTACAGCGATATAGTATTGTTTATTTGAAAAAAACATCAATGAGGCATTTTGTGTAGGCAATGATCCAAGCTTTCTACTGAAAGTATCATTTTCACCGTAACCTCCATACTATTGTTGCAGTAGACCTCTAAAATAAATGCCCTACCGAGACGTATGTGCCCCCTTATAACTCAATCAGGATTAATCCCAACGATTCTTGAGCTCGCTTCGGCTCGTTGGATACTCACAAAGATTGATTCTCTCATATCCTTCATGGAAACAAAGTTCGATGAATATATGGAGCATTTGATTTTAAATTAAGTCTTTATATCGACGCTCGGGTATTACGATGAGCTGGGCCAATCTGGGATGTAACGTTATTATAGAAAACAGTCGACTACGGAAATTGGGTTCAGCAATATAACTGGGTGGCTTATGTGCCATGGGTGTGTGTGTGTGTGTGTGTGCGTCCCGGCTCGCGCAAGACTGACGTTCGCGGCTTGGCCTTAATGAGTGACGTAATTGAAAACCGCGAACATGGTTGTTCACAGGTGCAAGACCACAGCCAATATCGCGCCTATTTTCCCCCCCAACCCCTGTCACACATTGACCAGCAATCGGCAGACTTGCTATATATATATATATATGAATATAATGAAATCTCGATCGTATTGCGATGTTTGTGGTTTGGGTTTAGGTTTCGTGTGGAGGAGTCCCAGCCTGACGTTGAGCCATATGCTTGATTAATTTTGTAAGATTTCACGCAAATAATCAATCGAAAATTTTCATTTGATTAAATTATTATCATCATTATAATTATAATTTGTATTGTTATTATTGATATTGCTATTGTTGCTGTACTTAAACGATGAATCAAAAGTTTTAATTTTATTAATTTATTAGGTATCATAATTATAATTATTTTTATTATTATTTTTGATTGTTATTGTTGTTGTTATTATTCTTGTCGATTTCCTGAGATTTTACGTAAATAATGTATCAAAAGTTTTTCTTTTATTAATTTATTATTATCATTGTAATTATATAATTATAGTTGTTATTTTTGTTATTATTATTGTTATTATTGATATTGTTATTTTTGTTGTTATTCTTGTTGATTTTTTGAGATTTTACGTAAATAATCAATAAAAAGTTTTAATTTAATTAATTTATTATCATAATTGTAATTACAGTTGTTATTGTTGTTGTTATTATTACTGTTGATTTTTTGAGATTTTACGTAAATAATCGATCAAAAGTTTTGGACTTTATTCATTTATAATTACAACTATAATTATAATTATTGTTATTATTTTTTATTATTTTTATTATTATTTAGTATTAATAAAATTTTTATTTATTTATTAATTTTCGATCCCGACAATCGATATCCCAAATGGTTTTCATCGCAATTTCGCGAGGCAATACACAATAATAATGATAATACGTGAAATTTTTTTTCCATCTCAGAGTCTCGCGGGGGCATATAACGTGTTTAGTTCTCGTAAATCCCTCGCGTATGCTGCATAATATGAAAGCGTGCGTGCGATCGAGATTTCGCGGAATCCAGGCCTGCTGTGCTTTTGCCTTTCCTAACAGCGGACGCGCGAAACGAGATAACGCGTTAAAATAGTACGCGCCGTGAGCGCGCGATAACGCGTATTTGTAATATCGAAAACCGCGAGAGAACAGAGCGAGGAACGAGACTCATCGCGCGAGCATGCATATAAAATATATTATATACAACGAGGAGCGATTCGAGGAGGAAAAAAAAAAAAAAAATTACGAGACATTACTTCGCTTCTCTGAGAATTTGGAAGATTTTTTTTTTCATCGTATTGTCGAGGTTTTTTTTTTCATGAAGAATTTTTTGTATCGTTGAGTCGTATTATAAAATGAAATTTGAAAAATCTCCGATAGTAATTACGAGGCAAAAAAAAAACGATTAGGATCGATCGAAACGTTTTTTTTTCGCTGAATTTTTTACGAATAAATCAGTGAATTAATCAATTCGATGGGTGAATGAGGCAAGGGGCTGATAAAACAAAAACAAAAAAAAATCATTTACTTGATAATTTTATCCTAATATACGTTCGAAGCTAAAATTTTTTTAAATATGACGCTGAATTATTTAATTCGTGATGTATTCCTGAATTTAAAAAAAAATAGCTACAGCAGTGAACTAATTAAAAAAAAAAATTTTTTAAAAATGACGTCAATAAAATTTTAAATATGAAAATTTTTAATTCCGGATGTAATTAATAATTATAGTTAGTTACAGCAGTGAGTCAATTGAAAGAAACAAAAAAAATTCGCATTACCTAAACAACATCGCAGGGTTTCTTCAGCAGAAAGATCTTTGGGGTTGTTGATTGGCTATTTCGCGAGCATGCCAGCTCCGATCGGGATCACTCTTCGACGCTGCAGAAACCTGAACGTCTAACGGCCACCTGAAACGATCGCATATATAATATAATTTATATATATGAATAATTTATATGTATATATAAAAAAAGCGTTTGATTCGAAGTTAAACGCAATATTAGGATAGTACGATATATTTATTTACATACCAATTTTATTTATAAATACATTACGTAATATTCAACGCTAATTTTATAAATCAATAGATAAATCAATAAATTCCAAAAAAAAAAAATCTATCGAATCGATAAAGTCTATTATTGAGTCAATAAATCTTGACTCGATAGACTTGACATTGAAAATGGATCGTTTCTCTCGGAGTACAGGGCACTCCGGATTGCGTTGTATCATTGATCAGATTGAACCTATCGATTATAAGGCATAAAATCGTAAATGATTTATTCTCCCGATGAGATTGGACGTGGAGTTAAAAAAACAAAATTCTAACGAAAGTATAAGGGCCTTTCGCGATTAAAAAATATTCGCGTTGTTCGTACCACCTTGTGCCTTGTTCATCGTGTGGCGAATCTTAAAATGTATATATATATATATATATATATATATATATATTGTCCGAAGTCTTCAATGGATGTTGATTGAGTAACTTGTTCACTCGCATTAAATTGAATAATCTCTTTCAATTGCCCCCTTTTATCGCCGATCAACGATCGAAATACAGATTCGAATACCAATCATTTCGTTTACGTGTACAACATGTATAGTTTGATAAAAATAAAAATTCGATTGTCACCTGCCTAGGATATGACTATATGGGGTTTTCATGACGAAGAAATGTCACCACAAATATATATATATATATATATATATATATATATATATATATATATATGTTTTTTGGGGATTGTATGAAGTGATTTGTAAAAAGGCAAAGTCTGCCGTACACTGGAAATAAAACTATCTATCTATCTATATGTTTTTTTTAGTGGAAGAAATCAATGTGCATAAAGATTCACACGCTTTAAGATCAAAGCATCCTTATCTCAAGATTTCCTTATCTCATCCTTTTCGTGAGTTCAACGATGTGTGTAATCGAGCTGCCTGGATTAACGAGTGGTCTCAAGTGGCGAGTACAAACGTCTACGACTCTCTTTCTCTCTTTCAAAGATTATATATCCTCGCGATAAGTCAATAGACCCTTGAAAATGTCAAGCCACTCATGATCGATCATCTTAATCGATTTTTTTTTTCTTCTCCTTTTTCGTACGAATTTGAACACTCGTCCGACGATTTCATCACGAAAAAAAAGCTGCAACTTGAAACTTTTTAATTGATTCCTCGAAATTTCGCAAAATGCTCTCTAACAAAGGAACTAATTTCATCAATTTTGACTTTCCCCGTAAAGAATAGAGAGAGCATTGTGCAAAATTTCACGGAAGCGATTTACAAGTTTCAACTTGCAGCTTTGTCCTTTCTTTCTGGCCAATGCAATTTGATACTTTTTTGAGATTTAAATTACCGAAACATTTCTAGATATTCAATATTTCATGAGAAAAACGGCTTTTTGTGTTAATTAATTTATGAAAATTAAAAATTGCATAAAATCTGAACCCTCGGGCACCGAATCATGCGAAATTCGAAATCAAACTTTCTCCAATGATAATAATCCATTTAACGAAAAGCAAAAAAAAAAAAAAAGATAGCCCGATCCCTCAAAAATTATGAGAGTCAGAGCGATCACAGATATTTTTCGAAAATTTCAAAATCTCGTAAAATATATAAACCACTCGAGTAATTTCAACGAAATTTGCAGAAAACAAAGGCAGTTGAATGCTCAAAGTGTGCGCAAAATTTCAGCGAGATCGATCAATTGGTTCTCGAGATATATATAGCGGTTTGAATTTTTCAGGGCCAACACACACACACACACACACACACACGTGGACATTTTTTTTCTAAGGATGATTTCTCGACGTTTTTGGCACATTTTTTTGCACATCGGTATTGAAAACTGGAAGAAAAAAAATCATAAAAAATCTTTCTCCATGAAGAAGCAAAAAAGAGAAAAACTAAAATCATTTTATTGATGAAACTTTTGACGAATATATTGTACTTTTTCACAAATCCTTCTCCCACGACTGGACTTTTCCTGCGCGATCTTTATTTTATTTAAAAAAAATAATGTTTAACGAAAGATAAAGTACAAAATGAAAATATCAAAGCATCCTCCATCCGAAGGGGCCAGTTACTTCTAAAAGTCATGTGATGTGATTTTTGGACGAGATCCATGGAGTATATTTATGATATAGTGAGAGGACTCCGAAGTATTTATCGTTTTGAAACGTTGCCAATGAAAGCCTCTGGAGCTGGTTGGACACACGAATAAAATCGGCACTAGCAGCTTGCCACCGATGTTGATTTTTCGCGTATGGCATCTCCTTGCGATTTTCCGCAAGTCGTATACAGCTCATAAAATAATACGAGTCTGCTGTGGCAAATATAATTAACCGTTGGTTGCTCGTGTGCTGTTTTCTCGTAAAATTTCATGCACTTGACGCAGACTGCGAGAGAGAGAGAGAGAGAGAGAGAGAGAGAGAGAGAGAAAGAATTCGTTATGAGATGGACTTGTAACTCTGTAAAGATGTGACTCTTTAAAGATGTAGAGATGTAACTCTGTAAAGACGTTACGAGCAGTATAAACAAATGTCATCGTTGGAAAAAATATAATCGTTTAAGGACAAGGCTCGTAAAAAAATAAAGTTTACGATCGTATCGGAAGAAAATGATATTCAATGAATTACGAATGTAATTCATGAATGACCGGGTAGACACTGAATCGAAGTTTTAATCATGTTTGGTGTAACCTTATAACATAGTACAAGAGTATGCGAGGAGAAGACATCGGAGAACCGAGAGAGCTTCGTTGTGTATTGTTTTGTAAATGGAGAAGCGCCGACGACGTGTGTCGAGTCTGGTTATATATCCCATCGGGGATCACCGGACTCATTCCTTTAATGAACATGCAAATGGCTCTTTTGCTTGCAGTCTCATCCTCAGTCCGCCCCTCTCTCTCTCTCTCTCTCTCTCTCTCTCTCTGCGGTCATTTCTTTTCTCACTCCAATCCCTTACTTTTTCATTCCGGCACAATCGCGACACACCACACCAGAGTGACACGCCACAAATCCCACGTGACGTTGTTGCCATCACCCTGCCACACAAACACTACAATAACGTTTCTCTCCCTTTCTATTCTCCTTAATCTCGATTGAAGCTACTGGCGTAACGAGCAACCGCAATTGCATCAATTTGCTTGAAATATATTCATTTTACATCTCCGCGACAATCGGTAATGTAGGAAAAAAAAATATGAATCGGGATAAAAAGGATCGGTACAAAATTTGTCAAGAATCGCCTGAGGGGTTGAGATTTTATTTTAAAAAATTGAATTTTCGAAAAATGACTGTTAACGCTCTAAACTTTTGTACATTTGAGGCTATAGAAACGAAACTTGTTACACAAATAAGTTATAGGACTGGGACGCTTGGTATTAAATTTTCGGAATGAATAGAAAATCATTTTTTGTAATGTTTAATATTGAAATTTGTATCGTTAAATATTGCATTTGGCGACAATCGACGAATGGTTTCGGATTTTACAAAATTTTTCCATTTTGAAATTAAAAACTCGTTATTACCCACCGTATACTTCGAACAATCACGAAACTTTGCAGCTTATAGTACCCCTTTGCATTTTTGAAATGGAATTCAGAAAAAAAAAGCGTGCAAGTCAGAAATTTGCACATCGCTTTCTCATTATTTTATCTCGCTCACAAAGGTTCCTCTATGAGGAAGCAAAAATTGATCAAATTTGAGGCAACTGGAGTTTGATTCACTTTTGGCAAATAAAAAAAAAAACTAAAACAAAAATTACTGTACCAATTTTTTGTTGAATGTTTCTTCGTTGATTCGTCAAATGCATGAATTATCGATGGCTTTTTAAAAATAGTGTCTGGGAAACGATTGATAGAAATTTGTCAATGCAGGAATAATAATTTTTTCGAGGATACATCTTTTTTTTTCTTCCGCTGTTTGACCTCAATGACAAATAGACAACTCGGGGAATTTCTGAAATTTATGATTCAAAAAGTGACGCAAAGCCCTTTAGAACAGTCAGCTTTATATATATATATATAATCATCGATATATACGACAGTCAGGTCTAATAGCTTTTGTACTTATTTAATAGATATGACGTTGACGTATTCATTTACGTCCCAATATTTCTCTCAAGCCTTGGGGCAATAAATCAAAAATATGCTCGCCACGTGCATTCTTATCGGTGTTCCCAGCCTAAGATTATGGTTAATGTGTGTGCATGTATAGTTATACAGAAAGTTGCACCGGCAAATCGACAGTAATTCAAAATTTCGTTGGCGACTTACGATAACTGAGGAATGAGGAAATAATAGAGATATTGAAATAAAAATATTAAAACACGTTCAATTCGATAAAATTTTCAGTTTAGCAATTATTTTAATTTCAACTGGATAATGCGAGGAATATGGGTCCATGCACAGTTGAAATTTTCTTTAGTATTGCATTTGTAATTCATTTGGACATATTGGAGTGCAGAGATTTGAACAAAAAAAAAACATTACTCGAGCTATTAAATAACATTTTCATTAAAATTAGTTGATGTAATTGCAATGAAGTAAAATTTAATTAAAATTACTCGAAGTAATTGTAACGAAATAAAAATAAATTAAAATAAATACAAGTAATTGTAATAGATTATTTAATTTCATTAAAATTAATTCCAGCAATTTATCAGTTCTTTCTTTAATTATCAATTAAAAATCTCTTTTTTTTTTCTTCATTATTTCAAATACTCGGCATCGAGACGCTGCGGTGTCTTTCAATATATAATCTTGGGAATCGAGTTTGGTAAGTCTCCTCTACGATGAAATCTGCATCTATTATAAACGTCAACGCGTGGAAATGCGTGGACGATGATTTTCTTTCAAAGTTTTTCGAATAAATTGATCTCTCGTTATTTCAAATGTGATTGCTTAATTTTTTTTCTTTCGTATATTCTCGAAAATTATGAAAATAAAATTTTTCCATGATTATCCTCATACGAGTAAGTGTGAAATTATATCATCTGACATGAAAGAAACATTCGTCGAAGAATTTTTCGGCGAATGATACTTGTAAAAAATCGTCGGTGGTTGACTTTGAAAATTTGCCACTACAATAATGAAGTTTCTCCAGGCAAAATAAATATAATATTAATATTCACGATTTTCATTCGATTTTCATTCAAATTCCGGGTGCGTTTGAACAGGCCAAAATATTCGAAATTTACGAACGAATGCTCAAAATATCTCGAGTCACTCGGAGAGGTGTAAAATTTTTTGTTTTATTTAATCTTTGAAATTTTTCTAGCAGTTCGGTGCTCAAAATTCAAAATTTTTTTTTTCACTTTCGTCACTGTCATAAAGTTTTATGAGGAATTGAAATACGAGACGGGCGATTGAGATAAGAGCGTGTTTGTTATTCCACTGAAGGAATGAGAGACACGTGGTACCATACCAAGGAGACACAAAAAATACTTTGCCTGCGAGAAACTATATATATATATATATATATATATATATATATATATATATATATATATATATATATATATATATATATATATATATATATATATATACGTAAAATATGGCTAAGGCACCGATATTTTTTTTCCTTCTGGATCAGTGGGCAAATTCGAAGTTACAAAAAATTATTCCATCCGTCAGTTTTTTTTTTAACGTCTCTAGAAGGAAAAGCTCAAAGGACGAAAAAAAAAGCTGCTTTGATGGCGATTAAACTTCCCGGGATATCGACATTTTTCTCATTTATTCAGTTTCATATTAACGTAATAAAAAAAAAATCGCTCACCGCTATTCATCGCAAAGAGTGATCAAATATTGAAAATCAATTTTTTTTTTCCCCGCGGAACTTACGAAAAGAGAATTTCATAATTTGGTCATCAACAGGCGAACAATTCAACGGTTAAAAAATCGAGTAAAAAATTCAAGAAATCGAACTGAAAGTTACCACACACCTAAAGTGATGATTAAAAAATTTTTGAGCATCCGAATTATCGATAAACGGCTAAAATTTTTATCGAATCACGTTTTTTTTTTTTTAATTACTGATACTTTAGTGGAAAAAAAACATTTTACGATCGAATTAAATCTTTCTTGATTCATGAATTAACGCACGAAATAATCAAGCTTGAAATGATTCAGCATAATGGAAGGTATGAAATGAAATATTTTCGACGTAATTTTTTCACATTGAAAAAGCTCACTCTCTACGCAAGAGCCAAAAGAGAGATCGAAAAAGGCCTTTTTCATATTAAAGTTACGAAAATAATAATTATTGAAATTATATAAAATTGATAATCATTATTATTCTTACATCTGCAAATATTACGATCCAATACGTCACTCGTACAACGTACAACACTCGTACGTATCCACGCGTGATTTGTCCATTTCGTAAATATCCAAGCATATATACATCGTAAAACCGTTATTTATGATTAATACGTGTCCATAAATCGAGTTGAATAAAAACCTCTTTATATTATAATAAAAAAATAAAATAAAAAAACATATTTACATATTCACGTTATATTTACCTGTGACTCGTGACCGTGTCAAGCATGGTAATCCTATCGGATGTATGAAGAATTTCCGGGCTATCGCGTTGACATTCTTCGCTCTCCCTTCACAAGCACTGAACTTCAAATTAAATTAAAAAAAAAAAAAAAAAAAAATCGGACCAAAACTAACCGCGTTAAATTCGTATCGAAAAAAAAAAAAAACGAATATAGTATAATTACTGTAAAACAGTTGATAGGTAAAAAGAAAAATGTCTTTCACCGTTTAAAAAATCTCTCTAGTTCTATATCACTGTTTGAAAAGTAATAATTCGATCTTCAATTCGCATTCACATTGCATCCGTCATCGAAATTACTATATTATCGTATTCGACGTTGCGGATATTCGTTGTGCTGTGTTATTCACTAGAAAACATGTAGAATCGAATTTATCGATGATAAAAAAAAAAGTCGATGACACTCGCCGGATAAATTTCACGACGCACTTTGGATACACACACACACACACATACATATATATATATATATATATACACGTAATATATATATATTTGTATGTGTCGTGTGTTTTTCTCTTTTTTTTCTTTCGAACGCCGATCGCTCGTCGTCGTTGCCCGAGATCGCGCTCCCTTCGCGCACACTCACTCAACCTACCCGACACGCGTGACACACGCGAGTATAAATATATATATATATATATATATATATATATATATATATATATATATATACACGCGGATATTACACCACCCAACAAATTATATATTGGTAAATACAGTGGCAAACACGATGCTTAGTACTTCCGCGCGCGCGTTCCCCAAATACTTTTTCATTTCGCTTATTTTCATACGATTCTTTTTCAACGGCTATTTCACATGTGTGGTTACGTTATATACGAGGCACACTTCTCGTGTGTATTAATCGCGCCCGCGCATTCCCACCCCCCGCAAACAACCAACGTCGCGCACTGCCATCTACCGAATCTCGTTACTCGCGATCTTCTCATCTCCTTCTCCTCTCATATTCGCGTATACGGAGTCTGGAGAATTTTTGCACCGAACGCGGGAACGAGAAAAAAAAAAGACTGAGCATAGGAGAAAGAAAGGAAATTGAAAAAAATAAAAACGTCGAAGAATACGATCACTTCGAGTCAAGGATTAATATACCACGTTGAAGCGGCCACAAAAGTGTTGGGGTCTGCTGCATATCGCGCGCGCGCGCGCCAACAGATTCTCTGTGCGCCGTGGATCAGCGATCTTTGGAACTGCGGCTAAAGGACATGAGCTGTTTCCCTCGTTTTCGTGTATTTTCTATTTTTTTTTTTTTTCCTTACCTTCGGGAGATATATTTTTTTTCAACTCCCCGTACTGCATCTCACACTCTTCGTATCCCGTAGGATATTTTAGCTTGGATATATCGATGATGAGGGGAAAAAATAAAAATAAAAATCACTATAGAGCCCAACAATGATCGCGCAAGATTATTCGTATCATTGTCGAAAACTTTTCATATGAAATATGTACTATATCTTATCGTGTTCGATTCGCCCTTATTCGGCGTTTATATTTTCGCGGATAATTTTTTCACACGCACAATCTGATTTTTAATATCGTGAGATTTGTTCTTCGCGAAAAGACGTTTAGATCGCGATATGGTGATTTTTAAAGAAACGAAACAACATAAAAAAAAAAAAAAAAGGAAATTGATGATTTCCTGGTGACCGAGCGAAACGCGAAGGTGCACATACACACGCGCAAACACTGCACACACGACGGTTGCGATCGACTGCGTGTTTTTGGTCGCGCGAACGGGATAATATAGACCTACACGCTTGCGGAGATCGCGACGTACTGAAAGGCCAACACATGATTTTCCTCGATCTTTAGTTTTGAGTATCGCCGCACAGAGGGCAGCACTTTAGTGAACACTCGGAGCGCGCCTTGCCCCTTCGTGCTGTATATCGATATATATATGCATATATATATATATATATATATATATATATATGTATAGATCACCTGAGAAATCAAACGAACGTAACTTACACGCTTTGACGCCCAATCTGATGTGAGTTGAGCCTTTTTGTTTGTAATAAGCGAGGATATTCGTGTGTTACATGCATGAGTTATACTGTAATGCAAACAGGACAGTGAAAAGACCCCTCGGCAAATGTCGTACGATTTCGGTACGTTCGGCATTCCCCGCGGGCTGGTACTCTCGATTCCCGTTGCTTCATCCTCCTCGTTTTACATGACTTTGCAACACACACACACACACACACACGCGCAGAGAGGACATGGGACAGCAGCATCTGTTACTTTTTCAATCAACCAATATATATCCCTCGTTTATTCTATTATTCATTAATCACGAATGTAGAAAAATGATTTTACGATATTTTTCACTGCATGCAAACTCCGTACTCCAATATGATGTTTTTTTTTCTTCTTCTTTTGCATTCGATGTATAGGGGAAAAAAAGAATTTCAATGAAAATATGACGCGAACGAAGTAATATATATTATAGGTGTATAACGAGAGATCGTTGTATATAATTTTCTTATTCGTTACAGAGACTTTTATTTTTACGATCCTTTATGAAAATTTGCTGGAATTGTAATTATAAAAAGAATAAAAATTGGAACAATTGTGAGAAAAAAAAAAATGTTTTCTTACATTTTGTTCGATACCACGAAATTTTTTTACTTCAAGAAAACGAAGAAAAAAAGGCTCGCGATGTGGGACACAATCAGTTCTCTTTTTTTTTTTTTTTTTTTTTTTTTTTTTTTTTAAATATTCATCTCGTGTACGCGACAAGAGTCGTCGTATATGAAACACGAGGTGATCGCACGCAATCGTCTTATATAGTGTCTCTCATTTTATCCCTCTATTTGATGGTCCTCGCTTGTCTCTCTCGTACACACTTCAATCGGAGAGTGTGTGTGTGTGTGTCTGTTTACACGAGATTTTGATAACACACGACGCGTCTCTCTGCTGCTCACAGACGAAGATTGAACTCGCAGCATACATCGCTTGCGACGATGTATGCACGTTGATAAGAATGAATTGGCTAGTATAGTGCAATGGATATATATATATATATTTATATATGTATGGGGAATTCCATGCTTAATCGACCTGACCCTCTCAGAATTGGTTCAAATCTCGAAAAATGTTTTGTGACAGTTTGACAAGGGTATGCATGAATTCTCGTAGATTTTTATTACAAAGCGCTTTGACGTTATAGCATCAGCTGATGCAATACATGCGAAAATCGCGACGATATGCCCAAACTTTAATTGATTATAACTCGAAAACTATGCATCGTACAAAAAAAAATGACGATGAGGATAAAAAAGCTTCAGTTTGAAATAAACTTCCGGGTGTGAGCAAAAAAAGCAGAAATTTTTTTAGAAATTTGAAAAACTAATTTACTAATACGAAACAAATTCCGTAAAAATTTTTTTTATCTTCTGCACGAAATCTCGCCCTATAATAAAATTTATACCACGTTTTTTTTAAACTACGGAGGAATATTTTCTATAAATTTTGAGCGTTAAAAAACGGATGGTTTTTGAGAAATTTGAAAAACTAATTTAATAATAAGAAATAAATTCCGTTAAAAATTTTTTATTTTCTGAACGAAATCTCGCCCTATAATAAAATTTATACCACGTTTTTTTTAAACTATGGAGGAATATTTTCTATAAATTTTGAGCGTTAAAAAACGGATGGTTTTTGAGAAATTTGAAAAACTAATTTAATAATACGAAATAAATTCCGTTAAAATTTTTTTATTTTCTGAACGAAATCTCGCCCTATAATAAAATTTGTACCACATTCTTTTTAAACTGTAGAGGAATATTCTCTAAAATTTTGAGGGATCAAAAATGTATGGTTTTTGAGAAATTTGAAAAACTTTTATACTAATACGAAATAAATTCTATAAAAAATTTTTTAATCTTCTGAACGACATTTGTCCCTATCATAAAATTTATATCACGTTCTTTTTATACTACGGAGGAATATTCTCTAAAATTTTGAGCGATAAAAAACGGATGGTTTTTTGAGAAATTTGAAAAACTAATTTACTAATACGAAATAAATTCCGTAAAAAAATGTTTAACTTCTGATCGAAATCTGGCCCTTTAAGAAAATTTTAATCACGTTCTTACACTATGGAGGAATATTCTCTAAAATTTTGAGCGATGAAAAACGTAAGGTTTTTGAGAAATTTGAAAAACTAATTTACTAATACGAAATAAATTCCGTAAAAAAATGTTTTATCTTCTGAACGACATTATTTGTCCCTATCATAAAATTTATATCACGTTCTTTTTACACTACGGAGGAATATTCTGTGAAATTTTGAGCGATGAAAAACGTAAGGTTTTTGAGAAATTTGAAAAATTAATTTAATAATACGAAATAAATTCTATAAAAAAATTTTTAATCTTCTGAACGACATTTGTCCCTATCATAAAATTTATATCACGTTCTTTTTACACTACGGAGGAATATTCTCTGAAATTTTGAGCGATGAAAAACGAAAGGTTTTTGAGAAATTTGAAAAACTAATTTACTAATACGAAATAAATTCCGTAAAAAAATTTTTTAACTTCTGATCGAAATCTGGCCCTTTAAGAAAATTTTAATCACGTTCTTACACTATGGAGGAATATTCTCTAAAATTTTGAGCGATGAAAACCGTAAAGTTTTTGAAAAGTATGAAAAACTGACTTTGCATTAATTTTCTTTCAACTTTCCGGGGTTGTCAAATTTTTTTGCATACCATGACGCTGAAGTTTATTTTAAGCCGAAACTTTTTTATCCTCAACATTTTTTTTTGCATAATTTTTTTTTCGAGTTATAATCAATTGAAGCTTGGGGGGGGCATCGTCGATTTTCTCATGTATCGTATCAGCTAACGTCCAAACACGCTATCTAACAAAAATCTACGAAAATTCTACTCTTGTCAACTGACGCCAAACATTTTTCGAGCCAATTCTGCGAGGGTCAGAGATCAGGTCAGGTCGATTACACGTGGAATGCCCCATAACATATTCATCGGATTCACTCGACAATTTTTACTTGCCTATTTTTTTTTTATCATCATCTCTCCCTTTTTTTTCAATAAAGTAATTTTTTTTTTCACGACGACATCAGCCCTCAATAAATCGTTCGTATTTAATTAGAACTGGCGCGATGACAAAGTCGTTTCTTTTTTTTGCTCCAAAAACACAATTTACTTGTACATACTTGTATCTGAGAATGACTCGAGAGAAAATTTCCTAAAATTTTAACGCTCGCATGCGTGCGTTAGGAATTATTTTTTTAAAATTGTAATTGTTAAAAATTAATATCAGGGATACCTATAAAGTCTTTTTTTTGTTTAAGAACGGTTCCTTTTTTTTTTTTTTAATTTATTATCATACCCCAGCAACAAAAAACATCGTCCGACGAGAAAATTCGAACACAAATTGATGATAAATTACCACAGCACTAAAAGTTCATCGACGCGATCACGAAATCCTCGAAAAAAGAAAAAGATTTATTTACAAACGAGTAGGTCTTTTTACGTTTTTTCTTTTTTTTTAAATAATTCTCGCTAATACTGAAATAAATTGAAATAAATTACGAGCCTATTTGTTTATAAAGAAATTTTGATCGGATTGTGCTCAGAAAAAAAAAAAATCAAAAAATTCGATCAATCCTCACAATTGGCGGATCCTATGAGGGGCGTTACGTCCCAATCGTCGATTTCCTCGCTCGATTGTGCGCCGCGTTTACGTAGATCCGTAATTATGGAACTCTCACGTGGACTGCTGGGCGCTGATCTGCATACGATTCGGCAAACTTTGGGCCTTGATGAATCGAAAAATTCGTCGCAGGCATTTTTCGTTAAACGAGAATCATCATCATCATCATTATCATCGCCATCGTCAGCTGCGACGACGTTAACGCGATTTTTCATCGTTTTCGCATTATTCTCGGATGATATATCCAAATTGCAAATTTTCTCGACGCACGGACACGAATTACTCGACAATCTTGAGATCTCGATGGGCCTGATACTCGGCGATATTATAGCTCTCAATTTGCACGGGCTATCGTCCTCGATCGACTCGAGATGCTCGCTTTTCATGACGTCACGCTGATCCAGCTGATCGGTACTGGCGAATCTAAGGCGTTTCGGTGATTCGCTCGAGCAGCGAAGAAACGTCGTTCTCGTCAATGTTTTGTTCTTTAATGAG
Organism: Rhorus exstirpatorius; assembly: GCA_963564615.1. Taxonomy (NCBI): domain Eukaryota; kingdom Metazoa; phylum Arthropoda; class Insecta; order Hymenoptera; family Ichneumonidae; genus Rhorus; species Rhorus exstirpatorius. The sequence goes on along the minus strand of OY751316.1, from coordinate 34,888,075 downwards.
CTACGCGGCACCAATGCCGCGTCACCGTCGTTTTTACTATTGGACGATGAGCCACGATTCAGGATTGCGATTCTTTTGTCGCGACGCGCCTCTCGTAGATCGCTGTTCTCACCGATGAGCCAATAAGTCAGCCTGTCGCCCTTGCCCTTCATGGCAACGATGCCACGCTCAACGAGACGAAAACCACCGAGTCTGTCGAGCAAACGCTTCGTCTCTCGGCTACAATGGATCTTCAGTGCTGCGTAAAGGGGGCGAAAAAAAAGGCAATAAACTTCAATTTCTCAAGCATCGTAGAAAAATGAATGATTATAATAATTGGAGGGGATCGTTTGGATCTGTGTAGATCTAATTTGGATGTACGGAGTTATTTTTCGTGGCCAAATTTGATCTACGCGCGGATTCAAATTTTGGAAAATCGTAGATCTATCTGGATCGTTTTTTTTTTCGGATCAAATTTGATCCAAAGTTTGAGTAGATCTAGCATAGATATACGTAGGTATGTTTTTTCGATCAAATTTGATCTGCGTAGATCGAAATTTTGGAAAATCGTAGATCTACCTGGATCGTTTTTTTTCGGATCAAATTTGATCTAAAGTTTGAGTAGATCTAGCATAGATATACGTAGGTATGTTTTTTTCGATCAAATTTGATCTGCGTAGATCGAAATTTTGGAAAATCGTAGATTTATCTGCATCGTTTTTTTTTTCGGATCAAATTTGATCTAAAGTTTGAGTAGATCTAGCATAGTTTTACGTAGGTATGTTTTTTCGATCAAATTTGATCTGCGTAGATCGAAATTTTGGAAAATCGTAGATCTACCTGGATGGTTTTTTTTCGGATCAAATTTGATCTAAAGTTTAAGTAGATCTAGCATAGATTTACGTAGGTATGTTTTTTCGATCAAATTTGATCTGCGTAGATCGAAATTTTGGAAAATCGTAGATCTATCTGGATCGTTTTTTTTTCGGATCAAATTTGATCCAAAGTTTGAGTAGATCTAGTATAGTTTTACGTAGGTATGTTTTTTTCGATCAAATTTGATCTGCGTAGATCGAAATTTTGGAAAATCGTAGATCTATCTGGATCGTTTTATTTTTTCGGATCAAATTTGATCCAAAGTTTGAGTAGATCTAGCATAGATATACGTAGGTATGTTTTTTTCGATCAAATTTGATCTGCGTAGATCGAAATTTTGGAAAATCGTAGATCTACCTAGATCGCTTGGATTTGGATAGATCTAAGGTAGATTTACGTAGTTAGTTTTCGGATAAAATTTGATATAAAGTTTGAGTAGATCTAACATAGATTTACGTAGTCATTTTTTTCGATAAAAGTTAATATACGTAGATTAAAATTTTGGAAAATCGTAGATCTACCTAGATTGTTTAGATTTACGCAGATCTAAGGTATATTTACGTTTATATATTTCGGATCAAATTTGGTTTAAAGCTTGAATAGATCTAACAGAGATTTACGTAGTCTTTTTTTTCCGATCAAATTTCGATCTGTGTAGATCCAAATTTTGGAAAATCGTAGATCTACGTGGATCGTTTGGTTTTACGCAGATCTAAGTTAGATCTACGTTGTTATTTTTTGGACAAAATTTAATATAAAGCTCGAGTAGATCTAACACTGATTTACGTAGTCATTTTTTTCGATCAAAATTAATCTACGTGGATCGTAATTTTTGAAAATCGTAGATCTACCTGGATCTACCATATAAACAATAATAATAATCATTTATATCACTTTGCTTTTGAGCAATTTACATTTTATTTCATTCCCATTCATAATAATGTCAATTGCAATAATTTTTTAATTTTTGATTTTTAATCTTTACTTAATTTTATTATACATCCGCGATTATATCAAATTTTACATGTATTTAGAAAATATCAACCAATCTAGATATTTCATGCTCACAAATTTTTGCCAGAATGATACAAAATTTAAAATATATTTTTTTTTGTGAATAAACGATATGAATGAAAAATCTAATTTCATATTTAAAAAAAAATATATGCATTTTCGCATATATTTATTTTTGCCTATGAATATTTTTGATAATTAAGAGAAAAAAAAAGAAAAAAATTGCATTCACAAACTTACGCGATCCCGTTGATTCCATTCGACTCGCCGTATTAACGGTATCACCGAAAAGACAATAACGCGGCATCTTCAGACCGACAACACCAGCGCAAACGGGACCCGAGTGCAGACCAATGCGAAGCTGAAGCTTGTCCAATGGTCTGTGACGAATCCTAAATTGCTTTATCGCGTCGAGAAGGCACAATGACATGCTCGCGATTTCACCAGCATGATTAATTCCATTTCTGATCGGCAATCCACTCACCTGCGATGAAGGATTTCAATGCAAAAAAAAAAAAAACAAAAAAAATCAAAATACTCCAAAAATAATAGCCACATGTATTTTTTGTTCAAGATGAAACGATGCAAGTAAAGCTTTTTTTTTATTCGCCTCAAATATAAACATTTTTTTTTTAATCCTCCAAAAATTGTGGTCGTATTTTTGCTCATTTTTTTTTCTTCTTTTTAAATCAAATAATTTACTCCATTTCTGATCGGCAATCCACTCACCTGCGATGAAGGATTTCAATGAAAAAAAAATCAAAATACTCCAACAATCATGGCCACATGTATTTTTTTTTTTCAAGATGAAAGATGCAATTAAAGCTCTTTTTTCATTCGCCTCAATTATAAACATTTTTTTTAATCTTCCAAAAATTATGGTCGTATGTATATTTGCCAATTTTTTTTTTTTTAATCAAATAATTTACTCCATTTCTGATCGGCAATCCATTCACCTACGATGAAAGATTTCAATGAAAAAAAAAAAACGAAAAAATCAAAATACTCCAAAAATCATGGTCACATGTATTTTTTTTCTCGAAGATAAAACGATGCAATTAAAGCTTTTATTTTAATTCACCTCATTTATAAACATTTTTTTTTTAAATCGTCCAAAAATTGTTGTCGTATTTTTTGTTTTTTTCTTTTTTAATCAAATAATTTACTCCATTCCTGATCGGAAATCCACTCACCTGCGATAAAGAATTTCAATAAAAAAAAAAATCAAAATACTCCAAAAATCACGGCCACATGAATTTTTTTTTTTCAAGATGAAACGATGCAATCAAAGCTTTGTTTTATTCGCCTCAATTATAAACATTGTTTTTTCACATCCTCCAAAAATTGTGGTCATGTGTTTTTGTTTTGTTTTTTTTGTTATACTCATTTTTTGTTTTTTTTTTTAATTAAAATAATTTACTCACGACCATATACGCGTCACCTATCGTCTCGACTTTGTATACATCGTAATTCTCTATCGTCGAGTCGAAGCAGGTGTAGAGATCGTTCAGAAAGTCCACCATCTGCAGATCATGGGACAACGAAAGAAAAAAAAAAAAAAAAAAAAAAAAAAAAAAAAAAAGATACCTTTTATGGGTCTTTTGGTTCGATATGCAGTACTTTCATGGTGTATTTTGGGAGTATACCTGAAGTGGTGAACTTTCAGCTGACATTTCCGTGAATCCGACGATATCACTGAAGTATATGGTGACACAATCGAAACCCTCGGCTTCGACTTTGTGACCGCGCTTCAGTTGCTCCGCCACGCAACGTGGCAACATCTCGTACAGAAGTGCATCTGCAATTTTTATTTATTTTTTTACGTCAACACAAATATCGTCTTTGAGAATCTTGATTGGTTAATTAATTAATTAATTTTGAAACGATGAGTAGAATTGAGAAAACTTTGAAAAATAAATCTTATTTTTGTAAAATTTTCTCCAACTTGAGAAAATTTGACGAAAATTTGAAAAAAAAAAATTGGCATAGACCTGTTTTTTTCTTCTCCTCGGTCAATTGATCGGTTCGCTCGTCCACGAGAGCCTCAAGATTGTTGGCATATTTTTCCATCATCGCGATCATATTGTCGAAAATATTTGGTTTCCTAATAAAAACACGTCAAGATTGATAAATTTGAATGTTTTTTTTTTTTTAAGTAAAAAGTAACAAAAGTTTTTTGAGTTTCAAGATCGGTAGAATGATGAATTTACATTCCCTTTCTCAGAGGTCTCAGTCGGTTTCTTATGAGACGAAAATCCGGACGCGACTCCGCATCCTCGGACCAACAGTCGACCAGGCAATCGCGAACAAAGTCGAAACAATTGTCCAATTGCTCGAGCGGTGGCCTGAAAAAATTCAAAATAAAAAACAAAAAAAAATGAGAAATATTTTTTAAAATTCTGTCAAAATTTCCCACAAGTTACTTCGATATCAACTAATCCTCGAAAGAACAAAATAAAACGAACAAATAAATGGGAAAATTAGAAAAAAAAAAAAAAATTCACTAAAATTTTGTTCAACAATAAATTATAAATTTGAGATTACGATAATTATAACCTGAATGGAGATTCGCCGGGAACTCGAGTTATGATTTTCTTCAATATATCGGGCACGCTCAATTCCGTGAAGCCAAACGGTCCATGACGACCGTACAGCTCGTAAAGAACAATTGAGAATGAGTAAACATCGCCTTTTTGATAATCACGAACGGATGGTTCAGCGAGTTGCGTCGATCTCAGTAATTCCGGAGCTCGGTACAACAGACCTGAAAAACAAAAATCAATTTCGATAAATTACTCATTGATCCTTTTGTCTGCACAAAAACATATTTTCGTTATGGGAAAATATTGTCAAGGGTCGCAGAATAAAAGGGGTTTGATACTTTGAACGAAAAGCATTTTTCCAATAAAAAATATATGCAAAAGTTTTTTTTTATATGACGTACGTTTCTTTTTATGAATTTTTTTAAAAATTTATTTGTATCAAATAAATTTTCGCGTCCAAAGGTTATTAATCTTTGAATGTTTTTTTTTTCTGTGGAGATGCAAGTTATTGCCAGCTGCTCGAAGCATACCCATTGATAAGTACTCATGAAACTCATGGAATATGACGAATCCGGTGAAAAAGTTCCACAGAAAAGAAAAATAGGCGAAATATATTTTTTTTATACGAGGTTATTGATGAAAAATATTTGCAAAAATATAATTTTCATGTCACACATAAATTGGCAAAAAATTTTATAATACGAAATATTTAGATATATATTTTTTATATTTTCCAACTTGTAATTATATATTTTATCATATATTTTCTAAACATAGAAAAAAAAATATTCTACCTATAAAATTTTTTTTTTTTGGTGGGAGAGACCATGCAAAAGGTAAAGTACTGTGGTAGAATAGAGCACAAAAGTTCTGACTGAACAAAGCAGTACTGGCGAGTCAAAGGATTTGCCAAAAATGTTTTTTTTTCATAATTATTTTTTTTTTACCTTGACACTTTTTCATAATTTTGTCGGGCTCGCACTCGGCATCGCGTTTGAACTCTCGTAGACCAAAGTCAGCGAGTTTGACGACCCAGCGAGAATCAACGAGGCAGTTTGATGCTCGCAGAGATCCATGATACTTGACGATTGACTCGTGAAGATAAATCATTCCCTGAGCGGGTACAAAAATCTTTGTAAATTCTCAAATGAATTTTATATTCTTATAATTTTTTTTTTTTTAATTATATCGTGATTGCTTTGTATTTATTATTATTTTTAATGACATTTTTAATATTTGGAAAGATATTTTTTTAATTTTTTTTTATTTTCCAAGACAGATGACACCTCGACATTAATTGAATATTTAATTGATGATAAGCTTACTCGAATAATATCTCCAACCAGAGAAGCCATGAACATGTTGTCCAGCTTCATGTCCTCATTTTCCAAAATATCCTATCAACGAGATAATTAAATAGCCGCCACAAATAGCCCAGTCATAAAATGTGCTGTACAGTATTTTGACACTTTTGGACCAAATATTATTATTTTTTTTTCGTTTTGTTTTAATAGAAAGAAAAAAATTTTTAAGTTAAAATACCAATTACCTTGAGGCTGCCACGTGGACAATATTCCACGACAATGCAAATATTCGGTGGTTCCGTGCAAGCTCCGATAAATGCATTCAGATTGTCGTGTCTCAAATCACGCATCTGCAAAGATGACAATAGAATGAAAAAAAAAGAAAAGAAAAAAATTGAAATTTTATATTTGGAAAATCGTTGACGTAATTATTCATGCACAGGATACTTATTCGCAAATTTTTGTCTTTCACGTACATGTACCCGCCTGATTTTTTTTTTTTAATTTTTTTTTGTAGAATAACCTTTTTGGAGCATTTTTCACGAATTACGATAAATCCATCCAATCAAGAAATTTGCTTTTTGGTTAATTCGAAAAAACATATTTTCCATTAACTTTGAGTCCATTGAATATCAATAATTGATGTCGTATACTCTTGTGTAAATAATTACGAAATTACGATGCCAGAAATTAGAAGAAAAAAAAAAACGAAAAAACTTTTATCAATCGTACATACAATTTTCAGCTCCTTCTTCATTTCTCGTGTTATTTCGATGGATTTTTTTCGAATTTTCTTCACCGCGAATGTTCTGCCCTTGTAAAATCCGATCTCGGTGTAGATCATGGAATATCGAAAGTCCGCATCGGGATTCGAGCTCAATGACACTTGACTAGTTCTGATTGGCTGCGTGAATATTTTTCAATCGTCACATTTCGATAAATTTTAATTAAGCTCCGATCATTGTTATTATTTTTATCCTCGTTTTTTTTTTGGATCGTGATTTTACAAAATAAAAAATCATTTGGTATAAATTTTTGGCAAAAGAAATCAGTAAAATTAAAGTATTCATACTTTTCGTGTAATTAGTAATTTTTTTTTAACCACTTGCTAACGCTATAGTTACAATTTTTTTACTCCCAATTTTTGCTACGAACGATTTCATTGGATTTACAGATTTAAATGAGAGGAAAGAAAATTATTCGTTTGGCAATCTGATATAATTTTACCTTAAAATTGCTCTTGGCCTGACTGCCTTTATTAATTCAGGTATAATGTTTTTCGTAAAAAAAATTAGTGAAATGTAACTTTTTTTTATTCAAAAATTAAAATATTCATACTTTTCGTGTAATTAGTAATTTTTTTTAACTACTTGCTCACGCTATAGTTGCAATTTTTTTACTCCAAATGTTTGCTACGAACGATTTCATTCGATTTCCAGATTTAAATGAGAGGAAATAAAATTATTCGTTTGACAATCTGATATAACTTTACCTTGAAATTGCTCTTGGCCTGACTGCCTTCATTAATTGCGCTCGTCGGGTCGTTCTTCGCTCCTCTGATCTGTATATCCTTGTAATTGACTTTCCACAGTAGGGAATCAAGTTCCTGCTCGTAACGCCAATTTCTGTAGATGACAAGGAAAATTGCAGCGAGAACGAGAAAAAGTCCTCCGACAACTCCACCGAGAATCTCGCCAGTGTGGGCTGGATGTAAAAAAAAAAAACCAATTAACGATCAAATCACAAGAGAAAATTTTTGATAATTATTTCAAGAATAATTATAATTTTTTTTTATCAATTATGTCAAATTTTGGGAATAAATTTTAAAAAAAATTCTAAAATATGGAGAATTAAAATACGAATTTCTATTTTCAATTTTCTCATGCATATACGTCGATTTTTGAATATTTTTTTTTCTTCCACGGAGACATTTTCGTTGTTATTGCAGCAAACTTACAGTTGCACTTTTCCCCATGATATCCGCAGTAAGGTTCCGCGACTGGTGGACCATTACCCACCCAAGAAATTTGCCTGGTTAATCGAAGTTTCTAAAAAAAATTAATCAAACAGCTGTGTAATCAATTGCACAAGTAATTAAATCATTGACCATTCGGAGGTGTCTTGAGGAAAATATTTTTTAAATCACTGTATAATTTGACCGATGGGTTTTTCAATTTTTTAAAAATTTGTTCAATTGATCAGACGAATTATTGATTATTGATATTTAGATTTTTTCATTTTTTTCCCCCGAATTTCATGAAAATTAAGAAAAAAACAAAATATATAAGAGTACCTCATATCGATGTTAGAAATTTAGAGTAAATTATCGATAAAATGAAAAGAAGAATCTTAAAAAAAACATCTTACTGGCAAATTTGTGCTTTCCTCTTTGCCCACGAAATGTGCGATTGGATAAAGTCCAGGAACTTTTCCAGGACTGTCGTCCAGTGCAATGAGAGTATAATTGCCCTCGGCATCGCCATTTTCGTCCATGTACACCATGTAACTGTTGTGCATTCGTAAGAAATTACTCAATTTCATAATTTAACAATAATAACGATACGAATTAATTTTCATTTGTGCCAATAAAAAAAAAAAAATACACTTTGTGCTCCAATTTTTATTTTTTAAAATTGTTTTTTTTTTTCTATCTTATGTATATATGTTTTTGCTTAAAAATTTGACTTGCCCCATTGCACTTCTGTAATGAACACCGTGAAGCGTGGCCACGATTTCCGTCCCATTTCGCGGATCCCTTTTCTCGTCCAAGGCGAGCAGAAGCGCTCGTTCGTACAGATGAACCGCGTCGTACAGATAAGCTGTCTCAGGCACGATCTGCCTTGTAACAATAAATAAATAAATAAATAAATAAATAAATAAAAACAAGGACATGTAAATGAGAATCATCGAGCATAATTCGAACAAAGTATCGTCGAAATTTATTGCACGATAAGGAAAAAAAAAGTTTGAATAATTATCGATCAATAATTTTTTTTAATTTCCATTTTTTTTGTATTTTCAGATCGTGTTTTTGAGCTCTTAATAAAAATCTGCCTCGTAATTAGAAGAAAATTTTTGATAAAGAAAATTGTTTTCAATTTATTTCAGAAGCTCGTATGGGTTTTTTTTTTATTACCGAAAAAAAACATTAAATAATTCAAATAAATTTGAATAAATCCGAATAAATTTACATAAATTCGCATAAATTGAAATAAATTCAAACGAATAAGTTTTTTTTTTGTATCGATAGTTGTAAAAATAAAATTACAAAAAAAATATGACATTGCAAAAAGAAAAATCCACTTTAATTCGTAATCTGAATATTTCTAGTCACCTGAACAATGCCACCGACGTTTGCCAGTGGATTTCGATAATTGAACGGTGGCTTCTGACGATATTCATTAATGAGTCGGGTAAAATTTGCAAAACCTATCGGCGCCGAGGCAACGATACTGAAATAACTTTTGTAAGCCTTCAATACCGAAACATCAGTCTCCTTCTGCCAAAGACCACGCAGATATTTGTCAGGCTGGCTCTCGTCATACTGTTCGATATCCACACCAACGACCCAGTACTCGCCTTTCAATTAAATAACAACAAATTCCAATCAGCACTTTAAATAAAAAAAAAAAATAATTTCACACATTTTTTGTTCTGATTACAAAAAAAAAGGCTCAAAAGCTTTCAACGATGAAAATCGTTCGTGTCTGAAAATCATTCCTAACGAAGACATTGACAATTTTAAGTTTTTCTTTTTGTCTTGTGCAAAAAAGGGTAATTTTTTTCTTCTCAAGGATCAAACCTGCGTTCCCAATTTTTTTTTTTTTTTTAACTCTCTATCATTAGTAGGCAAGTTAATCTTTTTCGTCATAAGCAGCGAAATTAAAACGGAAGAGCATTCATTATTGTTTTTTTTTAACCAACTCGTGATGTAATTAGCCAAATTAATCGATTAGTAATTTTTTTTTTTCAAAATTCAAACGTGCATCAGGGAACGAAATGAATTTTTCTACCTTTGTCGAAGAGCTTTCTCTTCTCAAGCGCCACTAGCAGTCCCATGTGCTCGTAATAATTTCCCAGTATCACGTATACTGCAAGCACAAGAAGTAAACCCAGTTTAATGAGTTCAAAGCAGCGGGAATAAATCAGCGGAAAGTGGAAGCTCTTGGAATTGAAAATAATAATAATAATAATAATTGGGTTGGCTGAGGCAACTTGGTGAAGTGGAGTATTCTGTTCGAGTAGCAACGTGACTGGCCAGGCAATGTTTCGATATAATTCGTATGATCATTGCAACATTGCACATCTCATGGAAATTTGACGTTATAATCCAACGAGATCGATGATAAATCTGGTGAAATATTTATTATTTTTGAAATATTTTTTTTTTCTATGCGATTATTAAAAAAAATATTTGGGAAAATATAATTTTTATGTCACATATAATTTGGTAAAAAATCGTATGATATGAAATATATATATTTTATATTTTCCAAATATAGAAAAAATATATTCTACATACACAATTTTTTGCTGGAATATATTTCATAAATATATATATCTATATTTATATAGTTTTTTTTTGTCGGAGAGACTATGTGAAGGAAAAGTACCATGGTAGAAGAGAGCACAATAGTCGTGACTGAAAAAAATATTATTGGCGAGTGAAAGGATTTGCCAAAACTGTTTTTTCTTTGAGGGGGATCAGTGATCGATGACGTTGAGCCATCGTAAGCCTGGATTTATTAATATATCAAACTGGATACCAGGGTTTTTTTTTTTTTCACTATACTCGAAGAGTTTCGTGTGTGAATTTCTCATGAAGACTCGAGGACAGTGCAATGACCCCGGGTACATAATATACATATACATGGGAGAATCATTGTAAAAATATTTGTATATAAAGAGGTATTTTTTTTCACGTATATATGGTAATGCATAAATATAAATAAATATGATGTATAATATCATTTTGTTGAATTTTTTTTTTCACGTTTTTGTATCGAATTTTTGGGCTTCCGAAAAAAAATCAATGAGATTCGTAACCAACGGAAAATTTCCGATCGCCCAGTGGCTGAAAAAATGGTGAAAGACGAAAAAAAAAAAAAAATTCTCAACATTTTGCCTACTTTTTCAAAAGCCTGGAAATACCGAAATTTCAAATGCCCATATAAGGTTGCTCCGAATTGACGGATTTAGGCTTGATGGGGGTGTTTTGAAAAGCCCAAGAGTAGACTTAGATAATTCACAAAAATCCTGGATTTTTGAAATTTCATTCGGGCACCCTGCATTGATTTATTTTTTTACTGCTGATCACAAATCTGCTAGGCATTCACTTTAAATCTTAAAAATTTCATTTCGAAACATCAAAACATGATTTTTTTTTTCGATAATTAAAATAACAATTTACATTGGATAAAATTTAATTAAAATTCATATGGTTTATGTGGATCTCGAATAAATAATCACTATTTTCTCGATATTATCGACAAATAGAAAATCAAATTAGTGAAAAAAAAAATTCGTCGTTTATAAAGATTTTTTTTATTCAAACTTTCGTCAATCCTCCTTCCAATACGACCCCGCTCAACCCTGTAAATATATGTTTATTTTCTTCTGTTTCTCTTCGTTTTCTCGTCTGGTTCATCCCTCTGACCTTTTCCCGACCTGTTTTTTTTGTAATTCTCTCCCACCCCCCTCTCTCTCTCTTGCTCTGGTCTCGAACCACATAGCAGATCCATCTCAGTTTGATCGAGGGTGAAGGGTGAAAAAAAACCTCGAAGGGGATCGGTGTACCAGAGCAATCTATGTATATATATATATATATATATATATATATATATATATATATATATATATATATATATCTAACAGAGATCTTGTCGAAAATGACCGCAAATGGACCCTTGCATTTACGATGCCCATATGAGAGACCCACGATTCTTGTACACGTCAGCAAATTTATATATATACATACATATATATATATATATATATATATATATATATATATATATATATATATAAGTCGCGAATACGTCTTCACTCGATGGTAATTGGATAAGAAGAGAAAAGAGAACGATCGTTGCTCGCGAATTCGAGCACCGCTTTTTTTTTCCCCTTCCGCAGCCTCGATGGACGTGTGCCACTTTCCAGCAGACTTAATTCGCTTATCATACAATTTCCCATACTCTTGGTGTCTTAAAAGAAAAAAATTTCAGACGAATTACAGCACCTGTACGAGGGCCTCGATTTGGGGAAACTTTGATTGAAAAGCCACAGGTGTGAGCATGCATATCACGTGACATACCAGTACGAAATAGCTGACCAGCATTAAAGTAATTTTCTCCAAAAAAACTCGAGCGATCGGCACGTGAGTTTACTCAGCCACTTTTTGCCATCATGATGCAATAACTGAGCAAATTTCATTCCGATCGGTCGTGTCATCTCGGAGAAATGACAATTCGCGTTTTCGAGGTGATCGAAGCTCGCTAAACGACCGTTGATCATTCTCCGTGGCGCATATCGATCGGCGCAGCGTGTGATGAGAGTGGGGGAAACGCCGCGCCAATCGCAGAGCCAGCTGCGCGGAGTAAGCTGCGCAGCTGACGCGATATGCGCCGGACACGAGGCTGTTCACTAAATCGAGCACCCGCAATGTATCCTATCAATTCTTCTCTTTTTAACGCGAGAATAACAAACTTTTTACTTCCAGAAGAATCATATTTTTTATCGTGGAATTTGTCTCGTCTGTAGTGTACTTTTTTACAAGAATGGATCTAATGTTTCTGGTGAGCTGAAAACGCGGCGAGCTTTATTCTCCGCCATCTGGCTGACCCTAAACTTTCAACGCGGTTCATATAAATATATGTGTGTGTGTGTGTGTTGTGTATATTGTGTATATATATATACATATATATATGTACTCACTTCGCGTTTCGCGATAACTCGAACTGATGAGATCGTGGAAAGGATTGTTCATGTGTGTGACGTGATACGGCTCTGTCCAGGAGCGTAAATAATTTACGATTATACCAGCTGACCTCAGCGATGTCAAGATCGTTGTGGCAATGCTCGACATTTTATTGTTAAACTCATAACGACTCGAGTTCATGTACATGAATGTCACCTGAAACACAATGTCTTTTCCCCAGTTTCTTTTACGAACAAACGAGTCATATGAGGCGAATGTCCCGAATTATGACTGTTGTACCGAATAGTGTTCGTCCAGTCTATTCCTTTTTACAATATACATTCAATTTACGTTCAATAAATGTAATTTTTTTTGTATAATCTTTATTTTACGTGTTGCCACTCAAAATAAATATCGGGTATGAGTTAATAGTATTTGTCACGTATTTGCCCGTAATTCATGAACCAGTTCGCCGAGCGAGGTTAAGACGGTCGTTTCCTTGCCACTGAGGCTAAGGAAGTGGTAACACGAACTGGTTTGTTTTCCCTAGCGGTAAAAGCAACCGGTTGTCTCGTGTAAAACAACCCTACAAGCAACCGGGCAGACAACGGTTGCTTTGTGCAAAAAAGCAACCGCAAAAGATGCAGTTGCTTGCGGTTGCTAGTTGCTGGTAGTTGCTCGTGCAGTTGTTAGTGGTTGTCTTAATCGATTGGGTCACACGTTTTTCTCTCGCAAATATTTTTGCATAAACGTAAGCAATTTGAGGGTTTTCGATGTCGCTGATTACGAATTCAAAGTAAAAAATACAAAATTCAAGATGGCGGATCCAATATGGCGGAACCAATTTTTAAAATTTAACGGATTAGCGTGAAACGTGTTCCAAGGGGTTTTTGGGGTCGCTGAATTCGAAGTGAAAAATGCTAAATTCAAAATGGCGGATCCAATATGGCGGAACCAATTTTTAAAAATTAACGAATTATCGTGAAATATGTTCTAGGGGGTTTTTGGGGTCGTTGATTACCAATTCGAAGTGAAAAATACCAAATCCGAAATGGCGTAACCAATTTTCAAAAATTAACGAATTATCGTGAAACATGTTCTTTAAGGGTTTTTGGGGTCACCGATATGACCCTGAAGATATCTGCATACCTGCACATTGGAAGTTTGGCAATTTGTAGCTTTTAAACTATGACTTTTTGAGAGATATCTGTACAGCATCTTTATTGTTATTTTTTCGATTCTCTAAAAACGGATTTTTTAATATTTTTTTTAAGCCGCATATAAAGCGCGTTTGGGTTCAGTTTCATTCTTTGGCACGCGCCCCCGCCTCACCTGTTCATCCGAGAGATGACCGTACGGGAACTTTTTTGTCCCTTTTTTGATCATCTAAAATCAGATTTTTTTACTTTTTTAATCCGCATATAAAGCGCGTTTGGGTGCAGTTTTATTCTTTGACACGCGCCCGCGCCTTACCCGTTCATCCAAGAGATTGTTGTACAGGAACTTTTTTGTCCCTTTTTTGATTCTCTAAAATCGGATTTTTTTACTTTTTTTTTAAACTGCAATGCCCGTTTGGGATTCTATTTTATCACACCCGAAAATATGAGAACCTTACATTATATTCATTTATTACTTTGTTACAGATGTAAAATTTAGGTTCAAAAACATGTTATAAAATTAACTATCTTGGTCGTCAAGGATGTATCGGACGTACCTTCCCAACCAAAAGTGACTTTCGTCGACAATATTGCCTACTTCATGATAAGAAAAAAATCGGAAAAAATTCAACTACAATAAAGACTTTTTAATAATAATAATGCTCAAAAGTTATCAATAATTTGTTTCAACAAAACATTGCTTAAAAAATTTTTAGGGAATGTTTCTTTTTGTCATGTGAAATGAATTCATTGATTTTTCTGACTACACGTGAATTTCTTTTAAATTTTCTTATCATTTTGAAATTTCAGGTTTCGGAAATTTGTAAAGGTTGTATTTACGAAACTATTCGTTCAATGCCCTGGAAACTTCTAAATTGTAAAATATACAACGTTTTTACGAAAACATATCCAAAATTCATGATTCTTCCTTCATTTTTCAAAATTAAAAAATTTTCGAAAACCGAAATTTCAAAATGATAAGAAAATTTTTAAAAAACTCATGTGTAGTCAGAAAAATCAACGAATTCATTTCACGTGTCAAAAAGGAAACTTTCCCTAAAAATTTGGTAAACAATGTTTTGTTTAAACAATTTATTGATAACTTTTTGGCTCTATTATTGTTCAAAATTAATCTTCTATCGTCTTTATTGTGGTTGAATTTTTTCCGATTTTTATCTTATCACAAAGTATGCAATATTGTCGCGACGAAAGTCAATTTTGGTTGGGAAGGTACGTCCAATACATCCTTAATGGGTTAAATCCAAACTCCTGGATATTGTATTTTTTCTAAAATTACGGTTTTTCTTATGAAGTATTTAGCAACTTTCTATCTTAACAGAGGAGGACTACGTAATACTACACGTATGATACAATAAATAACGTCTCCGATTACCTTAATCGATCCCGGCATATTCAGCGGACTTTGGAAAAGAACAACAACCGCATGATCGGTCGATCGCGATTGTATGAACTTAAAGCAACCATCAACAACTGCATTAGCAACCACCAGCAACTAGCAACCGCAAGCAACCGCATCTTTTGCGGTTGCTTTTTTGCACAAAGCAACCGGTTGTCTGCGCGGTTGCTTGGGTGGTTGTTTTTCCCGCTAGGGTTATGATTAAAAAATCATTGATTTCGTTGAAACAAGTTGCAATATATTATAAACAACTAATCGAAGTAGCGGAGTGCGGAAATGGACGAGCAAATTAAATATTTGGCCGAAAATACATAGGTCATAAATCGGTACACAGTGAGAATCGTGTGTCCCGAATACTGTCTGAGCGAATCCATTCAGCTCGTCGACTCGGTGCGCTAGTATTCTCGCGTTAGCCTTTTTTCTCATAAAATATATCTACAATTCTTATAAAATTCATGGTTTTAATTACAATGTTATTTAGCTGATCGCGATTGACAAAGTCAAGAAAGAGGGATTTTCCGTAAGATGAGTCGTTTCATGATTTTTTATATATTTTAAAAAATAACAGCCTCAAATACTTGTCATGTCGAATAATTTTTCATGATAGATACCGGTTATGAATAATGTTGCACCATTTGGGACATCGATGTGGTGGTAAGCATCACCAATCAGGTATATTACTGAAATGGTATAGATCACCGTTCGGGACTTGCATATAGGTCAGTAAAGGGGACGTTCATCCAACGAGTAGGACACTATTGGGGCCATTTGAATAAGTACGGATATTTGAAATATATTAATTAAATAATCAAAAAAATAATAAAAACAAGGTGAGCTTTCGTTAGCTGATATTTCGTGCTTTCCAATAATATTAATACTTTCGACCCTTGGACATATTTAAATGAAGATTTCCCTCTGCTAATCGCGAGCGGGGCTTAAGTAGTCACAATTTGGGACATTCACCTCATAGGTTTTCGTTTATCTTTCACACAACGACCCTGCGAAGTAAACCATTCTAGAGATGGTTATATCCCCAAGTTTAAAAATGAAGAGTAATTTTTTGACTAAAAAATCCTACAGATAATTGGGTTTTAATGAAAAATCAATTATCAGCCCGGATCGTTATGATGACAACTGGATTTTCTGGCTCAATATGGTCTCCGTTTCATCGATGCTAAGTTTATAATTCCGTGGGGCAGAGGACACCTTACCTTTGTCCAATTGAAAGTTTGAAGAACCGACACAACTGACTTGGATATCTGCGTGTCCGGTGGTCGAGTTCTCGCGAACGTTGGAAATTCATCCTTCCTCGAGGTCTCATGATGCGTACAAAACTTTTGGGGACAAAGGAAAGAGAATCAAAGAGTAAAAGTGTTAAAAAAATTCTTGTTTTCACGAATTTTCTCCCGGAAATTGTCACTACTCATTCCGACACGCTGTAACTCTTTTGCCATGCGTATAATGTGAAATTTTTTCGGAGTAAATTTTACTTACGTAAGATATCATTGGAATATTGAAAGCCGCGGCCATTCTTCCCTCGTGCACACAAGTCTCCTGGGGTCCGATGTATGCACTGACGTTTCTCGTCCAGAGATCAGCTGTCATCAATATACTGGTCTCTTCCTCGCCGTAAGTTTCGGCAATTAAGAAATCGAGCCTGTGGCCACGTTTGCCCAGCTCACCGATGTTAACCTTTGCCCAGTAACAACGCTTGAAGAACCTCCCGAATTTCATATGCTCATGAAAATAATGACATTATAGGACGGCTCACCTCTTCAATGGCGAGTGTCAGCGCGCCGGATATCCGGAAACCCGGTCGCTGATACTCCAGATCACCGGGACGTCTCTTCGAGCCCGTTATATAGCCAAGGGTAAAGGTGTCCGCATTGGCGGGCTTTTTGAGCAATACGTGGACGGCGGTCAGAAAAAGACACACCTTTTCCAGGTTTGCCAGTGGCATGCTCGCGTTCTAATCACGATTAAAGTTATGTCGGGGCTTCTTTCAATATTGAAATAATCGACACCGTGTGTACTCTCGTGTGTTTCACGATTTGTCATTGAAACTCTTTTGATTATTCTTACACATGTATTTTGCGCCAAGATTCCTCCCCGAAAGATCCTCTCGTATCTGTCAGGATCCCTTATATCGTATAGAAAAATCCAAGCACGCACCGGAATCGTCTCCCCATCATCATTAATTATTCCAGGTGGCCTGTAAAACGGCATAAGCCTGAGTTATACCTGTCCAATGTTGCCCAGTGCCGGTACCTTTTGTTACCCATCGACGTTTACGAGCAACCGCTAATACCGTTAAACGATTTGTCGCTGCTACGACGCGACAGATGTTTTGGCGCGAAATAAACGACCGGTAGGCTGCTGCATTGTTGGAATGGTCATAAAGACGATTTCGTTGCTGCTACCCTTGTTGGTGCATATTATACGCTGACGAGCCGATCCCAGAACCCTTCGCATTAACGGAAAACCCACATTCAACCGTACATGTTGTTTCTTCGTGAGACATGAAAAAAAATGCCAGAAGTCCCCAAACATATCCTATGACGTACTTTTTGAAAAATCTATATTCATAGATTGGCTGGAAAGAAAATTTCCGGAACAAAATTTGTCTGATACCCTGACTTGACTTTTGGGAGGGGATGAGGGCGGTAGAAAAAAAAAAAATTATAGATCCGTAGGAGAATAACGGTTATTTTTAAGCTCTTTGCCTCGGTTGGCCGGATAGTGCGGAGTGTAATGGATCGAAGGTGTTGAGTGATTCTAGCCACGAGAGGCTTTATTCTTGTACGGTTATACCCCGCGATATCGTGTCGAGGTCGACGAAAAACCCTGCGGGAGATTGCGGCGCGTGCTTATATATGAGATTAATGTCCGCGAGAAGTCCACGATGATTGAATAGAGGTGGCCGATTACAGCTACGTTACAATTGAGGGGCTCTTAATGGGCAAATCTGGCTGTGCATCGCGGGTGTTCGAGAGCGATCGACATCGCCACTGGATCTCCCGTTGCGACCATCGATAACTTGCTACTTTCGAAATGCCCCCTGAACGCGCACTGCTTTGCCTATTGGGAATCAACACGGAGGCGGGGCCTATCCAATATGGCCTCTTCTCTCCAGTTCGTTGCCAGTAGCCAGCTCTAGTTAGCATGGGGCAGCATAGGGAACAGTTGTAAACACTGGATTATCGCATATTTTTCGGCAAAATGGGATTTTTGTAGTAAGATTTGACAATGGGGCTTATTAGCGTTGAGGATTATGCGTGGATAGAATCCACTGCGCAAATTGGATACGGATCAAGTGATTATCGCCATAAGGATTACAATGAACCTACATGACATCCCATGCTTAACCTCAAAATCTTTCAAAAAATTCCCGTCACTTTTTGGCTAAATAAATGCGTTCGAACAATAAATTATTAGTTAAAATATCAAGCTATCACATGAAAAATGTTTTATGTATAAATTATTGTCCATATTTCATAAGTTATGAAATTGAAAGTCACGTCGCTTGTGTTTACACGACATAACTAAAACGATTATTCATATTCTGCGTGTGATGAAAATCTCATGCCCTCGCATCAAATATCGACTATGTCTTCTCGATCTTTATTTATGATTTATTTCTTGTAATAAAGCAGCAGATTTTTAATTATTGTTAAAAAGTGACAAATTCGCATGGTAATCAATGGTAATCATTAGGCAGCAACTGGAGAGAAGTACTTGGAAATTTGGCCGCCAGAGGTCAGGGTGACATTTGTGAGTTCCCAATATAGGACACGGAGCGATCTCAGCTCACTTGGACAAATGATTGTTCAACCAACTCACGCGATTACCCTTTTTTTTCCCTCTCGTCCCAAACTTTCCCCTCTTCCGATTCAACTTCATCCCTATCATGGATTCTTCCTCACGCAGAACTTTCCTGCGCGAGATGCCTTTCTTTCGGTCTTTCAATGAATTCGCGCAGATATTAAAGCGATCGGAAACGTCGATATTGAGTTCAGGAATAATTTTTCTTTTCCCCGGCAACAATCCTCACCAAAACCTTCTACCTCATTACCCACCCTTGGTAGTGTCCCGTTTAGCTCGCGTGGAGACAAAAAAGGCTGCTGCAACGTTGGATACACAAGTCCTATGATCATTTATAGAATTTCTTCGCGAGTCAGAAGCTTTCCCTCAGTGAGTTTAATAAAAAAAAAAAAAGCCACGAGTAGGGTGACTGAACCAGTGAATGAACACCTACCAGTGAATGAACAGGCTTAGTATTTTAATTAAACGGCAGAGATATGATTCTATTATTATGAAGAATTTTGTATTCATAATGAAGTGAAAATTATGAGAAAACATCTAGTAGCGATATTATTTGACGCTGTGAAAGATTTGCGATGCTATGGATTTTTTTTCGTACTTGGGGCGCATATTCATAAGAGACAGCCATGTTGTTATAACCATCTGACTGTGCATCGAATACCAGAATATTCCATATCACCTCGATAAATCTTTTTAAAAGATATGCAATAATTTTTTCAACGTTATACATTGCCAAGCTTCAATTATATTAATGAATTTTTGGTCAAAAACCCAATATTGTTTGCGATACATGGCCGTTTATTCACTGGTCCAGCTTTTTAACCTATTTCCAGTGATTGAACGAGAGCGTTGAAAAGGCTTTTCATAACCTCAAAACGCACGAGTATGCGTACGCATCTCTGGTTCCATCGTACGTTCATTCACTGGAAAGATAAGAGTTCATTCATTGGAATTTTTGTTCATTCACTGGGAAATTGGTAGTTTCGTTCATTATAATTTCTTTTTACAAAATCCTTGCGAACAGAGGGCACTTCGAATATTTTTTTTTATATTCTGTGAACATTGTTCTATAAAATCTAATTAGCTCATAAAGAAATTCGTAATAAGTTAAATTATACGGCTTTATCGAAATAGAAAAAAGGCTTATGCGTTCATTCACTGGTTCAGTCACCCTATACCGTTTCCGGCACGAAAACTGTTCCCGTCCGTTCGGCAAAGCTCTCGGAAAGTACTACGTGTACGATCGAGGGGAAAACGAGCGATACGAATCCAGCGTCTGGGTAAAATAAAAATGTTTGTTTCATTTTTTTTTTTTATCTGGTTATCCAACCAACGGACTGGGCTCGTTGAAAATATACATCGGTTGACTTCGCGGGGGTTACGCGAGTTCGCAAGTTTTTTTTTCGACTGGATATATTATACGGGTTTGACACGTAGTACACTGAACCGAGAATTTCTTTATGCAGATGCCGCCAATCCGATACGAATGTAACACTCCTCCCCGTTCTTTTGGGAACGCGTTCGCGCGTGGGTGTATAAATCGGCTCTTCGACATATATATATATACACACACGGTATATCGAACTCTGCACAATAAGCTTAGGGGTGGGGTTGTCACACGATGGTGGCGTCTGGTAATTGGGGAAAGAACGTGCTCGAATTGAATATATTTTTGCTTCGCATTTGAATCGCGAGAGTACGGCGCGGGGAGGATGAGGGACGCGCGACAGATCGTTACGATATCACGAAAGGATTTCGGTTGGACATGCGGGTCATGAGTTGGTTGCCCTCTGCAGCGAATGATGGACGATAGCGATAAGCTCTTGACGTGTCAACCCGCAGGCTAATGACAATCATGGAATTTTATATGTTGTTCCCTGGTTGTGGGGGAAGCAATCGCGGTCGTTTAACTCACTTGAGCGCGCGCGAGACACCGCGAAGTATTCAAATTTCACTGTCGCCATCAACAGGTGACCCACTTTTGGGCCACTGGGACTTGCAACAAAATGAGGGGAAAAAAAGTTCCCGATAGATCTCCTAACGAATCAAATTCATTTGTTTTTGGATTATAATGATATGGTACCGAAGAAAAGAGAGCGCGATCGTGCGATGCCTTTCGACTTTGCTACGGGGACTTTGAAGACTTATCGCAAAAATGTGGTTGCGATAAGCCGAAAGTGGCTCGGTGCTGCCCGAGTCATGTGATAAACAAGCAAATATTTTTCCATCACCAAGGTTTCTGCGACGACACCACAAGCGTGGAAAACAATCACGTACACATTCGCATGTCCCACAAAAATGCGGACAACTCTCGAGTGACATAGTATCTCTGTCCCATCATTATTTTTTTTATCCTTTTGAAGAATTTCTGCATCTTGCTGATGGTCGTTAAGAGCCTCTATTGTGCATAATGATTCATCGCTCGAGCCTGCGCAAGACGATATATGAACGATACTTGGACACACATAAGGGAGCTTTCCAGTGTGACAGCCCGAAAAATCGCTGTTTTTCGCGATTTTTTTTTTTAAAGAAAAAATAATCTAATCGGTCTGGTTTTTTTTTTGTATATTAATTGGGTATTGAAGAATACAAAACAATTTTTTAAAGATCGATTTATTTATTAATTAATATCTATAAAAATGATGAAACAATTGTTGCAGAAAATGCACTTGGATGTGGTGTCCACGTTGGGGGTTACAATTTTGATTTGAAACAAAAAACACAAAAAGATTATTGATCGGTATATAATTGGCTTTCGTGCTATGGAGGCTTTTTTTTTTTTTTTTTTTTTTTGCAAAAATGGCGCCGGTTTGAACAAAAAGTATCGATTTTAGCATTTTTTTTGGCAGTTTTTTTTACAAAAAAAATAGGAAGATGTCAAAAAAAAAAAAAAGCTTCCATAGCACGATAAACAATGACGTTAAGAATATTGTGTAAAAAATTCAACTCGATAGCTTTAAAACTCTGCCCTCCAGGTTGGACACCGTTTTAAAAAATGCTGTTTCGAGAAAAACGCGTTCAAAGTTTCAAGTGAGGAAGTGACGGCCGACGCGGCAGCTGTAGCGCTCCGTTCCCTTCTTCCAAGAAATGCTGTACAGTAACCGAAATAATCTGAATTTCGGCATGAAAATTTCAGGGAATATTCGGAAGAGTGTATACTATTCGATAAAGCAAAAAAAAAAAAAATCGATTTTTTGAAAATTTCACACTGGAAAGCTCCCATAATATGCAATGGATACACAATCTTTGATCCATTTAGGCCACTGTGTCAATCGACCCGAAGAATGTTCCTAGTTTTCGCCGGTGATATAAAAAAAAAAAAACAAGACGAGGACAGTCATGGGAGCCTCACCGCTTCGAGAACCGATCGACCTGGTGCACGCGCAACGTGCGAGACTTGTCAACGGAACGTCACTTTCTCTTTCCCAAACGAAATAGGCACGTCCGTGCGTCTCCCCCCCGAGCGATCAAGCGCGAGTATGTATACATGTCTATGTTACATACTCGCTCATATACTGGACGCCTTGTTCTTGGGTGATTCGATCAACGGTGCATGCGTAAGCGGAAAATCAAAAACTCTCTCGGCTCAATGTAACTTTTGGAAGTTTTTTTTTTTATTTTTATTTTTTTATTAATTTATGTCCTCACGCTTTCTTCCCTTTCGGGGTTTTCAAGACGGCGCTCCTTCCCTCACCTCCCTTTCCGTCCTTCCCTCACATCCACCTCCACCCTGGGTATCTGGTCCGGGTCAGTAACCAGACACCCAGGGCCCGTGCGGCCGCAGCCGACTTCCTATTCTGTAGCGCATTCACCATGGCACGCGTATTAGCACGTATCATGGGCCCCGGGAAACTGCGGAAAACCTGGGCCACTATACAGTCGGTCCCGTGCTCGCCTCACGGCGTCGGAGCTACGTCACATCTTGACAGGAGAACGTAAACATGGACTACAGCTATATATATATATATATGTGACACACACCAGTAAATGTACTTGTGTATGTCCCATACATATATCTGGAGCTAGTCACGCCCATATTTTATTTTCTCCTGACAAGATTACGACACCGGGAATCGAACCCGGGACCTCCCGAGGCTCTGGCTAAGAGGCCAGCACGCTAGCCACCAGACCAAAGCCCCGGTTTAACTTTTTTGGAAGTTTTCGTGGAAGTTTGGGGAGCTTTGGCTTTGAATCGTCGTTCCAACGAATTCAGAACTCTGCAGTATCCGATTTTTCGTGGATTTTACGCGATCGTTCTATGTCATAAAGTCGGGGCCCTAATCGATTTGAGAAATTTTATCCCGGAATACGATAAATATGATTAAATGACCTAATTCAAAAGAGGCTTCAAGATAATAATCATTTGTCCATTTTTGCATCGTACTTTTTG
The DNA here is from genome assembly GCA_963564615.1 of Rhorus exstirpatorius. NCBI lineage: Eukaryota > Metazoa > Arthropoda > Insecta > Hymenoptera > Ichneumonidae > Rhorus > Rhorus exstirpatorius. The sequence goes on along the minus strand of OY751316.1, from coordinate 34,864,660 downwards.
GGATCGGAAACGAAAATTTAGAGAGTTCTTGATTTTTATTCGATCGGGAATATCGAGAGTGTTTTTTTTTTCCTCGGGTGGTCGGAGTGAAATATTTCGATGCGACAAATCTACCGAAAAATCGACGACAAAGTCGACTGTAAAAAAAGTGAACGAAGCAACGAAGAGATATTTTGAGGAAAGTTATTCAAAGTTATCTCGTCAGCAAATTTATATTATCCGTTAAATTAATTACGTTATCATCGTTCTCACTATCAATCCCTTATTCGCCAGCATTGGACATTGTATAATCAACGCCACTACGCTCATTTCTATTTATAAATTTATAGCTCTCTCTCTCTGGACCAATAAGTCTCGCGGGTGCACGAGTGCATGAAAATGTAAATCGATTTGGTTTTTCGGGGGGTACGTAATTCGCGAATTTTCCGACACACGCACACGCGGGAATTGAAGATATTTCAGGAATTCGTTCATCCCCTTTCGCGCATTTCATAGGTTCGCAGGACATTTAATAACGCTGAGAGGAACGTCGCTGTGTCCCTCGTACATTTGGGCAAACGTTTCTTTCGATCGAGTTAACCGGCAGCAAGCCGAGGATAAGGCAACTTTACTCGAGAGTTCCATTAAAACGAGCAAAGACACTCTTCGCAAATTGTCCAACAACCGTTGCAAAGAATTTCATTGACAATCAACTTGAAAGATCAATATATTTGACGTTAGAACATCAAATTATTATATAACCGACCAGTCTGTTTGTTGGGATTCGGATTTTTTCAATCTTGCCATCGGCACTTACCCCTCTCGATCGGCTAATCTTCTGCCACGATGTCGTTTTGAAGCTTGAAAAATGCTTTTTTTTTTTTGCTCTTCTCAAACTTACATGCGAAATCTCATTTCACGCTTTAGCGTCAATGAAACAATAAACGTCGCGTTGTTCGTGCGGAATTTTTTTTTTTCTATTTGAATTTCCTAATTCGTATATAAATCACGTCGATCGACGGAGATTTTTTTTTTTTTTCAACGTTTCGGATAGCTCGGTGGTTCCCTACGGTGCGATAAATGTAACGGTCGTCAAAATGACTGAAGAATGTCGAAGGGAATTAGTATGCGCGTGCGGTTGTCACACGCGCTCGAGTATCTCGGGAAGGGAAGCCAACGGTCGTCGGTTGACCAACACTTGGCGCGACTAGTAGTCGAAGGCGTGCACGGCCAGACTGAGAGTTCTCATTGTCGCTACATTCGAGTCTGCTGTCACCGCGGGAACAACGTATATATAATGTACCGAGCGGGGAGTTTTTTTTTTTTTTTTTCGTAAAGGTCTTCGACTCCCGTCGTCACCGTCGTCGTCATCGTCGTTGTCATTATCGTCGTTGCCGTCGTCGTCGTTGATGATGGCAGTCGTTATCCTCCGCTCGCTTTTTCGTAATCGTACTTTGTGCGGAGCAGAGGACCACCCATGGCTCAAATGGCAACGGGACGCTATCGATACACCCTAGCGCTATTCTGCTCTCTTTCGCATTCGAAGTTTCCACTCTCTTATGCTCATTGCTTCTTCTTCGAGTCGGGGCATTTTTTTTTTTTTTTACAGATTTTCACGAAAGTCCAACCTTGCATGCCTCGTTACGTTCGGCGATGCGAGGTTTCTCGTGTTAAGGGAATCGCGAGGAAGCTAATTGAGGAGGAGTTTCAGGAGTGATGCATCAGGATGACACTTGAAGTTCGTTCTCAGTAAATTACCAATCATCAGTCCTGATTGAGTTTAGGAAATTTCAGGATCACGAATGCTAAAGACACGAAAGTCCAACATTTGCTTGTTACGTTTAGCAATCCAAGGTTTCTCGTGTTAGGGGAATCGTGAGGAAGGTAAATTGAGGAGTTTCAGGAGTGGTGCATTAGGGTGACACTTGAAGTTCGTTGTCCGTAAATTACCATTAGTTAGTCCTGATTGAATTTGAGAAATTTGAGGATCATGAATGCTTAAGACACGAAAGTTCAACGTTTGCTTGTTACGTTTAGCAATGCAAGGTTTCTCGTGTTAAGGGAATCGTGAGGAAGGTAATTGAGGAGTTTCAGGAGGGGTGCATCAGGATGACACTTGAATTTTATTCTTAGTAAATTACCAATAGTCAGTCCTGATTGAATTTGGGAAATTTGAGGATCACGAATGCTAAAGACACGAAAGTTCAACATTTCCTTGTTACGTTTAACAATCCAAGGTTTCTCGTGTTAGGGGACTCGCGAGGAAGCTAATTGAGTAGGAGTTTCAGGAGTGATGCATCAAGATGACACTTGAATTTCGTTCTGAGTAAATTACCAATAGTCAGTCCTGATTGAGTTTAGGAAATTTGAGGATCATGAATGCTAATGACACGAAAGTCCAACATTTCCTTGTTATGTTTAGCAATGCAAGGTTTCTCGTGTTAGGGGACTCGTGAGGAAGCTAATTGAGTAGGAGTTTCAGGAGTGATGCATCAGGATGACACTTGAAGTTCGTTGTACGTAAATTACCATTAGTCAGTTCTGATTGAATTTAAGAAATCTGAGGATCATGAATGCTCAAGACACAAAAGTCCAACATTTTCTTGTCAATTAAGTTTAGCGATGAAAGGTTTCTCGTGTCAGGGGAATCGTGAGGAAGCTAATTGAGGAGAAGTTTCAGGAATGATGCATCAGGATGACACTTGAATTTCGTTCTCAGTAAATTACCAATAGTCAGTCCTGATTGAATTTAGGAAATTTGAGGATCATAAATGCTAATGACACGAAAGTCCAACATTTCCTTGTTACGTTTAGCAATGCAAGGTTTCTCGTGTTAAGGGAATCGCGAGGAAGGTAATTGAGGAGTTTCAGGAGTGATACATCAGGATGACACTTGAATTTCGTTCTCAGTAAATTACCAATAGTCAGTCCTGATTGAATTTGGAAAATTTGAGGATCACGAATGCTCAAGACACGAAAGTCCAACATTTCCTTGTTACGTTTAACAATCCAAGGTTTCTAGCATTATGGGGACTCTTGAGGAAGGTAATTGAGGAAAATTTTCAGTAGTGGTGCAACAGGACGGCTTTTGGGGTTTTTTCTCGATAAATTGGCGTTAGTCAGTCTTGATTGACTGTATTTAGAAAATTGGAGCATCACAAATCCTGGGAATTGGAAGCAAACTACTGGGGAAACGGTAATCGAATTGTTCTTCCTCAGCCTTGTCTGCAGGAATCATTGCGAAAGTGTGATTGGGAACAAGGAAAGTGCAAGTGCTTCATCATGCATCTTCGAACTTTCCTTCTCAACTTGATGGTTTTACGATGAACGAAGTGTTATCCATAAATCCTTGATCGAATTTCGCAGCGATTCAGCTCCCAAACACTTTGAGTCGAGTGGCCGACATATTGATGGAACTCACCGTACACGTATTAGAACTTACTTGGCAAATTTAGGGACAATTTACGAAAATTCATTTATTTCGCAACTTCTTGGTGCGATCACACACGTGTTTTGTGGTAAATTCAAGTTACAAAAAAGATCGCAACACCGATAGATAGCCCATTGCAGTTTTCAAGACCTGTATCAATGATTATTATCGTCGTCGAGATCAATGATCATCAAGGGCTACTCATTTTAAACATGTAAATATGCAAAAGTATCCTTCAATGAGGACGCGAGCATGTGCGCAAATTTACCTCTGTCAGAGTGCTGAGACAAAATATGCCGAATTTTCCCGCTGTCAAACAGAGCGGTTTTTGCGATCTTGCCATGCAAATTACAATCACGCGTGCCTTCTTCGTTGGCATGTTGTACCAATCGCAATCGTAGAACGCGTTGCAAACGTTGAGGCTCTGGCGAATGCGGAAAGGTGTGTGCGGAGAACAAGATTTTATAAAACGATTTTATAAAAAGATTTTACAAAATGTTTGGCTTGAGTCAACGGATTTTACGAGTATACCTCGGTGATGAGGCTCTCCCCGACTGTACAGTGAGCGTAAAGAACAAGCAGAACGAGGAATGCGAACGTGATGAAAGTTCCTAGCTCGGCATTTTGTCCTTTCGCAAAATTCTACAAGGATGGTCGAAATTTTTTTTTTTAACTTTGAACGAACAAGCGCGCGTCATTGAAGCGAGGGCAAACTGGAGCAAGTGATTTATGCAGATCGAAAATAATTTTTCCAAACGATATATAGGATAAGGGTGAACGGAACGCGGTTTGCCATATTCGCGAGAGCGTTGAAAGAAAGCGGGAGAAGAAATCGGTATTGAAAATCCTGAATTTTTTTTATAATTCCATTCGGATCGTAACGAGCATTTTACGAAAAAAATTGGCTCATGCATCAGCGCAGCCTTCATAGCCAAGTAAATTTATTATTATTAATAATAACAATGAATAATATTATTATTATTAACAATAAGTAATATTATTATTATTAACAATAAATTAAATTGTTATTATCTATAATAACAATAAATGAATTGATTAATATTAATAATATCAAAAAATAAAATTATTATTGTTAATTATAACAATAAACAATATCATTATTAATAACAATAAATAATATTATTATTATTAATAAGAAATAAAGTTATTATAAATTATAACAATAAACAAATTTATTATTATTATATAAATAATGATTCTTTCCTTCATTATTCAAAATTGCCGAAATATTACGACTTTAATTTAAATATAGAAAAAGAAGATTATACGAATAAAATGAACAAAAAAACGAACCGTTAAAACCTGGTAGCCCAAGATACAGACGAGCGAAGTTGCGCCGATCAAATGTCCCAGAAGCGTTTCGCTAAAAGCCTCTTGTACAATGCTCCCCATTCTGAAATGACAAAAAAATTCATTCGAATCAATAGTCTATAATATACACCTCCTCTTGTAAAGAAGCCAAAGATCGAGGATTTTTCTCGCCCATATATCTCACCGTAGCAGTCTATTGTGATCCTTGACGATACGGCGAAGTTCATCGTCGCAAAAATCCTCATTGCTGTTCATTTTACTTATTCGCATTGCCAATACGGACATTTGTCCGCAAATATGAAAAACAAGGGTAACCATCAGACAGTCCGCGGCGCTCTGTCCAAAACCGCTGACAAATACAAATGGCAATTGCGAGAGATAAGTCAGTACGTAAGTTTGGCTATCCTCGATTTTGTAAAAAACGTAAAATCGATAGGGCAACTCGTAGATCACCGTGGCATTCTCATGACGAACGATCTCCAATGATTCTGCGAATAAAGATTTTACTCAAAAAAAAAAAAAAAAAAAAAAATATGAATTTCGCATCGTGATCGTTATACTGACCTTCCGGAGGTTTCGACGAGAGTGGCTTGACGTAATACGACGTTGCTGTGAGAACAACGAAAGCCGAGAGAAGCTTAACGAATAATTTTGATCTCTTGTTGTATTTTATAAAAGCTCGTCTCTCCTCCGTGGACCTGTAATTCCCAGCATCGAAATCTTTCATGACTTCGTCGATGACCGTGCCGAGTCGTTTGTTGTAACGACGCAACATCGCCATGCGTATGAGTATCTGCGAGAATGCCATGTTCTCCGTGAGATTCATTATAACGTGTTCGAGATCACCGATAAAGAGAACAAGATCGAGATATTCCGTCATCATGTGATAAACGAAGTAGCCAAAGTTTATGAAAAAGCAAATTTCACTTGGTCCCTTTGGCCAGATACCCAGAGTCGTTAAGAGCCATTTGTTCCATGATATGACCCTCGCTGCTTGGTCAAATTCTTTTTGTTCCTGTATATCCATGTTTAGTCGTGTTGGAACGTTAATATAAATATATTCATATATATATTTATATATATAATATATAATATTATAATAATATTATAATTATATAATATAAATTATATATATTATATATATAAATTATATGTATATTATATATATATTATTATATTATATATATATATAAATATTATATATAATTATATATATATATGAATATATTTTTACAATGGCTCTTTTGAGGCAGGCATTCTTCGTTTCATTATATTTTTCAAAATTATCAATTATTTTCATGAAACTATAGCCAGTTTAAATGATCATGTACGTTCAGGTTTTTTAAACTCTATAATTATCTACTAAATCCTCGTCCAATCGATTATATCCATATCTTCAAATTGACAAAAAATATTCGAGTTTGTTTCTATTGTTTTTTTTTTCATCATGAAGTTCAGTAAAAATGATAAACTGATGATAAATGATTGAATGAAAATTAGTTTCATGTCATAATAGACAATACAGGATCACTTTGACAAAATAAACGAAGAATATCCGCTTCAAAGTATAAAGTGTGTCCAACTCTGTGTTTTCTCACTATAGCAAGGTTCGTCATATTCGGACAAGACTTGCAAGCGTTGTACTATTCGCGACCGATTGCATGAACTTGAATGGAAAAGGTTTTTTTTATTTTTTTATTTTCTCCTCAGAGACGGAAGCATTTCCTCCTGCATATGTTATAGCGAGAGAGTTTCCCCCCCTGTGCACACCAGATGGGTGCATGCATAATCAATGTCACTTACATATTGCCTCGGGGATAAATTTTCTGGGTAACTCGGAGTTTCCTGATTGCTCATATCATTATTTCTTTTTTTTTTGTTCGAGCATACGCGGACGTGACATTACATCCGGTATTGTCTATACCTATATTACGCGATCCAGGAATAGCAGCGCGATCAGGATTTTAGTCTTGCATTATAATCCGGGGAGAATGATGTGGCTTTATCGATTTTGAAATGCATTCTCGATAAGCGTACGCGATGAATGTATTATTTGAAAAGTTGCATTCGAATCGGCTGAACTTGGCTCATACACTGTATTTTATATCCCCCTCCTCTAAGTATACGGTGCATCTTCGGAAAATAATAAAATGGCTGACGCCATCGAGAGATACTAACTTTTTCCTCGCCGCTGTTCAAAGCCACTCATTTCGAAAAGTCCACGTCTACGCTGCAAAGTAATATTTTCGATATAGCCATCAGGGATATGAAACTTTGTCGGAATAAAAATTACTGTCGCCTTTGTCTTTCAAATACATATAACGAAAGCTTGCATCTTCATCGATGGCTGACGCCATCGAGAGATACAAACTTTTTTCTCGCCGCTGTTCAAAACTACTCATTTCGAAAAGTCCACGTCTACGCTGCAAAGTAATATTTTCGATATAGTCATCGAGGATATGAAACTTTGTCGGAATAAAAATTACTATCGCCTTTGTCTTTCATGTACATATAACGAAAGCTTGCATCTTCATCGACGGCTGACGTCATCGAGAGATACAAACTTTTTCCTCGCCGCTGTTCAAAGCCACTCATTTCGAAAAGTCCACGTCAACGCTGCAAAGTAATATCTTCGATATAGTCATCGGGGATATGAAACTTTGTCGGAATAAAAATTACTGTCGCCTTTGTCTTTCAAATACATATAACGAAAGCTTGCATCTTCATCGACGGCTAATGCCATCGAGAGATGCAAACTTTTTCCTCGCCGCCGTCCAAAGCCACTCATTTCGAAAAGTCCACGTCTACGCTGCAAAGTAATATTTTCGATATAGTCATCGGGGATATGAAACTTTGTCGGAATAAAAATTACTGTCGCCTTTGTCTTTCAAATACATATAACGAAAGCTTGCATCTTCATCGACGGCTGACGTCATCGAGAGATACAAACTTTTTTCTCGCTGCTGTTCAAAGCCACTCATTTCGAAAAGTCCACGTCTACGCTGCAAAGTAATATCTTCGATATAGTCATCGGGGATATGAAACTTTGTTGGGAATAAAAATTACTGCCAGCCTTGTTTTTCATATACAATCGAGAATTTGTATCCGTATCTATTATTATTCTCGAAAAAACTATCATGGCGCTCGACGAATCGCATTTTTCTCCCGAGAGCCAGTCGATCATACATCCCTCGTAGCTTTGCATGATAAAAATTGCTGTCGGTGCGTTCGGTGAAAGAAATTGCTGATGGGGAAACTCGAATATTTTTCAAAATATAAATCGACATTCAAGAACCTTCGGATCGCAGATTTAGGAAGTGAAAAAAAAAAATGTTATTCTGCGCGCAAGAGTCAATTTCTCGAGGAATATTCCATTTACGCGCCTGGGCTGCTCACCGGCGGACACGCTCATCGTTGCGACATGTGAGTACGCTTGCGCGCATAGTTTCGGGCATTTCCGAGTTTTTTTTTTTTGTGCGCCGACTGATCAAACGAAAAGACGGATTTTCCGATGCAATTTTTCGCATCGATAATCACGAACATAAAAGGACTACCCTGAACGCCAGGGATTCTCCTAGCGCTGCGATAAGATAATGCAGAGTGTAACGTTGGCGAAGCGTCGGCGGTATTGCTGAAACAAGACGCGTACTCGAATCCGGAAGCCTAAAGATTAAACATTTTCAGAGCAGTTGAAAATCCGAAGGGAAGCTCAATGATCGTTTAGTTTCCTAAATTAGAAATATTAATTATAAAATCGAGAAAATATCAAGCTCGCGTATCTTCGAGGCCTCGCTGCATCACCGCTAGGGGGATAATTCGATGTCCATAGATGATGAGAATTGTCTTTCGCAACATTTTAATTTTCCTTAACAGTTATGCGCTGTAATCGCAAAAAAAAACCTTTCATGACGATTTCACTCTTTCACGCGAATTTTTCATTTTGGTTTCAATGTCCAAAGGTCGGCTGTACATCAACCATATCGCAGGATACCGTGAGTGCTTTTTTTAAAAAAAAAAGCACAAGCACACAGAGACTCTCAAAAGTGTATCATCATAAAATTTTATTCTTAATTAAGTTATGGAACTTCACGATTAATCACAGTGAGTAAAACATTCTTGAACATTCTTCATTACAGTTACATTACGTGCTTTTCAAAGTTAAACGGACAAGGATGTCTGAAAAAAAAAAATAAAACAAAATAAAACAAAATAACGAAAAGATACTTATTTTCGATTGATCAGTCGTGGTTCGATGAGCTGAGCAAAATTAAATTCAGCCGTATCGCTTTTGTCATTTTCGTCCTCGTCTTCCTGAAGGGAAAACTTTCCGGACGGTCCTTTTATCTCAGCCTGTCCTCCTGCAATGGATAAGAGCACGATTTATCATTCTCCATGAAAAAAAAAAAAACAAAAAAAATTCCCGCAAATACAAATATGTCTGAAAATCGTAAGGAGTATCTAAGCGAAATAACATACTGAGAATTTGAAACGTATAGAGCTGTTTCTTGGGACACCAGGCCAAAGTTTTTGCGACGATGTATCCGGATACTTCAGGCGTGTATCCACTTCCCATTCGTAGTACCTGCAAGTAGTACAGATCTTCGATTATTTTGCGTCCCGATTCACAGTAATAAAAAAAAAAAAAAGTAATCAACGAAGCTCGCGTAATTTTATATGAAAATTACTGCAAACGAAGAGAACGCGAAGCTCGTGTGAAAAATTTGAATGCGATTCGAAAAAAAAAAAATCTCAAAAAAGTAATTAAAAAAAAAAAGGGTATGGCAAAAGTATGAAAATATTTTTAAGGAGGTTGGTCACCTCCGTGCGGGAGGGGAAAATCGGGAAACGGTCGCTTGTGCGCGGGTTTCCGGGTGGGCAGCGCGAGAGAGAGAGAGAAGTCCGCGTCACAAGGTCCCGAGCTAATACAACGAGTGCTGTTTTATTTTTAGAATTTCTTAACAACATTTCGCCCTTTGCGACCTTTTTCCCAAAGATGCGATGATTATATGGATCCATTTTCATTAAATTCTCATCATTTTTAACGTTGTTACGAAGTATTTCATGAGATACGTACGATTTGTCTATGGTCGCCCGTGTATAAGAGTACAATTTCAACAATTAATTACAGGAAAACTATGCAGAGGAATGACTTGAAATTTTGCACAGAGTCGTTATACCTATTAGCGAGTATCCTCGATAAATTTTAACGAATTATTATCATTATGCGTTAGGTGACCAACCTCCTTAACCCTAGAACGACAAACTTATTTTTTCTACCTTGAAACGCCAGACTGGGGTGAATATTCACCCCGCGCGTTTCTTGTTCGTAAAATCGTTCCGAGAGCAGTAATGAGACTTTTATAAATACATGGATTTCTTCGTTTTTTTTTTCACACGGAAGAGAATGATAAAGACCAAATTCAATTTTATTGAAGTTTAGTTGGTGAAAAATCGATTTGAATACCTAAAGGTGCGAAAAAAAAACGGCCAGAAAGTTCGCCTGAGCCAGTTTGCCTGCATGGTTGTTACGCATTATTGACTCAGAAATTCCCTGACTTTTCCAGGTTTTGCAAATATTCCAGGGAGATTAGGGTCAAATAAAAAATTTTAAAAAATCTGAAATACAAAAAATAACTTAAGCACTGTAAAGTAAAAATAAATACATTAAAAGCGAATACCGAGCCTGTTCTTTGTTATAAATGGAAATTTTTATATCGGTGCCGATAAATGAAAAATAAATATAAACACTTATATCTGCAATAATAATTGTGTAATTGTGCATCGACAAATCGAATGCAGAAGCGTAGCTTCAGAGCTTTGGAGTAAATTAGTTTTAAGTTTTTGAAATTTTCATTGTTTGGCACTGACGTAACTTTTGTCGTATATATAATAAAGAATAATATAAATATTAAAAATATACAAAAATATTTATTTTTATACTTTTCAGTTTTTTTTTTTCAAGTTGGTTTCATTTTTCGTAATTCGGGCAAAAAGTAAGTTCTGTAAAAATTCCAGAGAATTTTCTAAATTCCCTGACTTTTCCCTGATTATTCCACAGGAGAAAAGAAATTCCCTGAGTTTTCCCGATTTTTCATATTCGTAACAATCCTGGGCCTGGGGTGGATATCCACCCCGGTCTGTCGTTCCAGGATTAAGAGAAACGAATTATGCCTTTTTATTGTCTAAAATGAAAAATAAAATAAATCAATCGCAAAAATAATTGGGAGTATAAATGAAATTTTTTTATTTCAAAATCTGGTAGTTTAGGAAAAAACGTTTAGTACGTATTTTTAATTTTTTTATTTGAATCAAAATTGCCGTTAATATAACAAATTTAAAAATATAACATTATGACGTCACACATGTTACGCTATATCTATATATATCAAAATCCGTGAAATTAAATTGCCTATAACCCATTATTTTTACTTACTCTACATTATGCGCCCCAATGATTGAAAAAAAAAAAAAAAATTTCACTCATACTCCTAATTCGTCATTGCAAGAGTTTCGTTAAAATTGGCAAAAGTGACTTACTTTGAATGCAATTACGTCGTTGATTTCCGTCGCTGATTCGAGACACGGATATTCTTCCGGTTTAACGTTCGAATACGAGCTCTGCTGATCGATAATCTGGGCAATATTATTGACGCTACCGCACGCTGAGCTTAGCAACGAAGGCGTGTCGTTCGGTGGAATCGACGATTGTATCGTATCGTCGTTTTCCGTCTGTAGATCGGAGCCATTGACATTTCCGTACTTGGCTTTTTTGTTAACGAACGTGATCGGCGACGAGCAATTTCTCAATGCCAGGAGGGACGAAAGATCGTTGAGGCCCTTTGAGGTCTTGAATGGCAAGGAATTCGCGCTCGGATTGATCTTGGGACTCGGATCGGTCAAACTTTTCGTCGCATTATCGGTCGCGCTGGCATTTCCGTTGTCCGCGCTGTCAAAACGGATATGCTTACCGCACGGCAGAGTGTACGAATCTACAATCTTTGGTTTATTAAAATTTGTCTTTTTGTGATGATCAATGAGCTCGTAGAGCGACGTTTCGGCTTGTTTCGATATTTTCTTACGTCGAATTCTTTTACGCTTGTGCGTCGAGGCGGTCGCGTTAGGCTCGAAAGCGCTAAAGTTCAGACCGATGCTCGTGCGCGAGCGATTCGCGTCTTTATCCTTCGAATCGGAACTGCTCTCGATCTCCGTCATATCCAAAATACTGTGATACATTGTGGCGTCGGGCTTACCGACATCTAAACAAACAACAGACAAGGCGACGATGAATTTTTGTTTTTTTTTTTATTCCATATTTTTTTCGTTGAAATTTTTTTTTTTTTTTTACATAGACGGATCGGATTTAAACGCACTGGCTACTGAACTATTGGGGGTTTGATGCTCGCTGTGCGGTACACTGAGATTCTCGTGCTTCGTTTTGTGCTGATACGGCGCAGCTTCGTCCGTCGTCGATATGTCCCGAACAAAACCGTTCTCCATGTCGGACGACGGCATCGACATCGCCGATGCATTTCCACTCGCGTTACTTATGCCCGATCCAGGTTCAACCCTGTAAAGGCAATTTTTTGCTTTGTGAACGTCAATTTTGTGCGATAAAAAGGCAAATCGTTCTTTTCAAAATTGATATCGAGGAAAACGGATAATTATTAACAGATTTGTTGGCTTATCGGGGATTCCGATGATAGTTTGAATTTTCTTGGAAATTGTAATCTTTTCTAAATGTCATTGTTCGCAGTTTTGGCAGAGATCGGGCTTTTTATATTCAGTAATCGCAGAGAGGAATAGGGGGGGGGGGGGGGGGGGGCTGAACTTGAGAAAAAATTTTTAAGAAAAATCCCAAATGAGCGATGACAAATATTAATAAAACAAATATAAGATACGATTTTTTTCTGGCGAATTAAAAAAAACAAAACACATTTTTCCAACTTTAAGCGTGGAGCTCTCCTCCCTTTACCAAAGAATGTTCTGGCTGTATAGTAATGCGGAAAGGATAGTGAATTTTTTAATACAAGCACTGTAATTTTTCTTTGATTCTATCGCGCTAGCCCAATGAGGTGAATATTTATTTTTTTTTCCCTCTTTTGTTGGAAAAATTCGTTATAATTAATCTTTCAATTTAAAAAAGCACCAAATTATAAATAAATGCTTATAATTTGTCAACATTGTGTACTTTTCAATATCTCCCTTTTGTATGAATTCATTCAATTTTTTTTTTACCATAGACCAAGCTTTGTAAAAATAAAATTGAACCATTCATTTGTCAATTTCAATGATAAAAATGGACAGTAGAAATTTACAATGTTTTTTCATTGAGTTTTTATATTAAACGATCATAGCTCCGAGATTGAGATAGCTAAAGATTTGTATTAGCTTCTTGACCCTTTGATTGAAAAACAAAATTCTGAATTTTAAAATAGTTGGCTATACTGATCCCGCATTGCATATCGAGTAGATCTATCATAAATTGTAATTCAGGCTGACTATCTGCGAGCCAGACATTATCAATAGATTCATCATTATCAATTAATTCGGGTCATTCAAATGAATTTTTTGATCAATAATGAGAATGTTGAACGAGTTGAATACACCAAATACCTAGAAGTTATTTTTGATTCCAGGGTCAGATGGGAGGAACATGTACAAAGTAATCTTAAACGCACCAGATATTTAATTTGTTTTAAAAAAACTCAATAAATTTGTGTATAAAAAAATTATTATCATGATTTATCATGCTCTGTTTAACGGTATTGCCTCGTATGGCATTATTGCTTGGGGAGATGCGTACAAAAATGTTTTAAGATCATTAATAATAATAATAATAAAAATAATAATTACGTTACAGAAAAAACTCATAAACCGTAATAACAATTATTTCACTGCACAGTATGAACAAGAGTATGAATTTCGTAATATTATACAAACTTTCCATTAGCCATTCTATTATAAAGACTTCCATGATATTTAAAAAAATTCTCGTAGTATTACGAGGAATAAGTAAATTACAGTACGCAAAATATCTGAAACTCTGACGAGAAAAAATGCCTACTTTGTAGCTCTATTAGATTTTAATAATTTATCGGTTGATCTAAAAAAATTGGCGTACGACGATAGGAAAAAATTGAGAAAAAATCTTGCACAATAATTTCATTAAACAGTATTATACAGCTGATTGTGCCTAAATAGGTATACAGATTACAGGTAACAGGTACACACTAGGCACTTAGTTGAGATGCAATACGGAGATAAACTAAATTATATTTTCGTTATTATGATTTTCCTTACTAATCGAATCTATGCAGAGGGGTCCAGTAACTATGTTGCTGGGTGTCTCATTGTCATTAAGATGCATTATATGTTATGTTATACCTATATATATCGACCATTCTCCACCAACTAAGCCACTTTTTTTTTATCCTCTCGGATCTATTCCATAATTGGTTATATAGTAGTACTACTCGAAGGTACTCTCTGTGAATTTTTTCAGATTTTTTAATTCACCAGTTTTGGATGTGGCCGTATATTACGGAAGATTAAAGTCGGACAAAAAAAATGTAAATACAAAAAAGTTATGTTTTTCCATGAACTATTTAATGCGATATATGTTATATTTTTGATGGCATCAAAAAGGCTATATTCAGTGGAAAAAAAATAGAAATTATTTTTTTCTATCAATGCGATAAGAACATATAAAAAAAATTGGCATCGTGGAACTCGACATTCTTGCCGAGTAGAAAAAATATTTTACAGAGGAAGGTGAATTAAAATATTTGTCTACTTAACAAGAATTGTGTACTTGGCAAGAATGTTAATGCAATAAATAAAAAAAAAAATTTTTTTTTAAATTTATTGCATTAAATGGTTCATGGAAAAACATAAATTTTTTGAATTTAGATTTTTTTTGTCCGACTTCAATCTTCCATGATATACGGGTTTAAAAGAGAAAAAAAAAACCATTTCCAAAACGTGTGAATTAAAAAAATTTGAAAAAATTCAGAGAGAGTACCTTCAAGTTAGTACTACTACATAACCAATTATGGAGCAGATCCGAGAAAAAAAAAAAAAAAAAAAAAGTGACAGAGTTGGTGGAAAATGGTCGATACATTGTATGGTTTAAATAAATAAATAAATGACAATGAGTTACTTTGCATGAATCACATTATTTCCATAAAGCTCATTGAGTTATCGTTATTAATTCGAGGTTTTATGAAATCTTGTGAATCGAGAAAATTTGCAAAAAGCGTGGTTTCCGTTATCCCGCCTTATTCTTCATACACGCGAACTCGTTGCTCTTCGCAAGTTTGTATCATTTTACTTTTTTTTTTGACCTTGACACCCCCCATTTCCCATATCGCACAAAAACTTTATTCTTTCGAAAATCGATTATCCGGCGAAACAATTGTCATTTATTCCGAAACTTTCGAATTCCCAAAGTTCATATATTTACATACATACATACATCCAAGTCCGTAAGGATTCGCCGAATCAAATGTAAACAGCAAAAAGGAAGACGGAATTAACAAAGTAAGACTTTCATGTGAAATTAAACTCGTTTAGGATTTTTTTTTCCCTACAACGCGAATTTTGGCAACGTTTTTTGCGATTAAATCGGTTGTAAGACATGAAAAAAAAAAAAAAAAAAACATACATACACGATAATTTCATTTTCATTGAGTACGCGTACGTCCTCAGCCGGTGGCAGGTATTCATTGCCGTTCAACAGAAGATGAAAAGGCTCGTGAATACCAAATACATCTTTGATGTGATTCTTGAGATGATTTATGAACCAAACATTCGTGCTATTGACGTAGATCCAACTGAAGCGTCGAGCATCCTGATGATACTTTGATAAATCAACTTTAACCCGATAATTCGACCGGCCTGCCATTATTAAGAGTTTCGTTGGTTATGATATCGGTGCGAACCGCATGTGCCTCAATCACCGCTCGCGAGTGTTTTTTCTCTTTGTCCGAGCTAACACACACACACACACACACACACACACACACACACACACGAGAAACACAAATTACAGAGCCTCTGGCGGCTTTTTTCTGCAACTTGTACTTCTGGGCGAATAGAAGGAAATGGCGGTAAAATTTAAATTTCATATCCACCAGTGATGTAAGTGGAAGCGTTGACTGAAGATCAGTCAACGGTGGAAGCAAGAAGACTAGAGTCTTCTTGGGTGGAAGAAAGCGATCCCCGAGGTTCGTTGTTAACTTTTTTTTTTATCTCCACGCTTCAGCGCTGGGAATAGAGAAAGGGGTGTGCGGAGCAAAGGGGCTTGTGCGCCGCTCACGCAGTAGCGCAATTCTCTTTCGCTAGCTCGAAAACTTAACGGTAAATCCTGTTCAGCTTTCACGAGAATATTTCTACGATACTTTTTGGTTTTTTGGTCAATTCTCGACAGCCGTCTAGGCGCTACAGCGAAAACCGTCTCGTTAGGGTATCGCTCGCGCAAATTTTTTTTTTTTCAATCATTGGGGCGCATAATGTGGAGTAAGTAAAAATAATGAGGACGTATTTATTATTTTTCGTTAAAAATGACAGATGCACCTGTTATAGGCAATCTGATTTTACGGATTTTGATATATATAGATATAGCGTAACATGTGTGACGTCATAATGTTATATTTTTAAATTTGTTATATTAACGGCAATTTTTATTCAAATAAAAAAAAAATAAAAAATACGTACTAATGTTTTTCCTTAAACTGGCAGATTTTGAAATAAAAAAATTTCATTTATACTCCCAATTCGAGTTTGAAAGGGTAAATATTTTTGTAACTGCACGTACGCATAGATAACATCCCAATGAACGCATGTGCAAAGATCGAAAGATTTCCCAATAAATTTATTTCATGGAGCTAACTACCTTAAAACTGCTGCAAAAGTTGGGAAAGATGGATGAAAAGGCATCTTGAAGAATTCCGTAAAATGGGATAATTCGTAAACAAAATCTTCCCCAAAGCTACATTAAAGATTTTTGGGGGAAAAAAAATAAATTTAGTGACCCTCGAAGATATTTGGAAAAGATGCTCGTTCAGAATAATTCATTGGTTCTTAATCGTCTCGTTCAAATTATCTATCAAATGTCAAAAAATGTTCCTGACTGGTATTTTAAATTATAAGAATTAAAAAAAAAATTAAAAAATGATTTATAAATGTCCTTTTTGGCGAATATTTTCCTCACCTTTTTTTCGCAGATTGAATTTTCACAATGAACCTTGCGCATTGATCAATATTAAAGCACGAAACCTGCAAAAAACATTGAACGAAAGACCGGAGCGGCACATTAATAATTTGGATTTTTTTTCTGTTCCTCACAACATTGTATTTGGCAATAGTGAATAGTAATAAAGTAGCATTAAAGATTTTGGGAAAAAAAAAATAAATTTAGTGACCCTTGAAGATACATGGAAAAGATGCTCGTTCAGAAAAATTCATTGATTCTTAATCGTCCCGTTCAAATTATCTATCAAATGTCAAAAAATGTTCCTGACTAGCATTTTAAATTATAAGAATTTAAAACAAAAACAAAAAAATGATTTATGAATCTCCTTTTTGGCGAAAATTTTCCTCACCTTTTTCTTGCAGATTGAATTTTCACAATGAGCCCTGCGCATTGATCAATTTTAAAGCACGAAACCTGCAAAAAGCATTGAACGAAAAACTGGAGCGGCGCATCAATCATTTGGTTTTTCTTTCTGTTCCTCACAACATTGTATTTGGCAATAGTGAATAGTAAATAATTAACATTGCTTATAGTAATGTATATCAATATTTATAAATCAATACGCGCTGAATGCGTAAGGCACTCATATTTATCGCCGGGCACTTAAACTTATTTAATAATAATAATAATAATAATAATAATAATAATAATAATAATGATAATAATATTAAGACAGCAACGTTGTGATCTTCTTTGGAAAACCAGAAAAATTGGACGGAGACATAAATCTCAAATAGGCAAACGAAGAAGCGAGCTCGGGCCCGAATAATTTTAATATAAATTTCATGCGACACTCACTTTGCAATTGGAAGACGTGGGGGAGTATAAATAATTTCACATTTCGTTTCTGCTTTTCAGCCCTGTCGGCTCTTTTGCGTATCGTTCAGTGCTCGGCGCTTGCCGCAGATTTTCCTAAATTTATATAAATAAAAAAATACATCATCGTCAATATCCTATTATTTGTTCATTTTGTCGGTAATATAGAGAGAGAGAGAAAAAAAAATACTCGTCGGCAGTAAATTATATTCAACCGTTCGGGCTTCTCCGTGAGTGTGTCTCGTCGCTGCGAAACGATTTTTCCGTTTCTTCCTTTTTCTCTTCTCCATGCGAGCGGGGCCCCCCATGAGCGACGTTAGCACTGACGTCCAGGCGACGAGAGACGTCTCGTTTGATAAGGATTCTGTAACAATCGAGGCGAGGACTCGATAACACGAAGCAACAGAGAGTCTATATAATCCTCGAGATCGGTGAGTCGTTTATTCTTGTCGGTAACTTCCGTTTGCAGCTGAAGGGTCAGCTCGATGAGATCCTGCGGAGAGAGTTGAAACAATGAAAAAATTAATTCAATATATACGGGGTAAACATTTTTAAAGTTACTTTTTAATAAATATTTTAATAAACAAGCAAAGAATACTTGAAAAAAAAAATTAAATTCGTCTTACAACTTTTTTTCATATCGATGTGAATATTTTTTTTCTCGTTTGAGATTGCGATTTGACTTTTTTTTATGACAAATTTGAAAAATACCTCTCCCGTTTTTAGAGTTACTTTTTAATAAATATTTTAGTAAACAAGCAAATAATACTTAAAAAAAATCAAATTCGTCTTAAAACTTTTTTTTATATCAATGTGAATATTATTTTCTCGTTTGAGATTGCGATTTGACTTTTTTTTTGTGAAAAATTTGGAAAATACCACTTTCCCGTTTTTAGAGTTATTTTTTAATAAATATTTAAATAAACAAGCAAAGAATACTTGAAAAAACAAATTAAATTCGTCTTACAACTTTTTTTTATATCGATGTGAATATTTTTTTTCTCGTTTGAGATTGCGATTTGATTTTTTTTTGTGACAAATTTGAAAAATACCACTCTCCCGTTTTTAGATTAACTTTTTAATAAATATTTTAATAAACAAGCAAAGAATACTCGAAAAAACAAATTAAATTCGTCTTAAAACTTTTTTTATATCGATGTGAATATTTTTTTTCTCGTTTGAAATTGCGATTTGACTTTTTTTTTGTGACAAATTTGAAAAAATACTACTCTCCCGTTTTTAGAGTAACTTTTTAATAAATATTTTAATAAACAAGCAAAGAATACTCGAAAAAAAAAATTAAATTCGTCTTAAAACTTTTTTTATATCGATGTGAATATTTTTTTTCTCGTTTGAAATTGCGATTTGACTTTTTTTTGTGACAAATTTGAAAAAATACCACTTTCCCGTTTTTAGAGTAACTTTTTAATAAATATTTTAATAAGCAAGCAAATAATACTTCAAAAAAAATCAAACTCGTCTTAGAACTTTTTTTATATCGATGTGAATATTTTTTTTCTCGTTTGAGATTGCGATTTGACTTTTTTTTGTGACAAATTTGAAAAATACCACTCTCCCGTTTTTAGAGTAACTTTTTAATAAATATTTTAATGAACAAGCAAAGAATACTCGAAAAAACAAATTAAATTCGTCTTAAAACTTTTTTATATCGATGTGAATATTTTTTTTCTCGTTTGAGATTGCGATTTTACTTTTTTTTGTGACAAATTTGAAAAAATACCACTCTCTCGTGAAATTGGGGTTGCGTGGGCTCGCCAAACGCAAAAAAAAAAAACAGTGAGACTAGATTTGTGTTTTTTTTTGTAAATAAAATTCCTATCAGCAGCGTCAAATGGATTTCCAACCTCGCGAGATTTTCCCTCGAACTGTGCGAGAACCTCGTGGGGCAGTCGACTCTTCGAACCGTTCGTACTCTTCATGGCGTCCTCTCCGCCGATTATTATTCTCTCGGACGAGGAATGTCCCTCTTCGATTATATCCTTGAATCTCTGCTCCTTCTCCCTCTTCCTCTCCTTCCTCGAGACTTTTTCCTCCTTCGGGCTCTTCTCGCGTGCGATCGTTCTCTCGTCCTTCGGGCTCTTGTCCTTCGGCGATGATTTTTCGTCCTTTTCCGGGCGCTTGGAATTTATTATTTCACGGGGAGCCGGACTCTGGGGTTCCGGATTATCGCGAAATCGCCATGCAGGCGAGGGCGAACCCGCGGGCGATTCCTCGCGCTCATCTCTCGTCTCGTCCACGATGATTCTCGGACTTTGCTTGTTGTTGTTGTCCCATCTTTGTAATGGACAAAAAAAAAAAAGTATCATTATCATCCCATCGTCGAGGCAATTTCGAGCTGCAAGCCCATTCAAAATTCCACAAATTATCGAGCAAATCTATCGACCGCGCATAAAGTAAAAAAAAAAAAAAATAAAAACCGTTAAAAATCGAGTTTTCCATAACTTTGACGGATAACGATTTTTTGTTTTTGTTTGTTTAACTCAAGCAACGCGTTATAGCTCGTATTGAAATGTAGATTTACCTTTTCAGAATATTGTTTGGCTTGTTACCGTACAATTTAAGACCCCACTCGTCCTCCTCCGGATTCTCGTTTTTCGTGCTCGAACCGTTCGGCGAACCGTTGGACAAGAAACGCAGTGGTTTAATGGGCGCTGCGCTCGTCGGTGCCGGAGGCGTGGAGATCGGCTCCGCGGTAACGTAAGACTTGAAATTTGTCTTTGCCGAGATTGTTGGACTGTACTGCGAGTTTCCTGCTGAGCCACCGCCCGGGCCTGCTGTATTCAGGGACGATGCTGAACTCTTGTGGGACAAATCGTCAAACTGAAACGAACGAAATACAATCAAATGAAAA
Source organism: Rhorus exstirpatorius (assembly GCA_963564615.1). Lineage (NCBI taxonomy): Eukaryota > Metazoa > Arthropoda > Insecta > Hymenoptera > Ichneumonidae > Rhorus > Rhorus exstirpatorius. Next base: position 34,843,978 of record OY751316.1, on the reverse strand, counting down.
TACGATCGTCGTTTTTTATTACTTCCGGTTTTCATCATTGCAGGGCCTCCGCTGCCCGATGATCCTCAAATTAGTGGCATGAAAGTTGGAAATAAGTGGCATGAAATCAGATACAAAGTAGCCTCGAATGTTTTACGGAATTACATCCTCTTGACCGATTGTGGATCATATTTTTCAGAAATGTGGCCAAAAAATTTCCGAATTCTTATAAATTACATCTTTTGACCGATTGTGGATCATATTTTTCAGAAATGTGGCCAAAAAATTTCCAAATTCTTGTAAATCTTATGTATTTTTCATCGCAGCATGTACTTTCGCTATACCTATATGAGGCGTTCCAAGCCAATTCGACCAATAATTTACTCTCGCCATTCCCGATCCGATTCATAATTTTTTTATACGATTTTCCTTACCGACAAAATCAATTCTGAATTTTCTCAGATTTTTCGTTGCACAAACTCGTTACTTATTTGTGATCTTTTTGCCAATCCTTAAACAAGCGCAAACTGAGCTTTCCCCACGTGTACAGTACCATTCAGCCGAGGGACTAAGCAGTGACGTTTATGAACGACAAGTATGCAATTATTTTGTGCAATATTGAAAATAGAGTTTTTTTAACCATCAAATCAATGATGCCGTTAATCATTATGATCAATTTCTACAAAAAAATATAATTCAGTAGAATTGAAAAGATCTTTGATAGTCATCAACACCACCTTCACGAAATATACATTCTTTTTTTGAGAACTTTTTTTTTCAAGAATTTCCAAAAATACTGATCTGCTTGGAGTTTGAAAAAAAAAAGCTGAAAACAATCATAAGTGATTTTGAGAGTGAGGAAAATGATATAAATGATCAGAAATCAGATCGGAAATAGCGAGGGAAAATCAATGGTAGAGTTGGCGTGGAATGCCTCGCATATCAACCGCTTTGACCCAGTTTTCTTTTTTGTATTTTTTTTTTTAAGTTTTACGTCTTTTTTTAATGAAATTTCGAGATTTTACTATCAATATGCGTAAAATAGTGTAAATCAGTGGCAATTTGTAAAAATTTGAGGCTAAAAAGTGGCATCGGTGGAAAAAGTGGCACCTTAGTGATATTAGTGGCAGAATGGCAGCCCTGCCATTGCTTTCACATGAAGAAAGAGCTTTTCGTAAAATTCTTTCTTTTCTTTTTTAAATATTCGTTCTAGAAAAATTTAAACAAGCGTTTGTCTTTCCTCGGAGGAAAATTCTCTTTGAGAATCTCGAAAACAAGTCAAAACAATAAACATTGCAAGGAAGCAATTTTTCTATAACGCTGTACTATCTGGCTTTTTTTTTTTAAATATAAATCGCCATAAATTTTTGTCAAATTTTATTCGTCGTCTCTAACCGTAAATTCATCCTCGTCCTCGCTAATGACACCGGGATCAGCCTCGCCGGGTTCCTGCCCGGATTGCCTTATCCGATGCTCCTCCCTCTCGTCGAGCTCGTTCTTGTCCAATTTACTTTTGCTCTTGCCCTTGACGCGATTGCCAATCGATTTGGCAAATTTCTTCAGTCCTTTGCGCTTCTCCAAGCTCCCGATGCTCAGCAAACTTCCGCCGATCGAATGAGCCGCCGTTGACAATTGTCCGAGTGAACTTTTGTGCCTCTCTTTTCTCGTCAGATCCGTGAGACTTCCGGCCTTTACGATGAAACCAATCTTCACCTCGAGCTCTCCCCTCTCCTTCGTTTTCTCCTTGCCCGGTTTATGGCCGAGTGTGTACCTGAGTATGTTTTTTTTTTTTTTTTTTTTTTAATGCAATCGTGACAATTGGTCGATATAAACTTTTGTCGGCTTCGCGATAGGAGTGGCCCTTATCGCTATTAATTTTATTGCTGGCACTTGCATCGAATTATTCGTGATTATAAAACAAAAAAAAAACGAAAAAAACAAAGTCATGAATAATTTTAAATTCTACGTGAAATGATTCTTTGTTCTTATGAAAAAAAAATAGAACAATTGAACATTTCGAATGCTTTTTTTTTCAATTCAATACAAATGGAATGAAATTGGTAGAAGAAATGAAATTAAAGATACTCAATTTTTTTCATGCCAAGACAGTGGCGGAATCGTCGCAACATTTTGCTTGATTAATTTTATAATTATGATTGAAAAATGATGATAAATTATCAATTATAATTACCATCGATTTTTCGGCCTCTCGTAGACATCGAAGCTCGAAAGTGGTATGCTCACGGTGCCCAGAAACTCGTCGACGCCCAGGAAATTGCGATGAAGAGCCGTGAGCACAACTTCCGCGGTGTTGCCCTGTTTTGGTATCTGAAGTTCGCATTCCTCGTGCCATTCGACGCTCTCGACTGCCTTCTCCTTGACCGAGGTTTGATACTTTTCCTTGCCAAGCGCGATGGTGACGAAACAATCGTTCGTCTCTGTCAAAATTGAGATTGAAAGTGATCGTTGAGGATGCGCACATTATTAAGATGAAAAAAAGAAAAGAAAAATTATCCCCACGCTTGTTAAATCATCGAAATTTTATTTTCTACTGATCGTACGGAATAAATGGGATTGCATGAAAAAAAAAGAATTTATCAATTGAAAATATAAATTAAAAGTTTAATTAAAAAAAAAAAAAAAAGCTTTAGGCTATAATTTAAAGGGCAGTATTTTTTTTTTAATTGATTTGGAATGTTAAATTTTGTCAAACTATGTTGTGAATGCAGAAATCTATGCGGAATCACAAAAAGAGTGCTGAAATTGTATGCTGGACGAGAATATCACCCAGATGTGTTGCCACAAAAGTAAGTCAATGGGAGACTCTCTAACAACGCGAACTGTTAATCTTTATTTCTACGATTGTACGGGTGTTTTTTTTTTAATTTACGAGGTTTTTTTTAAATCCAGGAATTGTATTTACAGTGCACGAATAATTTCATAAATCTTTTTGTTTTGGGTAATCGATATAGCCAGAACAGATGTGTGTAAAGTTGGACAAGATTGGAGTATAAGACAAAATTTTGTTCAAATTTATTATTGCAGTGGTGACATTGGAGTAAGTTTTACATGTGCAGTAAAAATTACTCAAAAAAAAAAAAGAAAACGGTACGTCCATATATTCGCTACAGTGAAATTGACCAAGCATTTTTTGTACCAGAGAACGATTTTTTTTTTTAATTCAGCATTTATTTCATGAACACGCAGTAATCGAGTAATCGCAATATGGCAATGCATTGTACTCAATTCTCCTTTATCGTCTCCGCAAGCTAGAAATTTCAGAGACAACCTGCCGAGCACATATAATAAATACATAGTAGTATGTGTGTGTGTGTGTGCGCGCGCGTGTGTGCTTATCTTCGAGAAACTCGTCATCGTCGTCCGTACGCGAGAAAAGAAAAATTTACGCACAGGTTCTTATGGACATGTAAATATGCATAGCTGCAAACTCGAGTTTTCTCACAACGAGTTTTAATACCATCATCTCTCTCCTTGAAACAGATATATATGCTCGATGATACACTTAATACTTTCCCAGGGTCTTATTATCGATCCTTAAAAACGAGGCAGAAACTTTTACTCTGTCATTCGAGATATCATATTGATTCAATTTTCTCACAGAGGAAAATTTGTTTTTGTGAAAATTTTTCGTTTTTTCTTTTGAGATTCTTGTGTCTTAAAATTTTCCGAATAGTCAGAAAATGAGACGAGGAAATCATACTAAACATGATTTTCAAAAAATTCGTTTAAATATGATTAGGGGATGTTTTTTTTTCTTTTTTTTTAAATTAAATCTGACGAAAAATTGCCCGTCAGGTCTTGTGAAATTAATTTTTTTTTTAATTTCTGTAAATTAAACACTGACTCCATGAAAATAAAAAAAAATATGTGAAAATGTATATTTTTTCAATCTGTGACGTGTTAGAGATTTAATTAGTCTATTCGCAGAATTACGAGCGTTCTTTTGTTATTATGAAATTTGATATTATGCATGATCGACAGAACGATTCGTCGTGAGATTACCTAACACAATGGATACTTGCCTCGAAAATTTTATTCAAAATAAGAGATGAGCAATTCTCGTTACTTTATTAAAACTCTCTTCGTTTATTACAATAATTACAATAATATTCTTATAATTATTTTTTGTTTATAAAAATAATTTTTTTATCATATCTGCTCAATATCATGATTTTGGATTATTCGAATGTTTTTCGTAGTAGTTGTTATTTTTTTAGTTAAATTTATCGAATTAAAATTTGTTACTCACTGTTTTTGCCTTTGGTCAACAATCCCTTGGCCCTTTGAACTGCAAAAAAAGAATTCACAGCAATTAAAAAAAAAAATACGTCATACGTATCCTCGGGCATAAATTTTTTTATCAACGAAATTTGACAACATTGATCAGTGTAATCGAAATTACAAACTCGAAAAGGATTTTTTTTTTGACATTTTTCATAATTGCACTATGCAATTTTTTCATTATCGAAACCTATTTTATCGTGTACCTTGAAATTCTCAACTTTTAGATCGTAAATATTGCAGGAAATTGCCACTTTAAAATACGGTAAACGGAAAACCCCTAAAAATAAAAAATTGCAAATCTTTCCTCGTACATCGTGGATTCGTTAAAAGTGATTTCTTGAAAAAAAAAGTTAGGACAGCGAGAAGCTTTTTTTTTAATATAGAGACCGATTTGTCATGAGGCGAATAATTATAACGAAGCATTTTGCAACATTTAATTTTCAGGGATTTTTATTACTGTACTTGAATGATGGTAAAACGTTTTAATTCATCATTTTTTTAAATTTTATAGCAGGCATGAGACTCTTGTGTTTCACACACATCAGTGCGTATCATATATATATATATATCTCGCGAGAACGCAACTCGAGAAAGACTCGTCGTGTCTAAATGCCATGGAGAAAAGATCGCGAAACATAATTATATGAGTGTACGTCACGGGAAATCGCGCACCCTCTCTCGCGTGGATTAAAAAAATCACGCGTTCCTCAGAGGGCATCTCGTTTCCTCGAGTATGGCGAGGTGTACTCGAAAGGCTATTTAGTCGGAAACGAGAAATCTTTTCTTTTTTTTTTTTTTTTTTTTCACGGCCCGTGGAAGTTGAGAATCCAAGGAAGAGCGTGGGGAAGTAACGAGGGAAAGGCGTTTTCAATACGTAATGTAACCGGTGCTTACACTCACACTTGTACATAGATATATTTATATCTCGTCGGGAAAAATTTACAAAGCGTTTGGGAAAGCTCAAAAAAAAAATTTCAAAAAAAATATCCTCCCGACAATTGTACCATGGATAAAGATTAGATACACATTTTGAATTCAGTTGAATTTTTTATTTTTCAATTTTTTTCAGACAACTTTAACTCGAAAACCATTGCATTCACAATGAAAATCATTTAGATATAGAAAATTCCCGTTTGGAGTAAACTTTTCGGTGTAATTTTTTCGAATTAAAGAAATGGCTATTGTAATGGAAAATAGACATAGAAGCAATTTTTTTTTTTTCGACAAATATAGCGGGATTTGCCTTACTCGAAATTTTGTAGACTATTATCTCCTAACAGTGAGTGACCATCGAGATTTTTTTACACGATCAAAGTTCTTTTAGCTGGTATTTCTATGTATGACTTCTAGACTCGATGACTTGTATCGAATTTCACTAAAGTTAGGCATCGCACGTTTGTGTGTATATACATATACTTGGAGCACTTGCAAAAAGCTAGGTTTCCCAACGAAAACTATTTTAGTCGAGTTTATTTGCGTCGTAGATCCCCCGACCATCTACGCAGGATTATACACTGATTTGAAGATGCATTTTTGCATACAATTACGATGCACTTTGTGCATCAGGATAATGGTAATTTCAATTAGACTGTACAGTCAATTCAGCTTCCGATTTATTTGTGCTAGAGTTTCTGTTTTAATAAATTATTTTTTGTTATAAATTTTCATTTTATGAACAATATTATTATTATTATTATTATTATTATTAGATAGTGAAAATTAATACCATTGACGATCAAAAAATTCATTTGCAACAAATTGAGATAACGAAAAAAAAATCTAAATTTGCAGCGTCAAATATTGCAATAAAACAAATTTACCAGACGTAGGAAATACTTTGAAAAATTTGCAACAGGACAGAGGGGAAAAAAAATGTTCTCGTGTCTCTCACGATCCTCCCATTCGACAACTTAATTCACCCGAGCATTTTTTAGCCTCGTCGTGTGCATACAACTCTTCGGTCGTCCCTCTTTGCCCAAGCCCAAGAGACCGCAACACTCATCGTCTCACGATGTCATACGTGTCTCGATTCTTCGTATACACGCGCGCCTACAGCTAAATATCACATTCTTCGAGTCATCCAGCAGATGCTGTCTCACATGCACGTCGACAGAATCGCAAAAAAAAAAAAAAAAAAAAAAAAAAAAATCCGATCGGTTCTCGAAAGTCGTACCACGAGGGGGAATCGAATAGACGATTTCCCCGCACGTGGAGGAACGTATCTCACCGGATCTAGGAAAAAATAGCCGTGGAAAAAATAGCCCCGGAAAAAATAGCCGACGTAAAAAATAGTCGATGGAAAAAGAAGCCCATGGAAAAAATAGCCCATGGAAACATTGGCCCTTGAAACCCATGAAACGATAGCCACGTCGTGGGCTATCGATAGTTTAAATGAATAGCTTAAAACATAAAAATCTACGTTTTTGACAGTCGGGGGGGCTCCGCCCCCCCGAACCCCCCCGCCGGGGCTTTGCCCCTGGACCCCACCGGGGCTCCGCCCCTGGACTCCGGTAGATACCCCTCTAAACACACGCATACGCACACACACACACACACCCACACATGCACACCCACACACGCACACCCACAAGCATACACGCACACGCACACACACCCCCACAAACGCACACACACACCCACACACACACGTACGCATGCATACACACACACGCATACACGCACATCCCCCCCCCCACACACAAATCTGAAATTAATAAAGCATGCAGAGCAGGCTACTATACAGTCAGCTATTTTATCTATGAGCTATTTTTTCCGTGGGCTATTTTTTCCCAGGCTATTTGATCCAAGGCTTTTTTTTCCATCGGTTATTTTTTCCAAGGCTATTTTTTCCACCCGCTATTTTTTCCACGGCTATTTTTTCCGTCGGCTATTTCTTACCGGCTATTTTTTCCGGGGCTATTTTTTCCACAGCTATTTTTTCAGAATCCCTATCTCACCGCTATACGTGCTTGTACGAGTTTTCTCCTGATCGTTCAGCGATAAGTACGATTCGATTTTTCTCTCTTGAGAACATTTTTTCGTGTCATTTCTATCAAATAAATTGTTACCGCGTTGCTATAAAATCAATTTTTTAAAAATTTCTTTAATGTCAAATTAAATTATTAGTTTGCTGCGAATAAATCGATTGACCAATTAATTTATCATCCGGAGACAAAATCTTCGATAATTTCGACTATTTTTTTCACTCGTTGCAAGGGGGCGACTGGAATTTTGTTCAAATTTAAATTTCACCGATTATCGCAGAGTCAAATGGAAAACATTTTACCCAACCGAATGCAATTTTGTTTTTTTTTTTTAATCCCGCAATACCTGTAATATTTTTTATGATGAAATTATTATTCTTTTCGATAAATATCACAATGATTTGGCACAAAGAATTGTCTACAATTTTCACTTACAATTTATTTTTCTTCATTAATTCTCGAAGAATTAATTCAGGTAGATAAAAATAATGGGTTTCTCGCGAGTGATAGCACCGTGATAAATATTTCAAATTTTCTTCACGGTCCATACAAAAAAATAATAATGAAAAGAAAAGAAGAAAAAAAAAAAACAAAATCGATCATCACACCGGAACGAAGTGGAAAAAAATGTGATAGAAAATCGTGAAAGGCGTAGTCCGTGACGTGTTGCTCAGCGAGGCACGTAGAGTTCGCGACGACAAATATGTAGGAGACGAACGAGAAGAAAGAAAAAAAAAAAAAAATGCGAATAAAGCGCGCGTGGGTTTCGTTTCTTCTTCTCGTTCTCTATGTACGAATTAAATACTGGCTTACTGTTAGTTCGCGATGCTTGAACGACGATTACTCGTTCGTCATTCGCAATGAAAAAAATCTTATAAAAGCAATGGAGAGTCTATTTTTTGCTCTCTGTACTTTTGCATTCAATTTGGAGTCGAAAAATAATTATTTTACTCGAAGTTACTATCGAACGAGGGACTGTAAAAAACTCAGAATCCCAGTTTGTTAAGCACAATGAATAAATAAATTGAAGAATTAAAAAAAAATCTTCTAAGCTAGGGGAGAAAAAAAAATAATACGAATTTTTTAAATTTTAACAATTTCGAGTTAAACTCCTGTTTCGATTATTTATGGAAAAAAAATTTTGTTTTTTTGATAAATCCTGCTCGTGATAATTTGTCTCAGGAGTGTACAGTGCGAGGAAAGGGATTTTCCATTGACAAGGCATGAATTTTCTCGTCTCTGACGTGCGTATACAATAATGATCGAGGAATTATCGCGAGGGCCGTCCTTAAGGATGTATCGGACGTACCTTCCCAACCAAAAGTGACTTTCGTCGACAATATTGCATACTCTATGATAAGATAAAAATCGGAAAAAATTCAACCACAATAAAGACGATCAGAAGATTAATTTTGAATAATAATAATGCCAAAAAGTTTTCATTAAATTGTTTAAACAAAACGTTGCTTACCAAATTTTTAGGGAAACTTTTTTTTTGACACGTGAAATGGATTCGTTGATTTTTCTGACTACACATGAATTAAAAAAAAAAATTTTTATTATTTTGAAATTTCAGTTTTCGAAAATTTTTTAATTTTGAAAAATGAAGGAAAAATCGTGAATTTCGGATATGTTTTCGTAAAAACGTTGTATGTTACAATTAAGAAGTTTCCAGGGCATTTAACGAATAGTTTCGTAAATACAACCTTTGCAAATTTCCGAAAACCGAAATTTCAAAATGACAAGAAAATTAAAAAAAAAAATTCATGTGTAGTCAGAAAAATCAACGAATTCATTTCACATGACAAAAAAAAACATTTTCTAAAAATTTGTTAAACAATGTTTTGTTCAAACAATTTATTGATAACTTTTGGGCATTATTGTTATTAAAAAGTAATCTTCTTATCGTCTTTATTGCAGTTGAATTTTTTCCAATTTTTATCTTATCATGAAGTATGCAATATTGTCGACGAAAGTCACTTTTGGTTGGGAAGGTACGTCCGATACATCCTTAACCCTCCTAGGTCACCAGGGGTCTGACCCCCAGCGCAAATTTAAGCTAGAATTACTATAAGTTATTATATTATATTATATTATATTATATTATATTATATTATATAGTTATTACTATAAGTTACTATAAGAAATGGAACCTCTTCAGATATCAAAATATATACCTTTTTTGAAACGCCCACTATGGAGCTATTTTTTTCCGTAAACTATGATATCTCAAGAGTATCATCCTAAAATTTTATGAAAATATATTAAAAATTGCCAGAGTTATGATTTTTTTAAGTAAAAAATCGTTTTTTTTTGCGCATTGCCTCCTTGCTGATTTTTTTTCGCCATTTTGAAAATTTGATAAAATTTTTTTGCCATGATATTCTCATTCTGAAAGTTTCAAACTAATATCCTGAATTTTTATGAATCGTTCGGAACGATACTGGCAACGCAGCAATTGTTTAAAGATGGCTGGGGTCACTAAGACCCCCCTGTGACCGGCGCGTTATTTCCAGAATGTGTGACCTAGAAGGGTTAAACTCCTGTTTCGATTATTTATGAAAAAAATAATTTTGTTTTTTTGATAAATCCTGCTCCTGATTATTCGTCTCAGGAGCGTACAGTGCGAGGAAAGGGATTTTCCATTGACAAGGCATGAATTTTCTCGTCTCTGACGTTCGTTATACAATAATGACCGAGGAATTATCGCGAGGGCCGGCCCTTTAAGGTAGTTCTATCGCTGCAGACTAGTCAATTAGCTATAAATGTCTAAATGATGATTCCTAAAAATATTGGATATATGGGTTAAAATTAATAAATATTAAATAAGCTTACCCACGTGAATACAATTAATCAACGGTTTATTATAAATAATTATGTAACTAGTAAAATAGTAATTGCAACGACTCGAGTATTACTAGATCTCGTATGATATTTACGTGTGGCAACGTTGCGTTTTCATTCTCGTGCCCTCTCACTCTCTTGCCCGCTCTATTGACGTTGACGCGGAGAGGTTATGTTGTTCGACTTGTCAAATACCGCTTTCGTTTCGATATCGCGTTGCCACATTTTTTCACCGTCACGACATTATGCCATAAGTTGTGTATCACTACCCGGATGCTCGTATTAAAATCAGTATAGCTTAAAAAATTGGTCGACAATCATATTTTTTTTTAGGCCCGTTAGATTTTTACGTGTTTAATGAATCTAAGTCTCGTTTTTTGTAAGAATCTTTTGGATTTTCGATAAGATATATCGTTTTAAAGTGACCGGAAATCGGTTCTTCTATATGCCGAAGCAAATTTGCCTTGAGGAATTGGCATTTTCAAGTATTAATTTCTCCGTAATTAGGTCGATAAGGGGCATTGACGTTTCGCGAAATGAATAAATATATTAAAATTGAAGATATATAAAAAAAAAATTGAAATCTTATGGATTAGTTACCACGATAGAACTACCTTAAGCATTATACGAGACGTTGAATGGTTTCTCACTGCTGGATCCCTAGAAATGCACCGATGCCACATAGCGAAGAGTTTAAACGCGAAAAAGAAAGATTAAAATGATAAATTGTTCAAGAAATGGTAATTGTTATTTATAAATTATAGATGAAAGATAAATTATAGACGTTGGACAAAACCCACGAGTGAGGTATACCAGCTTTTATTATGATGTTGAAGTTTGCATCGTTGGAGTGCAACGAAAATGAGTTTTTTTTTAAAACAAATAAATTCAAGTTTTTACGGCACAAACAGGTTCCAGGTTCCTTAAAAGACCCCAAAATACGTTTTCATAATTTTCGACTACGAAGATCCACCCTTACGGGAGGGGTGAAGATTCGAAAAAATCGTATCTCGTGTTGCGTAAATTAGGTCCCCGTTTTTATCGTCGTTATAGGCTCTGGGACTCGAAAAGAGACCCTAAAAAAAGTTTCAACGATTTTAATTCTCCGGAACACACCCTTACGAGGGGTGAAATTTCTAAAAAATCATATCTTGCGCTGCGTAAATTAGGTCCCCGTTATTATCGTCGTTGAAATCTCTGAGACTCTAAAAGACATCATAAAAAAAGTTTGAGCGATTTTAATTCTCCGGAACACACCCTCACGAGGGGGTGAAATTTCAAAAAAATAGTATCTCGCGCTGAGTAAATTAGGTCCCCGTTTTTATCGTCGTTATAGGAACTAGGACTCCAAAAGAGACAATAAAAAAAGTTTCAACGATCTAAATTCTCCGGAACACACCCGTACGAGGGGGTGGAATTTCAAACAAATAGTATCTCGGGCTGCGTAAATTAGGTCCCCGTTTTTATCGTCGTTATAATCTCTAGGACTCTGAAAGACATCACAAAAAAAGTTTGAGCGATTTTAATTCGCCGGAACCCACCCTTACGAGGGGATGAAATTTCAAAAAAATAGTATCTCGGGCTGCGTAAATGAGGTCCCCGTTTTTATCGTCGTTATAATCTCTAGGACTCTAAAAGACATCACAAAAAAAATTTGAGCGATTTTAATTCTCCGGAAAACACCCTTACGGGGGGTGAAATTTCACAAAAATTGTATCTCGGGCTGCGTAAATTAGGTCCCCGTTTTTATCGTCGTTATAGGAACTAGGACTCCAAAAGAGACAATAAAAAAAGTTTCAACGATTTTAATTCTCCGGAACACCCTCATACGAGGGGGTGAAATTTCGAAAAAATAGTATCTCGGGCTGAGTAAATTAGGTCCCCGTTTTTATCATCGTTATAATCTCTAGGACTCTAGAAGACATCACAAAAAAAGTTTGAGCGATTTTAATTCTCCGGAACACACCCTTACGAGGGGGTGAAATTTCAAAAAAATAGTATCTCGCGCAGAGTAAATTAGGTCCCCGTTTTTATCGCCGTTATAGGAACTGGGACTCGAAAAGAAACAATAAAAAAAGTTTCAACGATTTAAATTCTCCGGAACACACCCCTGCGAGGGGGTGGAATATCAAACAAATAGTATCTCAGGCTGCGTAAATTAGGTCCCCGTTTTTATCGTCGTTATAATCTCTGAGACTCTGAAAGACATCATAAAAAAAGTTTCAACGATTTTAATTCTCCGGAACACCCCCTTACGAAGGGGTAAAATTTCGAAAAAATAGTATCTCGGGCTGAGTAAATTAGGTCCCCGTTTTTATCGTCGTTATAATCTCTAAGACTCTAAAAGACATCACAAGAAAAGTTTAAGCGATTTTAATTCTCCGGAATACACCCTTACGAGGGGGTGAAATTTCACAAAAATTGTATCTCGGGCTGCGTAAATTAGGTCCCCGTTTTTATCGTCGTTATAGGAACTAGGACTCCAAAAGAGACAATAAAAAAAGTTTCAACGATTTTAATTCTCCGGAACACCCTCATACGAGGGGGTGAAATTTCGAAAAAATAGTATCTCGGGCTGAGTAAATTAGGTCCCCGTTTTTATCATCGTTATAATCTCTAGGACTCTAAAAGACATCACAAAAAAAGTTTGAGCGATTTTAATTCTCCGGAACACACCCTTACGAGGGGGTGAAATTTCAAAAAAATAGTATCTCGCGCAGAGTAAATTAGGTCCCCGTTTTTATCGCCGTTATAGGAACTAGGACTCCAAAAGAGACAATAAAAAAAGTTTCAACGATTGAAATTCTCCGGAACACACCCGTACGATGGGGTGGAATTTCAAAAAAATAGTATCTCGGGCTGCGTAAATTAGGTCCCCGTTTTTATCGTCGTTATAATCTCTAGGACTCTAAAAGACATCACAAAAAACGTTTGAGCGATTTTAATTCTCCGGAACACACCCTTACGAGGGGGTGAAATTTCAAAAAAATAGTATCTCGCGCTGAGTAAATTAGGTCCCCGTTTTTATCGTCGTTATAATCTCTATGACTCTAAAAGACATCACAAAAAAAGTTTGAGCGATTTTATTTCTCCGGAAAACACCCTTACCAGGGGGCGAAATTTTGAAAAAATAGTATCTTGGGCTGAGTAAATTAGGTCCCCGTTTTTATTGTCATTATAGGCTCTGAGACTCGAAAAGAGACCATAAAAAAAGTTTCAATGATTTTAATTCTCCGGAACACACCCTTACGAGGGGGTGAAATTTCACAAAAATTGTATCTCGGGCTGCGTAAATTAGGTCCCCGTTTTTATCGTCGTTATAGGCTCTGAGACTCTAAAAGACATCACAAAAAAAGTTTCAACGATTTTAATTCTCCGGAACACCCTCTTACGAGGGGGTGAAATTTCAAAAAAATAGTATCTCGCGCTGAGTAAATTAGGTCCCCGTTTTTATCGTCGTTATAATCTCTATGACTCTAAAAGACATCACAAAAAAAGTTTGAGCGATTTTATTTCTCCGGAAAACACCCTTACCAGGGGGCGAAATTTTGAAAAAATAGTATCTTGGGCTGAGTAAATTAGGTCCCCGTTTTTATTGTCATTATAGGCTCTGAGACTCGAAAAGAGACCATAAAAAAAGTTTCAATGATTTTAATTCTCCGGAACACACCCTTACGAGGGGGTGAAATTTCACAAAAATTGTATCTCGGGCTGCGTAAATTAGGTCCCCGTTTTTATCGTCGTTATAATCTCTGAGACTCTGAAAGACATCATAAAAAAAGTTTCAACGATTTTAATTCTCCGGAACACCCCCTTACGAAGGGGTAAAATTTCGAAAAAATAGTATCTCGGGCTGAGTAAATTAGGTCCCCGTTTTTATCGTCGTTATAATCTCTAGGACTCTAAAAGACATCACAAGAAAAGTTTAAGCGATTTTAATTCTCCGGAATACACCCTTACGAGGGGGTGAAATTTCACAAAAATTGTATCTCGGGCTGCGTAAATTATGTCCCCGTTTTTATCGTCGTTATAGGAACTAGGACTCCAAAAGAGACAATAAAAAAAGTTTCAACGATTTTAATTCTCCGGAACACCCTCATACGAGGGGGTGAAATTTCGAAAAAATAGTATCTCGGGCTGAGTAAATTAGGTCCCCGTTTTTATCATCGTTATAATCTCTAGGACTCTAAAAGACATCACAAAAAAAGTTTGAGCGATTTTAATTCTCCGGAACACACCCTTACGAGGGGGTGAAATTTCAAAAAAATAGTATCTCGCGCAGAGTAAATTAGGTCCCCGTTTTTATCGCCGTTATAGGAACTAGGACTCCAAAAGAGACAATAAAAAAAGTTTCAACGATTGAAATTCTCCGGAACACACCCGTACGATGGGGTGGAATTTCAAAAAAATAGTATCTCGGGCTGCGTAAATTAGGTCCCCGTTTTTATCGTCGTTATAGGCTCTGAGACTCTAAAAGACATCACAAAAAAAGTTTCAACGATTTTAATTCTCCGGAACACCCCCTTACGAGGGGGTGAAATTTCGAAAAAATAGTATCTCGGGCTGAGTAAATTTGGTCCCCGTTTTTATCGTCGTTATAATCTCTAGGACTCTAAAAGACATCACAAAAAAAGTTTGAGCGATTTTAATTCTCCGGAACACACCCTTACGAGGGGATGAAATTTCAAAAAAATAGTATCTCGCGCTGAGTAAATTAGGTCCCCGTTTTTATCGTCGTTATAGGAACTAGGACTCCAAAAGAGGCAATAAAAAAAGTTTCAACGATCTAAATTCTCCGGAACACACCCGTACGAGGGGGTGGAATTTCAAACAAATAGTACCTCGGGCTGCGTAAATTAGGTCCCCGTTTTTATCGTCGTTATAATCTCTAGGACTCTGAAAGACATCACAAAAAAAGTTTGAGCGATTTTAATTCGCCGGAACCCACCCTTACGAGGGGATGAAATTTCAAAAAAATAGTATCTCGGGCTGCGTAAATTAGGTCCCCGTTTTTATCGTCGTTATAATCTCTAGGACTCTAAAAGACATCACAAAAAAAATTTGAGCGATTTTAATTCTCCGGAAAACACCCTTACGAGGGGGCGAAATTTCGAAAAAATAGTATCTCGCGCTGAGTAAATTAGGTCTCCGTTTTTATTGTCATTATAGGCTCTGAGACTCGAAAAGAGACCATAAAAAAAGTTTCAACGATTTTAATTCTCCGGAACACCCTCTTACGAGGGGGTGAAATTTCGAAAAAATAGTATCTCGGGCTGAGTAAATTAGGTCCCCGTTTTTATCGTCGTTATAATCTTTAGGACTCTAAAAGACATCACAAAAAAAGTTTGAGCGATTTTATTTTTCCGGAACACACCCTTACGAGGGGGTGAAATTTCAAAAAAATAGTATCTCGCGCTGACTAAATTAGGTCCCCGTTTTTATCGTCGTTATAATCTCTATGACTCTAAAAGACATCACAAAAAAAGTTTGAGCGATTTTATTTCTCCGGAAAACACCCTTACCAGGGGGCGAAATTTCGAAAAAATAGTATCTTGGGCTGAGTAAATTAGGTCCCCGTTTTTATTGTCATTATAGGCTCTGAGACTCGAAAAGAGACCATAAAAAAAGTTTCAATGATTTTAATTCTCCGGAACACACCCTTACGAGGGGGTGAAATTTCACAAAAATTGTATCTCGGGCTGCGTAAATTAGGTCCCCGTTTTTATCGTCGTTATAGGAACTAGGACTCCAAAAGAGACAATAAAAAAAGTTTCAACGATTTAAATTCTCCGGAACACTCCCGTACGAGAGGGCGAAATTTCAAAAAAATAGTATCTCGGGCTGAGTAAATTAGGTCCCCGTTTTTATCGTCGTTATAGGCTCTGAGACTCTAAAAGACATCACAAAAAAAGTTTCAACGATTTTAATTCTCCGGAACACCCCCTTACGAGGGGGTGAAATTTCGAAAAAATAGTATCTCGGGCTGAGTAAATTAGGTCCCCGTTTTTATCGTCGTTATAATCTCTAGGACTCTAAAAGACATCACAAAAAAAGTTTGAGCGATTTTAATTCTCCGGAACACACCCTTACGAGGATGTGAAATTTCAAAAAAATAGTATCTCGCGCTGAGTAAATTAGGTCCCCGTTTTTATCGCCGTTATAGGAACTTGGACTCCAAAAGAGACAATAAAAAAAGTTTCAACGATTTAAATTCTCCGGAACCCACCCGTACGATGGGGTGGAATTTCAAAAAAATAGTATCTCGGGCTGCGTAAATTAGGTCCCCGTTTTTATCGTCGTTATAATCTCTAGGACTCTAAAAGACATCACAAAAAAGTTTCAACGATTTTAATTCTCCGGAACACACCCGTACGAGGGGGTGAAATATCGAAAAAAAAGTATCTCGGGCTGAGTAAATGAGGTCCCCGTTTTTATCGTCGTTACAGGCTCTGAGACTCTAAAAGACATCACAAAAAAAGTTTCAACGATTTTAATTCTCCGGTTCACACCCGTACGAGGGGGTGAAATATCGAAAAAAAAGTATCTCGCGCTGAGTAAATTAGGTCCCCGTTTTTATCGTCGTTATAATCTCTAGGACTCTAAAAGACACCACATAAAAAGTTTGAGTGATTTTAATTCTACGGATCACACCCTTACAAGGGGGGGTGAACTTTCGAATGAGTAGTATCTCGTGCTGCATAGACTCTGTAAAAATTTTTTTCGCCGTAAGATACTCTGGAACTCTGAAAGAGGCTCCAAAAGAGGTTTTAACTATTATGATACATTTTTCGAAATCCATTCCAACTCTTTGGAATCATTTAATTTTTGCATTAGGATTGGGGACGAAAATTCGAAACATTAATGTCGTATACTGTAAGTAACTTAGCAATTATCAAATATTATGTGCTCAGTTTTCTTGGTCTTGCTGACCTATCTGACGCTCTCTGCGTCGTACATTTTTGTGAGTGCTTCTTGACATTCCGTTTTTTCCGACACTTTGTTCGTCTACATTTCAGTACTCTGGCCTCTCTTTAACATTCAACAGGTCCCGAATGCCAAGTTTTTCTGGCCTAGCCGAGTTATTTATTCTATTAAATTTATTACATTTATTTGCTTCTTATACCTTCCGCTCATTCCATACCACTGGTAGTATATTAATAGGGCGTACATATTGTTTATTTCTTTTTTTTTGTCAAACCTTTGTTACCTTTCAATAAAAACGACTAAATTATATACAGTACATGTTACATATATATTTTTTTTATTTCAAATATTATCCCAATGCTTAGTTTTATTGGTCTTGCTGACCCTTCTGACGCTCTCTGCGTCGCACATGTTTCTGACGGCTTTTTGCCATTTCGATTTTTCTGACACTTTTTGCATCTATGTGGCCGAGCCTGTGCATCCCTGCGACCTTATACTGTACATGACCACAAATATTTTCTTACGCAGGCAAGTTTCTTGTTTTGTTACTTACCTTGTGCTGATTAGATGCCATTGACGGTATATTAACAAGACGCAAGGATTGTTTTTTTTAAATTACATCCTTGTCATCTATTAATGAACCGCCATCGGTATCTGTTCTCTCGATGGTGGTCCTTCAATTTTGCCTTATTTCAGAGAAAAAGGTATGATTTTTCGTACACCTGAGAATTATTTTCTTCGTACCTTTCCTCGGCCCTAACTCATGGTATGTATTGAGTATCTGGCAGCGCTGCAGCGCTCCAATCTAGTTTCGATGTTCGACTAATGAACTGTCAAACTGACCGTTGTGACTAACTGACAACTGAAAAACTGAACTTGATCACAAATTCTTGTCCGCTAACCAACCAATCACAAGGAGAATAAAACGGCAACAATGGATTCTATTATTTCGATATCTTCGATAAAATCTCGTCACCCATGAACTTTTTACGAGTTTGAGATTTGTAGCTTTACAAATAGGTTATCTTTATAGAAACTGTTCTCTTTCTTTTATTCGCATGGGTATACTTGCAGCTGTAAATTATGCACACCCATCTACTTATATTTTTTAACTATATTGGCACATGCAATTCACTATCGACGTTCGAAAAGTCGTTGGTTTATTTTAAATTAATGACCCACACATGTATCCATGTTTAATTTACTTTTGCTATATATAATGTTTTTCAGACCTGTAATGCTTTACAGGTTATTCATATCAATATCTTGATATTTTTTGCATAATTTACATATAAAATATTCAGGTTTACTAGCAGTACTTTCTGTCTTTTTTTTAAATTTTTTCTCTATTTCCTCGTCTTCGTCGTCAGTGCTTACATCTGACTTAAACATGCATTCTTCATGACACCTTCGTTCACATGTTTTACACTTTATTGCATCTGCGCCCGTTGATATGAAGCAATGTATGCACATGTCTTCCATATTCTCGGATGTTAGAAGCAAGGTATATGCGACCTGACGCCTGTATGCTATCGGATCGAAATTGGTTGTAAATTCTTCATTGCGTCCTAAGCAATCCATATAATACATAACGTATGCTCCACAACTGTGTCCATCATCATTAGGCTGATATGGGCGTGTACTGATTTCATGAACTTTCCACTTGATGTTCTGCAAATTTCCGAATGAAGAGTTTGAGCCGCAGAAATCTATAAAATTTTGGAATGCTTCTATCACTCGAATTTTGTCATTTCCTTCCAAGTACGGATCCAATAAGATTAATTTTTCTTCTGGGACGCTTGCGACCAGTAATCGCCAATGACCATTATATAAGTACGGCATCAGCAATTTATTATTAATTGGCTTCATGGTTTTGTAGATACTTCTGTTTCTGTTAATTCTTTTTTCACTGAATTGACCTATGACCATCGATGTGTCATCTGTGGGGACATATGTTATGTCGTTCCATTCATCAATATTCGCAGCAACAAACGAATCAATTACTATTCCATTGATCCACATGTGACTACGAAGTGTTGAGAACTCGTTAACGGTCAAGTCAAACGTATTGATGGATATTGATTTTGTCGTTGAATAGCGGCCGACTGTCAATCTCCTGGATGCAGACATCATGTAATAATTAATGTCTTTTATCAAACCATTATGAAATTTACTAATATTTTTACGCGGCATCTCTTTTAATTGTTCCTTCTCTACAATTTCAAGTCCACCGTTATTCTCGTTCAGAGTTTCTATCACGTCCATATTTCGATATTCATTTTTCACCTCATTACTCGGTACCTCATTTTCCAGTGCGTTTTCTATTTTTCTCCTGTTTTTTGTGTCGGTTATGTCCTTTGTCTTGATTACTTTTGTGCGCACTTTTTTTCGAAGCTGGGCATCAACATTGCTAGTTTTCCGCTTCCAGCACCTTCTTTTCTTCTGCATTTCTAATGCATCGACATTTGCAATCGGACGACTCGATACCTCGTTTACTTGCTCGTTTCCGTTTTCTCTCTCGTTGTTGATATCGATTACAGCTTCTGTTTCTATTATTTCATTGCACAATTTTTTCAGGCGAGGCGCATTCACATACCCGATGTTGCGTTTCCTGCCTTTTCTTCTCTTGCACCAACTTTCCTGAACGAAAGGATTTGATGCAGTTTGAGGATACTTTGGTTTCTGACGCGACGTTTTCGTTCCTTTCACTTTTGCATTCAAATTTATCATAGCGATAGTTGTCTGGCGAGATGTATCTAATTGTCGCACTCTATCAGCAATTGACGAGTTTGATATTCCTTTAAAAACCGACCCTTTCGTAACTTTATTTTTACTTTCAATGAATGCATTGCTTACTCGTGATATTTTCTTATCAACCAACTTTAGATCTATCGAGCTCCATAGTATTACATATGGCATCCATTTAACTACGACATGTTCCGCTAATTTTGGTGCACAATATTTATTTGGTTCATCAGATTCGTCATTGTTTTCAACTGTATCACTAATATTGTCCATATCATTTTGCAAACGAGCAAATATTGTATTATATCGTTTGAAAAAAGGCGAGTTTCTATAAATTGTATCACTTTTATCATCCTCATAGAGTATTGCTTCGAATTCGTCTGTTTCTGCGTCATTTCCGATTTCTTTAGCATCTTCTATTACATCACGATTTTTATTCATCAGTTTCCCTATAACGGACAAGCTATCAATCGCTTCCCTTTTGGTTTTGCAAGTAAAAAGTGTCATCACGTGTTTGAACCACTCATCTAACTGCTTAATATCCCTACAGATGCACAGAAGAGCCATACATTCTAACAACATACTTTTTATATTCTTGTACTCCGGGTAAGTATCATGTATGGTTTTCGATACTATTTTCATGAAATGTGCAAAGCATATCTTCAAAATAGTTGTTCCTTTTGGTGGGTCATTGTTCGTGACACAATATTTATACATGTTTTTCAAGTACGTTCCAATCGTCATTCCATTCCATTCTTGTACAATAGAATGAATAAATGCCCAAGACCAATCGATCGTGATTGCATGTGCCAAAGGCCACTTTCTGGTGGTCTCCATAACAAAGTATTTGTACTGCTTCAAAAAAGTACTTATTGATACTATACCATGCTCCGATGTTATCATATGAGCCAGCGTTATCAACTCAACATCATGTTTGGCCAATATACCATAGTAAAATATTCGTTTGCAGTCAACATCTTGAGGTTTTCGCACAACTGATCCTGTCGCATCCATATGCAAAATTATTGGTTTTTGACCGATCATCGCATGAAGATCTTCTGCCGTATACATAATTGCAGTAAGAGGTAAGCTAACGCATCTCAAAAACGGATCTTTCAGCTTCTGTTGCTCGATCCATAACCCCATTAGATCCGATAAATCATAAGATTGTAACGAGACACGATTTTTACGGTTCTCTTCTGATCTCAATGTGTAGAACACGTTCATGCTACGCAAGTCTTGCATGTGCCCATCTTCTTTAAATTCTCTACTTGTCTTCTTTTGAATTTCTCCTAACACGTCTGCTACAGGGCGGAATCTTATCTCCTCTTGAAAACTTTCTGCGTTCCTCGCCTTTCAATACTCTGAAAATTTGCGCCATTATATTATTCTTGTGAACAAATTTTATTTCTTTGTCGCTAGAAATGTGGAGTCGTACAATGGGTTCATCTAAATGGTCAATTCGAAACTGAAATTTCTGTTGGTGGTCTGCCCTTCTACACTTTGCATAAGCGACTGTATCTCGTAAATTGAACCGAACTGAACCATAAAATCCTAAAGTGCAAGTACATTTCAATGTATACAGCATTAACTTTTCGATTGTACTTCGTATTTTATCTGCGTCCTTATATCCAAGCTCGGTTTTAATATTCGATGACGGTAATTCAATTGTACCTAGATCTTTTATAAAAATCGGTTCTCTTGCCTTTGTGCCCGTTTTCTTATTCTCTACGTCACTGAAATTTTTTTCGGATCCTTCGTCCAGCTCTCGTTCACTATCCAAATTATATTCATCAGAACTGTGCTTTTCAGTTCTTTTAGATTTCACTTTTTGTGCCTTGTATACTTCACTCTTCGTATACTTGCTCATGGTATTTGAACTATTTGCCGACGAAACTGAATTAGATTCTCCATCATTACTTGAAGGAAAATGATATGGACTAGACTCTCTACTTGTTTTAGAATATACTTTGCTTTTTTTGTAACATGATTGTTCCTGAACGAGTTTGTGCAAGTTGTTAATACTTTGTTCATCTTTTAAAATTCGATCTTTATTTAGCAATGCTCTATTCGTATATACACGATGATTGCTTTTTTTATCCCGACCACTATCTTCCACGTTTTGACCTTGACTTTTTTGACGTTTTGACCTTGACTTTTTTTGTGATGTCTTTTAGAGTCATAGAGATTATAACGACGATAAAAACGGGGACCTAATTTACTCAGCGCGAGATACTATTTTTTTAAAATTTCACCCCCTCGTAAGGGTGTGTTCCGGAGAATTAAAATCGCTCAAACTTTTTTTGTGATGTCTTTCAGAGTCCTAGAGATTATAACGACGATAAAAACGGGGACCTAATTTACGCAGCCCGAGATACAATTTTTGTAAAATTTCACCCCCTCGTAAGGGTGTGTTCCGGAGAATTAAAATCATTGAAACTTTTTTTATGGTCTCTTTTCGAGTCTCAGAGCCTATAATGACAATAAAAACGGGGACCTAATTTACTCAGCCCAAAATACTATTTTTTCAAAATTTCGCCCCCTGGTAAGGGTGTTTTCCGGAGAAATAAAATCGCTCAAACTTTTTTTGTGATGTCTTTTAGAGTCCTAGAGATTATAACGACGATAAAAACGGGGACCTAATTTACGCAGCCCGAGATACTATTTTTTTGAAATTTCATCCCCTCGTAAGGGTGGGTTCCGGAGAATTAAAATCGTTGAAACTTTTTTTGTGATGTCTTTTAGAGTCTCAGAGCCTATAACGACGATAAAAACGGGGACCTAATTTACGCAGCCCGAGATACTATTTGTTTGAAATTCCACCCCCTCGTACGGGTGTGTTCCGGAGAATTTAGATCGTTGAAACTTTTTTTATTGTCTCTTTTGGAGTCCTAGTTCCTATAACGACGATAAAAACGGGGACCTAATTTACTCAGCGCGAGATACTATTTTTTTGAAATTTTACCCCCTCGTAAGGGTGTGTTCCGGAGAATTAAAATCGCTCAAACTTTTTTTGAGATGTTTTTTAGAGTCCTAGAGATTATAACGACGATAAAAACGGGGACCTAATTTACTCAGCCCGAGATACTATTTTTTCGAAATTTCACCCCCTCGTAAGGGGGTGTTCCGGAGAATTAAAATCGTTGAAACTTTTTTTGTGATGTCTTTTAGAGTCTCAGAGCCTATAACGACGATAAAAACGGGGACCTAATTTACTCAGCCCGAGATACTATTTTTTCGAAATTTCGCCCCCTGGTAAGGGTGTTTTCCGGAGAAATAAAATCGCTCAAACTTTTTTTGTGATGTCCTTTAGAGTCATAGAGATTATAACGACGATAAAAACGGGGACCTAATTTACTCAGCGCGAGATACTAATTTTTTGAAATTTCACCCCCTTGTAAGGGTGTGTTCCGGAGCATTAAAATCGCTCAAACTTTTTTTGTGATGTCTTTCAGAGTCCTAGAGATTATAATGACGATAAAAACGGGGACCTAATTTACGCAGCCCGAGATACAATTTTTGTGAAATTTCACCCCCTCGTAAGGGTGTGTTCCGGAGAATTAAAATCATTGAAACTTTTTTTATGGTCTCTTTTCGAGTCTCAGAGCCTATAATGACAATAAAAACGGGGACCTAATTTACTCAGCCCAAGATACTATTTTTTCAAAATTTCGCCCCCTGGTAAGGGTGTTTTCCGGAGAAATAAAATCGCTCAAACTTTTTTTGTGATGTCTTTTAGAGTCCTAGAGATTATAACGACGATAAAAACGGGGACCTAATTTACGCAGCCCGAGATACTATTTTTTTGAAATTTCATCCCCTCGTAAGGGTGGGTTCCGGCGAATTAAAATCGCTCAAACTTTTTTTGTGATGTCTTTCAGAGTCCTAGAGATTATAACGACGATAAAAACGGGGACCTAATTTACGCAGCCCGAGATACTATTTGTTTGAAATTCCACCCCCTCGTACGGGTGTGTTCCGGAGAATTTAGATCGTTGAAACTTTTTTTATTGTCTCTTTTGGAGTCCTAGTTCCTATAACGACGATAAAAACGGGGACCTAATTTACTCAGCGCGAGATACTATTTTTTTGAAATTTTACCCCCTCGTAAGGGTGTGTTCCGGAGAATTAAAATCGCTCAAACTTTTTTTGTGATGTTTTTTAGAGTCCTAGAGATTATAACGACGATAAAAACGGGGACCTAATTTACTCAGCCCGAGATACTATTTTTTCGAAATTTCACCCCCTCGTAAGGGGGTGTTCCGGAGAATTAAAATCGTTGAAACTTTTTTTGTGATGTCTTTTAGAGTCTCAGAGCCTATAACGACGATAAAAACGGGGACCTAATTTACTCAGCCCGAGATACTATTTTTTCGAAATTTCGCCCTCTCGTACGGGAGTGTTCCGGAGAATTTAAATCGTTGAAACTTTTTTTATTGTCTCTTTTGGAGTCCTAGTTCCTATAACGACGATAAAAACGGGGACCTAATTTACGCAGCCCGAGATACAATTTTTGTGAAATTTCACCCCCTCGTAAGGGTGTGTTCCGGAGAATTAAAATCATTGAAACTTTTTTTACGGTCTCTTTTCGAGTCTCAGAGCCTATAATGACAATAAAAACGGGGACCTAATTTACTCAGCCCAAGATACTATTTTTTCGAAATTTCGCCCCCTGGTAAGGGTGTTTTCCGGAGAAATAAAATCACTCAAACTTTTTTTGTGATGTCTTTTAGAGTCATAGAGATTATAACGACGATAAAAACGGGGATCTAATTTACTCAGCGCGAGATACTATTTTTTTGAAATTTCACCCCCTCGTAAGGGTGTGTTCCGGAGAATTAAAATCGTTGAAACTTTTTTTGTGATGTCTTTTAGAGTCTCAGAGCCTATAACGACGATAAAAACGGGGACCTAATTTACGCAGCCCGAGATACAATTTTTGTGAAATTTCACCCCCTCGTAAGGGTGTGTTCCGGAGAATTAAAATCATTGAAACTTTTTTTATGGTCTCTTTTCGAGTCTCAGAGCCTATAATGACAATAAAAACGGGGACCTAATTTACTCAGCCCAAGATACTATTTTTTCAAAATTTCGCCCCCTGGTAAGGGTGTTTTCCGGAGAAATAAAATCGCTCAAACTTTTTTTGTGATGTCTTTTAGAGTCATAGAGATCATAACGACGATAAAAACGGGGACCTAATTTACTCAGCGCGAGATACTATTTTTTTGAAATTTCACCCCCTCGTAAGGGTGTGTTCCGGAGAATTGAAATCGCTCCAACTTTTTTTATGATTTCTTTTAGTGTCGTAGAGATTTTAACGACGATAAAAACGGGGACCTAATTTACGCAGCTCAAGATATGATTTTTTCGATATTTTACCCCCTCGTAGGGGTGTGCTCAGGAGAATTAAAATCGCTCAAATTTTTTTTATGATGTCTTTTAGTGTCTTAGAAATTTTAACGACGATAAAAACGGCGACCTAAATAACGCAGCTCAAGATATGATTTTTTCGCAATTTTACCCCCTCGTTAAGGTGTGTTCCGGAGAATTAAAGTCACTCAAACTTTTTTTATGATGTCTTGTAGAGTCTTAGAGAATATAACAACGATAAAAACGGGGACCTAATTTACCCAGCCCGAGATACTATTTTTTTGAAATTTCACCCCTCGTATGGGTGTGATCCGGAGAATTAAAGTAACTGCAACTTTTTTTATGATGTCTTTTAGTGTCTTAGAGATTTTAACGACGATAAAAACGGGGACCTAATTTACGCAGCTCACGATATGATTTTTTCGAAATTGCACCCCCTCGTAGGGTGTGTTCCGGAGAATTAAAATCGCTCGAACTTTTTTTATGATGTCTCTTAGTGTCTTACAGATTTTAACGGCGATAAAAACGGGGACCTAATTTACTCAGCCCGAGATACTATTTTTTCAAAATTTTACTCCCTCGTGAAGGTGTGTTCCGGAGAATTAAAGTCGCTTAAACTTTTTTTATGATGTCTTGTAGAGTCTTAGAGAATATAACAACGATAAAAACGGGGACCTAATTTACGCAGCCCGAGATACTATTTTTTTAAATATTTAACCCCCTCGTTGGGGTGTGTTCCGGAGAATTAAAATCGTTGAAACTTTTTGTAATGTCTCTTTCCGATTTGGAGAGCCTATAACGACGATAAAAACGGGGACCCAATTTACGCAGCGCAAGATATGATTTTTTTAGAAATTCTACCCCTCGTAAGGGTGTGTTCCGGAGAATTAAAATCGCTCAAACTTTTTTTGTGATGTCTTTTAGAGTCCTAGAGATTATAACGACGATAAAAACGGGGACCTCATTTACTCAGCCCGAGATACTATTTTTTCGAAATTTCACCCCCTCGTAAGAGGGTGTTCCGGAGAATTAAAATCGTTGAAACTTTTTTTGTGATGTCTTTTAGAGTCTCAGAGCCTATAACGACGATAAAAACGGGGACCTAATTTGCTCAGCCCGAGATACTATTTTTTCGAAATTTCACCCCCTCGTAAGAGGGTGTTCCGGAGAATTAAAATCGTTGAAACTTTTTTTGTGATGTCTTTTCGAGTCCCAGAGCCTATAACGACGATAAAAACGGGGACCTAATTTACTCAGCCCGAGATACTATTTTTTTGAAATTTCACCCCCTCGTATGGGTGTGTTCCGAAGAATTAAAATCGCTCAAACTTTTTTTGTGATGTCTTTTAGAGTTTTAGAGAATGTAACGACGATAAAAACGGGGACCTTATTTACTCAGCCCGAGATACTATTTTTTCGATATTTCACCCCCTCGTTGGGGTGTGTTCCGGAGAATTAAAATCGTTGAAACTTTTTTTATGGTCTCTTTTCGAGTCTCAGAGCCTATAATGACAATAAAAACGGGGACCTAATTTACTCAGCCCAAGATACTATTTTTTCGAAATTTCGCCCCCTGGTAAGGGTGTTTTCCGGAGAAATAAAATCGCTCAAACTTTTTTTGTGATGTCTTTTAGAGTCATAGAGATTATAACGACGATAAAAACGGGGACCTAATTTACTCAGCGCGAGATACTATTTTTTTGAAATTTCACCCCCTCGTAAGGGTGTGTTCCGGAGAATTAAAATCGCTCAAACTTTTATTGTGATGTCTTTCAGAGACCTAGAGATTATAACGACGATAAAAACGGGGACCTAATTTACGCAGCCCGAGATACAATTTTTGTGAAATTTCACCCCCTCGTAAGGGTGTGTTCCGGAGAATTAAAATCATTGAAACTTTTTTTATGGTCTCTTTTCGAGTCTCAGAGCCTATAATGACAATAAAAACGGGGACCTAATTTGCTCAGCCCGAGATACTATTTTTTCGAAATTTCGCCCCCTCGTAAGGGTGTTTTCCGGAGAATTAAAATCGCTCAAATTTTTTTTGTGATGTCTTTTAGAGTCCTAGAGATTATAACGACGATAAAAACGGGGACCTAATTTACGCAGCCCGAGATACTATTTGTTTGAAATTCCACCCCCTCGTACGGGTGTGTTCCGGAGAATTTAGATCGTTGAAACTTTTTTTATTGTCTCTTTTGGAGTCCTAGTTCCTATAACGACGATAACAACGGGGACCTAATTTACTCAGCGCGAGATACTATTTTTTTGAAATTTCACCCCCTCGTAAGGGTGTGTTCCGGAGAATTAAAATCGCTCAAACTTTTTTTGTGATGTCTTTTAGAGTCCTAGAGATTATAACGACGATAAAAACGGGGACCTCATTTACTCAGCCCGAGATACTATTTTTTCGAAATTTCACCCCCTCGTAAGAGGGTGTTCCGGAGAATTAAAATCGTTGAAACTTTTTTTGTGATGTCTTTTAGAGTCTCAGAGCCTATAACGACGATAAAAACGGGGACCTAATTTGCTCAGCCCGAGATACTATTTTTTCGAAATTTCGCCCCCTCGTAAGGGTGTTTTCCGGAGAATTAAAATCGCTCAAATTTTTTTTGTGATGTCTTTTAGAGTCCTAGAGATTATAACGACGATAAAAACGGGGACCTCATTTACGCAGCCCGAGATACTATTTTTTTGAAATTTCATCCCCTCGTAAGGGTGGGTTCCGGCGAATTAAAATCGCTCAAACTTTTTTTGTGATGTCTTTCAGAGTCCTAGAGATTATAACGACGATAAAAACGGGGACCTAATTTACGCAGCCCGAGATACTATTTGTTTGAAATTCCACCCCCTCGTACGGGTGTGTTCCGGAGAATTTAGATCGTTGAAACTTTTTTTATTGTCTCTTTTGGAGTCCTAGTTCCTATAACGACGATAAAAACGGGGACCTAATTTACTCAGCGCGAGATACTATTTTTTTGAAATTTCACCCCCTCGTGAGGGTGTGTTCCGGAGAATTAAAATCGCTCAAACTTTTTTTATGATGTCTTTTAGAGTCTCAGAGATTTCAACGACGATAATAACGGGGACCTAATTTACGCAGCGCAAGATATGATTTTTTAGAAATTTCACCCCTCGTAAGGGTGTGTTCCGGAGAATTAAAATCGTTGAAACTTTTTTTAGGGTCTCTTTTCGAGTCCCAGAGCCTATAACGACGATAAAAACGGGGACCTAATTTACTCAGCCCGAGATACTATTTTTTCGAAATTTCACCCCCTCGTAAGGGTGTGTTCCGGAGAATTAAAATCGCTCAAACTTTTTTTATGATGTCTTTTAGAGTCTCAGAGATTTCAACGACGATAATAACGGGGACCTAATTTACGCAGCGCAAGATATGATTTTTGAGAAATTTCACCCCTCGTAAGGGTGTGTTCCGGAGAATTAAAATCGCTTAAACTTTTTTTGTGATGTCTTTCCGAGTCCCAGAGCCTATAACGACGATAAAAACGGGGACCTAATTTACTCAGCCCGAGATACTATTTTTTCGAAATTTCACCCCCTCGTAAGGGTGTGTTCCGGAGAATTGAAATCGCTCAAACTTTTTTTATGATGTCTTTTCGAGTCTTAGAGATTTAAACGACGATAAAAACGGGGACCTAATTTACTCAGCGCGAGATACTATTTTTTTGAAATTTCACCCCCTCGTAAGGGTGTGTTCCGGAGAATTAAAATCGCTCAAACTTTTTTTGTGATGTCTTTTAGAGTCCTAGAGATTATAACGACGATAAAAACGGGGACCTAATTTACTCAGCCCGAGATACTATTTTTTCAAAATTTCACCCCCTCGTAAGGGTGTGTTCCGGAGAATGAAAATCGTGGAAACTTTTTTTATGGTCTCTTTTTTAGTCCAAGAGCCTATAACGACGATAAAAACGGTGACCTAATTTAAACAGCACGAGATATGATTTTTTCGAAATTTCACCCCCTCGTAGGGGTGTGTTCCGGAGAATAAAAATCGTTGAAACTTTTTTTAGGGTCTCTTTCCGAATCCCAGAGCCTATAACGACGATAAAAACGGGGACCTAATTTACGCAGCACGAGATACGATTTTTTCGAAATTTCACCCCCTCCGTAAGGGTGGATCCCTGTAGGCGAAAATTATGAAAACGTATTTTGGGGTGTTTTAGGAAACCTGGAATCTAAATATGCCGCCAAAACTTCAAATTTATTATTATTTTTTATGACCTATTTTTCGTTGCACTCCAACGATGCAAACTTTAGCATCATCTTTTATTTTAATCCTCTCACTACCTCGAAATGAAGGTTATTAGACTTTTAGATCGCTAAAAATAGTGTAGGAATATTGAAAAAATAATTGTTCGAGGAACGTCCTTGCGAAAGCATAGCCAAAATTTTACGTAATTTTCCATTAGCAATCGTCACACAAAATTTTTTTTGTTTTGGTCAAATTTTAACTCACAAGTGTTGCAAAAAGTTTAAATATTGTGAAAAATTATTTGTTCAATGTTCGAAAAGAATGGAATTTCAGTTGTGACAATTGGCATTTATAGCTATCGGTTGTGCTTATCACGATCACGTGTGCCTTATACTTTTTGTAAATATATTTAGAAACTCTTGATTAGACATGAAAGAAAAACGCATGTCGAGTACATCAGCGATGTGTCGTAATGGAAAATTTGATTCGTTGGCAAAAAAAAAAAATAAATAATTAAAAGTCGATGTCGCAACCCAAAGATTATTTGATTACGACAGAAAAATGAGAATTTTCCTTCAAGTGACCTCGATTACCCCATCTCATGAAATTTTAAGTATTTATAAGCCTTTCAATGCGTGCGAGTAAGCTTTACATATTACTAAAACGTCATCATCGTAAAAATGTACGTCGCAGGTACGAGTGAAATTTCAAAATTAATGTTTTTCGTCAAATTTTCCAGATCAGACGCTTCAAATAACCGTGATTTTCACGAAAACATTAATTTCTATTTGGTCACTGACCATATAGCTCGTCGATCTTTAATTTTTGCTATCCATTTTTTTTTTAATACTTATATTTATATTTTTTTTCGTATACACGAGGAACGAAGAGGCTTACGGTACATTGACTCACCTGACCTACCTACCCACATACGCGGGAGGAAGGGTACTCTCGACAATTCTACAACACAACCTGTCGGTACGTTTATCATTGAAACACATACAAATATATTACCCATATACATACACAGCTCTTCACTGTTACGTCAAACCAAAATATCATTGCCTATATAATTTACATTTCAATATTGTACAAATTACCTATTATCCTATGGACAAACAATGAATATAAATATAAAAAATTTAAAAAAAAACACATTATAAATCATATAAAAGTCCGAGAAGTCTTATTACCTGTCACCTGAACGTGAGTTGGGCTCCACATATTTTCCACCACTTTGTTCCACAAAACACTGGTACGAAATTACTCGTCAGAGATTCATGAGTTAAGCACAATATATTCTTGTTTTTTTTTTTTTTTTTTTTTTTCAGTCAAGGACCTTTCTTTTTCAAAATTTATGTAAAAATTATTCGATAATTCTCAATGGCACACCTCACGTCAGGGCTCTCTGCCAAAATGAGTTTTCCCGATAAACGCCTTGAGATCACAACATCGGCAGGCGATCGGTGATCGATGCGGGATATTCACGCGCACGCACATATACCACTTTTTCACTTTTCACAGCCTTGACTGCACAATTATTATTTTTTATTTTTTCAAAATTATTTCGTTGTTTTACACCGTTTGCGATGTTCGAGTCCCGTAGGAGAGAGACAAAGACGAGGAAAACTTTGGAAGAGTTCGAGAGAAGGGTAAAAAAAAGAGAATACGTCTATCATATATTAAATTAACGGTGCACCATAATCCTCGATGGATCGCGTACAACTATCGCACAACGGTCTTTTGAGTTTTCGTAGCATCGCTGGACGGTTTTTTTTTCCCCTCATCAGAGCAACAGCGGCAGCATCGAAACAGACGTTTTACATGGCTAGGTTGTGTGAGTTGTGTGAGTGGTCGCGAACTTTTGCGCTCTCCCTTGACTACGTATGCTCAGGTCGGACGCGCAAGCGCATTGCCGTGACCGGGAGAATTCGTGATGCAGGTAAGTATCACGATTTCGGATAACCCCGGGCCCTTTGACTTTTCTTTTTTTGTTTCGTCGTTATGGTTAAAAAAAGAAATTTACTTTTTTGAAAATGGTTGCGATTTTGTGTGACGATTGAGAAAACATATAAGTTATGAATGATATTCTTATTAATAAATACGATTACTTTGATTGGAGACAAACGAAAATATAAAATAATTATTTATCGGATGTATACGATGAGCTCTTTCATCCTGCGCAAATGCAAAATAATTTCGAAATACTTTGTCGTAGAGTATTATAGGGTACGGATACTGGAAATTTTTTTTAAGCAAACATTTTCCAAAATACATTCGTAAATTAGGAATGCAAAAATTTGACGCCAGATGTCAGATGGCTCCTCGTGGATTCCCTAATAATATGCCCAAGAAAGATAATGCCAAAAGCCATCAAAAACTAAAAACATCTTGATATAACCCCCGATAATCTTTCTCTCTCTCTCTCTCTCTCTCTCTCTGAGCGATGAGGAATTCTCAAAGTTATCGCATCGATAATTCGTGAGCTCGCACTTATCCAAAACGTATGCTTATAATCCATGAAGTGTCTTATCGCGCCACACGACTTAAATATACAATTCCCATAAAAAAAGTCACATTGCAACTCGCGATTGCCGCACGATAGCAAACAAAATACATCATTCACGAAGTTCGTTGATAACCGCTTTAAGTCATTGTTATACAGCCGATGAATCAGCTGTACATGTTTCTTTATCACGATAAAAAGGGGACGGGGGGATTCTAGGATTCAATAAAACGATACCTCTACCTCAGTATACTGAGGTAGAACCGGTATAGTGTATATCGGTATACGTAGTATATGGCAGGGACGAGTGTCTTTTTCTAGTCGCCCTGTTCCTCGACAATGACAATAGGGGGGTCTTTTCTTTTTATAATCTTTAATTCAATCTTGGTTTCTCCAAATTACGAAATCCGAAATGGCTACCAGACATTTCGTACGGACCTGAAGATCTCGCTGGAGCTTTTGTGCAGAATCATAACGGTTCCGTCATCCGTCAGACGCGACGTTTATATAGGCTCTGCGGACAGGCATATTTGGTCGTTCGTATACTTTATTATTGGTGGCATCACCGCATCGCTATGCACAATGCTCGTGTCACCTTGGAGACCGATGAATGCCAGTTTTATTCGCGCGTATCTCAACAGGTTTTTTTTTTCAAAACTGAGGAATCCCGGAAATATTGCCAAAGACTGTCAATTTTCATGATTTTCAAAGGTTGATCAAATACATTTTGTCAAGTACCATTCATACTGTCAAATATCGTGTCTCATCAAAGTACTGCCCAATTATCGTAGTTTAATAATAAAGAATTTTAAAAGCTCATGATATCCGATTTTTTTTGGGGTTAACCGCAGTAATACCCCTTGAATTCATAACGACAAACGAGACTTCAATGTGGAACGTAACGATTTCCTGCATCATCGTAAGATATTATTTCATGTCCGATGAGATAAAAAAAAAACACATACGTATAGTGCCAATGAAATTGAGTCACGTGTGATAAGTACGTGTATCCGATACGAAATTTCTTACATGGCCAAAAGTCGATGGTGCTTCCACCTCTCGTAGTCCAGTCGAGATAGGTCTAAAATTCGGTTCACCTGGAATTAATTCCGGAACGCGATTTTCTTTTTTTATACTTAGGGGGGGGGGGGGGGGGTGGTTGGTAGTGTAAATCTCGATTTTCGGGAAAATTCCCGCAGTGCGTTTGCCGCCATCTTGATTTAAAGAGGGATTTTTTGTTTTTCAAATAACTCGCTTATTTTCAACCTTAGAGTGAAAATGATAATAACCAAAGTTGTGGGAAATCTAATTTCTCATAAGTTTGGTCCTTATACTTTTTAGCCTAGGATCGTTATTTATAGAGTTAGACTGCTAATAGGGGTAAAAAACGTTTTTTGTTAATTATCTCGTTAATTATCAAGTTTATTGTAAAAATGGTAATAAATAATCACGTAGGAAATTTTATTTCCTTCAACTTTGGTTATTACTATTTTCACCCTAGGATCAATATTTTCGGACTTATACTTAATTTAGGGGTGAACTATTTTTTTTATGTTCAGATATTTCGTTTATTGTCAAGTTTATCGTAAAAATGGTAATAAATAATCGCGTAGGAAATTTTATTTCCTTTAACTTTGGTTATTACCATTTTTACCCTAGGATCAATATTTTCGGACTTATACTTAATTTAGGGGTGAACTTTTTTTTTATGTTTATTTATTTCGTTTATTATCAAGTTTATCGTAAAAATGGTAATAAATAATCACGTAGGAAATTTTATTTTCTTCAACTTTGGTTATTACTATTTTTACCCTAGGATCAATATTTTCGGACTTATACTTAATTTAGGGGCGACATTTTTTTTATGTTCAGTTATTTCGTCTATTATCAAGTTTATCGTAAAAATAGTAATGAATAATCAGGTAAGGAATTTTATTTGCTTGAACTGTGATTATTACCATTTTCCATGACTATTTTTATAACAAATTGAATAATAAATTAAATGAAAAAATGAAAAAAAATGATACACCTATTTTAATTATAACTCCTAAAATATTGATCCTAGGGTAAAAATGGTGCTAACCAAAGTTGAAGAAAATAAAATTTCCTACGCGATTATTCTTTACCATTTTTACGATAAACTTGATAATAAACGAAATAACTGAACATAAAAAAAAGTTCACCCCTTAATTAAGTATAAGTCCGAAAATATGGATCCTAGGGTAAAAATAGTAATAACCAAATTTGATGGAAATAAAATTTCTTATGTGATTATTTATTACCATTTTTACGATAAACTTGATAATAAACGAAATAACTGAACATAAAAAAAGTTCACCCCTTAATTAAGTATAAGTCCAAAAATATTGATCCTAGGGTAAAAATGGTAATAACCAAATTTGAAGGAAATAAAATTTCCTACGTGATTATCTATTACCATTTTTACAATAAACTTGATAATAAACGAGATAATTAACAAAAAACGTTTTTTACCCCTATTAGCAGTCTAACTCTATAAATAACGATCCTAGGGTAAAAAGTATAAGCACCAAACTTGTGGGGAATTAGATTTCCCACAACTTTGGTTATTATCATTTTCACTCTAAGGTTGAAAATAAGCGAGTTATTCGAAAAACAAAAAATCCCTCTTTAAATCAAGATGGCGGCAAACGCACCGCGGGGATTTTCCCGAAAATCGAGATTTACACTACCAACCACCCCCCCTTAAGTATAAAAAAAGAAAATCGCGTTCCGGAATTAATTCCAGGTGAAATCCTATTTCGACTGGACTATCGAGGCTCTTTTGTATCGACGGATTCTCGTCTCATATATACGCGTGACTGCAGTCGGATTGAAAAGTGAGGAATCCGCATTTGTGATGTCGTTTCTCGTATTCATTAGGAAATTGCGTTAATGACTATATGTTTGAATTTCCAATGACATCGCAAAATGTTTGCTTTTGGTTTTACGGGCAAACGACACCTCGGAACGCGACAAATATATAAGCTTACATATACTTTTTTTCGGGCGTAACACATTCGCATTAGTCATCGCGAGAGCCAAGGCTCGGATTCACAGGAAGATATATATACTATATACATGTATACCTGAGTTTTGACGGTGAGAATACATTATTTCGCGTTCTCATTGTTACTTTCAGCGAGTTACGACCACAATGGGTTTTTGAAAGATTCGTCATCTGACACCAACTTTTACTCAAGGTGTGTCGTCCTATCATGAAAGCGGTTTCAAAGTGAGGTTTTTCAATTTTTATTATATTGAAGCTTTGGTACCGACTCTCATGTTAGCGAAATTTCAGGCTTGGTTATACCGTGTTTATTACAAAGAAAAATTAAATGCTGAAAATCGACATTGATATGTGCGGTGTACATGGGGGAGGGGGGCACTTATGATAGTAGCATCGAATCACGTATTTACGTTGATAATTTAGTACACTTAGATCGAGACAGAGAAAAACAACGCGGCTGGGGGCGGGGCCTAATGTAGTCGCATAAGAAGTATTCACTTCAAAAAGCATTGCGTATTTTTTAGATATTACGGATGTTTTCTGCTAAAAAAAAAGTGAAGAGTTACCCGACATATGAGGAAGTAATATAAACGTTGTACTGAACCGAACCAAACGCAAATGTTTGCGCTTTAGGAAATATCGCATGGAATACATTGCGGAATGATTATTATCGTAAAGTATCGTTAATTATTATAAATATTAGAATTTTTTGTAGCATTATTGCTGATTATAAAAATTAATCATTTAAAATAATTAATTGCGAATGAAAATGAGAAATCTTGTTACATATTAATTAAGATCTTTCCAATTGAAGCCCATCAGATGGAATCTTACTATGAGATGTTTGCACGGTAGAATCTTACTTTAAAAATCGGAAATGGGTAACTGCTTTCGCTCTTGCGAGTAATAAATTGACCCTTTTGTTTTTCATGTTTAGCTCTTGCACACTTGTAGTTCTCGTTAATAATGAATACTGACAATAAACTGCTGCATTAATACTTTATTTCGTGCATGAAAACAGAAACATAACCTCACTTTTGCACGTAACCCGTATCGTGGATCATGGCCGAATGATCGAGATGCGAATATCATAACAGGGTTGCCAGATATCCTAGTACGTCATCAAGTTCGCCAAAAGCAATCGTGGAAGTAGTCAAAGCAGGGATATTATAAGGGATCTTGATAATCGTATGTAATTTGAATAATTCAAGTTGTTTTTACACGATAAAATTGTATAATTCAGTTTCGATGTAAATGGTTGAATGATGCATATGTATCGTCATCAATAAAACGAGCGCACGTCCTAATTTCTTAAACCTTTTTTTTTTGTCGCACGATACGAACGCGCTATTCGCGCGCGCCCTCATCACCTGTTTGCTTTTGTCCCCATTGTTGTGTGCCAACAGCTGCGTCGTCAGTTACATCACCGATTCAATGAGTTATGACATATATTTACTTACTGCACACCGTATGATATGCGTTTGGCTCACACGCACCAATTCTCCCAGCTATAGTTTTCATCGCTCACTATAAAATATACCGACATATCGTGTGTGCGGGTGAGTTGCTTTTTTACTTGACTCTCGTTTCGGACTTTATTACATATGGGCTTGGGATTCTCAGAAGAACCGCATTAGTGAAAAGGAATTTTTACCTCCAAATATCGAATTGAAAATTTCGACGTATATCTATTGACGGTGATTATTTGACCGAATGAGAGACTTTCTGAAGATGATAAAGACGTTATATGGAAGCTTTTTCTTTAACTTTTAATCCCTGTGGAAGAACCGAAGGTGTTGAATTTTGCGATTCGAAAACCATCTGGCGGTGTAACCATCTCTCTCTCTGCCTCTCTCACGATCCTCGTTCTTCCCATATATACACCTGTGAGTTTCTCCGATGATACGATCGATTGAAAATTCGGCTTATCGGGTTTGAGGCTTTACGCCGCAAGCAACAGGGGACGCCACTGTCACCGAAAAATACTTCGAGCGCATGTGGTACCTCGCAAATACGTACAGTTTGCTTTTTCGTCACACTAGTTCGTCTCTATACGAATTGCGGATGATTTTTCAACTTTTTTAACAAAAAAAAGTTATGGTCTTTTTTTATATTCCAGGCTAGATGGCGCAATTTTATCCGCACGCGCCAAGTAGATAAAAGTAGAGAAAGAGAGAGAGAGAGAAAGTGAATTAAAGAGTGGGGGCGGGAGTCAGAGACAGCTTGTGTGTGCCAGTAGAGAGTGGTGGTGTTATTTTCTTTAAAGGTAAAATTTCGTAAATGGTCGAGTGTGGTATTCACTCGTTTCGTATACACTAAAGCACCAAGCTATATATATATATATATATATATATATATTTACACACACAATATATTATATTATCACCGGTTTACAACACACAGTGCGTTGTTCACGTTAAATTCGTCGGTTTCTGCGCATGCCTCCCTCGACTGTTTCGCTGGTAGCGCGTCGCGGTGTATTGCACGATCGGTGGAATCGGGCAAGCTCGAGCTCTCGTCGAGTTGTCGGTTCGATCGCGAGCCGTGCGCGCGCGTGAGCAACAGCAGCAGCCTTTTTTTCCCCCCGGAATACACAAAAGACGTTTGAAAGAAGCAAAAAAAAAAAAAACAAAAAAGAAAACAAAACAACTAAACTCAACTATCGATCCCCGTGTGTTTCTCATTTCTGTCATAAACGCCTGCTTTTTTGTTTTTCTCCTCCTCGGTTCGTTCCCTCGCGGGGGGAGGGGGGAAAGAAAAAAAGCCGCAACGAAACGTGCGCGTGCAAATCACGAAAAAAAAATTACCTCAAAACAAGTTTTTCGTCGTTTTAAACTCGACAATTACTAAAAAAAAAAAAAGGAATCTTTAGAGGATAATAATCGTGTAAAATAAAATAAATTGAAAAAATGTCGTCCCTGAAGGGCGATAAGGTGCTTTACGCGCGTCTCTGCCACATTGTAAAGTGGGACGATTTCGACGGTTACGGTTTCAATCTCCACGCCGAGCGTGGCAAAACCGGTCAGTTCATCGGCAAAGTTGACGATGGCTCGCCAAGTCAGGCGGCTGGTTTACGTCAGGGCGATCGTATTATCGAAGTTAACGAGATAAATATATCGAACGAGACGCACAAACAGGTGGTTGATCGTATAAAGGCATTTCCAAACGAGACGAAATTGCTCGTTGTCGATCAGGAGGCCGATGATTATTTCAAGGCCGGCAACGTTATAATCAGGGGCACAATGACGAGCGTCAAGGTGATCAAGACACCGGAGAGGAATCCGGCGACTGTAGAACACGAGGCTAGATCCGACGGTAGCGTCAGCTCTATCGATGACGTGAGAATATTTTTACTTATCATTTATTTATTTATAGATTTTTTTATGATGATGAAAATTGTCGAAATATATGGGAAATTTTTTTTTGTAACGGACGAAAACAAGTTAGACTTGTTTTCATTTTTATCTCTCTCTCTCTCTCTCTCTCTCTCTCTCTCTCTCTCTCTCTCTCGGTTCTCTAAAAATTTGTTTACGCGAAGATGTGTGTCTCTCGTGTATTATTATCATTATATTTCGCCTATTTTATGAGTGAAAACGTTTCACTTAGCAATTCGTCAAGTCCTGATTTCTCAGAGCCTGAACTGAAATAAAAATGTAAATAAAAACTTGCCCATTTTGCCTTTGAAAAATATCGCGGAGGAACACGCGTCGAATCATTTTACTTATCCGACGAAAGCGAACCGCCAATTTACGCATGCGTTATTTTCTTGGAATTTTTTCTCAATCTCCCGCGGTAATTACAGTGATTACGAATGTTGCATTCGTCTGACGTAATATTCAGTCGAAATTCGGTAATTGCACGAAGAGGAAAAAAAAATAATAATCATGAAATATATCACGTATATAGTAAAGTGCAGCGAGGAAAAATAACCGGTTGGTATGTAACGGTTTTTTTTTTTTTTTTTTTTTACGATTATTGCATGGATATTATTTTGGCGAAATTTTCGGATCGAGAAAAAGGAAAATATTTATTTTTATTATTGAAATTTATGAAAATTGGGAAAATCGATTTAAAGAAAATTAAAATGGACGATTTTTCTTAAATTTTTTGTCACCGCTTATGCTATACAAAGGAATAATTTTTTTTTTCTTGATTTGAGTACGACGATTAATGTCAGAAGGAATGATGATAAATATTCGTCCTCGAATTCGTTGAATCGCCCCTTTTTTCCCCGAAGCAAGAGCGAGAGAGAGAGAGAGAGAGAGAGAGAGAGAGAGAGAGAGAGAGAGAGAGAGAGAGAGAGAGAGAGAGAGAGAGAGAAAGAGACGTCACAGAAATTATGCTGCAGCAGGACAGCCAAGGCCGTGTGCGATCGCTCGATGAATCATCGTAATTTTTTTTTCCTTTGCGATGAAAAAAAAAAAAATTAAATAAATAAATGAATAAATAAATAAAAAGAAAGGAATGAAACTTGCTTAACTCGCTGAATCTGCACGCATGCTTGCACACTTGCGGTGCAGTAGCACGCAGCACATTCATATAATATAATATACATGCATGTGTATATCCGCATCCATCAGCTACAAAAGCAATTTCGAAGCGATCCTTATTACTTAATAAATCGGCACGAGTCACCGCGGTGACTCATTCTATGTATAATTTTTTTTTTTTTTTCGGAGATCGCGAAAAAACGTTCTTGAAATGGACAATTTATTTTCGTCTTGTACGGATACACGTGAGATTGATCAGGGAAAAGATGAGTGTGAAAAAAAAACACTCTTTTTTTTCTTCTACACGCGATGATGCCCAGTTGACCCAAACAAAATAAAAAAAATATATGAAAAATAAAAAAATAAAAAAAATACATGAAAAATAGGACTGAAAAAAAATAGATGCAAATTAATCATAACTTGACAGTCAAGAATTTAATTTGATTGGTAAAAAAAAACGATAAATAATTCTTAAGGATGTATAAGCCACATAATTCGAGTCGATAAAGTTTTGGTGAGAATTTAAAGTACTTCGCGTTGAAGCAAAAATTTGAAAAAAATCAACTATATTGAAGATGATAGTAATATCGATTTCCAATAATAAAAATGCCGAAACACTATCAAAAAATTGATTAAACAACAAATTGTTGCAGAAATTTCCTGTAAAAATGTTTTTCGACTATACGCAACAAATTCCTCGATTTTTCTGAATACATATGAATTTTTCAAGAATATTCTTATGGTTTTTAAGTTGTTTTTCTAGAATTTTGAAAAATTGCATTTATAAAAGTATTCGTTTGATGATCCGGATACTTCGTGAAGTTAATATAGATTCTTTGTACGAGAACAAATCCAAAATTCACCACTTTTCATGTAATTTTCCATATTAAAAATTTTCATCAACAAAAATTAAAAAAAAAACCATAAGAAAATTCTTGAAAAATTCATATATATACAGAAAAATCGAAGAATTTGTTACATATCATCGAAATACATTTTTACGGGAAAATTTTGCAATAATTTATTGTTTAAACAATTTTTTGATAGTTTTTCGGCATTGTTATTATTGAAAATCGATATAATTACCATCTTCTATATGGTTGATTTTTTTCAAATTTTTTCTCCAACGCGAAGTACTTTAAATTTTCACCAAAATTGTTTTCAACTGGAATTATGTGGCTCATACATCCTTGCATCATGAAAGTCCTAGCTTTGGTCAAATTCATGCTCATTGAGTGTACACTATTTTCTTCAAATTCTCATACGAATTACTTGCAATTAATTATCGAAAAACAAAATATAACTTTTTCTCTGCAGACATATTTATGTAGATTGATTTATATTTCAAATGAATAATATATATAAGTTGATTATAATAATCACATTTATTTCGAAAAAAAAATATATATTTTCGTGTATGGCATGCATGCATATTTTTGAAAAAGTGCCTTTTGTGGTTTAGCTTGTTAACGCGAAGGAATCTTTTAATTTAAATCGTTTAAAACGGGTAGACTAAATTTCATGGATCTGTTAAATGCACGGTTGCTCGTATCACCAACTGCAATCCATGTATCCATTTTATCCCATTGCAATCCATTTTAGCATAAAAAAATTCTATATAAAGTATGCACTATTTATATATGGCATACTGAATGCATTCCGTTCGGTTACATTTCTCGATCGTGCACGTTACATATCAGGATTGTTGCGAAACCGGTCATTTCACTGTCGTAAAATTAACGCATTTTTTCCCCTCCCCTTGCCCGGCAATCCGTTCGCCACTCTCGGGCGTGTATATTTACTACAAAACGACAGCGAACATATGACATGAAAACTTTCCGTGTCAACGTCTACGATCTCCTCCAGTGTCGATAATTCAATTTATACTTTACCGATCGAAATTAATTATTGCCAATTGAAACGTGAAAATCGTAGTTTTTTTTTCAAGTTTTGAATTCCAATCAAATTAATTCGTTGATTAAAATTAAAATTTGACCAAGGAAAATTGTTGAGATTTTTTTTTTTCCTATCGATCACAGAGTCCCGGATAACTTGGAATAAATTGTTACACGGTTCTCTCGTGTTTTGTAGTATTATTCTCGATTTAATGGTGTAAACCAACACAGGAGAGATAAATTGATGCATTTCCGGTGGTCAAGATAGACCGTGACGCTGAGTCGAGATAGAGAATGCAAGCAGCATATTATATAGAAGAGACCGTTCGACCGGTTCTACAAAATGACTGGGGGTAAAAACCACGTGCTCTGTCTTCTTGCCTCACGCCATGAAACGAGCATTATCCTCGTGAGACAAAACTCACTTTACGCCTTATTTTTACCCGGGTCGTCCCCGCACGAGATAGTCAAGGTCGACTGGAAAGGCAGAAGAAAAAGAAAAAAAAAAAAAAAACAATCTCTCGTAGAATCTTTCCGCATAGTTTTTTTTTTTTCTTCGAACGACCCAACTCGTACTACGTTTCTCGATTCACATTGTAACGAGTAAAATAAAAAGATGATTAGTCTGATAAAGTTTCGGCCGATTAGATTTTTTTTTCCTAACAATCTCGAGGGGCTTTGCGGATTTAGCGGCTTATTATTGGAAGAAAAAAAAATTACTGAAAAATATATATCAGTGAATATTATTTTTTTTTTTAATATTTAAACTTTGTTTATTTACTTGACATTTTTACGGATTTTTCTTTTCGTAAAAATTAATCAAATTTTAATCAGAGTAGAATATAATTCGTAAAATTGAGGAAGTTATGATTGACAGAGTGGGGAATTGCCAAAATCCGAGTTCTATAATGTACGAAAATATATTTTTTTTTCTCCATCGTTCTATCGCGATATGGAGAGCTCGGTTATACGAACGAATGGGTTATAAATGAATGGCAAACGTGTATGGTACACCTGAGGAAACGATAAACCAATCACGCGTAAAGTGCGACCTGTCGTTCCACGTCTAGACTCACAAAGAGAGAGAGAGAGAGAAAGAGAAAAGAGAGAGAGAGAGAGAGAGAGAGAGAAAGAGAGAGGGAGAGCTCATACGAGTAATATAATACAAGGAAACACATATTTTTCTTCGCTACAAGAGACACGCTAATATCGCAAACTAATATTCCGGTAACGAGAAAGAATAATTCAGTACGTAAGTCATGTGCACGGTTCTCGGTACACGGCGAATAATTCACGTCCGGTAAGACAATCGACGAACTGGCCAAGGAGATTTTTGTTAAAAATACGTCGTTCGAAAAAACGAAGACAAAAAAAAAATTTCCATAATCGGTATGAATTTTCAGAAAAATTTTATAATCCCAATTTTTTTTTCTCATTCCTATTTTCGATTAGGTATTTTTAGCTCGAAATAATAATTTCGTTGAAAAATTGTCTAGAACTTAAATCAATTCGTTTATAAAAAAAAAAATGTATTATAAAATATAATTTTAAATATATTTTTCAAATACATGCGAAACATGTATGAAAAAAAATATCAAATTTTTTAATTTGTATTAAATATATTAAAAGTCATATATTTTCGAATAAAATTCTTTTTAATTGAACGTAATTTTATCAATTCGATCGAATTTTTCTTTCACTGTGCGCTTTCCTATATGCATTTATAAACAGTCCATGTAACCAATAATTTACGTACGCGCAAGCAATAAATTAGA
Organism: Rhorus exstirpatorius; assembly: GCA_963564615.1. Lineage (NCBI taxonomy): Eukaryota > Metazoa > Arthropoda > Insecta > Hymenoptera > Ichneumonidae > Rhorus > Rhorus exstirpatorius. The sequence goes on along the minus strand of OY751316.1, from coordinate 34,800,917 downwards.
ACAGGACTCGTTGGTTGAAAAAAAAAAAAAGCAATTGTCGTGGGACGAGAGGTGAGCGATAACGTCACAAATTTTCGAGCAACATTTTTGCATATTATGGCTGAATGAAATTCAATTAATTTTAAATTAAATTTCGGAAATCAATTGCGGTATATAGCTTTGAGGCAGAAAAAAAATTTGTCAAAATCAAACGATTCTCATTCCTTCGTTTCTCCTCATGCTCATTGCTGTTTTTCTTTTTTGAGGAAAATAAATTCGCTGGCTCGATTACGCATGCGCCAAAAGTTTGCCCCGGAACATCTGTGTTGATTCGCGTTATGACGCTGACAATGACAACATCACGATTTGCGACGAAAAAAAAAAAAAAAAAAAAAACAGAAAGAGAGAGAGACAAAAAAATTATAGGCCGCCTTGTTGGCGACACGCGGATTAAAAGGAAAAAAATTTCAGGCCAAATGCGAGAGCCCAACGCACCGAATTATCAATTAAAATTATTCTCTTCGACGTTCCTCATACTCGAGAAAGCAACATTCTCATAAATGTATTTTTTTTTTCCTTTCGAAATTCATAAAAATAAAAATAATTTTAAAAAATCAATTACAAATGTCTGAATTATCGAAGCCTAAAGTTTCTGATTTCGTATAAGTGGAAAAAAAAGAAATTAGGACGAAAACGTCGTCTTGTCCATGGCGTTGGACTTTGGAATTTGAGAAATCCGATAAAAATCACGTGAAAGTGACAATAGTAAAGAGAGAGAGAGAGAGAGAGAGAGAGAGAGAGAGAGAGAGAGAAAGAGAGACGAGAATGAGAAATAGAAGAAAAGATACAAACGTCGAGGCAGAGATAAGACGAGCCTCGGCTCTAGTTCTGGCGCGCGATTGTACACGAAAGTTATTCCGAGTGGTAGCAAATGAGCACGCACCGCGATCGTTGTATACCTCCAGGAAGATATTTTGCGCGTGTAAACAAGCACGACAACGAAACAACGCGCTTGATTTATTTTATTCCCGTAAAACGAGCGGCAAAAATACACGCAGACACGTATGCCAATGCCCTAGAGAGTTTATCAGACTTACAATTAAAAAAAAAATATTCGCGGTACTCCTCTGGAGTCGGAGAGAGCCAGATTTATAGCACCCTTTTTTAAAAAATATTATGTATACTTGCATTTACTAGTATTATGTGCTTTGATGTATTCAACGATGATTCAACGTCCACACGTCGAGAACGTGGAAACGGAAAAAAATATTTTTCGATGCTTGGAAAACGTTTACATTGAATTCGATGTAAAATCGTTCAAAGCTTTGAGAGATTTTTTTTTTTTATTACAAATTTTTATTTTTATCAATCAATTGACACGTAAATTGCCTGATTTATTGCTGTCACTCTCGGAGGGAAATTTTCATTTTGATTTAAACTGAGTAAATTAAAGTTGATCGTTATTCATATCTCTATGCATTTTTTTACGTGCAAAAAAAAATGAATAATGTAGTTTGCTCATGAAAATTTTATAGAAAAAAACAAAAAGAAATCGGTATCCATAATCCGAAGAGTAATGAAGTATTTGTTAATTTTTTTTTGTATCACAGTACAGTCGGACCTCTCGGGCACTGACTGAGCTCGAGCACAGGAGCCTCGGGCACTGACCGAAAGACCTAACCTTCTTACTAACCAATAAGAGCAAAGCCACCAGGCCCGTATCATGCGTACAACGGTACCCTCAACTCGTTGAAATTATGATTTTTTGTTTTGTTTATGGAAGGTTCTATATTGTAACGGCACTGTGGATTCCGCATAGTGCCCGAGTAGTCAGTGCCCAAGGTTTGACTGTACCAAGACAATTAGGAGTATGAATGAAATTTTTTTTTAAATCATTGGGGTGCATAATGTAGAGTAAGTAAAAATAATGAGGACGTATTTTTTGTTTTTCGTTAAAAATGACAGATGCACCTGTTATAGGCAAATTAATTTCACGGATTTTGATATATATAGATATAGCGTAACATGTGTGACGTCATAATGTTATATTTTTCAATTTGTTATATTAACGGCAATTTTGATTCAAATAAAAAAAAATAAAAAATACATACTAAATATTTTTTCCTAAACTACCAGATTTTGAAATAAAAAAAATTTCATCTATACTCCCAATTGTGTATTCGTGGGAGAATTATTTTTATCAATTTGATTTGATTCTTTTTTTTTTTCAATGGTCGGTGAGGCACTTTGAAAAAAAAGGTCAAAAGCAAAATTTCACGAAATCGGGTTTTCATTTTTCAAATTGAAAATGGAGTACATTGGTTGCTTATTTTTTTTCTCAAAGTTTTACCAAATTTACTTCACGAGGTGCCCAAAGATATGGACAACACTTTTTCAAAGTTGTTTTTTTTTTTTTAAACAAATGTCGACAAATAAATATCGAAAAATTGCGCCAGGAATTAAAATGGGGGTTAGATCCCATTTTTTATTCGTTCTTGATTTTGCATTGTAATCGAAAGAGAGAAAGGGAGAGAGAGAGAAAGGGAGAGAGAGAGAGAGAAAGGGAGAGAAATCTTATCACATTGGCCCCAATTGTTCGAATCTCTGCGTGTGGTAAGACTGAACGTTCGCCGAGCTCGACGACGATTTTCCCATTATGTACACGACACACAAACGAGTAAGATTTTTTTTTTCTTTCTTCTTTCTTTCCATAACCAAGAACGCAACAAGTGGTTACATCGCGAGAAACATCTCGCGAATTACCCAAGAGTTACATACATATATATATATATATATGAGAAGAGCGTAAGAAACGTCTCATCGTGGCTCGATGACCCGAATAGACTCTTTGTTATTTGTCGTAAAAATAAAAAATAAAAATTAATTATCAATCAATTAAACACCCTCCGCTGGAATAACTTTCACCAAATCACATATTTTGCTTGAAATTCGAGAATAAAAGTGTCAAAGGAGACGAAAAATTTATTTATTTATTTACTTACTTTTTATCATTCATTTATTTATGTAAAAATAATATAATTTTCGAAAAATTAAAAAAAAAATCTGTTTTTTTGCGTGTTTTTAATTAATTTTCACGCTTGATAAAAAAATTAAGCTAAAATTAATTAAAGAAAAATTGTATTTGGTCAATTCTCGACATTTTTTTATATTTTTCGTGAACCCTTTTTGATTAATAATTTCTTCATCAACCACGTGTTATAATGCATGTAATATATATTTATATTTATATTGCGTTAGCACATACACTTGGGTCGCGATAACGAGAATTGAGAGTTCGGCCGATATCTAATCTAATCCGATAACTAATATATCCTGATACTCCGGTGCATTTAATAACTTTGACGTTGTCCTACGAAAAAAAAAGATGAGACAAAATTCAAAGAAATGAGGAATTTTTTCATCCTCACGAGGATGCTGAATATCGAAACGGTTCAATGAAAATTTTCAACAGTCCATATAGATCTGCCATGGCAAACTCTTCGAATTAATTCATAATAATTACACCTGCTGTCAATTGAATTAGTTCACTTAGCGTAACGTCGTCAAGTATCACCCGAGTCCACAGTGGAAAATGATTAAACCAAAAAAAAATCAACAAACATCATTTTGCTCTATCATAGCAATCTATCTTGTAAAATATAAAAATATGAAAATACGTGACTCTCGGTGAATCTTCTCGATAAAATCAAAGCGGACTTATCGAGCTTTATAAGATCGAATCTTTTGGCCAAATAAAAAAACAAAAAAGTATTTAAAAACACTTCTAGCTAACTTTAATGAGAATTCATTACCAGGAAAATTAAAAAAAAAAAACTTATCTTAAGTATAAGAATTTTCCCGTTGACCCTCATTACCCCGTGATATCTCAATTCTGAAAATTTTTACGTGGATCTCGTTGCAATGAAAAGGCAAACGTGAGACCGGACGTGCTGCGTCCTTCGAAGTACACCGGCTGATCTCGAACCGATCGGAAGTTGTTTCACGCTGCCCGGAGCAGCTTTAGAAAAAAATAAAAGAAAGATAGAGCTCGCGCCACTAAACCAGAGAGTATGTGAGGTACTCCGTGAACCTGGGGAACGTGTAAAACGAGCCGAAAGATATTATCTAAACCATATACTATTGTCGAGAGGAAAGACAGAGAAAGAGAGAAAGAGAGAAAGAGAGAGAGAGAGAGAGAGAGAGAGAGAGAACGAAGACGTAATTCTTAAAACGTCCGCTGACTTTCCTAGTCTTACGTAAAATAGTACGTGGGATATTAATATATATATAAAGATATCTCGGGTAAACGAGAATTCTTGCATTTACCTGAATCCATGTACAAAAGTCTGGCGCAAATGCGTGTGTACCATATGCAACGAGAGAGTCATACACCTGCAGTCGTACAGTCCATATATGCTAATGACTCGAGGATAATTAAAAAAAAAGGACGAAAGTTACTTTCCCTTTAAAAAAAAAACAATACGGACAGAATAACAAAATATGATTTTAATACGCAGCGAGCAATTTTAATTCGATAATAATAATAACAGTATTATTATTATTATTATTATTATTATTATTATTATTATTATTATTATTGTTGTTATTATTATTCAGTTAAGCTCAGCATTATTATTAATATTGAACATAAATTGATGGAGGGTCAATATTTTATAAATTTAGGCAAATATTTTCACTCTAAAAATTGATAGTCGTACCTCCTTGAGTCCCTCTTCCGTATCTCTTAATTATTTAAGGTTATTCTGACCCAACGCATCGTCCAAACGAAAAATCTCAAAAATTATTAAAAATTCATGAAAAAATGGAATAATTTCGATGCAGCATAGCAAAATTGATTTTTTTTTTCACCGAAAAATTCAATTTTTTCAATTATCAACATATAAACAATTGAGGAATATGGGAAAAATTGTGTGTAATAAACAGGAGTAGATATTGCAATTCATGAAAAAAAAAAAAAATTTTCTGGGCATTTAGTTAACAGCATTTTTTAAAAATTTGTTATTAATAACTTTTCAACATTTTTCACTAAATATATACTTGGTATCTTCGATGTCACAGATTTTTTATTTTTCAATTTTTAACTCATCGGGATATATTGCAATACACAATGACTTTTATCGTTTGATGAGAATGTAAGTGCAAGAGATCCTTAACTATATACGAATTATCAAAACGATCAACCGCTGTACCTTGAAAAATGGCGTCGCGAATTGTGTAATGCTCGCTGCAATAACTCGCTCTGTTCGTGAAAATATTGAGGAACAAACACGAAAGATTACACGCGCATGTATAGACCTGATGGCCAATAATAATAATAATAAAAATAGTAACAATAATAATAATCGCTAATTGATTCGCCATGCGGACGTTCTATCATCGAGCTCGGGTCTCGTACGCGACTCGCTTCCGGTCGCTCATATCTCTCGAATTGGTCGTGGCCGCGACTCACGAACGTTTATGGCCTTCCACAGAAGCAACCACAGACTCTCTCGTATTATTGAGTCTCATTCGAGTATTTTGTACACGAAGTTTGACGAGAGAGAGAAAGAGAGAGAGAGAGAGAGAGAGAGAGAGGGAGAGAGAGAGAGAGAGAGAAAGAGAGAGAGAGAAACTCTTCGACTTTTTGCCAAGCCAAAAACACTTTCACTCTAATTCCCATCCCCTCTCTCTTTTTTCCATCATTAACGCTATATAATTATCCACAAAGAGTAAAGAATAAATTATCGTGATTAAAATTTTTTTTTCTCAAAGCCAAAAAATATTTTAAATAAGATAGGAAATGTATCGAGCAACAATTGAGGTGATAGACAATTCATAAGGAATTCATTCGTACATGTAGAACATGATGCTTATTGGCTAATCTATGAAAGATTGAATCAAGAATTACTCAAGTTTTTTTTTTCATACAAAGACTCCGAGTGCTATGAAAAAATGAGAATAACTATAAAGTTGATAAGACTCGATGAGCCTGGAAATTTTTTGGTGCTACGAATTTATCGAAGATCAAATCATAAAGATATTAAAAAAAACATGATATCCGTTGGATAGAAGTCTCTTGCACACTTAAGCTCGTAAAAGACAATCATATATATGCATATTTTTTTAATTATTTGTTCATAGACGTATAATTCGTGATTGGACGAGGATAAGTATTTTGGGATAATTTCGGAGATAATAATTAATAAAGTTGAAGGAGGCTTCTTTGCGATAAGATAGGATTTGTTTTTTCGTGACCACGTGGTTTTAGGAAGACATGAGGACGAACACAAAGGGCAGGTACACATCGCTCGTGTGGATCAACACACTGAACGACGATATAGTGAGAGAAACCGGTTTTTTTCGAGTCAGAATCGAGAGACGAAATATTCCCCGTTCCCCCCCCTGATCGCCGCGGTTTCACTATACACGCGAGAGCGTTATTATCATGTCTCGGAGCTGTTCGAATTCTCCAGCAACTTTACGTACAACTTTACGTATAAAATCGAAAAAAAAAATAATCATATTAAAAAAATGATATCTCCTCGAATATGTCAATGGGATTCAGAACTATTTTTTGCTTCCTCATATATAAAGGAAGCTTTGGGTTGGTGAAAAGAAATACATAATCGAAATTTTAATGCCAATATCTTGGAAATGTTCCAAAACGTCGAGAAATCATGCTTAGCAAAAAATGCTGCGAAAATTCAAAAGTCCATGTATCTCGAAAGCTACGGAAGCATTTCGTGAGCAAATTTTGCACACACCTTGTACATGAGGCGCCTTTTGTTTATCAAAATTTGCGCCACAATCTCCAACGAGTATCCCGTTTTACATGATTTTTAATTTTTCTAAAAAAAAAAAAAATGACTTTTTTCGCTCTAACTTTTGTAAATTTTCATTTATCGGCTCAAAATTTTTTGAGCAAATAGGCCAGGGGACAAGGATGTCTGGTACTGAATTTGGCGAGAATCGCTCGGGGGATTTGAATTACAAAAAAAAAAATTTGAATTAAAAAAAGTCTGTAATAGCTTTGATCCGCGCAAATTTCATAAAATATCGAGAATAATTCGGGGCTTATTTTCGATATAAAAAAAATTCTTTCAAGGACGATTGGCATTGAAAATTTTGAGAAAATCGGTAAAAAATTTCTGGTTTTATTAGATTTAAAAAATTTTTTCACGTTATTAAAAAATTTGTGTTCGTTGTATTGTTATTAAAATCGAATGCAGAAAAAAGCGTTCAAATTTCTAATTTGCACGCTTTTTTATTGGTCAACTTATCGATTTATGAAAAATTAAATAAAAATGAAGTTTGGTTTTAGTTCTCCAGGATCGTTGTACCATTTTTTTTTTGTAACAATTTAACTCCAGTTTCGTTCGGTTCGGTGTACGGTTGTTTATGTTAAAGGAGATTTATGCGTCTGTAATTTGTTTACTATTAATTATTGTTTGTTCGTTCGATTGAATAATTTTCGTGAGAGACTTATGGCATTTGAGACTGTACATGTTTACACTTTACTTCATGATGTGCATGATTATTTTTCTTGTGAATTACGTGGAATTAAAAAAATCGCTGCATTTATTTTTAATAATTTTTTCTGCACTCAGTGCACTGGAGAATTCTTCATTTATAGTAAGAAGTGCAGAATCATGTACAGTAAAAAATATCGTAGATTATCGTCATAAAATAATTACGAAATCAACGAATTGTATAAGAAAAATAAACGAACAATACTTTTTTTTTTCAAAAATTATACTCGGGTTGTCGAACTCTATGGATTTAATGTAATAAAACGGGTTTCCTCGTTTCCAACGAGCAGGTTCTTCGTTGCGGGAGAAGGAAAGGAAAAAAAAAACAGAAATACGAATTACGAATTGAAGGAACGTCGCGAGAAAAAAAAAATCGAGGAAAACGAGTATGTAAAACACTCGATTTTCTCGGACACTTATTGTCGTCTTTGTGTCAGTCACATTTGATTCTTTGATCCTTTAGAAAGGTCATCGTTTCGTCTGACCCGAATGATACTCGTATATTTTCACGTTAGAATACTAATTGTCACGATCTTATTCCCCGAGAGGTCTAATGGTCAATCGTCAATTGAACCGAATCACGAACGAAGTCAATGTCTCAATGCTAATCGAACAAATAATTCTCTTCTTATTTCTTCTCGTCTATTTAAAATTTTTTTTTTTTTCATTTTCAAATTTTCTAATTTTTAATTTTATTACAGTGCTGAGGGTTTTCATTGAGCTTTATTTTAAAGTGGTTTTTTTTTCCAAATATTAATTTAAACATTCTTAAAAAAAATCGCCAAGCACAAAAAAAAACGTTAAGAATGACTCTTCACTTAAAGAATCATAACTTTTTAGATTTTAAATATTTTTTGATAAAATTTTAAGGGTATATTGTAAAGATATGATACTTCGAGAGAAAAAAAAGTAAGATGCGCGTTTCAAAAGACGTATTCATTGTGAGCCATATGAGAAAGCTAATTTTTACTATACAACCTCTCTGCGACCACGTGGCCAGCTGTTGCGGGTACATGGTCGCAGATACAGAGGGGACCTATGGAACTTATCGATAAACGGCGGTTTTAAAGTTCAATTTAAACTCGGAGGAAAATTAGCTTAAACTTTTATTCGAGTCAAAATGGTCTACAGTAATGATTGAGGGTCAATGACCCTCAATCCATCATTTGATTATGACCAGGGTTGTAAAAATTTTTTTAAATTAAAAAATAATGCATTAATTATTATAAAATAATAATAATAGTAATGGATTGGGATTTCATTACTCTTTACCAAAATAATGAATAATGGATAGAGTTATATTGCTCATTACCAAAATGATGAGCAACGGATTGAATTTCATTACTCATTACCAAAATAATGGGTAACGGGTTAAATTCGATTACTCATTGTCCAAATAATGGATAACGGATTTAATTCCTCTACCCATGACCAAAATAATGAGCAATGGATAAAATTATATTACTAATCACCAAAATAATGGGTAATGAATCAAATTCCATTACCCATTTCCAAAATGATGAGTAATGAATCAAATTTCATTATCCATTGCCAAAATAATGAACAGTGAATCAAATTCCATTACCCATTGACAAAATAATGGATAATTAATTAAATTCCATGACTCAGACAATGCATTATATTTACAACTCTGATTATGAAATCCTGATATGGTACACAAGACGAACGTATATTATATGTCGGGAATGTAATATCATCCGGTGATACGTACATGGATATTATCGATCTCGCAATCGGGTACATCTCTTTCGTTTATCGGTATTTGAGCAATGCACGAGAGGACACACGATGACATCGGGGAATCGGGGGATAAAAAAAAAAAAAGGAGAGAGTTGAGCAGCAATGCCTGCGATAGACGAACGGAATTAACGGGATAACGACGGGGACGCGGTACCAGGTCACCGTTGAAGAGTCCATCGTTCGTGCGACCCACATGCCAAGGTCGATCGTGCCTTGTAAACGAGCCATTTTTTTTTTGTTTCACTTATACCGGAATCCTGATATCCTCGTTACACTACTCTTCACACTAGTCTGAGATAAAAAAGAAAAAGGTCTTCTATCCCTCAACGAGATTTTTCCCAATGAGTTTTCTCTCTCTCTCTCTCTCTCTCTCTCTATATATATATATATATATATATATATATATATATATGTGTGTGTGTGTGTGTTTTTTTCTTTGACGAGATTTCACTCAATCCTCGTTTTTTTTTTCATGATAAATTAATTCGTAAAACGACCTTCGTGGTTTCCGGATCGCTAGGAAACCATAAGGCGTATAAGACCTTACGAAAGTTCTCAAGAATAATTCTTCCAAGACACTTGGCCAATTCAGGGATTAGAAATCAATGCGAGGGAAAAAAAAAATTATCGTCACTCGAATCCCAGCTGGTTCAAACAAATATTTAATTTTTATATCTGAAAATAATAATAATAATAATAACCTAATTGGTTACTTGACACCGGAGTTGGGTAGCAAAAATTACTCGTGCAATTAATTAACGTTTTTTTTTCCTTTTCTTTTTTTAAATAATAATTATTATTCGTGTGAGGGATTTTATAATTTTTTTTTTTTTTTCAAATATCGTTACCACAGCTTGTAATTGTCATTATAGAATGTTGAAAAAATGTAAATTCTCTTGTCTTATCGACACCTCGAGAACTTGTCATTTTTTTTTTGCTCTTCGAGTACACAGCTGCAAAGTTGGCCTCTCTGTGTCTCGGTAATTGTCACGAACTATCAGTCGTACAGCGCGAATTTTCAAGCACCGATAATAATAATCCTTCACGCTCGTCGCGAGCGTTCTCTTCAACGATCGAGAGCCCCAACATCTCTGCGCGGCTGACAAATAAATTGCTCGGAGGTGAACGAGTGAAATCAGGGTCACTTAAGGAAAAATTCGTATATTTTTGAAATTTCAGATAAAAAAAATTTTGAGCAGATGTCATTGGCAATGATTTAATCGAAGTTCTCGAAAGTTGAACGAACGATCTACTGTTTTTTTTTTTTAATGTCCCCATGAATTCGACTTATAAAATTATTATGATCATCAAAATGTTTCATGTTCGATCTTCGAGCAGTAATTAATTTTTCAGGATTTTTCAAAATTTTATTTCTAAAAAATAAAAAAAATAAATTTATCCCACTTAATTTCACGATTATCGAGGTGATTCGATCCACCTTTGAGGATTAACATCTAAAAAAAAGTCAACGATATTCAAGACTTTTGATAAATTGATGAATAATAATAATAATAATAATGACAGAAAGTAATTAACGAATTTGTTAAAAAAAATTGCGTAACAAATCATTCGTAGAATTTATTTACTGTCAGATAAAATGAATTTATTGATTTCTTCAGAATTTAATTTTATTGAAATTTTTTTTTTCAAAATTTTCGAGAAGTCGATGAAAATTTTCATACTGCAAAAAAGATTTCGAAAAAAAAGAGAACATTCTAGGAAAAAAATTCAAAACTATTCGAGTAAACAAAAATCAACGAATTTATTCCGTAAGAAGAAAAAAAAAAATTCCGATGATTCGTTCAACAAATTTTTTTTTCAACAATTTATCAACAACTTTTCAGAATTATTATTATTAAAAATTATTATTATTATTTTTTTATTTCATCGCAAAGTGCCTTAAAATTTTCACCAATTCCTCTACACCGTGAAGTATCATTGAGATTTTTTTTTTGCCCCCCCCCCAACAAGAGTGACATTCTCGATTGACCCCGATTACCCCCGCCACCGTCACATGAATAATGTACATTGGTATCGCGCGTGCATATGCAGCGTGTTTCAAATATTAATGATTGTTCGGTTTTTTTTTTTTTTTTTTCCTTTCGATTGACATTTTCAGAACATACACAAGTCCATTGGTTCGAACGACGCGTCGTCGAACAGCGGCAGCACGGCAGCTGCAACGGCGACACCTACGAACGACGAGGCAAATTCGAGCGACGAAACGACGCGCGGCGAGAACGAACGTGAAGTTAGCAACAATAGCGCCCACGTTAACAATGAGATCAACAATGATTCACATGGTAGTGAGAACAACGACGAGACGACGACAACGCATCATCAGGGCAATGGAAATCTCAATGACAATGGGAATCCGAAGGGTCTTAATTTGAAAATGAGCGCAAAGGAGCTACGTGCTAGGCTAGCGGCACGCAAAAAATACGATCCCAAGAAGGAGTCGATTGGCTTCAAAGACAAATTCGATATCGTACAGAAATTGTAACGCGAGATTGTTGCTGTATTGTTTCAAGGGGAAAAAAAAAATTCACCTCGTTCTCGTCTGTTTCCAGTCACGAAACGAAAAAAAAGAAAAATCGCACTATCCGTAGGGAGAAGAAAAAAAAAAAAGAGTACTTTTTCTAATCCACGTTATCGATGTACTTAAATTTCGTATATATTGTGTATTCTCGATTAATTTTATTTTTTCCTCATTTTTGATGTATCCCCATTGGAGTTGATAGCCCAGAAAAATATTTATTTCGAAAAAATCAATTTTTCTTTTTCTTTTTTTTTTTCTTCCATTTTTAATGTTTTTTTTTCTTTCATTTCAAATGAACAATAATTGTTCCGGGTTGCTCTCGACCAAATGTATAATATTTTCCACTATGGAGATAAAAAGACAATTTTTCCATCGTCATTCGGCGGAGTTATTGCTTTTTTTTTTCAACTGTTTTGACCTTCGGTAGCATTCGGGGATTCGTCAAATGTAATTATGGGCAGGGCATAATTCGTTGAAATGAAATTTGAATATTGGTACTTTGTTTGAAAAAAAATGAGCGTGGAATAATGAAAATTTGGAAAATCCCTTATCGCAGTGTCACCAAAAAATTAGAAATTTTTGTTTGTTTTATTTTTATTTTTTATTTTTTCGAGCGTTCGAAACACTCGAGGAAATATTATTATTATTATTATTGTTGATAATTTATCTTCATCGTTATCCGTCTAATTGTCGATTATTGTTAAAAAAAAAAAAATTTCTGCATTTCGTCGCGTTGTTTTGTTTTTGCCTTTTTGCGTTTCTTTTTCGTCATATCGTTAATGACCGAAGCCAATCTCTATTATTATTCTCCCGCTCAATTATATTTTTCCTCCTCTCTGTCGCATCTCGATTCTGTCACGGTCAATGAATACACGCCCGATATCAAATCTTTGATTCTCACGGATTGAAAAACTCACCAAGGTCATTTTACAACTCGCAGTGTGCTTTGAATTTCCGGTGAAGAATAAAAAAAAAAAGTATCGTTCCCCCCCCTCCCCGTTCTGCGAATTGTACATAAAATGCAGTTGATCAACCATGGCCTTGAATGAAACAGGATAATGATTGTTCATGCTTACCGGATGTCGGAAAAAAAAAGATTGGTAAAAAAATTAAGCACGAGTTTGAACATTTTTTTTAAATAGAAAAAAAAAATACTCGCGCAACATCGAAACAGTGGAAAATTTTTCGATGAATTTGCAGCGATGAATGAAATTGCTTCCGCAAAGTCTCATTCTCCGCGTAGGAAAATTTTTCACAATCCGAATGTAGAAATTTCCATCCGGTGATCTTGCGTAGAAAGGATAGTGAAAATTTGATAAGACATTGGCTGCGAAGAGAAAAAAAAAATCTCTTGCGCCGCAGTGGATTCAAATGGAAATTTCTATCTTCGGAGTGGATAGAATCTTTGCAAAACAAAATTTCGACCGTGCGAAGACAATTTGATTCATCGGTGCAATTTACATCCTGCGATAGATTGAAAATATAAAGTATATGTGTTCCATCGATGAACCGCGTGTGTCGCGCAAAGAAATTATTTCGATTATTCTTTATCAAGTCTCATACGTGCACAGTCGCAGTCGAATTTTATTTTCATGATTTTTTTTTTATTACTCGAATCCCTCAAAGGCATCGAATAAGGATTACACTGTTTGGAAAATAATAGAGAGAGAGAGAGAGAGAGAGAAAATATAAAAATATTACGACAACGTATTTTCCTCGTTTCGTCGTTTCTCGTATCTTATGCAATTTTCAATTATGATTTGTGTGTTGGAATTACGCGTTCGCGATCACTCTCGTACAACCCACGTCGACTCGATTACACACATCAGACGAGAAGACACATTTTATTTTATTTTTTTTTTCATTTTTTTCATTCATGCACAATGCGCAACAATGAAAAATATTGCAGTCTATGGATTTTGAGTTCTTTTTTTTTCTTCATAGATTATTCGTACAAGGCGAGAGTTTGTCCGGGGGTAAAAAAATTAATATGCGAAAATATATTTTTTTATATTTTCCAAATATGCGTTGTATACATGTGATAAAAATATATCTTAATTTTATATTATTCACATGAAATATAAGCAAAATATAAATAATAAAAGTTACATCAGTTGTATATTTTCGCAAATAATTTTTTTTTTTGTGGGAATTTTGGCATCTTCGAATTCTTAGGGGGGGAAAAAAATAACTTTTCACGCCCTTTCGTCAGACTTACTTTTAAAATATCCTGAATCAAGAAATACTCGAGGAAATTACACGTATCGAATTTCATTTTATCTCTCTCTCTCTCTCGCTTTCACCATCGTGAAAGTGAAATCATTCGTTGAAAAGCACTTACGTTATCGTTAACAAAGTATTCTCATGTTGTAATATTCTTTTTCTCGTCACCTAACGTAAAAGTCATTATCATTAGAGCATCAAATTTACGAGAAATCGACACGAATTCTTTACTCTTTTTTTTTTTTTTTCTTTTTCTATTTTGACGAAACTTTCATTGGGGTCATAAATTTTCCATTAGGATATACAATAATTATGATCATGCTGGACAAAATACAATATTCGTAATAATTTTTTTTTTTAGTTAAAATTTCTTTCTTTCTAATCACAATCACATGATTGTTGGATGATAATTTCATTATGCGCTGCGATAATCCATGAGAATTATTGTTTTCGTTACTATTGATTGGTCGCGTAGCAGTAAAATAAAAATTTTTCCATCTCTGAATAATGATGAGAAAAAAAAAAAATAAATGACCAAGAATATGTGAGAATGAATATAATTATGGATTTAATATAAATATACGATAGCGCTCATTGATGTAAAATCGAGCATTACCCAAATATTGAAATTATTTGTGAAATATCAATGGCAGCGTTAATTATAAAACATTCTTTGTTCATTTTTTTAATCTACAATTCGTTTGATATAAATTATTTTGTAAAAAAAAAACAAAAAAATTCGTAACTTCCTAATATGCTGACTCTGTACTCCATAATGTAAATGATTATTTTTCCATTGCATTGAGCATGAGGAAAAAAAAATCACGAACAATATTGGTCCAACGAATAACGAATTAATCGAAAATAATTATTTAAAAAAATAAATTATGTTAAATTTGTTATGAAAGAAAAAAAAAAACTGAACGAAGAATGTTTTTTTTTTTTTTTTTTTTCGAAATAACAAATCTGATGGCACTGTAAATGGGATTTGATGTTTTATCGTCGAATGCACCGAAGAACGAAATCGTTGCTCAATAGGCATCGCCTGTACTTAAGAATTTTTTTTTTTTTTTTTTTTTTTTAGCTATCTCGTCGAGACGACGAGAACGAGTATGAGTTTTCGAGGCTCATTGTTAAAAGCGAAATATTTCGATGTGAAAACATCGATGCCAGGGGGATAATGTGAATAATTTGATCGAGTCAGCTATGGCTTTTTGGTGCGTCCACGATCCCGTTATTATATATACATACGTTCGCATAATTTTTACTGTAAATATTGAAGGAAACTCGCGGATGCAATCGTTACGATCCAGCACGAATGGCCAATGTGCGTGAGAGTTATGGAAATTTCGGAATCCACAAAAAAAAAAAAAGGCTCGATGAACAAAAATTTCATAGCAAACAAAAAAAAAACATTATTTCGTAATGATTGTAAAATTTTTGGAAATTGTACGAAAATTATCAAAGTGGATTTATTTTATTTTTCGGTAATTCACAGTCTTAGACGAATTTTTCGTAATACGAAAAAAGAAACAAAAAATTGAAGAAAAATCCACGTTTTTATAAATTCGTGGCCAAAAATTGAGGAAACCCAGAGAGAAGTAAACTCGCTTTTGAGGTAACAACCTTTGTACCATTATCTCGAAAATGTATATAGGCAATATGTTTAAATACACACACACACACACACACATATATATATATGTATGTATATGTTGTGTGTATAAGAGAAACTGAAAGTAAAGAGTACGGACAGCACTTTGTTGAAATGAAAATATTTTTGGGTAAAAAAAAAAGAAAGGTGAAAAAGAAAAATCATTTCGTGTACACGAACGCAAACACACTCGACACAAAAACCCAAAAAATCACATCGCGCGAGTATGCACACGTGTCAAATATTATATATACACGAGTAATTTAAGTGAGCATTCCGTTTTTGTTTTTGTTTTTTTTTTTTTCTTGCTCGAGAGTATCGAGTATGTAATATTTTTGAAAATGATAATACATAATACATGTTTATCGAAATACATATACGTGAATAATAAAAAATTTTTAAATGTCTTGTCGTTTTCCCACCTGTGCGATTTACGAAAAATCGAGGCAGAGTATTGAAAATGTATTGAAAAGGTAAAGTATTGAAAAAATTTATATCGTATATTTATCGAGGACTTTTACGATTGATTGGAAAAAAAAAAATTTAACTTTGAAATTTTATTTTTTGGATTTACAAGTTCTCCGAAACAATTTGATCGTGTCTGGCCCTTTCGCATATATAGGCATGTTTTTTTTTTGTTTTTTTTCGTCAAGAGTGGTTAAGATTTGTTTTTCAGTTTCAATTACTTCGATTGAGCCTACGAGCTGTTTTTTTTTTTTTCAAAAAATTGTTTGTCTAAAAAATAACTATGTAGATCAAATTTGATCTTGAGTATAACTACGTAGATCCAATTTGATCTTAAAAATAACTACGTTTATCGAATTTTGTCTAAAAATGACTATGTAGATCCAAATTTGTTTAAAATAACTATGTAAATCTGAACGATTTTTTTTTCCGGGTATCCTATGCTAAAACGACGATTTCAACTATTTTAAGGTGGCTCATCAGTGAATTAAAAAACCGGCGATACGAATGAAACTTCGGGGGAGTGTTATCTAAGATGAAATCAACGCTCTCTCAAAATTTCAGGGTATGTTGCCAGGCAAATTATTGCGAACGAGTAATTTAAAATTACCTATTTTAGCATGGGTCTTATGGCAGTTGATTCCATTTTCACCGGAAGTGACATGATACCTTTTGATAAAGACGAGAGTTCTTATTCAAATTTTGAGTATTGAAAGATGAAATCGTGAACTTTCCAATAGTATTTAAAAAATTGTGTCTTGCCAGGGATTTTTCCGAGAAATTTAATCGCGAAAGTCATCGTGTGTGCAAATCTCGGATACAATATATGTCTGTCATACTGCACGCGAGGAAACATATGAATATCAGCTATCGTTTTTGACTTGATCGCTCTGACAGCGTTAAATACTTTTGTCAGTTGAGACTTTATTTATAATATTATTTATAATAAATTATGAATAAAATATCACGGGAAACGTCATCGAAATTCATAAATTTTATTTAGACAGAGTATTTAGAAAATATTATGATAGGTTTTATGATTTTTTTTCACTTTACGATTTTTTATTAGTTTTGTCACTGATGGGCCGCCTTAATGATCGATTTTAAATGACCTGAAACTTTGAAGTCTTAAAAAAAAAGTTCTTCAGGATTCAAATATTTCCAATTCACGAAATTCTCCAATACGTGCTGCTAATGTGCATACCTTAAATGCATGTATAAACAGAGATGATTCATTTTGATTCTCGATGACTCCTCGTTGGCTTTAAAATCGACGTTCAACATTTATCATCGATATTCATCGACGATCGTTATTCTCATATCATTGAGTATATGCAATTATCGCGACGATAATTTTTCAATTAACACAATTATGTTCAACAGTTTTTTTCTCGTTAAGGATTTTTTTTCTCCTCCCATTTATAGCCAAGAAATCTGAAAAATGCTCATGGTTGATACCGCAGTGACTGCGATTTCGAAAGTGATGTGCGAGGAAAAAAAAAAATTTGACGACGTGCGTTGGAATTTATCCTCGCGTTGAATACATATGTGTATGAAACATAGAACCCACGAGCGCGTTGCGGAAGAGGCAATTAAATCCGTCGCAAATAAAGTTCTATGTGCATATACTTTTAGAGTTATTAATGGTTTTTTTTTAAATTTTCCACTCATAAACAAAATTTACACGCGAAAATATACAACTTTTTTTTTCCACCGAAACAATATATAATTTATATATATATATATATTTTTTTTCGCGAAGAATTCCAACCGGTACATTATCATTTGTCAGTAGTGAAGATTTCCTCGTATGCTGCGATCGCTTCAATCTCGTTTTTATACACACAAAGAGCTCTCATTTCATTCGCAAATTATTTCGAAAATTACCAACGTGGGATAAGAGATCGCGATGCTCAATGATTCGGGATATCATTCCCCCCACCCCCCTGGCTTTTCTAAAATCATTTTTTAAATTCTAAATATACATAATGCGGCTTTCGAGCTTTTTTTATTTTATTTTATTTTAAGGGCTTTGAGCGCTCTCTATCCGGCACCCATGCAGCCCTCTCGAGCTTTTCTTTTAACCGAAACCTTGCGCCACCTGCAAGCATATTCGCACAGCGCACTTTCATGCGAGATTTCCTCAGATGGAAACTCCGCGAGAGCAGAACTTTGCTTTTTAAATTATCTTTTATCCGGATAAAGACCGAAACAACGGCCATGCTGTCTCACGAAAACCAGCAAATTGTAGGATTTCATAATTTTGGCAGAGAAAAATAATTAGGACCTCATGTATGTCTGGAAATCATTCGTGTCTGACCATTCGTGGCTTCGACTACTTATGAACTGCGAATAAAGATTAAGCTCTATATAATAGCTTGTATTCATCAAACAAATGAAATAAATTTCAAATGATTCAATACCGCGTTGAGTTTTCCCTTCGTGCAGTTGCGAATTTAATGGAATTGTCATTTTACCATTAAACTTTACTTTCATCTTCGATATAAATTTTCCGAATCCTTATCATCATTTCGTCAATAAAAAACATGATTCTTTGTTTTTTTTTTTCAAGTTTCTTTATCATAAATTATTTTTACAAAAATGACCTTACAATAAATATATCCATTTACTTTTTACTCCATAATCGAAATAACGTTTTGGTTTCCCCCCTCTTTTACGCTTTTCATGAAAAAAAAAAAGAAAATCATGCAGCAGTTTTGTTCGTCAATTTTTGAAACAAACTTTGATCTCGTATAGAAATGAGTAATGAAAATTCAGTCTCGATATCACGGGATAATCAATGAATAATCAAATCCCCAAAAGATTCATGGAAGAAAACATTTCTGTACCAGAGCTGGGCAGTACTCCAAGCACCCGGTACTTGCAATGTACTGGAAGTACAGTACTTGAAGTACAAAGTACTTTAAAAGTATTTCAAGTGTTGTACTTAAATTTTCAAGTACTCGACCTATACTTTAAGTATGTGTACTTAAATTTTCAAGTACTTTCCTGAATTTCAAGTACTGTTTCAAGTACCAAATATGAAGTACTTTTGAATACGTCTTGTTAATAGTTGCATGTATAACGCCTTTGAATGTATAATTGAGGAACGTTCTGCTGCGCCATCTTTTTTGGTTAAGATTGTAAGGAATGGTCGTTCAAAGGCTCAAGCTACGGTAGTTACGGTGTCATTGTCAATGCATGGCTCCGTTTTTAACAATCCATGTATTATATTGTTTATTATTTTTTTTTTTAATCTGAAGCTAAATAAATCTTAATTAAAATCGTCAATGCTATTTTTTTAAATTATTTATAATTCTTCGTTTAAATATTTATGTTTCAATCTGCCTAACCTGAGTGAATTGCACAATGTGAAAATATGTTTTGATACAAAAAGTACTCGAATCAAAATCAAATGAGTTAAAAGAGTACGTAACAAATCAAATATTAAGTACTGGAACTTACGAGATGTATAACTGAAAACTTGAAAAGTATTTGATACTTGATACCTTAAGTACTTCAAATATTTAGCACTTTAAGTACTCAGTACTTGAAGTACTTGGTACTTCAAGTATTTAATGTACTCGGTACTTGAAATACACGAGTAATTCCAGTACTTACATTACTTTGTACTTTGCACTTGAAGTACTTTGCGCTTAAAGTACTTTTAGGTACTTTGTCCAGGTCTGTTCTGTACGAATCAAATAGTTGGCGCCTCGAAGCCGAGAAGCGAGCATGTATAGGTGAATTCAATAAATATAGTTTGTATGTTCTTGCGATTAAAGCTGACGGATGAAGATGAGTTTAATATATCGCGTTTCATGCCAGAAATTCCATATTGATGGACCGATGGGTCAATGAGGTAAATGTACGAGACAGTACAGAGGAGGGGGGGGGGGGAAGCTCAAGGGGTAGAACAGTCTATGGTCGCATGGAGAGAGAGAGAGAGAGAGAGAAAGAGAGCGCACATGCTCGTAAAGTCGACGAAGATGGTGAAGAAGATGAAGAAGCCCTTCTCTACATGCTTTTTAGCATATATATGGGCCATTCCATCAATTATCAACCAATGTTTGGGCCCTAAAAATTTGATTTGCCTCAAATTTTTTCCTTACATTCTGTGTACCAAGATCGGTAAATTTATCAAGTTTTAGCCCAATAGGAAGTGTCGTTCACAAGGAATGCGATATCAAATTTTAAAAACAAAATTTAAATGCGAATTTTTATCGTATCTTGAGCTTCACAATAAAAATATGAAAAAATATATTTCGTACGTGAAAAACTTTCAGCTTTTCGAATAAATTTTTTATTTTTTATTGGCACCTCGGGATCTACCGTAAAAATCCGTTTTTTGACGAAAAATAGCGATTTTTCATGCACCTCAAGATTTAATAATTCCTTTCAATTTTTTAGATCTAAAAGCTGAGATTTTTTCAGTAAGAAAATCAAATTTTCAGAGTGTGACGGTTGCGCGGTCATGCGTGAGCAGCGTTCAACCTTTTGGTACATAACAATAAGACATTGAAAAATTCTTCTTTCATCTACAAAAAATTTTAAATCGCGTATGATCGTGGGAAGAACTATATATTTACATGTCTGTGAATATCGCACGATGAGAAAAGCTGTCATGATAATAAACGAGTGAACAAAAAATTAATATTTTGAGACAAAAACGTACGCATCACTATCTGTTTCTATTCCAAATTTTTTTTTTCCGCTGATTTATAATTGGAACTGTTTTGTAGCATGCACAATTCGCAATATCTGATTTCAATTACTCGGTCGATGAAAGACGAATTTATGAATGTACATATTTTTTTATGGAGACGTTTGTAGACACTTTTCTGGCTGGCTAGCATGCTTTGATGAGTGATGATCACATCAGTGGTGCTTGGCGGAAGGTTTTTTTTCGTCCGAGGTACTTTTTGGGGTGGATATCATTACTAAACATCGTTGGAACTCAAAAGATTGGACGCTGCTTACGCGAGACTGTGTGGCCTGACAAAAATCTCAGCCTTGAGATAAAAAATTGAAAGGAATAATAAAATATTGAGACGTATGAAAAATCGCTGTTTTTCGTCAAAAAAGCGTGTTTTCAAGGTATATAGATATCGAGGGAGCTAATGAAAAAAAACTCAACCAAAAAGCTGAGAGTTTTAATAAATATTTTTTTTCGCATTTTCATTGTGACGCTAAAGATACGAAAAAAATTCGCATTTAAATTTTGTCCTCAAAATTGGACATTGCATTCTTCGTGAATAGCACACGTCCTATTGGGCTAAAACTTGGCGAATATATACCAATCTTCGTGCACAAAATGTGAGGAAAAAATTTGAGGGGAATCAAATTTTTGGGGCCCAAACATTGGTTGATAATTGTTGGAATGGCCCATATATATATATATATATATATATATATATATATATATATATATATATGTGTATGGATGTGTGTATGTATATATGTAAGATTGAAAGAGCATGTGTATGTGTAAGCGAGACAACCACAGAGAGAGGGAACGCGAGTGCGAGGAAGACGGAGACTGTACCGCGGACATATATGGTCGGGGGCTCCGACGATGAGGCTCAGGTTACGTTCACGCGGCACTAAACGTTTCACGATGATGCCTTCCTCTACCTAGCCACCGACGCCGTTACAGCTCCACTACTGAATTCTCTTGGGAGTGCATGGTCCATGTACTCTCTTCGTTCTCATACTTTCTCTCTCTCTCTCTCTCTCTCTCTCTCTCTCTCTCTCTCTCTCTCTTTGACTTTACTCCCTACGTTTTCTCATCCATTCTCATTTCTCGACATTCCTCTTGCTCTTGCACTTTCTTCCACTTTCTCTCTCTCTCTCTCTCTCTCTCTCTCTCTCTCTCTCTCTCTCTCTCTCTCTCTCTCTCTCTTTCTCTTTTTCTTCTTCTCACTCTTTTTATTGTTTTTCTACTATTATTTAATTTTTCAACTCGTTTATTACAACGATTACAAGATTCTTCCCACATTCGACATATTTTTTTTTTAATATGCTATATTTTTGAAACAATATAAGGATTGTCGAAAAAACGAAAGGAAATGACTTTTGTAAAAGAAAGATTGATGAACGATTTGGACAGTACGATCGATTTTAATAAAAATTTCGAATTTATTTTTTTTTTCCCTCAATGTTATAAATCGACTCGAATTGACCCGAATTTTCATTCAAACGGGTAGGAGGATCGAAAGACGAGCGTGTACCAGTCGTGCCGTTTCGTACCAAAAATATCGGGGATCGGCATGATCCGGCTATGAAAAGAGAGACGGTGGATAATGGTCGAGTTTTTAGGGAACTGAGAGAGAGAGAGAGAGAGAGAGATCAGGTGGGAAGGGGAGGGGGGGGATCTCTCGTTATTTCGAGATTATCGGGGATCGCTTGAACTCTAAAATTGTGCCGATGCCTGCCGAGAATATATGCGAAAGAAAAAGGGTGAGAACTTTCGAAATTTCGCGTTTCGAACAATCGGAGATTTCAAATTTTTTTCCCAATGCTTCATTGTTATCGTTAACGAAAATCCCAATCGTTGGGTACAATTATTGAAGAAAAAAAAATTATTTGAACAATGCAGATTTATCAATAGCAAGAAATTAATTTCACTGTGCAATATGAAACAAGAATTTATATCGGTAAATTCGAAATTGTAAGTGTGTATTTTTCAAATTTAATTTTCACGCTGTTGAAGGCGAAAGTTAAAATTTTTTTTTGTCAATTCTCTCGTCACGAATGATTCAATTTTTCACATTATAATAAAATCACGAAAATTTTACGATTTTTATTTGCGATTGTTACTCTTTGAATGTACGATTGAAAATTTTGATATTAAGGATTCACGTCACGATGGGGGGACCCAGTGGAGGAGAAAATAGGATGCGGTGGTTGCACTTTTGCATCGTTGCTTTCCTGTGGGATACTCTCTTTTTATGCCAATGTCGACCAGAGTAACGATCCACAAGGGACAGAGAGAGAAAGAGAGAGAGAGAGAGAGAGAGAGAGAGAGAGTGCATTCGCATGGACGATATTGCCTCTCGGTTCGATGTCTCGCTAATACGTCGTTGCCAATTTTCTGTATACTATCCCAAATCTATTTCACCTTCGAAATGAGCGACGCAAACGTAAACGATCATCGACCCTATCGTCTCGCCCGAAATGCATCATGAGTGCATCAGTCGTACTTTTCTCTCTCTCTCTCTCTCTCTTCAATTTTAACAAATCTATACGATATGGGAAAATGAATAAGCAGTGCCAACTACAAATTCGTTGAGATTGAACAAATTATATCGTCTCAGTGTAAAATCGATTCTACCGTTTCAATCTTTTCATTAAATACGAAAAGCCTTATTGCTGCGTCGATACAAATTTTTAATTCGCCAGAAGAAAGTGTTTACCAATAAATTTTTCATTTGGTAATAATAATTGGGCACATAAAATCGAAATTGCAGGCTGCTCATAGTCATCCATGCTATTTGCAAGTCTCCCCCCCCCCCACCGTTTTTTTCAAGCTCAACACTCCGGGTCATTCATCGAGCGAGATCATCGAATCTTTCTCTCGACGATTCAAACAGTGAAGCTCTCTCACACCGCAAATTCTCACTTACAGCGAGCACTTACCGCGGGTTGCTGCTTATTTTGCCACTAAAACTCGAACGCTAATGATAACAAGAGGAAAAGAGGAGGAACTCTTGCGAGTCTTGAGAACTCGTATGCGAGAGAGAGAGAGAGAGAGAGAGAGAGAGAGAGAGAGGCTTTTCACATACACATGCTGTCTCTGCAGAGAAAAATCTTTAGAGCTTTGTGGCACAGCAGAACACTCGGTGAAAATACCAGTAACCTACACCCACGCTTATATTTATATAACATATACGTATATATACATACGTATACATGTAATATGTGTGGGTAATTTCGTGTGTGTTGATGTGGGGTTTAAGTATACGTGAAGAGCGAAATCATTCGACAAATATTTGGACCGAGTTTTTCGACTCGATCAGGATGTACACACA
This sequence comes from Rhorus exstirpatorius, assembly GCA_963564615.1. NCBI lineage: Eukaryota > Metazoa > Arthropoda > Insecta > Hymenoptera > Ichneumonidae > Rhorus > Rhorus exstirpatorius. The sequence goes on along the minus strand of OY751316.1, from coordinate 34,776,737 downwards.
AAGTATAATTCGGTATCCGCGAACCGAGGAGAGCAGTAAATAACAATGAAAATCTCGCGGTAAGCCGCGAAAGTCTCGCGGGCAACGCACACACGCAGTGGTCGGATTGCGCGTAAAATTCTCACCATTTTGCGATTGTAAAACATAAACTATATTTGACCATTATACACACGTGCCAATGTATTTTCTCCGCTCGAGAATTGCCCGATATTTTGTAAAATATGAAAATAGATTTTGCGCAAATTCGATATTACGGAATTCGCCGCGATATTTCCTCAGCTCCGAATGCTTTATCGCTCGGGGGAAAAAAATATTTTTCTGTGAATTTCCGATTTAGAAAAATCCGAATTGACGAAATATGTAAAATCAATTAGTGTTTCATCGCGATCATCTTTCTTACCGAAGTACATTTTTGTGCCTCAAAACCGTGACAATCAAGATCGAAGTAAGCCAAGAGTAGGACGAATTCCTCTCTTTTTGGGCTGATTAAGCCTCGCGATACGTATAAACTGATGGGGCTAAAAATTCTTATCGCCTTTGCCGCAAAGTTAATTATATAAGAGCAATTTATTTCGGAATTTTGATTTTTCCTCGATAAAATTGATATAGCTTTATTATCAGTCGTATAAGATCGAAATATATGTAGAAAGAGAGAGAGAGAGAGAGAGAGAGAAAAAGAGATAGAGAGAAAGAAGGAGAGCGAGAAATTTTGCGTGTATATGCATGCAGAGCTAGCATAATGGACCGGTGTCTCGTCCTGTCCTCGCGCACTCATAACATATCTATTTCCAGAGCGGTCCAACGTTTAATTTTAGACGGTTCGTTCCATATACTTGTTCTAGTATATCGCCCACTCACGTTCATATACCTTTTCCCTCTCTGAATATAATACTGTGTATGGATGTGTGCGTGTATGTGTGTGTGTGTGTGTGTGTGTGTGCGAGCGTTTGCTCGATGACTTTTGCTCATTCTCTTTGCTCACTGCAAAATCTCTCGTTATATATTCACCGGCAGATAACTATGTTGCGAATTTTCGTCATTGGTAAACTGCTCTTTTTACTCGCGTTTGAGATCCCGATTAAATCTCTCTTATGACACGATCGCGAATAAATTTTTCGACGATTTTAAAGTCAAAAGGACGTATGAAATGGGCTTTGAGAATAAATTTATCGCCCCTCTGGCATTGCGGGACATCGATGCACATTTGTGTATACATATATATATATTCCCTCGCGACCGACAGGGTTGACCGAGAAACTGGGGTGCCTCGTTACGCTCTATTTTCCCTCAGAGTTATCGAGGCAGCGAATCTCACAGCTATAACCAATGTACATCCGACAATTCACGGTTGTATAGTATATATATATACAAACGCATATATACTCAAGTCTCTTATGTTGGTCATCGAGGGGTCATCGTCGAGGGGCCACGGATATTACGCAACCGATCGTCAATCATTATAGCAAGATTTTTATTTCGTATCTTTAATCGATTGATTTCTTTCACAGAAAGCTGGAATTTTTGTACATTAATTTCTTTCGAAATAAAGAAATTTATGGTAATTTTTCCTCTGTTTGTTTGCGGGACGAGTCATCCGAGGGGGGTCCCTAATGCTTACACACAGACAGGGCTCACAGTAGTGCCAACGTCAAATCCTCACTCATCTCGGCTGTCCGAACTATTCGAGATAGAGAAAATTGCCCAAGAACAATTTTGTAGAGAATTAAATTTTCTATAAAAAAAGTCCACGACAGTATTTACGAGAAGTCAATAGCGGATAAGTGGGAGGTGTCCGAAGTGGCGTGACGAGAAGTATGATTTTTATGAAATCGCAGAATATAGTAGACCCATTATAGTTGTTAAATTACATATCACCGTGTTAGCGTTGAATAAAAAATGCATAAAAATTCATACGTAAACTGGACACAACGAGAAAGCCATTACCGCCTAAAATTTTTTATTTATAACTAAATTCAACTAGGGCTCTCTACTCGAAATGGTTTTTTTTTAAATTATTTTCACAACTTTGGACGGCCTCCCATGCCTAAATTATTAACTTTAGATACATGTGGTCGCAGAATTTTTTGTAGAAAATTTAGTTACCTAGAAAATGATCTATGAGCAATTTTACTCCATTACGTATAGTTTGAGCAGCGTCTCGAGTTGAAGCACAAAAAGTGGCAAATTTTTATTGTTTCTATTTTTCCCTTCACAAAATGTAGAGAGGGATAATAATGCACATTTTATAAGTTATCACTTATGCCATTTACTATGAAAATATGTTTAAAAAACTCCAGGATTTTATTCTGAAAATCAAGCCTTATTCGACAAGTTGAGTTCGGCAACATTGTCCGTTGCGTGTAAAATCGACAGAGTACGCCTAATTTTTTTTCAGCATTTTAAAATATGTTACATTTAATTACTCAACGAAAATGCTCTTAATTAAGGTGAGCTTTGGCAGACGGTTTTATTATATATAGAACTAGGTCATACAATTTTTTAAAGTTGCTGGCATTTCAAGTTCGTGAATTACAGAACGATTTGGAACCTGTTTTTCATGTGTGGCCATAAGAACACATGTTAAATAATTTTTTTTTCAAATTTATAATATAATTTCGACAACCAGGAGCTCCTAATCTTATTGAACCTTTGCACACAGTTTTAGGGATAATGTAAAAATTTCAAGTCGATGGCACTATATCGATATAACAGAGGAACATCCTTAAGGGGAGAAAACCTTTGGACGCCCGAAAATGAGTAATTTTTTGTGAATTTTTTTAAAGGTGATAAAATAATCGCATCGTTTTAAAATTTTGACATCATTTTATTACAGCTTTGAAGTGTCGAAATATATATGTCGCATTCCACGTCAACTCAGCCACCCCGTTTTTTTTATTGTCTCGAAAAAATTATTCAGTATGAGCATTTCAAAGGACAATATATCCATGACATTTTACCAAAATTTCATCCCCCCACTATTGTTGGTTCTCGAGATAATGATTAATGAAGTCTCAATTTTGTAAAAATCATAACTTCGTAACTACTGATCGGATTTAAACGATTAAAAAAAGAATCTTTTTTATTTTTTTTTTGCCCTTTTTGTAAAAAAATATGTCATCATCGGATAAAAGCTCATTAGACAGTTTTCGGGGTAAATTAACAAAAAACAATTTTTCCCTCTTCACTGATGCCTTGTTCCATTTTGAAAAAATTCTGCGGAGTTGTGTATTGCCTCCCTCTATCAGAAAATAAAATACTGAGTAGAATTCCGATTGGCCCTTTCGTGGAAAAAAAAAAAATCGAAAAATTTCCCCGAAAACTGTCTAATGAACTTTTCTCCAATGACGGCATATTTTTTTTCAAAAAGGGCAAAAAAAATAAAAAATATTCTTTTTTTAGTCGTTAAAATCCGATCAGCCGTTACGAAGTTATGATTTTCACAAAATTGAGAATTTATTAATCATTATCTCGAGAACCAACCATAGTGGGGGGATGAAATTTTGGTAAAATTTCATGGATATATTGTACTTTGAAATGCCCATACTGAATAATTTTTTCGAGACCAAAAAAAAAACGGGGTGGCTGAGTTGACGCGGCTGCGTTGACGTGTCGTATTCCACGTTAACTCATTAGCCACCCCGTTTTTTTTTGTCTCGAAAAAATTATTCAGTATAGGCATTTCAAAGTACAATATATCCATAACATTTTACCAAAATTTCATTCCCCCACTATTGTTGGTTCTCGATATAATGATTAATAAATTCTCAATTTTGTAAAAATCATAACTTCGTAACGGCTGATCGGATTTTAACGACTAAAAAACGAATCTTTTTTATTTTTTTTGCCCTTTTTGAAAAAAAATATGCCGTCATTGGAGAAAAGTTCATTAGACAGTTTTCGGGGAAATTTTTCGATTTTTTTTTTTTTTCCACGAAAGGGCCAATCGGAATTCTACTCAGTATTTTATTTTCTGATAAAGGGAGGCAATACACAACTCCGCAGAATTTTTTCAAAATGGAACAAGGCATCAGTGAAGAGGGAAAAATTGTTTTTTGTTAATTTACCCCGAAAACTGTCTAATGAGCTTTTATCCGATGATGACATATTTTTTTTCGAAAAGGGCAAAAAAAAATAGAAAAGATTCTTTTTTTAATCGTTTAAATCCGATCAGTAGTTACGAAGTTATGATTTTTACAAAATTGAGACTTCATTAATCATTATCTCGAGAACCAACAATAGTGGGGGGATGAAATTTTGGTAAAATGTCATGGATATATTGTCCTTTGAAATGCTCATACTGAATAATTTTTTCGAGACAATAAAAAAAACGGGGTGGCTGAGTTGACGTGGAATGTCCCATATATATATATATATATATTTTTTTTTTTATTAAAAAAATGGCTCTTTAAACGCGATTACCTCGAAACTGCATTTTAAAAAACTGCTCGTGCTGTAGCTCAAAAAGTTGTCGATCTATCTGGCTGAAATTTCGGGAGGTTTCTGTCTATATTATTATCGAAAGGATGTACCTAAAGTTTTACAGATATCGCGTAAATAAATTAATTTTTTGGGGTAAAAATTGTCGAAAATTTGAACATTTGATTAAACAGCTTACTTAATTTTTTAATTTTATACTTTTTAAAAATAATTCTACAGATTTATCATTCCCCTGCACATGTCAGCAATCGAAAGAATTTTTTTTTTGTTTCAGATCAATAGAAAAAATATGACGAATGCAGCACTTTTCGATGCCACGCAAACGACGTCTGAAGGAATACCCTACAGAGCCACCATTTTGTTTTATATTTAAAAAAAAATGTTTTTCCACACTTCAAAGCTGTAATAAAATGATGTCAAAATATTAAAACGATACGATTATTTTATCACCTTTAAAAAAATTCATAAAAAATAACTTATTTTCGGGCGTCCAGAGGGTTTTCTCCCCTTAATCTGTGCTAACTGAGCTTTTTTTTTCAATGATCTGAAGTGGCATTCACCTGCATGTGTGCTGGTCCTACTTATTATTTTAATGCAGATAAAATTTCCAGTTATGGCTTTCTTGACACTCAACCAAGTGCCAATCAAGTTTTAGTCGATTAATGTATTGCTTCTTGTTTAATTGATACATTAATTTTTATTCAATCGACATACCAACTTTTTATTCTGTATAATAATAATTTATGAAAATATTCTTTATCGAATGAACCAACTATAACGAATCATTGAATAAGCCCTGAATCATAATAGTGCCGAAATATTCTGTACTCCACGAGAGTAAAGACAAGGTCGATCGTGTACCGCACACGACGAATTTATAATACTATACCGCGTGAGACTCGCCGTTAAAATATTATAAATGATACGCGATGAGGCAATTGCGATCTTCGTGTTTGTATAAATATATATATATATATATGTGTATGCGTGTGTGATGCAAGGATTTCATCGAGCACACGCGAGATCGCATAACGAGGGCCATACACACTCGCTGCTCGCTGATGCTCCAATTTCCTGAATGCAGCAACGAGCACACGAGTGAAAAGTTCTCCACGAATCTCGTGAAAATCCCGGCGGTGGTCGACACTCCTACACGCGTATCGACCGAGCATGTTCCATTTCACGATTTATGCGATACAAAGTTTTGCAGAAAAACGAACGGACTGCACTTATTCTTGTGCGTGTCTTTCGACGACGAAATAGCAATTTCACGAGATTCAAGAAAATGAGAATATAATTTTTTTTTCTTCTCTCTTTGACACTGACGATTGGGTGGACAAAATTTTGCGCGATACGAAGATAGACGATAATTAGGAAATTCAAATTTCGTGCTAGAGGAGCTTTTTTAAATTTTTTTTACGAATATTTTATGCAGTTCTTTGACGTTTTTTTTTTCGGGCACTTTATGTTTGAAAAATGAAGGATTTCTTTCAATTTACTTGAGTCATAGCTGATGTTGAATTTTTCAACTTTGCGATACTCTCTCTCTCTCTCTTTGAGAAGCCACCCGGAGGATAATGTTTTTCGTTGCTAAAAATGGAAGAGATATGACTCGTTTACTTGTTTTTTTTTTTTTTTTTCCCCTCTTCGTGCCAACATTCCTCGAATGATTTCATAAATTCGCCGATTCACGTGGGCAAAGAAATTGTTCAATTCGTATACAAATTTGTGGAAAAAAAACACAAAAATTATAAATTCTCGTTGAATATATATATAAAAATATTTATCTGTGGAGATGACAATTTCGGAGATTATTATTCGTGCGGAGTCGCACAACGGCGAGAAGAATTCTCAGCGATTTCTTTCATCACCGTGCGGTGGTGGAGGAGGAGGAGGGCTAAAAACGACCTGGGCCTAAAAATATTTTCGTTGCTTACCCTGAAAAATCCCCAGGAGTGTAACGTGTTTGAGACGTTCAAGCGAAGAAACAGCGCTCGTTGGCAAAACTTTTTTTTTGCCCAGGTAGTTTTTTTTTTCTGTTTCCCCCGAGTATACTTTCCTCCGAGTTGGTGTACAATTCACCCAACGAATTAGAAAGAGAGAGAGAGAGAGAGAGAGAATTCGTTATGATTTTTCATTTAATTTTTGGTTCTTAGCACCGCATTTTTGTCATCCTCTTTTTCGCTCAAAATGCCAGGAAAGTTTGATCGAGCTCGAAGATTAGAAAGATTTTTGGAAAACTGGGGGAAAAAATATTGACAAAAGCTAAAAACGTCATTGGCAAATTTATTTCGTTCGAATAAATTAGTCCTATTTGTGTTAATATCGACCTAATGTCCATATGAGAGAAAAAAATTACTCGAGATGAAGAAGTAATTTCTCTCGGTGTATCAGAGAATCAACGAATTACTCGCAGATTACGTGAAAGTAAAAAAATAATAATAATAAAAAAAGAGACTGCCAACGCTAGCCAGGCTCAAGTATAAGATTTTCAAAGCGGATATTCCAAGTCTCGTTACGTCCAATGCTAAATTTAATTGTAAAATAATAGCAATCTAAATTGGTACTGTGAGAAAAGGCGTAGGCACTCTTCGTTCAATATATACAAAGTTAAATTTAACCAAGTTGAGACGAAAGTGTGCGTGTGAGAGAGAGAAAGAGAGAGAGAGAGAGTCAACGAGTTATCTCTGTCTACCTTGTGATGCTTTATTGCATTTTTTTTTTTTTTTGAAGCTTTAGTCATCGAGAAAAGATCTATGAGAATATTGTTATTGGCCAGGAGGAACGAATAAGGCCAAATCACGTGAGATCGAGTCAAAATCGTATTTTCTACTTTGCTTACTCATACACGACGTGGGTCGTTTTGTTAAGACTTTTTTTTAAATTAAAATTAACGATTCGTCATGCTTGAAGCAAAATTGTTTTTATTCTTTACTGAGCGGAGTTTAATTGGAGTTTATTATTTTCTTTTTTTTCAATCAAACGGGTTTAATTTGTGTCAAAGAAATTTTGTTTCCTCCCAACAAGAGATATGTTTAAACAAACGAAATATCTTTCGAGTTTCGAATGGGTGTTCGATGATCGAGAAACAATGTTTTCGAATGCACAACGAGAAATCAAAGTCGCAAGAGTGAACTCCACCATATACGTACGGACAAAACTAACCATGACCTAGCTTAACAATTTTCTCTCTCTCTCTCTCTCTCTCATCTCCCTCTTTCTCGACAATGTACTCTCTCGGGCATGGCTTTTGAACTATTTTTATCCATTCAAAAAGTGAAGCTTGAATCCTTCCTCTATAATATATATATATATATATATATATATATATATATATATATATATATATATATATATATATATATATTAGCAGGGCGTTTAAAAAAAAAAAAATCAATTTTCCAACGGGCCACACCTGAAATAGTTGGTTTCGGTAGAAAAAGAATTTATGTCAAAAGATGACAATTTTAGGTCGAGTGGAAGATCGGCCGCGATTGATTTTTTTCTTTTTTTTTCTTTTTACAGAATTTACGATGAACAATTGCTGGTAAAAAATATTTTTTTGCCCTCACAGCTGCCAGAGAGGATCAGTTTGTGTCTTAAATAATATGCTCTTAGAATTTTAACTCTTTCGTACATATTTAATAGGGGCGTCCAACGAAATTTCTGATCATTATTAAATCAAAACACAAGAACGTGATATTACTGAAATTTTATTTTTGAAATTGAATTAATTTTTTTCTTCAGTGGAGTTTGTTGGCAATGATGCGAGCTCTTTCTTTTGACAAGTGAGGATACTGCTCAAGATGAAATTTGACAACTTGAAAAAGATATTGCCTTTGATCTTCGTTTATTGTCAATAATAAATTTAAATCTTGGGCCAAAGAAACTGCTCTTTCAGCGATATCGTTAACTACTCTCAAACTCTGTAAAATTTTTTATGCAATTTGATACAAGATGCCTCTGTTTTCCATGATTCCGGACTTACGTCAAGAAAATCATAAAGCAAATTAATACTAATTAAACAAAAACAGTGATTATTTTTAGTGATTAAATCGCTCGCATCTTTATCAAGCACTGTCTCTCACAATCAGCCTCTTCGACTACAACTCGTTTTTAGACTATCCGTGCACCCTCTCGTTCTTCGATGACACGAACCATTTTTAATTTAATTTCATTGTTGCAACGGCTGATAAGTTGGCTACCGAACGGCAGTCAACTGCTATGATATGGGACGAGCACTCGGAACAAATCAAACCAAAGGAACTTCAGCTACCGAGTTCATTTTTTAACGGAAGTTTATTTTAAGATTCTATTCAATTTTTAAAGTGATACCCATAACGTAAACGGTTTTTTTTTCACTTATTATGAACGATAGTTTTGAAAAATAGTGAAATAATAAAGTGAAAATCCGTTTGGGACCCAATTTAAACATGAATTAGAATGATAAAATTTTAAGAGCATCTTATTTAAGATACAAACCGATCCTCTGGCAGCTGTGAGCGCAAAAAAAATTTTTTACGAGCAATCATTCATCATGAATTCGATAAAAAGGAGAAAAAAAAAATTAAAAATCGAATGCGGCGGATCTTCCACTCAACTTAAAGTTCTCATCTTTTGACATAAATTTTTTTTCTACCTAAACTAACTATTACAGCTGTGGCCCGTTGGAAAATAGATTTTTTTTTTTTTGAAGCACCATAATATATATAAAAGATGGTATTGTTTATGTACGTAAATGGAAATACATGAATACGAATAAGTATGATGTATAATACACTTTTGTTGACTTGAAACATTTTTTCTTTTGGGTTTTTTGACGTTTTCATATAGAATTTTTGGGCTTCCGAAAATAATTCGATAGGGTTCGTAATCAGCGGAAAATTTCCGACCACCCGGAGCCGGAAAATATCGTTAAGCTCGAAAACAAAGTCTCAATTTTTTTGTCCACTTTTCGATATCCTGAAAATATCGAAACCTCAAATGCCCCTAACTTTGCTCCGGATTAACGGATTTGGATTTATCGGGGGGGTTTTTTTCAAACGCCCTTGAGTAGACTCAGAGAATGCCGTTTAGTTTATCCCGAGATCTCAATTCTTCGTAACGGAACAATTTGAAAATCGACGAGAATTTAAGCCGAAATTGATGAGTATGACTTTGAAAATAAAAAATAAAAGAATAAACAAAACAATCGTAGCTTGATTAACCAAACGGCGCTTTGAAGCCTGAAAATGAGCACGAAGAAAACGAGCACAATGTGCAGCCCCAACTTCATCGGGGAAGCAAAAAGTTACAGCGATTTCAGTGAAATTCATTTTTCGCAAAAATTAAAAAAAAAATCGTTCAATTTTTAAATTTCATCGAGGACCCTGTATACCGATGGATTTTTTTCCCGCTGATCATATGATTTTCATATTAACATTTTTACTCGACGTCGTTATCATTAATATCGTTGAATCATTGAGATTTTCTTAAATTTCAATGCATCACAATTGTCAACGAATATCATCTTTTTTTTTGGCTTTACGTAAAATTTTTTAAAATCGTTAGGCAGTTCGAGTCGCGTGAAAATAGTGGATAATTCGATTTTTGTATATTGGGGTGTAAGAAAATTCTCAAAAATATTGTCGATCCAACGAAAAAAAAAAACCTGAAAAATGTAGCAACCGAGCTTTTACAGCTGAGAATGTGGAAAACGAGCTTTATCGACCACGATCTCTTTCTCTCTTCTACACCTGTATGCCTTTCGTGCCCGGAAAATTTGCACGTAATACACAATTGTACGTGACTCCTATCCAGCAGTCAGACGACAGCTGCGAGATGTACAAGCATAGCGAACCTCTCTCTCTCTCTCTCTCTCTCTCTCTCTCTCTCTCTCTCTCTCTCTCTCTCTCTCTCTCTCTCTCTCTCTCTCTCTCTGAACGGTATAGATTCTAATACGTAAAGATAGATTCACCGGTGAGGGGCGATCGAGTATATTTAGAAAAGTGCTCGGCTTGCCAGATCCGAGAGACTTAAGCCGAACGAGCTTTCGGGATCTTATGTTCCCGCGAGAGAGATATATCTCTCTTATGTTCTCTGCGAGAGATCTCGCGTCTCCCCCGCCGATTTCTCGTCATCTCGATTTTCCCGACACTCTGCCCTCTGCTTTACACTTATTTTTCGCTTTTTTTTTCCTTCTTTTTAAATCGACTTTTTTTCTCTTCAAATCGCGAATCTTTGAGCAATTTGTTTATGATAAATCAGCAGCTATTCTTGTGAGCAGCTTCCAGTTGCAATTTTTATTTGAATAATTTCCAATGATTCGAATATTTTTGACTCATTTGGATTTGTTCCAATGATTCTTTTGTCAAAATACACCGAATCTCCTGCTTACTTTTCCTGACACGAGAATTCTCGAAATTCTTAGGGATACAATAATCGTGTCGTTTCGCATATTGTATACAACGAGCAATGAAAAATGTCGAGCATAAATTGTCATACGAACGAAAAAAAAAACAAATAAATCTCGATAATAATTGTTTATCGGTCCAAAAAGCTTGTGCAATGAAATTTACGACATCTCGGACTCATTTTTGACTTTACGAAGAAAAAAAAAAAAAAAAAAAACGAATAACGATCGCGAAAGACGTCGCGCGAAGAATTTAGAGTTTTGCAATTCTCGCTCGGGATAAAGCGGGGAAAATTTTACAACGCGGGATTAGACGCCAGTATATAGGATAGCGAGAGAGAGAGGCGAGGATAGATGTACGAAGAAAACGAGATAGGGTGTCGAGTGAAGTTTTCGAGGATGCCTTGAATTTTTCATTCACTGTCACACTCTCTGCTCGCAAAACCTCCTCTGCCACATATCCCCTTGATTTTCGCTAACGAGAATGAGATTTTGCGAAACAAATTTTCCCGTTGGCTCTTTTGCGGATTGAAAAATATCGCGAGTTTCTTTTGAGTAACGAGGTCTTCCGTTTCTCGCGAATAACTTCGTGCCAAAAATCATCAACATTCGAGAATAGGCGACGCTTGAAACACAAGTAGATTACACTTCGTGTCGAAATAATTTGTAGAAAGAGATTTTTCGTCATTTTTCAGTGCCCAAATGAATAAACGAAAAAGAAATAAATAAATATATCAGAATACATTCAAGAGCACGTGTGACATTGAAACAGACGTCGCTTCAACCGCTCGGCTGCTGTGCTATATAACGCGCTTTTCCGGCATTCATTTTGCGATACGTAATGAATTCCTTCGTGTATGCGCTATGGTCGTGAGAGCATTATATATAGTCCAGTCATTCTAGCAATTTTTTCTGCAATTTTCTACAGAATTGATTTTACTTTTGGAAAAGGTTTAAAGCCGCCATCTTGGAAAACACGTTTTGTCAAATATCTCGTGAACCGTGCATCGTACGGAAAAAATAGTTGAAACCTTTTTTATAAACAATGAAATTGTCTACAACTTTTATTGGAAACTTTCTCCTGTATAGAGCATAGTTTTTGATTTATAGCGTGGCAAACTTTTTCAAACATGGTTATTGCTAAATACATAATCAATGATTGATGTAACAGTAAAAATGGTGACGTTTGGTAAAGTTTGCCATGCTGTGAATCAAAAACCTTGAACTGTACAGAAAAAAGTTTCGTATAAAAATTGTAGAGAATTTGATTATCTACCAAACAGGTCTCCACTATTTTTATCGTACGATCCACGGTTCACGAGATATTTGATATATAACGTGTTCTTGAAAATGGCAGCTGAAGTTCAACCCTACGCGTTCCGCCAACTTAAAATTTACACTCAGGGGACACCCTTGAAGCTTTTCCAGAAGTAAAATCGATTCTGTAGAAGATTGAACCTACTTTTTTTTGGCTAGAATGACTGGGCTACGCGGAGCAAGGGAAATTTATACCGTTCGCTCAGCCAGCGCATTTATGGCTGCTTACGGCTGATATTGCAATTAGAGTGAACGCGTGGGCGATGAAAATGTACTCGTGGTGAGCGCGTTCTTTCTCTCGATAATCCTCGTGAGCTTGAAACTCGTGCCTAACCCTCCTTCTACCCCCCGCACGGAAAACTCAACTCCAAGAGAGTCTCCGAAATAAATCGACTCTTTACCATAATTTAGTACTTGGTCAATTTTTTAATTCGGTAAAATTCAAAATTTGTAAAATACCTTACAGCTTTGATCATTGAATGATGAATTATATTGTTGAAAGTTTCGTAAAATTCTTTGGATTAAAACGGTGATCCGCGCTATTATCAGGAATGACCGCGAAATTATCGCAAAAACAGATAAATATGTGTCCGGGGAAATTTGCACTATACTCGCTAAAAATGAAAACTTTGAAATTCCATTGGCGTAAGTGTGTGGTTGTGTGCAGAAAGTTTATTTTTCGCTTTTGGTGACTCGAAAAAGACGCGACTATATGACTGTCATAAAAAAAAACAAAAAAAAAAAAAAATCGCAAGCTTGCTCGCTCGACAAATATCTTTCGGCCTCTCTCTCTCTCTCTCTCTCTCTTTCTGCCTCGTGACGATTGTTTTGCGTGAGAGACGAAAAGATTTCTATTTCCGACGAGGTGGGCACAGTCTTTCTTCTCTCCTCTCAACTCGTGATCAGACACAGCTACGTAAAAACATACACACCCCCCCCCCCCACTCACACACACAAAAGCAATCGTGATTGGCATCGACGCCCGTTGAACGGACGATCCTCTCGGTGAAACGTATCGCGAGAAAAGCCCCGCGACACGACGAGAGAATCATCGTCGGGTCATCGTCATCCTCCGATGACGATGACGTGTGCCCCCCGCGATCATTCTCATCATATATATGCGCGGGATTTTCTCGCTTCTCATTGCGCTCATCGGGCAAATCACTCACACACACACTCACACACACACACGCTTGCCAACTCGGGCTTAACGCAATAACAACGAGAAGAGTGCCTGAATCATACCGCGCTCGTTCATCTCCTATCGATAATTATACGCATGCATATCGAGATCGCCATTGCAATAACAAATGCGATGACAAATGCGATCTAAATAAGTCCCCGACGATTGCTCTCAGCTCAAGTATATATATTTTATTGTTAAAAGTATTCGAAAAAAACACACGCACAGTGTTCGCGTATTTGTTAGTACGGCTGCGAATTTGCCGAAAATTTTTGACCAGATTGCTGATCAATAGGAGAAAAAAAATTGAAACTTTCGGTACGACAGGATAACGAAGGCCCTTGCAATTATATATAGTGGGGTCAGAGATGGAGAAAATGAATCATTTGTTTTCCCGCAAAAATTCTTTTTCCAGGGCTATATTTCGATGACCACTGGGATTCGATCATTACCAGCCCGAAATAACGAATAGAAAAAAAAATCCGAAATTTTGGTAGTTAATGGAATTAAGGTTTTTCGCTAGATTTGCCGGACAAAAGTTGGAAGAATGTTTTTTTTTTTTTTTTTCGTTTCCCAGTCCTCTGTTTTAAATGGATAAAGGTTGCGGTCGATGGGCACTTCTATCAAACTGTTATACGCGCAAAATAATGAATTTAAGAAAAAATCCGAAATTTCGGTAGTAAATGGAAGGGTTGTTTGTTGATTTGCCTCCGTCAGAGTAGAAAAAATTAGTATTTTTTTTTTCGTTCCGTAGGCCTCTTTTTTCATTATAAAGTCGATCGGTATACTGGGCTTCGATAATTACCAGCCCAAAATAATGAGCAGAAAATAAAAATCGAAGTTTCGGTAGTTAGAGGGCAAGGGATGTCTTTGGTTTTCCCTAGTAAAAAAATAGGATTATTTTTCTTTCAAACATTATTCTCCGAGGCCTCTGTTTCGTACAGATTGGTCCATTCGCCGAATCGACGTCAACTTCGGGCCAGTAAAAAAGCTTTATATTAGCCGTATCGTATATATATGTATGTATTGTGTATCACGGCACTGAGTTTCGTGGATTTCACCCCCGCGCGAAGAAGTATATAGCGTATAGTGAAGTATAGAAGTGAAGAGAGTGTATCGCGCGGATGAATAGATCGGAGAGCAGGGGAAAGGGGCCGATCTCCGATGCTGATGCTGCTGCTGCTGCTGCTGCTAATGGTACCGGTGGCAACGTCGGTCTTTGCCGAAGACTAAGACGAAATTAACGAGACGCGGAGCAAGCAGCGGTGGTGAGCGCGAAAGAGAGAACCGCCTCGACACTACGATCGAGCTTTTAGTTTGGTTAGTTCGCGCGCGGGGCCCCGGCGATTGGGACGGCCGATCGAATACACAGAGAACACGACGGACAGACACGAGAATACGAAAGCGAATGAGCGATTTAATAATTCAACAATTTAAAAAAAGTACGCATAAAAAATTGAAAAAAATTACATAAAACTCGGACAAAAGCATCACGAAGAATCCGGAAGAAGGATTTTTCCGGATTCGGGACTAAAGGAAGAAGAAAAAAAAAATACGGCTCAAGTGTGAAACAGTGACGAAACGATATCTCGATTTATCGTTTTCTTTTTTCAATCATCGTAATCATAAAGCGACTTCGAGAGGAATCAAAACCGCGGAAGAGAATCCAAAGAGAGAGAGAGAGAGAGATTAAAAAATTCTCATCCACGGTGCGTTGATTCGATTATCGCAATCGAATCCAAGTTTTTTTCTTTCTTTTTCTGGTTAATTATCAGTGCAGCGCACTCACACGTTACGCAATTAATCGTGGATTCCACGTGAAAGAGATCAAGAGAGAGAGACTCTCTTTCCCGTTTGGATATTCACGATCTAAAACGACCTCGTGTTTTCGCGAGTGCGCGAAATATATTGGAAAAAAAAAAAGAATAAAATAAAAGTCCCTCAAGTTTTACTCCGGAGCCGAATATTTTTGCTTTTGCCCGTGCGGACGTCGTGGAAATTTGACGAGCGGTCCCTCAAGTAAGTCGATCATAGCTGCGCACTGATGAGAGCTCTGAATGTGATATTTATATATATATATATATACATTCTACCTATATATAAATTTTCAGAGGAATGCCTGAGACTTCTGAACGTGTGGTTTTTTTTTTTGTGAATTTTAACAACAACGAAAATGATTAATAACGATAAATCGTTTAAAAGAGGAAAGAAAAAGTGCCAATAACACAAGTGCAAGCAACGCTGTAGTTTCCGGTTCATGGATTACGTTACGAGGGCAAAAAGTTGAAAAAATTATTTTAAAAAGATGTATTTTTACGAATTGGAACGAGAATCGGTTGGTCCAAGAGAAGAGAGAGAGAGAGAGAGAGAGAGAATCGAGAGCGAGAATCGAGAGGGAGAATGATAGAGGCCAGATGAAAAATGTGTAGGAAGCGCGAGCTTTCTTACGTAATGGATCTTCTTTCGTTCCTGCCTATTATGTATGTGTGAGAGTGCGAGGGATGAAGTTAAAGAAAAAAAATACTCCGATCAAAAGTGTGAGTTTCTTTTTTTTTTTTTTTTGCAAATTCAGGCCAGTAATGCGTATAGCTGCGAAGTTTGGTGAATTGTACATCGTCGAAGAGGTCGAACAAGGGGCCGATCTATAAATCGATCTATAATTTGGTTCGTCGATCAGTCCACTCGGACAGTCGCCCTAGAAAGCCCCCGCAGTTGCAATATTGCAAAAGTTCATGTCCCTATAGGTTTATTTGGAATGCTATATATATATGTGAGATTCACGACCGAGTTTCCCCAGGGTGGAAAGTTCATTAGATAGGGCGGATAGGAGAAGGCCAAGGACACGACGAATCAGAATTATATATATATATATATGCAACTCGTCTGTACGTTGTATTACGAATCATTCCCCAAATAAAATTATATATACATGTGCATATGTTTAGACAAATTTCGTCATTCGGTTTGGGGAACTGTTGCGAAATTATTATTTTGTAACCGGATTATAGGTTGCAATTCTCATCTCTTTCGTTCGTACGAAATTAAAATTGAATATCGGCCCAAAGAAATTGAAAAATAACGATGGCATCGATGTCACATCTATTGATTGCCATTTAATTGAGATATTTTAATGAAATTTATTATTATTATTAATAAATTGATTTCAATTTAATACATTTTTAACAAAAAAAAAAGGTGAAGCAATAGTGCAGCTGTAACGTTGGGAACTGAAAAAAAAAAAAATCTCGAATTTGAGGGGATGAATGATTTAATTTTTTTTCAATTGTGAAAAAAATTTCAATGAAATTTCTCTCCGGCGCTAGGAAAGTTTCGGGGGGGATTGAGAAAAAATATGGTTGAATAACGAGATAAAGAAAATGGCGCCTTCAATATTGACGCTCGAGCTAGGAAGTTTTTTTTTTTTTTTTTAAACAATCGTACTTTTTGTTTCAATTGGAATTTTTTAAGTGTTGATAGATTTTTCCGTCATACGAACTGTGAAATTCGATTATCATGAAAATTATTATTATCATGAAAGAGATTTGAAAATTCAAGCGCCGTCACACGACGGATGGTTCGACAGCGCGAAATATCGAGAATTTGTTTCTCCTATCGCGACAGCTTCGAACAGGCGTTTATGCGAATGTAATAATTTTTTTTTAACAACATTTTTGTTGGGATTAAGCTGGAAAAATAAAAATTTCTTTCATCTTCTAACGTTGAGAATTATAAAATATTCGGGGAGTTGGTTGAACTTTGGTAAAAAATTTGCAAAAGTCTTTGATAAATTTAATTTATATTGAATTTATTAATTGCATGATATTTTATATTTATATTAATATCGATTTATTTGATATATACTAAATTTATTTAATTATTTTTCGATCCAACCTGTTGTTACAGTTCTCAAATAATCTTCAACGGCGATTTAAAAAAAAAAGACGATAATAATGTTCAATAGTTTTGAAAATTCTTTTTTGGTGAAAATTGGCACATTTTTTTTTTTATCAAAACTTGTAAAAAAAAAAAAGGCTTGACATCGTAAATTATGACAGCGCACTGTCATCCCTATTATCGAAGCGCGGATTCGGATGGACTCTGATCAAGCTCCCAAATAAAGTTTATCGGGGCTTGTGCAATTTTATCCAAAAACGATTGTGGGGAGGGTTGAATGAAGAAAAAAAAAAAAAAAACACTAAATGTATGAATGTGTTGAAATTAGAAGCAAAAAAAATGATAATCGTATCGACTAATTTGACTAATTGCAAAAGGGAGAGAGAGAGAGAGAGAGAGAGAGAGAGATCTGAGACTCCGGTGCTCGTCGAATGAGAAAACTGCGAGTGACGAGGAGAGCCTTCTGACTCTGGCAAACTATTCGTAGACCACTATCTAGGTATCTAGGCTCGGTATCCGTGTATTTTTAGAGAACGTAACGTGAGGAGGAGCCGCGGACCTCGTCGTCGTCGACGACGTTGATTCCGTCGGGTTTCTCATCGGATTATCCGTCACCTCTCTCTCTCTCTCTTTCTCTCTCAGTCTGTCTTAAATTTTCACACATTTTTCCCCATTTTTTTCCGTCCTCAGGCTCTCTCATCTCTCGCAATTCGTATTTAATCCGTCTCATTCGCAGTTGTTCATCGCGGTCTAATTCTTAACGAAATTCAAAGCATACAAAACTTTTAGAACGCTCCTACATCGCTCAAAAGCTTTCGGGACATTATATATCAACGGACGCGAGACGCGTGGGTAGCACGATATATTTCCACCGATATATCCCGACGACTGACTCTTCTTTCGAGACACGAAAAAAAAAAAAAAAAAAGTTCCCGAGCACTCGATATACCGCTCGTTTCTCGCGGACACGAAGATATGCGAGGGAATTTAAAAATATCCTCATATTCCTAAACTTTCCACCCGCGTGAGATTTTCATATTGCCGCGAATCGTCTTTCGTTCATCTTGAAATTACAATTCGACCGCGCGAAAAAAAAAGAATGTCCAAAAAAATATATTTTCACGTTTAGAATTTGTAGCATCGAAAATATGATTCAAAGTACGACAAATTTAACACGAAAATCTTATTACGTTCGTCTGAAATTCACGCAGTCCCCGCCTCGATCTATGTTAGCTTTATATATTAACGCGGTAAAGAAAAAAAAAAAAATGGCTCGGAGAAACTTTCTCGAATTTGCGAAACTTCTCGCTAAACGGCGATGTCTGCCGAGTAGAAAAGACGCGTGCGTGGGTAAACGGTCGGGCGAGCGAAGTAGTAGAAACCCGATGGTATGCGATCGCGAAATGCTAGTGGTCACGACCTTAGGTAGCCAGACGGTGAGCGGTGAGGGTGCGCGCGCGATGTTTTACAAACATATAACACGGAGAATGCGACAGGCGAGAGAGTGAGAATTACGAGAGACTCTGTACCGGAAATGGTCGTGCATAAGCGGACAAACTTTTGAGCATAGAAATCATCGAATTTTCCGAGTTGCAATGAAAGATTTTTTTAAACTTTCATTCAATCGGATGGAAAATTATTATTATTATAGAAAAAAAAACGCAGCTTTGCAAAAAGAAAGGCGGAATTTCATTTTTTTTTTAATTTGGCAAGAAAAATTTTGTCGATTAGTTCGATCGAGAGATTGTTCGTAACGTTTTTTTGTATAAAAAAATATTTAGAGCAGTGAATGAAAGATCGTTAGAAAAATTCCATTTTTCAGAAATTTATTTTGTGTCAGAAAAATCGATCGACTGCGAGAATTTTTTTTTTTAATTTGAGTCTAAATATTTGTCACTGTCATTGTTGAAGAATTTTTAACATTTTGCAAGCGTTTTTCCTTTTATTAGAATTTTTTTTTTCCTGTAAATGTGTTCGACGATTCTACGATGTATCTTTTCTACATCTTGACCTATTATTATAATTATAATTATTATTGATTTCTTTCTGCGGGACAATTCTACAACCTTATTTTTCCCTGAGGTCCTCAATTCGAGCTCCGACGATTGATGAGGCTTTAACGCGTATATGCTTGTCACTCGGAGAGTTTAACTCAAGTCGAGAAACCCCTCGAAAATGGACGAAAGATATGGCGATCGGAATTAATTAAACTGTGATACGCGGCTGCTCGCGTATCGATGTCGTACCGACCATAAAACCAGAGAACACGCGTTGTATAATGATGATAATGATCGAACGAATTACACGAGAGATCCTCCCGACACTTTTATCGGGCCACAGTGCCAATTTTCACGGATCGTTCGACGAACGAATGACGTTTGACAGTGTTTCGGGGCTTTTTTTCGCGACGATATAATACGCGCACAATGCATCATTGTTACTTAGTAATGGGAACGAATGACGACTGCCAAAAAGGTGTTCACGAGAGTCGTTATATTTTATAAGCGCGAAGGCTTTTGACAACGAGGAAAAATCGTTTCCTATAGTCTTCGTATCAAGATACATTTTAGCACTTAACAATTTTCATAAAATCAATGATTTTACAAAGCTCCTCGTTAAATGTAATAATTTTTTGAAAAAATAAAACACCGGGGACAGTTTAAATTTTTGTCAAATTTTCCAGAATTTTAGAAATCGTTTTTTTTTTTTTAGTGGAACGATTTAGTGGATTTCGCTCTGTTATTTCACATTTTGTCTCTTGCATTCATCTCGAAATTTGACTCACTATTTTTAAGTTTCAAGCTATAGCTAATTTGACAATGTCAAATAAGGTTTCTCAGAATTTATCATAATTAAAAAAAAAAAACGAAGAAGTTAGTCCATTTGCCAGAGAATATAATTTTCAATGTCAATATGTGATCGATTATATTTTATATTTTTTTCAAATCTTGAAACTTGCAAAGTAAAAAATTTGATTTATTCATTACAATCGACGCGCAAGGTACCTTGGAAATTTTTTCTACTAATCGCAATAACGAACATGGATTTGCTGATGACAGAACGTACATATAACAAGGAATTATAAAGAGATAATTAACGTTTGATCGGTCGACAAGAATTCTCTCGTGTGTACTTCATCTCGTTCTTGGGTTCATTAGCTAAGCTACACATCAGTGATACGAGATGTGTATCTATCGATCTGTAGTGTAACTCTCGGACCTTAGGGCACGGTTTAACCCTCCTATATGCATGCCAATTCGAATTCGAGGTCTGCGCGGTATCCTCTCACGATCCGACGATTGATATCTACCGGTCGGCTGCTTCGCAACCGTGAAGATTTTCGGTCAACTTTCGAGCTTTAATTAGATCCCGGGTCAAGCTAATTATAGTACGAATAAATATAGTCAATTTTCGTACTTTTTTTTTTTCAGTGCACTCATGCACAGGGTTATTTAACCGCGGGTGTTTCAGTGGCTAGACCATTTTTTTTTTCGAGGCAACTGTTCTCTCGGGTAAAAAAAAAGATATGCACGAAATAATATTTTTTTATGTGACATATTTTGGCAAAATTTGTATATATATGAAATATATTTTGATATATTTTCGAAAAAAAATGTATATATGTGAGATGTATACGATGAAAATATATTTTATTTGTATTTGATATCTTTCTGTGGCTTGATGGAAATTGGGACTACTGCGAGATGCTTCAAGAGAGTAAAAGCGAAGCAATCGACTTGTAGCATTTTTTATTTCGTAGAATTTTATATACTTTTGGGAAGCATTGAATTGGAAAGCGATGAAAAACATTATTATAATTGGGATAAATTTGTAATTATAGTCCTTGAGGCTCAAATGTATCGTATAATAATTTTTTTGTTTTCGTTGGTGTAGAAAACCGTAAATCTTTGCGTCTGCTCAAGTCCAGGGGGAAAAACAAAATTAAGCCTTTCGCTAAATTTTCGAGGAGCTAACTATAGACACCTTGAGGCGAGGGAAATTTTTTTGAGGAATGAGAATGCGAAATGCAATTACGAGGGGCAGCGATCTCGAGTATTCTCGGGGCTCACTGCCAACTCTTACCTCCACGTTGTATCACACACAAGCTCTCCCTTTCTCTCTCTCTCTCTCTTCCTACCACTATTATACACATTTAATTTCTTGAGAAAGCTCAAACCAACATCCAAAAGACTTTGCGAAAATTCAACATATCTATGTACGCATATTATTTCGAGCTTGAACACTCACACGAACTCGACCACGTAATTGCCATTGACAAAACGTCATCGCCGCGAGCTTCCGGTCGGGCTATATATAATACGCGCAAGACGATCTTTCTATTCACCTGAGTTTGATAATTGGATTTTTATGGCCGACTCTCAACGAATAACTCTTGCACACACTCAAACGGCGGTCTATACATAATAACTGATTATGAAGATAAGCAGTCAGTCGTCTGTTTCGAGTAAAGAGGCATTTTAATAATAGGATGCATTGCGTCACTCTATTTCTCTCGTTACAGCTTTTAGTTTATCTGGTCGATTATTTTCACTTGCCTCGGAATTTTCTTCCGATCGAGCTTCAATGAGAACGTATCATGATAAATAAAGATTTTTTTTTTTGGTTAAAGCGTTTCAATGTTTGTTTTTAAGTTTTTTTCAATGGTTCACTCTGGATTTACCGCAACTTGAGGCTGAAGGGATCAAATAGAGATTGGGATTGTTAAAAAAACGGATCGAAATGACGCTGACAAAATAAATATCGATGATTATGCGAAAACAAGAATTGTGAATTTTAAATATGTATGTGTGCAATTAGTCGTTTAAAAAAGAGCTCAATTAGTTTTTCAATTCTTGTCGAAATGAAAAATCGCACGGTTCGTAGTCACGTGAATCTAAAATTGTGTCGATGCCAACGAAAAGTCTGTTAAGGCAGACCTCGTGAAACTTGTGAGTCACGCGCGATAGTCTATATTTGTAACTTTGCTGGGGGGAAAAAAAACTCGGATAAAAATTGCTGCGATTTATAAATGCCCAAAATATGAGCATTCACTCGCATGTCAAGTATACATTTTTAGGGGTTGCATTTCGGTTTTTTTTACTTCCTATTATTCATCGTTTTAATAAATCGAAATCTATACCAAAAAAAAAAAATTAACTTTGTTTATTTTTTGAATTTTGCATCGTAACGAGTTTAGGATCGTGCGAGTGGCTTATTCAAATATAATTTGATAAAAATTAAAACTCTATAAAATTTCTAAATTAATTGAAATTTTTAGATTTATCAAAATTTATTTCAACTAAAGCTCTCTCTTAAATCGCCCCCACAATCTCAACCATTAACCAAACATGTGGCGGGAGTCGACTCCTAGACGTAGGGTTGAAAAAAAAAATCAATGGGAAAGCAAAAAAAAAATCGCAGCAATGAGTCAGATTAACTGATAGACGAAAAAAATTCAAAGAACTGCAAAAAAATGTTTACGAAAAACAAAGCAGTCGAGTCAAGTTCAAGATCGAGTCAGGTTGACCTGGCAATCGACAAAAAAATGTTCTGAGAAAGTTCATTCGGCAATTCTAAAACGCACGATACACGAAATGACAACAACCCTAAGCAATTATGATTAAAATTACAAATGATTAATTCACATCTCGTTGATGGATTCAGTCGAGCAAAACATTTTAAAATCTACTTTTGAGCCAACTGGACTTGGGTTTGAATCGAAAACTCCCCCCATCTTTTTTTTACTTCTCAGAAATTAAAAAAACGAGCAAAAATTCTTTCGATCAATCGCCTCGATTTTTTTATTTGAAAATACAACTATATGAATTTCTCCGATTTTTCTAGTCAACTTTGAAAAACGTTCTAAACTCAACGAATTCATCGAAGACTTAAAAAATTGCAATGAATTAACGAGCGCACTCTTAAATCCGTCAGACAAAATGTAACTTTGAGAATTTACCTTTTTTGCAAATATTTTACGCGCGCGCACACATCGTACAAAGTTTTTTTTTCCAAATTTAAGGATCAAATCGAATGAAAAAATAGAACCCCTTATTCTTGTGCTTTCAGGGATCTTTGTCGTTGAAAAAGGATTCTCGTGTTTCTGCATCGGATAATTATCGCGACGAGAAAGATTTCGAGCTCGAGGATATCGACGACGAGGTGTGCGTCGAAGGGAGGAGGAGAATCGGCTCTGAATGGTGCGGCAGGGCGTTATCGAGAATCCAGCGTGAAGTTTTTTTTTTTTTTTTTTTTTTTTCAAACGTCGATAAATTAATAATAATAAAAATCGACGATCGATCACCCGATTGATATTGGAAACGGGCGAAATCAGGCGAGTGGGAAATCAGGCGTACCCCGAATAAGATGGGGGTCGCCGATGATTTCGCGCCAAGCTTCACGCAGAAGCCCCAGCTGCGTCAGGAGGACGAGGGCAACAGGCTCATATTCGAGTGTCAGCTCGTGAGCTCACCGAAACCGGATATATCATGGTTTCGTGGGGAAACACAGCTGAGCGAGGATGGAAGAACGATATTCAAGATACAGAGCGTTGGTACGAACAAGTTTCTCGTTGTTCTCGAGCTCGACGACGTCATAGAGACGGATGCTGGCCTGTACAAGGTCAAGGCAAGGAACAAGATGGGCGAAGTCGCGGCGTCCATAAATCTCAACTTCAGCCGTGAGTCGAGCTTTCATTATCGAGATTTTTGTAATATTCATTGACTTTTCTTTCTCGAGATTGGCGGGGGCTATCGAATTTAAATATTATAATCGATCGTATATGCTTCTTTGGGTCGAGTGAATTATAATTTTTCGTTGAAATTTAAAATAAACATAAGAATGGGCAACATTTGAGAGAGATGACATTAGAGATACTCTCTTAAGGGGTAACACCACTCTAACGGCCGAAAAAAGGCCTAGCTTTGATTGGCCTAGATATTGAAGTGTGAAAAAAAATTTTGAATATTTTTTTGATGCAAAATGGCGGCGACAGAGCCAATCTTTGAAATCGCCTTTTTTTAAAACTTCTACACGGGAGGACGGATTTCTCGTAAAGTATAAGACTTGGAACGAAAAACCAAAATTTTTTATAATCTGTATACTATTTCCTATGGGACTACGTAGGGGGGGGGGAATCAAATTTTGTAGAAATGGTGCAATTTCGAAAAAGTGAATCGATTTTTGGCCAAAAAAAGCAGTAAATTGTTTATAAAAAAAAAAAGTTTACACTGAATAAAAAAAAACGGCTGCGTACTCCCATAGAGAATGTAATTGTGAAGCTACTGTCAAAATTTCAAATCGATCCATCGAGAAAAATGCCTTCAAAGTTTTCATCGTGCTCAGCGCGCGCTCCGAGGCTCTGTGGCAAAATCGAGAATTGAACGTTTAAAAAAATTTTTTTTTCACCATACGACCAACTTAATATTGTTTTTATGACCCTGAAATATTTTTTAAGCCAAAAAAATAGCAAATTTTCCCAAATCCTAGAGTGGTGTTGCCCCTTAATCGAACAATCACGAATACTTTCTCGAAATTATTTGTAGTTACTCCGAAAAACGTTGCACATTTTTTATTTTTTTTTTTTACTTTCAATCATTCAAATGGTCCCCCGTTCTCGAATAAACATTTATATTTATTGTAAAAGAATACGTACTCCGATAATGATTTTTCATTGTTCGAAAAAATTTTACGATCATTTTGAGTGATTTTTGAAATTTGTTTATCCGACGATGACCCCATTCCTGAGATTGTATCGACTGGATAAGAGATGGAGAAGCCAGAACTGACGGATCAATGATTTTATAAAATTTTTCATGTTGAAAATGCCCTGAACAAAAATTTTGTCAATCGTATGTCTGTGCGAAAATTTAACGGTCGAAAAGTTCATATTTTTCAATTTGATCGATTTGTTCATTAAAATCGATTGAACTGTCGATCGTTGAGTCATTCGTAGTTAATAATTGATTCTTTTTTTTTATAAATCACGCAGCACGCCTCATTCAACTATCGATATTTATTTATTTTATTAACTTTTTTTTCTATTTTTGAAATTTAAAAAAAATATATACTCGCGAATGTTTCCGATGATCAAGAAATCGAGCATGATTCTTTATCGTCAACTTCACTGGCAATTGTTTATTTAGACTGTCGATATTTAGATTCTTGGCACGACGCAGCTGATTCGAAGCGGATCCGGTTTATCGGACACGAAATTTCGCAATTTTTTTTAAAGTTACGAATCATGAATTTTAAATGAAATTGCACGACTTTTTCAAAACGTCCTCCAACGAAATGTCAATTCTCGTGAAATTTCCACTCTGCTCATATGCGCGAGGGTAGTAAAAAAAAAAAAAAAGAACGTGTTTACAAAGGTGTCTGGTTTTTTTTTAACCATCAACGCAGCTTTCTCCGTTAATGTTTATTGTACCGAACTCGCGTATGTTATTTCTTAACGATTTTTTATTCATTTTTACGATCGACTATAACGAGAATACGAAAAATGCTCTCACCGATCCATATATCCTTCGCGTATATCGAGAGTCTCCCTGAGGCAAATTACTCGGAAATTTATCTTTCAGTTTTTTTTTTTTTTCAAATACTTTGAAATTCAATAACTTTCATAGCGCGTTTTAAGTGAGGGGGGTGTTGATTTTTTTTTTTTTCTTAAAAAAATCTCTCGCATTACGCCAGAGACGAGGCCCGGATGGCTCTCGTTCTTCGAGCCACAAAAGCCTTCTTGCATGATCTCTAATAATACGAATCCTCATCGTCGATATATTTGCCGAATTTTACGCGAATATTGCTCAAAATTTCGAAAAAAAAAAAAGAAGCGCGACTCTAAAGTTAATTATATTTTACAGCCGTGGACGAGCCTAGAGAAAAGTAAGTTTTAAGGCTGTTGAGAGTGACGCGAGACGAATGCACAATTTTGCTTATTTATTACGTTTGCTTAGGATGCTTTGAAAAAGTATAATTACGCTGCTTTTGCCTTCTCATTCTTCTCTCTCTCTCTCTCTCTCTCGCTTTTCTCCCTGACTCGCGACAGACTTTCGCTTTTAACACAATTTTGACGCAAAACCGTTAATCATTATCGCTATCATTTTTTTCTGTTCCGTCATTAGTTCCTCCGAGGATACAGCTCGGAAATGAAAAAAAAAAAATGACAAATTTTCTAATTTTCAACCGCATCGCTTATTACCCCCCTCAATTTTGTGCTTTTAGCTATCCAGCCAGTTCCGAAACGGTGAGTGCTTCTGGCACCATTTTCCTTTGTGATTTTCTTTTGTTTAACACGTTTTTGTTTCAATTGTTTATCGTCTTTTTCGTAATTTTCATTCACACGGGAAATACCGAAAGATTTTTTCCAAGGGCCTGCGAGAATTTACGATTGTGAATCCTGTGACTCTGAATTATTCGTTTTTTGTTTCAATGAACAATGAACATTATTCGTGTACAGAATAATTCGCACATCCCTGAAATTTAACGACAATAAAAAAAAAAATCTTCTTTTTTTCGATACTTACATTGCTTGCTGTTTGTTTGAATATTTGTGCACAGTTTTTCGTTTTGATAATTAATTTGTTGTTGTTTTTTTTTTTTTTTCGTTGATTTTAAATGTGACGAACTTTTATCGTCGATATAAGTCGAGTTTGATTATAACTCGACGCTTGGGCTATTGACAATGGTCAGATCTCTGGATTTGCGCGAGAGTCGATCGACCGTCGTCGAAAATAAACGTCGCGGAATGTCCGCTATTTACGGAAACGCGGTTATACCCTCGCGACGTTTTACGCCCGATAAGCCGGTGTACTACTCGTACTCATCCACTCATTTGTGCACACAATTGAAGCGGACTTGATTGCGTCGATACTCGTAAATTCTCGTTTTTTGTTTGGGTTCTCAAAGTTCTAAGAAATTTGAACATTTTTCTCGGGTGTTAAAAAAAAAAAATAATAATCAAAAAATATGAAAACCGGAAGGGTGTATAGTTGAAATTTTAAAAACAAATTTTCTCGACGACACTCGTGATTTTTCAGTATTTGTTTATTTATTTTTTTTTTTTTTTTGAGAATTGCGGAATTTCTCGATGCTCGCCGAATCGAGAGCTTTCATAATCGCGTTACCGGATCACAAGTATACCGGGAAACATATCTAACCCGATGAATCGAGGAAAACAGCTGCAGCCTACTTATTCTTTCTAAACTTAGCGAGGTCGAGAGCGCGTGTATGTTTTTTGAGGAATATCTTTCGATCTTCCAGGCTTATATATGCGCTCATAGCCGAATATAATAATGCTGTATTTCGGGGAAATATCTCGAACAATACCGTCTTTTCGAATCCACACAATCTCAAAAAAATTGTAAAATCAATTTTTCTTTTTTCCTTAAATCGAATCGTTTTGCGAGTACTTTGGTTTTTTTTTTTTAAATTGTGAAAGACAATCGCTAATTTTTCACCATGTTGCGTAAGAATTTTTAGATTTTCAGAATAATGAAAAAAAAAAGAAATCGTATTCGTTCGATAACTCGGGATTAATTTTAATAACGAAAATTTCATTTGTGATTAAGGGGCAACACCACTCTAACGGCCGGAAAAAAGGCCTAACTTTGACAATTTATTTTGAGATTATGGAAAAAGACATAGGATTTATTTTCAGAGGGTTTATTTAACGCATATTGAAGTATGAAAAAAAAAATTTTTTTGATTATCATTTTGATGCAAAATGGCGGCGACAGCGCGAATCTTTGTAATCGCCTTTTTTAAAAATTTCTTCACGGGAGGACGGATTTCTCGTAAAGTATATAAGACTTGGAACGAGAAAACCAAAAAATTTTATAATCTATATATGCCTATGGGACTACGCGAGGGGACTTTTTTTAAATCAAATTTTGTAGAAATGGTGCACTTTTGAAAAGGTGAATCGACTTTTGGCCAAAAAATAAGCAGTAAATTCTTAATAAAAAAAAGTTTACATTAAATTAAAAAAAAAAACGGCAGCGTTAGAGGATGTAATTGTGAAGTTCACTGTCAAAATTTCAAATCGATCCATGCAACGGTGTTCAAGTAATCTGTCCTCCTATTTTGAAAAAAGTGCTTTCGAGAAAAATGCGTTTAAAGTTTTCATTGTGCTCAGCGCGCGCTCCGAGGCACTGTGGCAAAATCGAGAATTGAACCTATAAAAAATTTTTATTTTCACTATACGAACAACTGGATATTGTTTTTGACCCAAAAATATTGTCTAAGCCAAAAAAAAAAATCGAATTTTTCAAAATCCTCGAGTGTTGTTACCCCTCAATTGACCCTCGCCTCGATAACGATGAACCATCGATTTTGGAATAAAATCGATAGCTCAATAGACAAATATTATGTTTGTTTCGAATGTTTTGTTTTGTTTTTTTCTTTTTAGTTTGTGATCTTCGTTATTTCGTCTCGTATCGTCGTTTTGTTTGTTTCCTTCTCTTTCTGAATCCCCTTTGCCACAGTTTCGTTTTATTTCACAATATATTCTCACCGCGAATATTTTCAGACAAATCGACGGTATCGCACCGACTTTTGCGAAAAAGCCCGCGATCAGACAGGAGGACGATGGAAAAAGATTGCTATTCGAGTGTCGTATCACTGCCGATCCAACGCCAAAGGTCTCCTGGTTTCACGATGGGAATATCGTCAAAGATTCACCGAGACACAAGGTTGGTGAGGAGAAAGAAAAAAAAAAAAAAAAGGTGTGCGTGCCCAACGAACGTGTACTGCCCCAAAGTTTCATTAATTTAACAGCCCCATCATCAAATTATCACGCGATATATTAAATTGAATTGACATTATCATTCGATAATGTTAATCGTTAACTATGAAAACGAAAAAAAGAAAACAAGAAAAAACTGAATTTTCACAGCTGACCGTTGACAAAGACGGTCACTCGTACTTCGCGACTCTCGAAATAAAAAACGTGACGGTCGAGGATGCCGGAAAATACAAAGTCACGGCGAAGAACGAGCTCGGCGAATCTAACGCGACGATATCCCTGAATTTCGACAGTAAGTACGCTCAAACTCGCTAACACTTTCCTTCCACTCATCTCAACTAAATACAATCGAAAAAAAAAAAAAAAAAAAGAAAAAAAAAACCAACAATTACCAATCACCGCCCCTTTAACTCGGGATGTATATCGATCACCGATCATCCTATTACATCATCCTCTGTTTTTATCTATTATTTTTTTTTCCGTATCGATTATCATTTTGATCTTATTCTTTTTATCATTTTTTTTTTTCTTTCCTTTCATTTATCTTTTCGCAAGTCAGATCGAGAAAGAAAAAGAAAATTCACGATACATTGCTCGCACACGTCGAGTCTTGAATTTATTTATTTTTATTTTTCCTCCGTTCCCTCGCTTAATTTTATTTTATATTATTTATTGTTAACTATGCATTTACTCTCGTGAAGGAGCACGTATCGATCGCGTTACAACGAGCACGGGAGAAAGAATAAACTGAAGAGATATTAGCTGTGAGATGTGATTTTTGAAAAATTGAAAAAAATTGAAAAAAAAAACAAAAACAAAAACAAACGCGAACGCGAAAGAGGATAGATAATATGGGTGAGAAAAGGAAAAAATAAAACCGCGTCACGATATACAACCCGCGGGTCGATTAGCGAGAAAACTGACAAAACGTTTCCAAAACACGTCCGATATTAAAAAAAAAAACAAACGAAAAAATTAGAGAAAAAAATAACGAATAGAGCGCCGTGAAAACGCGAATAACGAAATAAAATACCCAACTGCTGCTTAAATGACGTATTAATTCGATCGTGTCGCAGCGTCTCGTCGATCGGATCGGTAATTCGGTCTTTACTTTTTTTTTTTTTTTCATTGAAAAAAAAAAAATTACGAACAAGGCCCAACCGATTTTCCGATCTTCGGGCGCGAAGATATCGATCGCTAAATTTGGCCTGACCGCTTCACTAGGTTGCTGCTGCAGCGACACACAATCATCTCACTATCGTGTTTATTGTTATAAAAGTGTTCTTTCGTGTGCCCCTAACTCGCTGTACATATACTTCTGTCACGAGGTTTCCAGCGATACTCTATCTCAAAATAATCATTCACCAAAAATGCTTCGTGGTAGTTTAGGCTGCAACGGCGTACAAAAAAAAAAAAAAAACGAAAATAAACAAGAAAAAAAGCGAGCCCGAGTTGAAAAAATTATGTTCGATTGACGCTGACACGTGCCTCGTGCAGTCCTTCGAGTCGTTCGAGCGTTATTTCGTATCATAAACATGACGATTGACGCAAAAGTCAACTTTGAGACACCTAACTTAACTTTTACAAGCCCGGAAGCCACAATAGTGGCGCGAGGGAAGAGTCAGCATTTTCACCATTCAACCCAATGATATTGATGGAAAAGTTCTAGCAATTAAAACAAAAAAGTCAGTCAAAGACATGCCGGGATTGTAAAGGTTAAAGACTTTTGTCAAACTGTACCAGCACATACGTCTCTAAGGCCTTTATTTTAGAGGCCTATTACAATAATAGTGCAGTGGGTTTGGGGTGGAAATGATACTTTCAGTAGAAAGCTTGGATTATTGCCTACAAAATGCCTCATTGACATTTTTTCAAATAAACATATTGTACAGCTTTAGTAGGGCAAGTTATAGTTGGTCACAGCGAAAAGCTTGCGCGCAGGATTTCTCAAGACAGGCTCATACGGATTGAGCTAAAATTTTAACCACACGTTGGATGAATGTGGTTTATAAAAATGATGAACCACTTTTTAAAGTACACCCAGAATTGACCAATTGGCAGACAATTAAATATTTGTTTGTTGATATTTTAATTTTCATTGGGTGCACACGATGTACTGTATCTGAAAAACTAATCAATGGATCAAGTTTCTGGTTCATAATTTCAAAGTGGATGAATTCAGGAATTTTTGTGCAGAATTTGATCCAAACCGGTCCAACGGTTCTGGGGCAGAGCTGGGCAGTACTTCGAGTACCCGGTACTTGCGATGTACTGGAAGTATAGTACTTGAAGTACAAGATACTTTAAAAGTATTTCAAGTATTGTACTTGAATTTCCAAGTACTCTCTTGTACTTCAAGTACTCTTTCAAGTACCAAGTATGAAGTACCTTTGAATACGTCTTGCTAATGGTTGCATGTGTAACGCCTTTGAATGTATAATTGAGGAACGTTCTGCCCCATCTTTTGGTTAAGATTGTAAGGAATGACCATTCAAAGGCTCAAGCTACGGTAGTCACGGTGTCATTATCAATGCATGACTCCATTCTTAACAATCCGTGTATTATGTTCTGTATTTTTTCTTTTTCAAACCTGAAGCTAAACAAATCTTAATTACAATCGTAAATGCTATTTTTTAAAATTATTTCTAATTCTTCGTTTTGATAGTTTCGTACCAATCTGCCTGACCTGAGTAAATTGCACAATGTGAAAATATGTTTTGATACAAAAAGTATTCTAAAATCAAATGAGTTAAAAGAGTACGTAAGAAATCATATATTGAGTACTGGAACTTACGAGATGTATAACTGAAAGCTTGAAAAGTATTTGATACTTGATACTTGACGTATTTCAAGTACTTGATACCTTAGTACTTGAATTAATTGGTACTTAAAGTACCAAGTACCGTAAATACTTTAAGTATTTAAGTAAATACTTTGTACTTAAAGTTATTAAGTACTTTAAGTTATTGAGTACTTTAAGTTATTAAATACTTTAAGTTATTAAGTAAATACTTTGTACTTTGTAGTTGAAGTACTTTCAGGTACTTTGCCCAGCTCTGTTCTGGAGATATCCTGCGCGCAAGCTTTTCGCAGTGACTGCCTAACTTACCCTATTACGGCTATACTAATGTTTGTTTGAAAAACGTCAATGAGGCATTTTGGGTAGGCAATGATCCAAGCTTGCTATCAAAAGTATCATCTTCACCCCAACCACACCACTATTGCTGCAATGGAGATCTAAAATAAAGGGCCTCTTAAAAGGCAATGGGAAGTTTAACCAACCTAATTAGCCTACTTTATGGACAAAAATGCACCGGAGAATTTATAATTGCAACAAATGCAGGGGGAAACGTATGCCGCGCGAACCTATTTTTTTTTGTTTTTTCAACTCGGACTTCCGGTAGATCCTTGTATATAGTTAGGAATGGTTTACGACAGAGTGAACGGAAATAAAAAGACCACAACGAGCTATCGCACATTGACGTCGACAAATGAGAAGAAAAATCCAGTCCGGACATCATTTTTCATGTTTCACTGTACGTACAAATACATCGCCTACGATCCGTTCGATTTCTCATTTTTTTATACACGAAGTACAAAAGCATTGTTTTCCCTCATCGATCAACGTTCTACGATTTTCCCTGTTGCGTGTCAGCCGCGTTCATCGCCCGAAAAAAAATGAGAATTTCACTGCCGCGGATTAACGTATATAGAGATATAGAGATGATCAAGTTTCGATCGATACGTTGCTCGCGTATGTATATATATATATAAATATATATATATGTGTCTCGCGAGAAGATGGAAAATAATAATTGAGTGAGGAACCCCCGTGTTTGTGCAAAATTATTAGGCGACGAGGCGCCCGTACCCGACGACGGCATCAAACCGACATTCACCGAACGACCCGTGATCCGACAGTCCGACGACGGCAACACCATTACCTTCGAATGTAGATGCGCCGGCGACCCGAAACCCAGTGTCAAGTGGTAAGGCGTCGCGCGCGCGGCGCAGTCGATGCAAACGCGATGTTTCACTCTCTTTTTTTTTTCTTCATTTTTATCTTTATATTTCGAAAAATAAGCTCGAGGGTTGGTAGAAATTTCGGTCAAGTCAAGACGACTATCGATGGCGATTTCATAGTTCAATTTTTAACGTTGACGTTTTGATAGTTAATAATTGCAGGGTTAATTGTTCAAGCGATAGGAATTAGGGTTTCAATTCTTTAAAAGTTAGTAATCAGAGGGTTACCACATTTAATAGCCTATCGATGTGGGTTTAATCTTGCAATAGTTGATAATTACAGTATTAACAGTTTAAAAGTTGTTACGGTCAATAATGAAAGAGTTAACTACTCGATTGTTGATAATTATAGGGTTACACGCTCAGGCCTTGCTGATTCAAGGCTTAGCCATTTCAGAGTTACTTATAACAGGGTTAACTGTCTAAAAGTTGATAATTGTAGGGTTAGCTGTTTGATAGAGCATAATTATGGGGGTTAGCGCGTAACTGCAACAAGAATTCACATAAAAACTGTTCGATAAATAAAAAAAAACATTATTTTCCTGAAAAAAAAAACCGATAAGCGATAAGCGATTAAGTGATAGGAATTAGGGTTTCAATTCTTTAAAAGTTGGCAATCAGAGGGTTACCACATTTAATAGCCTATAGATGTGGGTTTAATCTTGCAATAGTTGATAATTACAGTATTAACAGTTTAAAAGTTGTTACGGTCAATAATGAAAGAGTTAACTACTCGATAGTTGATAATTATAGGATTACACGCTCAGGCCTTGCTGATTCAAGGCTTAGCCATTTCAGAGTTACTTATAACAGGGTTAACTGTCTAAAAGTTGATAATTGTAGGGTTAGCTGTTTGATAGAGCATAATTATGGGGGTTAGCGCGTAACTGCAACAAGAATTCACATAAAAACTGTTCGATAAATAAAAAAAAACATTATTTTCCTGAAAAAAAAACCGATAAGCGATAAGCGATTAAGTGATAGGAATTAGGGTTTCAATTCTTTACAAATTAGTAATCAGAGGGTTAACACATTTAATAGCCTATAGATGTGGGTTTAATCTTGCAATAGTTGATAATTACAGTATTAACAGTTTAAAAGTTGTTACGGTCAATAATGAAAGAGTTAACTACTCGATTGTTGATAATTATAGGGTTACACGCTCAGGCCTTGCTGATTCAAGGCTTAGCCATGTCAGAGTTACTTGTAACAGGATTAACTGTCTAAAAGTTGATAATTGTAGGGTTAGCTGTTTGATAGTGCATAATTATGGGGGTTAGCGCGTAACTGCAACGTAAATTCACATAAAAACTGTTCGATAAATAAAACAAAACATTATTTTCCTGAAAAAAACCACCGTCTCAAATGCCACGATAGTTGTACCGTGACTATCGAAATTCGAGTGCCAAGAAAATCGTCACTTTTCGGGGTCTCGAGACTGGAAATCAATGAATTTATCGATATTCGGTCACCCAGACTAATTTCCCAATTTTTTTTTTTTCTACTTGCTCGCCAACTCGATACCTCGAAAACGTGAAAGACTGTACATGAGGGGGGGGGGGGGGGGGGGAGAGATCGCTCTGTGGTTAAGATTGAACGGATAGAGGAAAAATATGCGCGAGAAAATTGGCCGATTGTGTGACGGGAATTTGTTGACGATGCCGGATGTGTCAGGTATCACGGTAACGACGAGATCAGGGAAGGCGGAAGATTCAACATGTCACTCGAGATTGATCAGAAGCTGTACTATCTGGCGAGATTGCGAATCAGCAGCGTGGCAAAGGCCGACGGCGGAGAGTACAGAGCCGTCGCGAAGAACAAACACGGCCAGGGAACGGCTACGATCAATTTGAACTTCGAAGGTGGCGACAAACCAAAGTACGAAATGAGAATTTGCAAAAAAAAAAAAAAACAAAAAAAAAAAACAAACAACGACGGAAGAAAAATGAGCGAAAAAGCAATCAGAGTAATGTTATTGCACGTAATGTGGGAATAAAGATTTTTCGGTGACGTGGCAATGAGTCGATTTAAACAATTTTTTTTTTTTTAATTTCACAAAATTAGTCGTTCTATTTCATTTTTTACTTTTCAATTGCCAACGAACAAATCGTCCGAACTCGGAGATTTTTCGTAAAGCTTTACCAGTCACGGTTGAAAAAATTCAGACCAAAATATAAAAAAGTTACAAGAGAGGAGTACCATTTTTTCAATGGACTTGTTTTTTGCATCTTCTCCTAGAAACTTTTTTATTCGGATCTGAATATTTGTTAATGTGATCGTTGAAGAATTTTCAACAATTTTTCGTTTCAAAAGCTTTCCATGCAATTTTTTTTCATTAATTTTTGTTTTTCGAGAAATTGAAAAAAAGCCTTCGCTTAAATTCGATCGGGAAACTCATTGAACTCTCATATTGTCTGCGTCAGCGAAATATCAACACGGGTGGTTAACGACCGCATGCTCGATAATACGATTCAAAAATCTCAACGGAGTGATCTACAAGCATGGAGAGATCCTCCGGATCGCACGAATTTCGAAAAAAAAAAAAAAAAATACATTCCCCTCTCTCGAAAACGTGACCCAAAAAAAAAAATCGAAATAATGGCCAATATACGCAGAATTCCGGATGGCAAGGCGCCGCGTTTCCCGAAGAAGCCGACGATACGCCAAGAGGGTGATCTCCTTATTATGGAATGCATCCTCGAGGCGCATCCGGTTCCCGATATAACGTGGTATCAGGGACAAAAAATTATCAGCGACAGTTCGAGGATAAAAATGTCGCGCAAGTCAACCGGCAAGGACACGTATCTTCTTACCCTCGAGATCTCGAATCCCACCAAGGCCGACGGTGGAAATTATCGCTGCAACGCGTTTAACAACTACGGCGAGAGTAACGCTAACATCGCGCTGAATTTCCAAGGCAAGTCACGAATTAAGGATGACAGAAAAAAAAATTCAAAAAAACAAAAAAAAAACATCATTTTCTCTCTTGGCATCACGATATGTTCGCACGAAAAAATTTCACAAATCCTCATTCATCGCGTATAACGGGGATAAATATGGCGTCGAAATGAAGAGTTGCTCATTCGTGTTCCAGTCTCGTTTGAATTTACCGGGTTGCGGAAGAAGCAATTTTATATTTTCATGCAAAGAATACTTGACAAATCCGTATAATTGAATGTGAATAGTTTATACTGAATCGAAATTTGATGAAATTCGTATTTTTTTTTTGCTAAACATGTACAATAGGATGTGTCGAAAATGGCCTTTTTTCTTCGCTCTTACCACTCAAAACTTAAGGTTTTGACATTAAAGAGGCCCTCGCGTTCAAGGAGGGCGCTCTAGCTTGAAGTTTAGAGGTCTCTCAACGAGGATTTAGGTTTCCCGTCTATAATTGACACGTAAAAAAATATTGTTTTTCGTTCAAAATTATGTCGGGCAACCAAAAAATTGGCAATGTCTGTGTTTATTGGCTCATTTGAAAGCATAAACTCATCCCCTAAACGATGATAGGTCGTTTTTCGACTTACCTTGTTCCAATTTTTGTTTTACGCCACTTTTCGACCGCACAACAGTCACTTTTTCAAGTTTACAAAGTCTCCAAGGTATATCAATGAGTCCAAAATGAATTGCTACAAGTATTGATTGTTGATTCGAATATAAATAATCAATTCCAAAAATTGGTAAAACATACAAATTTTCTCAAAATAAACATGGTTTTTTTGAATAAAATTGAATTCCGTATTTCCGTATCTTCAATTATATTCAAAGAACCATGTTTATTTTGAGAAATTTTCGATGTTTTACCAATTTTTGTAATTGATTATTTATATTCGAATCAAGAATCAATACTTGCAGCAATTCATTTTGGACTCATCGATACCTCGGAGACTTTGTAAACTTGAAAAAGTGACTACTGTGGTGGAAAAGTGGCGTAAAAAAAAGAATTGGAACAAGATAAGTCGAAAAACGACCTATCATCGTTTAGGGGATGGGTCATGCTTTCAAATAAGCCAAAAGAAACACAGACATCGCCAATTTTTTCGGTTGCTTGACATCATTTTGAACGAAAAACAAAATATTTTTCACGTATTCAATGAGATGGTAAATCTAAATCCTCGTTGAGCGACCTCTTAAAACTTCAAGCTACAGCGTCCTCCTCGAACGAGGACCGTTTTAGTGTCAAAACCCAAAGTTTTGAGCGGTAGGAGCGAAGAAAAAAAAGTCCATTTTCGACCTAATGTACAATAAATAATTTGATCGATTGACGCTTATCGATGCTCTTCCCATGACGACTGGGACATTGCAATAAAAATATCTCTGCATTATTCATGAAAGACGCCATTTTTTATATTCCAATATTTCCCAAACTTGACTACACACAAATGTATGACACATTATTACCGTATCCGTAATATCGCACTTTGAATGTTTCCACGTTTATCTTTCGCGTCTTCATGACACAAATTTACATATATATATATATATATATATATATATATATATATATCGTTCGTAATATATGCGGTACAACGAATTTTCGCGTCTCGTTCGACGCCTCGTAATTGCACATACTACATAGCATGTACAGAAAATTATATTGTCAATGTATCTTCAAAAAAAAAAAAAAAACGCCGATAAAAAACGATGCAACGAAACATCGTTGACGAATTTGTCGCCCCCCCCCCCCCCCCCCCCGGATGGTGAGTAACAACGATAACACGCTTAAAAAAAAATCTTTAACTCTGATCGTGTAAAACCTGTCTTTAATCGCTTCATTAACACGAAATATAGTGCCAAAAATAAACAAAAAAGAAAAACTAACTCTCGCGAGTCCTGGTCGAACAGGACGAACGTCCGAGCTGAAAAATCCTCAGTCACGCGTCGGCCTTCGTCTCGTTTTATTCGCGCGCATTCCTCCCCCAAAAGGGGAAAATTTAGCCAATGAACAAAGAAAAGAAAAGCTCGAAGAAATGAGAATCTATTGAAATTCGAATTAAAGTAAAATCCCGTCGAGCGCTTATGGAGAAGAAAAAAAAAAACGTTGATGGAGCAACAAAAAGGACGAGGGCCGAGCACAGTGCGTGCTTTATTTTTTCACACGCGTGAAAAAGAGGAATTTTCGGTGCAATGGAGGTGAGAAAAATTTGTCTAATGATGGATTGCGTATTCCAAGATGCAGAAGACGCGGCTGGCTTCGCGCCGTCGTTCGTCGAAAAGCCACGAATAATTCCGAACGAGAGCGGCACGTTAATTACAATGAGGTGCAAGTGTCGGGCAAAACCAAAGCCCGAGGTAACTTGGTATCGTGGCACAGCGATCGTCAAGGAAACAACGAAAGTTTCCATCAAGACCAAAGTCGTGGAGGAAGACGTTTACGAACTTACCCTCGAGATAAAGGTGCGAGAATTATAAACGCGGGAAAATTTCGCGTTGCACGAATATTATCCGCAAAAGGTGGCCCTTAACGCTTTTTTTTTTTCCCCCTACCAAATTTTGTTCCCTTAGGATCCTACAGGACCGGACGGTGGCACCTACAGATGTCACGTGAAGAACGAATTCGGCGAGAGCAACGCTAATCTCAATCTGAACATCGAGGCCGAGCCTGAACCCGAGGGCGAGGGTCCGACGTTCGTCGGCAAGCCTCACATACAGTCCGAGGACGGTGGTAAGCTCGTGATAATGGACTGTCGGGTAAAGGCCAAACCGAAGCCCGACATAGTTTGGACTCATGCCGGCAAAGTCGTCACCGAATCGTCGAAAATTTCCATCAGCATTGTCAAAGAACAGGAGGACATTTATTACATAAAGCTCACCCTAAATGATCCGGGAGCCGATGATTCGGGACTGTACAAGTGCAACATCAAGAATGCCCTTGGTGAACTCAACGCGAATCTCACCCTCAACGTTGAGAGTGAGTATTTTTTGAGAAAAGTTATATCCTAACGTATTGAGAATCGATGAGAGGGATATGCGCGATCGGATGAAATTTAATAAGAATCTTAAAAATACATTGAACCTGCTCGGAGAACATCAATTGCTATAAAGAACAAAATGATTTCTTCATTTTTTTTTTTTTGGAGGGGAATTGATTGGGCAATTTTATGGAGAAAGATAGTTGCAAAGTTCTATTATTTTCACATAGGAAATGTAATTCCGACGAATGTCTGCAAAACAATTATGCAAAGGAGAGTCCAATATGCTTTACTTTTGTCCGAATCGTTGATCAACATTGCGGAACGATTAGCCTGACAATTTTTCAGATTATATATCGAACTTTCACTTTGACTTAATAATGGAAGAACGAATTGGCGATCAATGCATTGATAAATTGACCCTCCGAAACGATTGAATTTCGAACGATTGAGCTTAACGAAAGTCCAAAATTCTCTGCAAAATCGAAATTTCCACAATGTTTCGTTCAAATTTTTTTTTTTTTTTTTCTCGCGCATTAAATTGAATTCAGTGAGAAATTTTTTTTGACGCCTGTAATTATTTGCTTCGACAGTTATACCGGTGATCAAGGAGAAACCAAAGGTCATCAAGGTCGTTAAGAAGAAAACGGTCATTGTT
Source organism: Rhorus exstirpatorius (assembly GCA_963564615.1). Classification (NCBI taxonomy): domain Eukaryota; kingdom Metazoa; phylum Arthropoda; class Insecta; order Hymenoptera; family Ichneumonidae; genus Rhorus; species Rhorus exstirpatorius. Next base: position 34,737,179 of record OY751316.1, on the reverse strand, counting down.
GAGTGTCATGTTATGTCGAAATTTGCTCCCGATTGTACCTGGTTCAAGGAGACACAGGCAATAACGGAGGGCAGCAGGCACAAGGTTCACGTCGAGAAGGTCAAAGAGGCAAGTATCGAATGAAAATATTTCAGTATACCTCGGGATTTCTGCCCAAGCAACCTCAACTATATATATGTAATTTCTAATTTCGATTTGCAGGGTGAATTTGCGGTTAAGCTCGAGATCGAGCAAATATCGACGGCGGACAAGGGCAAATACAGATTGGTGGCGAGAAACGAGAAGGGCGAGGCAACTTCTCAGGTTGTGGAGATAATGGAGTTGCCCGAAGAGATCGAGAAACCAAAGATCGCTTCCGGTCTCAAGACTGTCGTGAGTTTAATTTTTCGTTCATTGCTTCCTCGAATTATGCGTTCTTTACCCTCCGAAATTTTCAGTATTTTACGTGACAGTCACAGAGAGAAAATATTGGAAAAATTATCGAACAAAACTATCAATACCCCAAAATCGACGACTCGTGGCTCTCGAAACTTTACCAAAATTGATTTCCAATCGTAATTATTCGAAATAAAAACTTTATCTCAGAGTTTTTATTATTATTCGAGTCCAATGACTACCAATTAAGTCGACCGATACTTTTTATTCTCGCAAGGATAAAGTCAAAGCTTCGAAATAAATATCGCATTGATTAAATGCACTTTATTTTCCAACTCTATCAAGACTGTCGAAGAGGGTCAAACGGTGGAGTTTACGGCTTCCCTGTCGCAGCAGGACAAAAAGGTCACGATCGAGTGGTACAAGTATGTATTTTTTGTTCTTTTTTTTGTTTTGTTAATTTGACATTTTTTCCACCGCATCTTTGATCTTTGTAAATGCATCAACGATCATATATGCTATCGATACGAATCTAAATGTTGTTTTTTTTTTGTGAAAATTGCACTCTATCCACAATTTTCTTGTACGCGATTCCAAATATTTTATTACAGTGATCAATCATTTCGAAAAATCCAAGAGATTTTTCGAAACGATTTTTTGTTTTTGTTTTTTTGACAAATGAAAAAAAAATAAATTGACTGAGGTGAATGCCCCGGTGGGTGAACATTTAACGGAGGATTCGCGTTTTTTTTTTACATTTTTCAATCATATCCGAGTACGATATCCAAAAACTTTGGCTTCATATCAACAATTTCGTTCATGCTGAATTTCTTTTTTTAAACGTTGAAAAATCCGGATAAATAAGCAAATTAAAAATGCGTGTTTGATGTCCGAGTTACTGACAACTCACCGATTTGCTGGCCCAGATAATGACTCGACAGAGTCCCAGTTAATTAACAGTCGAGAATCAATTTGAAAAAATAGTTATTATACTTTTATTTCGCATTTACTTAGTTCCATTTACATTTATTTGATTAATAAATGGAAAAAAATCGATACACTGCGCAGAACTTCTAAGGGGATTGGAGAAAACTGAAAACTGTTTAGTTTATGGAACGACAACCAACAACTCGGACACGTCCTAAATTCGTTGTCCCAGTTAATGACGGAATAGATGGAAGGGCCGATTTTTAAAGCTAAATTAATGATATATCGAAAATAGTAACTATACACTGGGAAAAATATCCTGAAATTTAAAATACAAAAAATGAAATTCCAATTATAATGTACCAAGTTGCAAACAAGTTTGAAAATTCAACAGATAATTCAACAGATTCAGTTTTCAAGATTCAAATATATTGTAAAAAATATCATTATATTTAATATACAAATGCATATGAAATTTACAAAGTGAGTATATGGAATTGAAATCAATATACATTCCATTGAAAAATTAATAATTTCGCCTTGAATCCAATATATGTACATAGAAATTAAATTTTGTAATTTCTTCCAAAACCGACATGGTTATACGAAATAAAGGGTAGATAGGTTGGATAGGTAGGTATAGGCTCGAGTCCCCGTCGAGGAAAATAAAATCCTATCGAGTAATCCGTGCAGGATTTTTTTTTTCAGTGTAATCTTTCTTTGACAAAATCGACAAAATATGCCTATGGAACCATTTTGCAAGAGATATATTTAATATAATAGCGTATATTAATATTCACATTAAAAATTTTATTTGTCAAATTTAATGTATTTTTTTAATATTAAATTTGATAATGGTTTTGAATTTTTTAAACTACGTATATTGATATTCAATCGTTTAAATCGTTGAATTTTAATATACAAAAAGTATATGTTAGTCGCTTCACACACTTTCCTATTAAAATTCAAACAGAAATCTTTAACAGTGTACTCTGAACTTTTTCTAGTCAGAAATTTGAAAACTGAACCTTTTTTTTTGTGGCTATTGAATCAACGTACTGATAAACTATATGTAAACTGTCATTGAATATATACCGGATATCGTTCAAGAATTGGGACGCGTTTGATATCTGGGCCGCACGTTTACCTTACCGATTTCATGTGAAAATGTTTCACGAATCTTTGCGCAGAAACACGACGATTATAAAAGCGACGAAGGACATCAGAATTTCGTTCAACGGTCTCGAGATGAAGCTCGTGATAAACAATACAACCGAAGAATACACGGGCACGTACAAGGTCATTGTCAGCAATGAAATGGGCAAGGACGAGTCTTCCGCCGAATTAACGGTCAAGGTAAGCTCGAAGAATAATATCGCGATGAGAACAAAAAAAAATAAATCGCCGAAAATGCCACAATTAAACGAACTTTTCATCGATCGAGCAGTGAGAAAAATAGGAGGAGACGATTTTTTTCATTTTTTTTTTCAACATTTTCGTCGACCCTCGTCATCAATGGAACGAGAGAAGAATCTTCGATATGTAAAAATCTTCACTTTCAATCCTCGATCAAAATTCGATCCTAAATCCCATCACGCATCTCCAGTGATTAAAACTTCATTTTTCCCCCGTACTATCTATTTAAAATTTTTTTTTTTAACACGATACCTTATTTGTGATACGTAAATCGTCATAATCCACCCCAAAATGTGTTTTTTTTTCTCTCTCGTTGTCTGGCATGCATCCTGCACCTCGTAATTTGCAGAAACGCATCGAGAAGAAGAAGAAGAAGGAGGAGGAGGAGGAGAAGAAGAAAAAAACGGTGGAGAAGAAGGAGGAGAAGAAGATCGAGGTCGAGGAAAAGGTGGAGGAGAAGAAGGTAGAAACGATGAGACAGGATAAAATCATTTATCCAATTAACAAATGTCCACTTCACGTTACATTGGGAAAAAGCAATCTCTACTTTTTTTTTTTTTTCAATTTATTTACCATCAATTATTTCAGAAAAAGTGACAGTATTTTCAATAATTGCTCTCAAAAGGCAAAATAATTATTTTTGTAATTTCATGAGAAAAGAAAATCTTGAAAAAAAAAAAAAAAACAAAATTGCTCTACGCTACTCGATGCATTGATTTTTGAATTTTTTTTTCATGCAATGCTCACTTTAGGGAAAACAAATCGATGATAAACAAATTATTGAGAAAAATAAGCGGAAAATTCTTTTTTTTCAAAGTAACGACGCTTTTTTGTTTTGCTCTTCCAAAATTTCCGTGAGAGTTTCAACGAAACTCTGTTCCAACTAACACTCGCAGAAACGTCAGAAAAATACTTTCGAGTCGCAACTATATCACGCACACTCACACAAACATACACGAGAGACCACAAGCATAAACCGAAAAAAATTCTCAACTTTCAATAAATTTTCTTCGATACATCTTAATAATAATAATAATAATACGATTTTTAATTAATTTAATTTGTATTTAATTAATTTAATCGATCAAACTGACGAAATTCTTTCGATTCGATTCGCAAAACGAAAAATCGGTTATCCTCGGTGTTAATGACGAAAAAAAAAATCCCCTCGTTTTTTTCAACGATAATAATCACGGAAAAATGAGAAAAAAAAAATTATCTAACGTCGTGATTGCATCGGGAAAAGGTGAAAGACTCGAGCGACGAGGAGGACGATGAAGATTTTAGCGAGGAAGACGACGAATACGAGCTCGTGAGTGTCGTCGAATCGAGCATCGCCGAGCCCATTATCGACGAACCAAAATCCGAAGTTTCGGAAATTTCGAAATTCGAATACATTTCAATCGTCGAGGTACACGACAAAACACCATACACATATATACTACACTATACATTCGCGATTTTATCATCCCCCAGTCAGCCAAAACTCGAAGAATGTCTCTGAGAATTTTTTAAAATTATTCTTTATTATTTATTATTATTATTTACCGTAATAATAATAATAATAATAATAATAGCAGTTTTTTCTCTCTCATCCGGTTGACTCTTTTATTTCTTTTGTCCCATTGGTTCGTTTCGATCATCCCTAATTTCTCGCTATAATGACATATCCTTCGTCAATTTTATTTTCATTTTTTTTTTTTTTCCTTCAAGGATAAACCGGACACAAAAACGAATGGTATCGACAAACCAAAGTCCAAGAAGGTAACTCATGAAAGAAAACAAATTTTTTTTTTCCACATCACTCTCAATGACACCAACATATAAGCGCGTATAAAAGTGGCGCGTATCTTTACGCGACAAAAGACTCGTTGGGATTTTCAGGCGAAAAAAAAAAACAACAACAAAGATGCATTTATTCCCCATCCAAAAGTTAATCCGTAACTATGCAATTTGTCGAATACTCGGACAAACGTAGAATGTTTACTGTCCTATTGTTTTGCTCCTCTCGTTATACGTATACACCCGCAGAGTCCAATAATGTTTCTCATTTGACGAAAAAATAACAAAAAAAATTTTAAAAAAAGATCCGCTCAAATGCTCACGTAATTTCGCCGATTTTCATTGATTATGATTTTCAAAAATATCGCTCATTGTTCTTCGTATATTCATAATTTAATTAGTAATTGAAATTAGGTATTTAATTTTGTTTTTTTTCTTAATCAAACGTTTCTTTTATTTCAGAAAACGGAGATCGTGGTGAGTCGAGAATTCAAAAGATGCTCTCAGATCGTGCGAGATGAAAGATCGATCTTTCGACGTGCGAAAGAATTGAAAAATGAAAACAATGAAATTCGTGAGAAAGATCGATCTGCGTTGTCTCATACGATCTTTAACGATAACGAGCTAATTAAAAATCTCCCACGCTATCTCTATATACTCTCTTCTCGATCGCGCTTATTCTATCGCCTATTTTTTGTCTCACCGTATTCTGTGCTTCGATCTATCTCTAATTTCTTTTCTGCCTATCCCCTTCCTCAGCGCACAGCAGCCAGCAGCAATTAATTTTAAGCTTCGTAGGAAAGAATTTGATGAAAATAAAAAAGAAAAAATTCTTTCGCAAATATGGGCAATATCGCAGCAAGTATTATAAATACTCGGCACGAAATGCTTCCCAAGGCACATAGGTAAATTGCTCAAAAGCCACAAGCAAAGATCCTATCGGATCTTCCAGCATCGATCGAGTATTAAAAAAAAAAAAAAAATGGCAAATTGCATGGCACATTTATAGCATAGTTGCATATCCCGAATGATTGTCTTTTTTTTTTGCATCGCATGCTTACGTGCATGGAAAATCGACTACGAGCCTTTGCGAATTTCGTTTACTCATTGCAATTGCATTTTTTTTTTTCTCTTCGCATCATTCAGAAGAAGGAGGAAGAGGCAATGAATAATGTCGAAAAGGTCGAAGAGAGAAAATCCATCAAGGTACAGTTTGTAATTTTTTTTTTTTTTTCTTTATTTTTAAAAGAAAAAAAAATCTCGTGCTTGGATCGAAATTTTTATTAATTTTTTTTTTTTATTTATCGACTTTGTCGATTACGCAGAAAAAGATCGAGGAGAAGAAACCCGAAGACAAGAAGGAACCGGAAAAGGCAAGTTTAACATTTTTTTGCAATTTACACTCGAGGGGAAAAAATGATTCATTCTTTTATTTTTTAAATGGACTAACAATATCTCATGATTTGAAAATAAACAATTTTTTGATCGTCAATCGGAGGAAAAATTATTATTAAACGTTTGTAGAATTGACTAAAAAGATTTAATGAAAAGTTTACAAATTTTATTTCACCAAAATATTAGTCATCGATGATTATACTGACGAATTCATTTTTTGTTTTTCTTTTTTTTAATTTACAGAAGAAATCCGTGAAGAAGAAAGAGCCCGAATCCAAAGACGTGAGTCATCTAATGAATTCACATCTCGATTTAAAAATATATATACATATATTTACCAATTCAGATGTAAATTTGGCAAATTTTTTTGTTTTTTTTTTTCTTTTTCTAGACATCACGCGAGTCAACGCCGAAACTCGAAAAGACCGTGACGACGAGAAAGTCATCGATCAGCCGTGTGGAAGAATTAAAGACGGAAAGTCGTCGAAGCTCGCTCATCAAGACCGAGGAATCGGTAAATCATCGTTTTTCCATTTACACGAAATACTTTTTTTTTGCTTTTTTTTTAAATAAATTTTTTTTTTTTTGGCACAATTGCCTCGCTCGCAGATCTCCGAGGATGAAAGTCTAACGTCCAGTCGACGAAGTTCCATACAAACGGTACACAAAAAAAAAAACTGCAGATTTCACGAATCTGCTCTAAATTACGCGAGAAATTGTTGATCGATGATTTTGGCGATAATTGGAATCGGAGAGAAAAATAACCAATTGGCTCACGGTGTACCGAAAAAATTAAAAAAAAAAAAAAAAAAAAGGAAAGACTCGAGAATTTGCGAGTCAGCCACATATCCGGAGAGTTGAACAAAAAAAAAATATCAAAAATGTTCAATTTTACGGAAAAATGACTAAAATAATGAAATTTTTTATTTTTGATCGGGGAAAAAGTTAATATTTTTTTCAAATTTTTTTTTAGCTCGAGGAGGAAACGAAGAGCGAGAGCAGACGTTCTTCCGTGATAGAAAGAAAGGCATCGATCGCCGAAAAGGTAAGAATGGAAATTCATCAACGAATCTTTAATTCTTCAATTTCGATAAATATAGGGTAGAGAATAAAAAATAGAAATATGGTAGACGTACCAGTTGTGGCAACTTTAAGCATTATCGAACATTAATTTACGAGCAGTGTTCACATTATTGCAAATTCAGAACTGAAAAAGTGATCGATGTACCCTAAAAGTGTACACAAAATTGAATTGATATCATTTAAAACCTTGTCTGATCATGATAAATGAGAAAATAGGAAATTATCTTGTAGCTGTCATTTTCACCATTTGTGGCCACAATTGTCCATCCGAAGTACCAGTTATTGTGGCCACCAAACTTTGAATTGGTATACGGATGCGCTATCAAACGAAAGGTTCTACCGCAGCGTTTTCAACCCATCTATAGTGTAATACAAGTCTTAAACTATGCATACACTATAGATGCGTCAAAAACGCTGCGATAGAACCGCATAGTGTGGCCCCGGCGTTAGACAATCAGTGATGGCAGATTCGAGTCAAAAATAGTTATTTGGTTATGTCATAAACATGTTCGTTGATATTACTGAAGTGGTATAAGTTATTTGTGACCATAATCTGTCCACAAATAGAACAATCGCATTTCGAATGTACCATTTTTGGCCACCGCGTATTTTTCCGATATTTTAGCTGTTATATCAGTTTTTTGTGATTCTAACCCGAAAAATCAGCTTTAGCTGATAAAATATAAATTTTTGATGTGGCGAAATGACTTTGGATATGAGAAAGCGTATAGTCTTCTTGACTCGTGATCCCTTAACACTTCTGACAAGAAAAGTACATAAACCGCTCAGCGTTGATACATTTCGTCATATTTCGTTCAAATAAATTAGCAGATATTCAATAAAGCAGGAATGTGCGAATATTCAAAATTATGAATAATTCATCGCAAATTGAATTGAATAATTCAATTCATAATTCATATGAATAATTCATAAAAATTTGAATTTTTTTCTATATTTCTTTGTGAAACAAAGGAAAAAATTTAACATTTATATGTACATGTATACATGTATATTAGGACAGTTCAAAAAGGACCTTTTTTTTAGATTTCGCTCTTCTCCGAGATTCTTGTACTTTTTCACTAAAAAATAGCTCACGCAAAAGGGCTAGGCTGAAAAAAAACTTTTCTACTACTGCCTCAACGACGTTGAAATTTTGAAAAAAGGCTATTTTCGGGAATATCAAAATTGAGATATCCGTAAATCCTTCGGTGGCTATTTTTTGCACAACGAAACCAAAGTTTTTGTCAAACCTGAGATGCATGTAATTTTTTTTTAGTACCGAAAAATCTATATTGAAATTCGTAAAAAATAATTTTAAAATAGATTTTCAATGTTCGACTTCATAGTAAATTTATCTGGAATTCATCAGTGATGATTCATTTCATGAAACAAATATACCCATACAAAAATTAATGAATTCTTCAGTAGTAAATTCAGCTTTTGAAACAAACGTGGATCTAAAAAATTTCTTTCGCTCACGATATAACTTACTATAAATTTTAGCGAGAGAAATTGTTTGAAAAAAAAAAATTCTCTTTCAATCTTGAATTAAATTTTACTCAAAATTTTCAATAAATGTTTTTTATGGCGAATTAGAAATCGAAGCGTGCGCACACGCACGCACACCAGAATTGCACATTTGAAAAGTTTAATTGAAAAAATAAATAAATAAATTCACCTTTTAATTTTTGTTGATCTTTGTGCAACCATACAAAATATATTTATTTCAATTCTTTTGAATGCAAATAATTTACCCAATTCATACTAATGTAATTCAGTGCTACATTCAGATAAGACACATTGTATAACATCTAATTATTATTATTTTGCTGAATTCAGCATGAATTTCAAATAATTCATGAATTTTGAAATATTTATGAATTTTGAATATTTCATTTTATGAATGCATGAACTATTCAGGATTATTCATACTATTCATAACATGAATATTCAATTCAATTCATTCGATATTCGCACATTCCTGCAATAAAGAAATCGATGGTGATGCGAAAACATCTCGAATATCGAGATATTACGCTCGATGAAGTGTGACTTTAAAAAAATTCGAGGGAAAATGCGGAGTGGCCACAAACGGTACACAGTAACCACAACTGGTACGTTTACCCTATGCATATGTGAATAAATATTCTCGAGTGAATATTCATGAAACGAATTTTTAGAAGGATTCGTCGATAAAGAGCAGGACACTTGAGAAACTCGAGGACAAGAAGAAGGTACACACGCGATACACATTTTTTACACTTTACGAATGGCTGTCGCGATACAAAAAACAAAATTTACGAATAATCACGAATCTTCGATATTACGACGACTTTTATACTCTTTTTTTTAGGACTCACCCGTCTCAAAACCTAAACAGCCCGTCGAAGAACCCGCTGAACCAAAGGTATACGAGTTATTCCGCACGATCACGATACACACACGACCTAACACTAAACACTTTTTTTTAAACACTAAACATTTTTTTTTTTTCATTGACATTTAATTTGACATGCAAAAGTACAATAGCGTAAAATCGTTACCGAAAATGTGTGCGATTTCAGAAACGTTTGTCGATCAAGAAGACGATCGAGAATGAAAAGAAAGACGAAGAGGTATGGTCGAATGAGCTTGAGATGAAAGAAAAAAAAAAAGATTACGATAAAAAACGTAATGAATATATCAATTTTTTTTTTTAAATTATTTTAGAAGAAAATCGAAGTTAAGTCGAAGAAGCTTGACGAAAAAATCGAAAAACCACAGGTACACACTCTCTTTGACTTTAAAACACTGAGACACATTTTTTATTAATCATAAAAAAGAGACTCGGTGGAAAATAAAAGACGAACAAAATTTCAGGACGAAACAGCCGCGAAACCGAAAACCATCCTCGGAAAACCCGAGGAGGCTAAGGTATAAAAACCAAAATTCCGAGCTATCAGAGCTTTTTTGCGATTTTTTTTTACGAAATTCAAAGACGAGAAATGTGATGATTCACAAAACGTAAATATAATTTTTAGAAGGACGAAACATCGCTCAAGCCTAAGGCAACTCTTGGAAAACCCGAAGAGGCGAAGGTATACACGATATTAAGAGTCGATATTTTTTTTTTCGCTACTTCGCACACGATTCATTCTCATTTCTCGAGATTTTTTTTCAACGTAAAATACATTTATTTTTAGAAGGACCTACTCGCCCCGAAACCAAAATCCACCCTCGGCAAGCCCGAAGAGAAGGTACACACGAAACACTTTTACACTCGTTACGAAAAAAAAAATACACTATTGACACTGTCTTCGAATAGTTAATCATGAATTTTGATGTTTATTAATATTAAAGAGTAATTGTAACTATTGAGATACGTTTTAATCTGATTAACACAATTATTATTATTAACTATTAATAATAATAGTATTGTTATTATTAACAATTATTACCGGGGCTGGTGAAAGGAAACTTTACAGATAAAATGATGAACATAAAAAATATTGAATTTTCTTCTCGATTGAATGGAATCGAAGTAAACTATTGAATATTCAGCAGTTAAAGAAATGTTTGGGGGAGAGTCAATGATTGTTTTTTTTTTTCTTTCGTAAGGGATGTCCTTTCAAATATTTTTTTTTTTTCTCTACCGCTCAAACACTAAACGGAACTGAAATCATTTTTAGAAGGATGAAGTCGTTCCGAAACCAAAATCCACCCTCGGCAAACCCGAAGAGGCAAAGGTACAAAAACAATACTCGAACATTCACGAAAACTCTTCAATTATTTCACATTCCGTTTGTCCTTTTTTTTTTGTTTTTCAACCTCTCGAACAATCCAAACAAAAATCTCAAACAATCCGCAAGAAAAATTCCAAAAAATCCAAACAAAATTGCGAAAAAAAATCCAAACAAATGTCTCGGCGCACTCAATCCCAACCGAAAATCTGAACGCTCAATCCAAACACGAATAATTTTTAGAACGATGAACCCGTCGCGAAATCAAATTCTACGATTGGCAAACCGGAAGAGAAGAAGGTACACGAAAATTCACTTTTACACGAAATTAATAAGTCTTCTAAATTCCTTTTTTTTTTTTTTTCTTATCACTCAATCGAAACAAAAATAATTTTTAGAACGATGAACTCGTCGCGAAATCGAAATCGACGATTGGCAAACCGGAAGAGGAGAAGGTACACGAAAAATTACTTTCACGCGAAATCAAATTTTCTAAATATTTTACATTCCTTTTTTTTTTCTTATCGCTCAATCGAAACAAAAATAATTTTTAGAACGATGAACTCGTCGCGAAATCGAAATCTACGATTGGCAAACCGGAAGAGGGGAAGGTACACGAAAAATTACTTTCACACGAAATGAAATCTTCTAAATATTTTGCATTCCTTTTTTTTTTTTCTTATCACTCAATCGAAACAAAAATAATTTTTAGAACGATGAACTCGTCGCGAAATCAAAATCTACGATTGGCAAACCGGAAGAGGAGAAGGTACACGAAAAGTCACTTTGACACGAAATTAAGTCTTCTTACATTCCTTTTTTTTTTTTCTCATCACTCAATCGAAACAAAAATAATTTTTAGAACAACGAACTCGTATCCAGACCAAAATCTACGATTGGCAAACCGGAAGAGCGGAAGGTACAGGAAAAAAAAAAACACTTTTAAACACGACAAGCCCTTTGAAATTTTTCACGCTCCTTTTACGTTATCGCACAATCGTAACAAAAAATCATTTTTAGAACGACGAACTCGTCCCGAAATCAAAATCTACGATTGGCAAGCCCGAAGACACGAAGGTACACCACGACACGCTTTTACACTCCTCGAATAATCTCGTTATTACCTTTTTTTTTTTTTTTTACACGCTAATTCGAACAAAACTAATTTTTAGAAGGATGAATTGGCCTCCAAACCTAAATTTAGCCTACGAAAATCCGAACAGGCAAAGGTACACGAAATACTCGACATTTACAAAAAAAAAAAAACAAACAAAAACCTTTTAAAATTGCAACATATTCCTTTGTGTTTTAACCGTACTCAAAATGTTTAATCGAGCAAAAATCATTTTTAGAAGGATGACCACGTTCGGAAATCTAAATTTGACCTCGAAAAATTCGAGGTCCCGAAGGTACACAAAACAATTTTAACCTCCAATAATAATCTATTGTACTCCTGCATATTATCGTCAATTAATCATATTTGTATTCCTATAAACGAGACAAATAATTTTTTAGCTGATTTTCGGTGTCATCCCGAAACCAAAATTTACTGTCGTTAAACTCGATCAGGCGAAGGTACACGATACACTTTAGCATTAATTCACACTTGGAGAAAAATATATCGAACGTGTGGTGAACCGCAATAATAATGCGCTGCTCGTTCCAAATATATTTTCTCTCGGTGAGAATATTTTTTTTTTTTTTTTTTACATCCCTCAAACACTGAATCTCGAAAAAAAAAAACAAATCATTTTTAGAACGATGAACGGATCTCGAAACTAAATTCCACGTTCGGCGAGACCGACGAGAACAAGGTACACAAAAAAAATACACACACACACACACTTTTACATCGAATGAATTCATTTGGAATTTTGAAAATTCGAAATTCGAATGGATCAAAATTGTTTATGTCACACGAAACACTGAATCTAACGAAAAATCATTTTTAGAACGATGAAATCATACCGAAACTAAAAACTGTCCTCGGCAAATCCAATAACAAAAAGGTACAACACAAAACACACATTTTACCTACACGATAAAATATTTTGAAATATCTCGCTCCGTAGGTCGATTATTATCATTCGAATGCTCAATCGTGGATACAAATTATTTTTTAGAATGATGAACCAATCCCGAGACAAAAATCTACCCTCGGCGTGCCCGGACAGGAGAAGGTACACGAAAAAAAAAAAAAAAAAAAAACTTATCACACGCGCAAAGGGACTTTACGAATTTTTCGTTTCTTTTTTTTTTTTTTCTTCAAATTACGAATTTATTTTTCGAAGGTCGAAGCTACCGCGAAACGAAAATCCACCCTTGGCATACCCGGGCAGGAGAAGGTATACACGCAAATTACACTCGCAAAATTTCTTGAATTATTTCACACTCGTTTTTTTTTTTTTTTGTTTATCAATCGAACGTTGAAACGAACGAAAAATGAATCATTTTTAGGCCGATGAATTCGACACACAACCGAAATATACCTTTGGCATAACCGATGAAGAGACGGAGGTACAAACAAAACTTTCACACTCGTTACGCACTCTCGATAATTTAACAATCCTTCTTCGTCACTCAAAAAACTGTTCTGAACACTCTGGCCTCTTTTTTTTCCTTCCCTTTTCTTTCTGACGAGGAAAATACCTCAAGTATCCAGCTCGGATTTCGATGAAACTATTGGGCAGGCAGATGGAGTAATTCGAGTCACGAAATAAGCTTATGAAAAATCGCACCGGAAGTGTGCGAGTTAAATTAAAAAAAAAAAAAATTGGACAGAAAAATGCGAGAAGGATGCAAACGAATTATTAATGTTAATCAGTGAGGACATTTAATTTTTTAGCTCAACAACTCGCACGAGTTAATGTAAGATTTTGTTGTCTCGGGTGTTTTTTTTTTTTTTTTAATTATTGCAAGCTTATTCAATCTCTCGATGTATTCTACTCGTCTACAAAAAGTTCCTGTAAAAAATGGAGTAAAGAGGCACTTTGGGTACTTTTCTTGCGAGCACTTCTCTCTTCCAGCTCTCTTCTCCCTATTTTGGACATTCCTGCTCTATTTTACGGATAATGAATCGAAGAAAAACAATTTTTTTTTTCTTTTTTTTCCATTTTAGAAAGATGAAATTATCCCAAAATCAAAATCTACCCTCGGAAAACCCGAAGAGGAAAAGGTACACACACACACACAAAAATCATCATCCATGACGCTTTACTCTTCGCACTCATTTCACTTTACTCGCATTTTCTACGCTTCGCGCGCTCGATTAAAATCCATCGTACCAAATATTTTCTCGATTTTCTTTTCCCTCACCTCAAAAAAAAAAAAAAAAAAAAAAAAAACAGGGGACATGAAAATTTTAGGATTTTAAACGCTCCTCGATAGATTAAATGAGATCGAGGTATAATACAAAAAGAATGCAAGGACACTCACGCTACAATCTCATATTTCGTGCTCCATGTCAACTCGGCCACTCCGTTTTTTTTTGTTGCGAAAAAATTATTCCACATCGACATTTCGAAGGACAATATATCCGTGACTTTTCACCAAAATTTCATCCCCCCCTACTATTGTTGGTTCTCGAGATAATGATTAATGAATTCTCAATTTTGTAAAAATCATAACTTGATAACTGCTGATCGGATTTAAACGATTAAAAAAAGAATATTTTTAATTTTTGTTTGCCCTTTTCAAAAAAAAAAAAAAAATATGCCATCATTGGGTAGAAGCTCATTAGACAGTTTTGGGGGTAAATTGACAAAAAAACAATTTTTTCCTCCTCACTGATGCTCTCTTCCATCTTAAAAAAATACTGTGGAGTTGCCTATTGCCCCACTCTATCAGGAAAAAAAAATAGTGAGTGGAATTCTGAGTAGCCCTTTCGTAGAAAAAAATAAATCGAAAAATTACCCTGAAAAACTGTTTAATGAGCTTTTCTTCGATGACGTTTTTTTAATCGTTTAATTCCGATCATCAGTTACAAAGTCATGATTTTTACAAAATTAAGAATTCATTAATCATTATCTCGAGAACCAACAATAATAGCGAGGTGATAAAATTTTGGTGAAATGTCATGGATATATTGTTCTTCTAAATGCCCATACTGAATAATTTTTTCGAGACACAACAAAACGGGGTGATTGAGTTGACATATAGAGCGCGACATATATACTTTTCATCGTAAACATCTCGTAATACACTAAAATTGTAATCACACATGGCTCATCGGCAAATTTAACAATGTGTTTTCTTTTTTTTTATTTTCATTTTTTTTTAAATTTCTTAACAGGATTTGACCAGATATCGTATCGTCGAGTGTGAAAAGTGCAATTTCAACGTAAAATTTTTAACTCCTCAAATCTTTAATCTGTTCACAGAAGGAAGAAGGATTGCGCAAGCTGAGTCTCAAGCCCGTGTCCAAGGTAAATTATCCGAAAATTTTTAATTAAAATTGCCAAAAAAAAAAAATCATTTCAATGAAGATAAAAAATGAAAAAAAAAAAAAAAAAAAATCTTCAAACTTGTTTGATTGCAGATCGAGGAAGAGAAGAAAACGCTGAACAAGGTCGAGCTCAAGGTAAGCTCGTCGAGTTTCAATTTCAACGAATTCCCTAAAAATTTTCATTTTCGTACGCACAGTTTTGAGCAATTAAATAAAACGAAAAAAAAAAAAACCAAAATCGTACATCGTATCATAATTGCGGAACGCTGATTAAAAGAAGAAGAAAAATTGAGAGCGAATGGAAAAAAAAAACGAAAAAAAAAAAACAAACATTATCTTGATACAGCCGGAAGAAGGAGTAGAGGCCAAGCCAAAGCCACGTAGGCCTCCGCCCCAGAAGCAGGAAGCTAAAGTCGAGAGCTTTAAAGGATTTCAGCTCAAACCCATTGCCAAGACCCTCGATAAGCCCGATAAGGCTGAGAATGGCACGGTTGAGCTCAAGGTAGCCCGAGAATATGGGACTTGAAATTTTTTTACATCTCTCTCTCTCTCTCTCTCTGCCTCTCTCTCTCTTTTTTCTAGAAAAATGAAAAATCTGAATCTTTTTCTACAAAACTGTCTTCTCCTTTTTACTCTCGTATTCTGCCTCATATTTTTTTTTTGCCCCTGTCTCTACTTTCAACTACGAATTTCCACTATTTTCTCTGTGTACATTCTAAATATTTCTGCGATCGTCTTTATTAATCCATTTCCAGTCGAAAAAAAAAAAAAAATGATATTTACTCTTCGACAACGTGTGACTGTTCGTTCTATCGAAAACTTCGTTCTATATCTTTTTCTTCTCTCGCTATACCCTGGTCGTTAATTTTTCTCTACTATTCTTTTAATCATCATTGTCGCATATATCGCAGCTCCTTCGGCGATCTACTCGAAGGATTTCTCATCATCTGATGGCTCTGACTGTCTGTCTGTCTGTCTGTCTGTCTGTCTGTCTGTCTGTCTGTCTGTCTGTCTGTCTGTCTGTCTGTCCATCTGTCTCTCTCTCTCTTTCAATGTTTTCAGGAATTCTATTTTACTCATTTGCTGCTCGAAGAAACAAAAAAAAAAATCATCTGACGATAATCGCACCATCCGACCAATCATAAAACGATTTTAATCGAAAGACAAATAATACTTCATCGACACGAGTGATTTGACAAAAAAAAAAAACAAAAAAAATCAACATTGATCATCATCGTTTTGCGAATTAAAAACCTCGCATATTTACCCGATAACTCAGTCGATGAATCATCGATATTGACTACGAGACGACGAATCATTATCAATTATTACCAAATTCATCGCAAATCGCCTCAAACACGAAAATAAAAAAACAAAACCCCTCCATCAACTAATTCGTAACATAAAATAAAAATCACAATAATCCGTGATCAATAAAAACTCATCGTACCAACTTCTACGATAACAATTGGTGTTTGCCTGTGTAAAAAAAAAAAAAAAATTCTCACAACGACAGTGAGGAATTTGCTTCTGTTCTGATGGAAAGAAAAAAAAAACTGTCTAATCGAATTTTACAGAAAAAAAAAAAGAAAATTACTGAAATTTCTTAATTTTTTTGCTTCGTAGAAAACCGAGAAGGGTGAAAAATTGGAGGTTAAGAAGACGAAGGGTTCGAAGGCATCGAAGGAAGCGAGCTACGAGCTTCCCGAGATACCGGATTACGAGAGGGCCGTTCTCGAAAAACCCCAGGAATTCGATTTTGGCGAGCACGTTTCACGCGACAAAACGAAACTCGAAAGACCGTCCAGTCAGGTGAGAGAACATTTTTTTTTTTTTTCAAACTTTCTTGGCTCATTGAAAATTCATTTGAACTTGAAATAATTATAGCGATTTTCATGAAAATTTTTCATGTTTCGTTGTTATATTTTACTTTTTTTTTTTTTTTCAATTAAAAAATGAATCTTCGTAATTTTCCACGTGGATCATAGCGGAATATTCAGGGAATAAAATAAAAATTTATCTTGTTTTCATGTGATCCTTGCAGAAGATTGAATCGAATAAGGTGAGTTACGTATTCTCGAGCTGTGATGACTAAAATATGCTTTGCCTGCATTTCTATGTGAGTTTTCGTATCTATAATAACGACGCACAGGACACGTGTTCGAGCCTTTAACAACGAACGAGAGCAAAGTTCGCTTGATTGCAAAACGAAAAAAATAGGCCAATGGCAGTGCCTGGCAGAGGAAAGATTTTTTTTTTTTTTCAAAGTCGAGTACTGAAATTTGAAAAATATTTTTCCCCGAGTTTTCGAGAGAAAAATAACCGAAATGAAAAGTGTCAAAGAAAAGTTCTCTAAATTTTTCGTGATAAATTTTTGTTTTATTTTGCACAGAAAAATTCTGAGCTCATCGTCCTTTTTACATCATTGGCTCTCTGCAGAATGTGTACGAATAATTTTTCAAGTCTCGGTACTTCATTGACCTCCGGCTGTGCGCACTAAAATTGCGTTAACCAAAGAATTTTGAAATTTTACAAATCCAAAAGTGTTTGTTTCAATGAAAATTGAGAGAAATTCGTAAATTTTTGAGAAACTTCTCGTAAAGAGACTCTAATATTGCATATTTGCAAGTATATTAATTATATTAACAATATTTCAATAAAATTAAAATTTCGAAAATCGAGACTGAATTATAAATTTTTTTTTTTTAATCAGCGAATTAGTCTTGACCGAAAATATTTGTTTCCGGTACTATTGTTTATCGCTCGTTTTTCTTTCAGATCTTTACGTAATTTCGATCTACCAAATTACTCATCGAGTCTAATTTTTTTTTTTCGTTTTTTTTCTTACTTTGAGTACCGAGCGTCTCCAAACCAATGCACGATTAACTTTTTTTCCCCTCAAACTCGACTTACTTGTTGAGCAGCCCGAGCAAAAAAAAAAAAAAAGATTAAATACAACGGAGTAAATGAGTCCGAAAGAAACTTCAGTAAATCGATATCCAATGAGGTTTTCCACTGATCAGTGAACGTCAAATTAAGGTAGTTCTATCGCTGCAGACTAGTCAATTAGCTATAAATGTCTAAATGATGATTCCTAAAAATATTGGATATATGGGTTAAAATTAATAAATATTAAATAAGCTTACCCAGGTGAATACAATTAATCAACGGTTTATTATAAATAATTATGTAACTAGTAAAATAGTAATTGCAACGACTCAAGTATTACTAGATCTCGTATGATATTTACGTGTGGCAACGTTGCGTTTTCTTTCTCTTTTCATTATCGTGCCCTCTCACTCTCTCGCCCGCTCTATTGACGTTGACGCGGAGAGGTTATGTTGTTCGACTTGTCAAATACCGCTTTCGTTTCGATATCGCGTTGCCACATTTTTTCACCGTCACGACATTATGCCACAAGTTGTGTATCACTACCCGGATGCTCGTATTAAAATCAGTATAGCTTAAAAAATTGGTCGACAATCATATTTTTTTTTTTAGGCCCGTTAGATTTTTACGTGTTTAATGAATCTAAGTCTCGTTTTTTGTAAGAATCTTTTGGATTTTCGATAAGATGTATCGTTTTAAAGTGACCGGAAATCGGTTCTTCTATATGCCGAAGCAAATTTGCCTTGAGGAACTGGCATTTTCAAGTATTAATTTCTCCGTAATTAGGTCGATAAGGGGCATTGGCGTTTCGCGAAATGAATAAATATATTAAAATTGAAGATATAAAAAAAAAAAAAATTCAAATCTTATGGATTAGTTACCACGATAGAACTACCTTAAGTTTTTCTTTCTCTGTATTGTTTGTTTTTCAAAAAATTCACGAAAATTTCTACGTCACATATAACTCTCGATTATTACCAGGTTCCTGTGATATCCGGGGAAAGCACCTGGTACCGACCAATCAATCAGTTTATATATTTTCAATCTCTCGCTTATTCTCCCCATCCTCTTGTTCTTATTATTCTGGGTCTGCGGTGTTGGCAAGCGATGAATGCCACGCGTAGAAAACTATTTTTGCATACAAAAATCTCGCCTTATGTATATTTGGTCCGGTGTACGAAAATCGATTAGTGTGCGTACGTGTGGGGCTCGAATTTTGCCTTGCCCCGCCTCTTCATCCGTCCATTAAAACCCAAAAATTCTCGTACAAGCAGGAATTATTGCACCGCAGGCATCTATCGGGAATCCATCTCTCCCCCTCTCTCTCTCTCTCTCTCTTTATCCCTCTTTAAGGCCTCTTTGCCACGTATATTCGACACTTGGTCATTACCTCAGCTTCCCCTCTTGATTCTCTCATCTCTTTATCCCTCTCTCTCTCTCTCTCTCTCCCTCCGTTAATTTCTCGCTTGCACTCTCGTTCTGTCCAAAAACCGCGAGCCACCAAGAACAGGGACATTTTCTATTTTCGGGGATCATTACGTCCCCGCACACGCATTAACGGAGGAATATATAGAGAGATTGCGAGTGAGCGATATACATATATACATATATATCGACGCATCTAACAGAAGTGCATATATATATATATATATATATATATATATATATATATATGTCTATATGAATATGCATGTATGAGAAAACTTTTGCTGGCAGTTAGCTGGTGGTAAGTGGTCAGTCATGGATTTTCGGCCCAGTCGAGGGCTCGGTGCTTTCACATGATCGGTTTCCGACCCGCGATATAATCCGAGCTTTCTCATTGCAAAACCGATGAGGGAGCAAAAATAACGGAAAAAAAAAACAAACGTCCCGAGAGCTTATACGCGAGTTACGAATAAACATATCCGGTTGGTCCTAAGTACGATTCCTTGTTTAAAAAAAAAAAAGCTCGCTATTCTAAACCCATCCGGAACTTGGTTGTTGGTTTTTTTTTTTTAATTTTTCGCTGTTGCTTGATCTCGGATTAAAGAAAAAAAAAAAAATCGGTGGATATTGGCAAATTGGAGGACGTTTTTTGTAGCCAAAGTTACCGGAGATCAAGGCACCGGAGGCACCGAAGATCGAGGTTATCCGGGAATCGACACCGGTCGGCAGCAGAAGACCGTCATTGGTGCCCGGAAGTGGCGGTAGCAGTCGCAGGGGATCCCTAATACCCCCCGAGGAATTGGGACGCAGACCCAGTCTTATCATCAGCGACGAGGTATGTTACGAGAGGAGATTAAATACGTCTCCGAGGTATATAGACTGCCCCGTTCTCACGGTTTTTTTTTTTTTTTTTGTCCATACCGGAGGTCGAATCGGATCCAAGTCAAAAGATTCGACGTTTCATTCTCTGCGGGCTTGAGAAACAACGAAAGCTTTTTTTTTTTTCTTCGTCTCGAGAACTTTTTATCGAAGCTTTTTTGGGGAGTTTTTTTTTTTTTCAACAAGAAAAAGATCGTTGATCAATGAAATTGAGGGGGGAAAAAAAAAAGAGTCTTGAATTCGATCCGACTTCCGGTGCCGATGTTAGCTCAAGTTTTGTCTTTATCCAACTTTTTTTTTTTTTTAATTCGTTTTTCACGATCGTGACGTTGATTTTCTCGTCTGCGCCAGAGGGCTTGATCGAAAAGTCAGATCGCGGTAGATAAATTCGTTTACGCCCTGGCATATTCTCGCAATATACTTGCAGCTCGTCTTATCTTGTCACGATTATTTGTTTATTTATTTCATTTTTTTTTTCTGTCATTGTTCACGTACAAAGTGCGTCGGTGATTTTACTTTTAATTGTTTATACTTTTACGCAGGAAAGGTTTTTTTTTTTTTTGTCTTCCTCTTTGAGTAGAGACTTTGTTCGCGCATATATTAGATATGCATATATATTCACGTTTTGTGAAGTTTCGCAGAGAGTCCGTGTTGTGCGCCTTGCGAGCGTTTTGTGCCGGTAATTAGCCCGAGTCAATTGTCCCTTTTGTTTTAACGTGGTTTTTATTTTATGAATTCTTTTTTTTGTTTTGATTTTTTTTTTTTTTTTTCTTTCCTTCCTTCTCTGTCACTTCTGTCGCTCTTCTTCATTCTTCCATTCTACGATCTATCCGTCTTTCTTATTGTCTGTCTGTTGATTCAACTAGAATTTAGCCAAGCACCTGTGCGCGCGCACGCACCCGTTATGAGAATTATTTTAGCTTTTTAGAAAGTTTATCCTACCCGACCCTTTTGGCACCTGCTCTCTCATTTTCGAGAATATTCGTTTCCCGCATTTGCCATTATCGACACACACAAACACAGATATATATCGCCCTTGAGTTCACATTCGTCCCGAGCAGTAGAGAGAATATGAATTCAATCGTAAAAAAACGATTTTTGCGACAATTTCGTTCGTCGCTGGTTCAATTTTCTTTTTTTTTTTTTTTTCGTATTCTATTTCTATTTTTGTGTCCGGGAACGAATTTTTTTTTTTTTGTTTTTATTTTTAAGGCATTTTTACAGGATATTCTAGGTCGACGACAGTGCGAATTATTTTTTAAATGGAAAAGTACGAGGGAGCCTGAGAAGAGGATGTCTCTATCGATTAATCGAGAGTCCGAAAAAAAAAAAAAAAAAAAAAAAAAAAAAAAAACCTCGTAACGTTGGATCAACGTTTTTTTACTCTTCTTTTTATCTCTCAAAAGTTTTGCCAAAGTTTCCATGAGGAAACAAAAAAAAAAAATTCACACGACTTTCGTAAATTCGTGGACCAACGTTGCGTGGTTGAAAAAAAAAAAGAGTAATTGCAATTTTTAATTGTACATTTATCTATAGGAGCGAGCATGCGATATCACATGAAAAAAAAAAAGAGAAAAAAAAAAACACATACAATTTTCACACTACCTCACGATATGCGAAACAAAACAAAAAATGAGATCGTTTATGGTACAATGACGATTTGGTCCATAGGAGAATAGAAAGCTGCGACCTGGCGAGGTGTTGGACGAGCGCAAGGTGAGATTACAACACGTTGGAAAACGAAGAGGAGAAAAAGAATTTAAAAAAAAAAAAAAAAAAAACATATGGGAATGGCTGCGATACTCATCATAATACTATCGACTACCAAATGCATTTTTTTAATATATATTTTTATCTAATTTTTTTTTTTACATCTATATATGCACTGTTCATGCACACTCGTGTACTCCTGTCTCTACGATATGGCAGAAACGTGTACCGGAAGTCGACGAACAAAATTAAACGAAAAAATTAAAATTATCTCGTAATTAAGAGTCGTTTTTTTAGTTTTGTTTTTTTTTTTTTTTTTCAAATTTAGGTTTGAACTCCCGAAAAATGAGAGATATATAGTTTTTTTTTTTTCACGTGCCAAATATTAAATTCCGTTCAACGATTTCCGGTACGCTCCTTTGCACATGAATCATTCGATAACTCAAAATTTCACTCGACTTTTTTTACTCATTTTTTTTTTTTTTTTCACAACACAAGCACACGCAAGCACTCACACACTTACGGTACACGTTCGTGACGCGCAAAACGTTCGCCGGGATGACTTGAAAGTATGATCGAGAAAAATTTGAAGAAAAAAATTTTGAAAAAATTACAAAATGGGAAATTTTATCGTAAAATTGGATTCAATGAAAATTTCGTCGATTTTCGATATTTTCGATCAAGGGCTTGGATCGAGGTGTGACATAAGGATTGAGATTCAAATATTTTGATTGCCTCGATCCTTTTTTTTTTTCCTTTTCAATCTTAATTATTATTCGGACTAAATTTTCTTCATCAACGGATACGTTTGATAATGTTTTTGTTTTTTTTTTCCGAACTTTTTCGAAAATTTCGTCACGTCGTACGGAAAATTTTTCATCGATACTGATATTACATCGATGACGTCATAAATCTTTCTTTCTAAAAGACAAACTGGCGAACCGTTTGCAGGTGACGAATTTTGCCTGCTCGTATAACTTTACTACCCTCGAATGGCTCGAATACCAATATCGCTACGGTCAAATCGTTGGGACGTAATAAAAAAAAAAAAAGGACGTTCGATCAACTTGCCAATCAATGGCAATGAAAATTAATCCCAAAGGCAATGAAAATCAATATTTTTCTTCCTCTCGTGTTTTTTTTTTTTTTTTTTTTTTAATAATTTGGATCGGAGATTGCGATACGGCGAGATGTAAATTTCGGTGTAGAGTTGCTTATATAGTGATGGTAGTGGCGGGGTATGTCGGTCGTGCGTCACATAATTGGGGTTCGAGAGCGAGAATTTCGAGGCGACACCCGAGCAGCGCTCATCTATAGAGACGAGATATTAATAATCGTTTCAACATCCTACTCCTTATCGCGCCGGGGCTTTAAAACGAGATGAGCGTCTCGAGTCTCTTTTTCTCTCTCTCTCTCTCTCTCTCTAAAACTCTCGTTGGTACACATTACGAACGACACACACACGCACACACGAGATATACGAGATGGTGACGAAAAGTTAGGCAAATCTTGCGGTCTCTCGTCGCATCTCCGAGAGAGGGATGGGACGCGTCGACGGCTCTGGTTCGTTTAGCCCAGACGTCGTCGCGTTCTCACCTCGTTCGACGAGAGGAATTGAAGAAAAAGTAAAAAAAAAAAAAAAAAAGCCTTAAACTGCCAACGAAAAACGAAACGAAAAAATGTAACGTCCAGCCAGAGTCCCAACAAGATTGGCCATAGTGACCGAGAGCGTATGAGAATAATAATAATTTGCACCTTGCACCTGGCACGTATAAGAGAGAGATAAAAAAAAAAAATCCCTCGAGGAAGCTGCGACAGGAGAGAGGGGATCGATCCTTTCGCGCGATCACCATACAAAAATCGCGCATGTCATATCGAGCGTGTCAGTGTACACGGAGAGATTTTGATCGTTTTAATTATACTTGCAACGATTTTCCATTGGTCTGCGCATTGTGCATAATAATTTGATACAGAATTTTTTAAATTTAAATTCACGAAAATTCTATGCAAATCATGCTAATAATTGAATCGATTATAATGAAAATTCAATTTTACTACAATTTCCCTGCGACAACGGATTTAAATTAAAGTACAAATTTTACTCGATAATTATGCATTTTTGGTAAATTGCTGTACGAAAGTTTAACAAAGTTTTTCGGATTTCTGTATATAATAGCCCAGTCATTCCAGCCATTTTTCGCTGCAATCTTCTACAGAATTGATTTTGCTTCTGGAAAAGGTCCCTTGAGTGGAAATTTAAGTTGGCAGGACGCGGGGGGGGGGGTGTGTCGATCTTCAGCCGCCATATTGGAAAATACGTTTTTTCAAAAATCTCGAGAACCGTCGATCGTACGACAGAAACAGAGAAGACCTTTTTTGTAGATAATAAAATTCTCTACAACTTTTATTCGAAACTTTTTCCTGCATAGAGCATTGTTTTTTATTTATAGCGTGGCAAACTTTTGCAAACATGGTTAAAAATGGTGATGTTTGGTAAAGTTTGCCACGCTGTAAATAAAAAACCATGCACTATACAGGAAAAAGTTTGCAATAAAAATTGTAGAGAATTTGATTATCTACCAAAATAGCCTCCACTATTTTTGTCGTGCGATGCACGGTTTACGAGATATTTGACAAAACGTATTTTCCAAGATGGCGCCCAAAACTCGACCACCCCTGCGTCCCGCCAACTCAAATTTACACTCAGCGGACACCCTTCAACCTTTTCCAAAAGCAAAAATCAATTCTGTAGAAGATTATGAGCCTAATTTTTTGGCTGGAATGACTGGACTAAAACTTGCGCAAGCTTGGAGGGAAAAAAATCCCAAAAAAGGAGGCAATCGACATGGATTCTTGAAAAGAAAAAAATTGAACAAAATTTACCGATCAAATGTCACCGTGTACACAGAAATATACTCCATAGATCGCACTATACCCTCGTACTTTGATATACATATGTGTACATCGTGCTCTGACTTTCATCGGGATTATATTCGTGCCCCTGACGACGATGACGACGATACACATACTTGCAATGATAATAGACAGAGATATAAATATATATATATGCACATGTAGCCATCAGGTGGTTATATATTAATGCGATGACGACGACGACGACATCGACGAAGATGATGATAATGATGATGATGATGATGATGATGATGATGATGATAATCGACTATCGAGAGAGGTACGACGAGCTGTCGAAAAACTTTATTCTCGAAATATCTTCCCTCGCGAGAGTAACAAGATATAGAGAAAGATAGAGAGAGAGTTGGTGTGGTGGAGATGGAGAGGGTCGAAAGGCGCGAATTGGCGTCGAACACGTATCTCGCCTCTTTATAAACCGCGAAAACCCTTGGAGCGTAATTAATTCTTAAAATATAGTTTCTGAAAATAGTCCGAAAGAGCGAACTTCTTCGTCCGAAGCTTTTAATATAAACGGAATGGAAGATGGAGATAGAGAAATTGCCAGTTTGCCATCTGGCAGGTCGATCTCCTTTAATTCGGCGATATATATCGTGAATAATTTTGCCACTGAAAACTCACTCGGGTATAATATACTCGCGGGCGCGAATGTATCAGAAATTCTCGAGTTCACACTTTTCGAATTGAGACAACCCCTCTCCCCCCTCCCCTATTCATCTTTGACACGCACAATTTACTCTCTCGTGAATTTTTCTCGTTCCGCTATATGATAATTGGTGTGCCTCGTGAAATTTTCGCGCCCACACACGCGGTCCAACGATAAATTGAATTATGATTTCGCGCGTCTGAGAACGCGTAATATAATTAATCATCGAAAATCTAATTTGCGATGCGTTATAACCGCGAGAGAATTCGCGCGGTCGAGAGATTTCGACGTTTATATGCTCATCTCAAATAATTCTTAGTCAGCGATTATTTTTCAAGCATATTGAAGTACTGCTAAGTACTTCAAATGAAAATTCTTTAATTGGTTTTGATGATTTTTTTAAAAATAAATTATTGTTGGAGATTATTGAAAAAAGAAATTGTTTCGAACCAACGATTGTGATCGTTAGGAATTTTGATTTGATAAAAAAAAAGAAAAATTGGAAATTTAATCTTGAACAAAAAGAAGTTGCACTTGAAAAACGTCGATTTAAATTCCATGTCAAATATATAATATATATAAATATATAGACGTACCGTTTGTGGCCACTCCGCATTTCCCTCGAATTTCTCAAAGTTTCACTTCATCGAGCGCAATATTTCGATATTCAAGATGTTCCCACACCAATATCGATTGCTTTATTGAATATCTGCTAATTTATTTCAACGAAATATGACGAAATGGTGTCAACGCTGAGCGGTTTGTGTATAGTTTTCTTGTTAAAAGTGTTAAGGGATCCCGAGGTGAGAAGAGACTACGGTTTCTCATTATCTAAAGTCATTCCGCCCCATACAAAATGTATATTTGATCAGTTAAAGCTCATTTTGCGGGTTGGAATCACAAAAAACTGACACATCAGCTAAAATACCTGAAAAATACGCGATTGCCAAATACATTCAAAAATGCGATTGTTCTATATTCGTGGCCAGCTTATGGCCAATCCAAATTCAAAGCTTGGTGGCCACAACTGGTACTTCGGATGACCAAAAGTAGTAAAATTGTGGCCACAAATGGTGAAAATGACAGCTAAAAGAATAATTTCCTATTTTTTTTTAATTTATCATGATCAGAAAAGGTTTTAAATGATAACAATTCGATTCTGTGTACCTTTTAGGTTACATCGAGCACTTTTTCAATTCTGAATTTGCAATAATGTGAACACTGTTCGTAAATGCTTAAAGTGGCCACAACTGGTACGTCTACCATGTCTCTATTTTTTTTTTTTTCGTTAATAGCTCCCGAATTCTCACGAATGTTAACTTGACAATAGAGCACCGATACTGCATCAAATTCTCTTTCGCTTTCTCTCTCTCTCTCTCTCCCTCCCTCTTTAGATCTTTCTCGTATGTTCGGTCGTTAACAGCGTTTTGGCAAATGTCGAAACGCTCTTGTTTCTATCTCTCAGGGTTGGCATGAGACGCGTGTCGTGAGCTTTTCCTCGTCACGCGATGAACAATCAAGAGAAACAAAGACAAAGAGAGAGATAAAATGTACCATTAGAGTCAAGAAGAATAGCCATCCACTTATCAATCTGTATCGTTCACTCGTGTTAACAGTCTAACTAGTTGTCTGAACTGGTTTTCTCGCATATTTCCCCTCTCTCTCTCTCTCTCTCGCTCTCTATTTATTTATTCGGGAAATGCTAAATGAAATCACGAAGAGCTTTTCCGTTCACACACTCGTCAAGTTGTGACATTTATTCCATCATGTTTTCTATCAAAACGTCATCCATATGGATTATAGACAGAGTCATGTACGAGTAGAGACACAAAAACAGCACTTTACATACCACTATTCAGATTTTTTTTTTTTTTATCAAAAATTGATTCGATCTCAATAATAATTTTAAAGAAATGGCAATCTAATAAAATTTGACTTTATCGATTTTGATATATTTTATTAATCATCAATTATCGATTAAAAAACATAATTTCATGGAATTAAAATTATTTTTATAATTTTTTAATTTTTTTTTTTTCATAATTTAGTCCAATTTATTTTTATTTGTCATTTGGGGGGAAAAAAATCTATCGGTGCGTAAGAAAGAAAAAAAATCATCGCTCTCTGTTGGAAAGCTATTTTTGACGATTTTGCAGTATTCGAAGATTTTGAATCGGGCGCTTTTGAATCATCATCGAGAATTATAATCAACCCTGAGCTCGTTATTCGTCAACCAAGATTCAAATAATTTTGCGAATAAAATTTTCGGCAGCTCGCTCGAGTATCTCTTCTTTCGGGAATTTTTTTTTTTTCTTTTTTTCACTTTTGTTACTCAAACCTTCCGAAAAATGTCACACCATCATGCGAGTCACAGCGTGCGTCACGACTATATAGCGAGTCAATGATAATTCGATCGTGTGACACGTTTTTTTTTTTTTTTTTCGTTCTTTCCCGTCCCACATTTTTGTAGCCATTTTTTCCGCTGCGAGAGCGACCTCCTTGATTTTTGATTTTTAAAATTTTTGTCTTTTTCAAGAAAAAGGAAAAAAAAAAAAAACAAAGAAATTAGTCATCCCTCGTTGCCTCATGCCTGTCTCTGTAATTTTTTGCAGGCGGGAAAATTACGACCCGGCGAGGTTTTCGACGCCAAGGTGAGATTTGTGTTCGCCTATAACACAAAGCTTACCTTATAAAAATTCCACACCACTACGAATAATCGTGTTTTTCTGGCAAATGAGAAACATTTTTTTTCTCTCTCCATCGATTTTTTTTTTTTTTTTTCACGAACCCTTTTTCCCCCTGTTCATTTTTTTTTTTTTTTAAATGCAAAAGTTCTTCCCAACCCCTTCTCGTAATGAGATTTCGCGTATATCCATCATCGTCACTCACGCACAAACGCCACGATGATCGGGGACAGCGACAATGACCGTCACGATATCGCGAATATTGCAAAATTCCCCTAATTGCCGATGTTAATCAGTTTTTTTTTTAATATTTTTTTTTTTCGCACCCCCGAACCCCCTTTTTGTACTTTGAAAAGCGACGATAAACAAACGAATCGTTCATGAACGAATCTCACGAACCATCGAAGGGATGGCCGATACTATTATATGCAACAATAATTCGAATAATCATTGATATTTTTATATAATATAAATAATTCGAATAATCATAATAATTCGACGATTTTTTTTTAGCTATAATCGTTGCCGAAGCTGACGCTGCTGATGCTGTTGCTGCTGCTGCTGTTATACCATTTATCTCAGCTATTCGCTATCACTATAATTCTTTTTAATTTCTTATTTCTTTTTTTTTTTTTTTACTTCTTTAATTTCAATTTTCTTACCTCAATCACTCGACTGTCTATACTATCTATTTATATATTTATGATTTTTTATCCACGAATATTTTCTATAACTGCCACATCGTGGTATTTTTCTTCATCTTTTTCACGTCGTTAATTTTTCTCTCTTTCTCTGTTTCTATTATTCTCTCTTCTCTCGATAACCCAATTTTTCTCTTTCACTATTCATC
The DNA here is from genome assembly GCA_963564615.1 of Rhorus exstirpatorius. Lineage (NCBI taxonomy): Eukaryota > Metazoa > Arthropoda > Insecta > Hymenoptera > Ichneumonidae > Rhorus > Rhorus exstirpatorius. Next base: position 34,708,024 of record OY751316.1, on the reverse strand, counting down.
TATCGCCCTCCACCATCTCTCTTCAGTTTTTTTTTTTTTTTTTTTTTTTCTTTACCATACTCTCGTCAAAATTCCTTCTTGAAATTAAAAAAAAAAAAACACCCTCGCATCCTCCTTCGATCTCTTCCGAGCGTGTTCCCCTTTGATTTTTTTTTTTTTTTTGTACATAAAAAGATCGGTATACCGGCTCATTACACACGATTTTTTGTTTTCCTACGTTCGTCCTGGCAATGCAGACTAGGCTCGGTCGCCCCGGTGAGGTGCACGAAAAACAGGTTAGATACTTCTCAAACGTGCATCATACATGTTTTTTTTTTATTTTAATTTTTTATTTTTGTACTCGATTACGTGTCTATATGTTTATCACGAACGTTATATACTTGTATATATGTCCATCGCGTTGTTATCATTTGTGTTTAATTTCGAGCGTCGATATTGCGTGCTTATATCAAAAGGTGGTTCGTGGGGGAAAAAAATACTTTTTTTGTTTTTTTAAGTTTTTGCCGATTGAGATGCTTGTACTTTTGGCAAAAGGTGAAATCTCGGTCGCGAGAGGAATAGTACGTGAAATGATATTCGATAATGTCTCATCGATGGGTGAAAAAATTGCTGAAATTCTGTACTTGCTCGTAAATAAATTGTAAAAAACGGTTTCAATGTTCCAGGAAGAGTAAATATTAAGACGCATCGTTGTTCATTGTTTTTTCCACGAGCTATCAACTTATCGATAATTCACGTAAAGTTTGGGGCTTGTAGGATAATAATTACTACTGCCTCATGAGTGAAATATTTTGTAACATAAATATATGTATTTGTTGATCGAGGCAGTAGTAAATGTTATCGTATGAGCTGAAGATTTTTCGATAACGATCGATGAGTAAAAAAACTTTGAGGAAAACAGATGTGCGATTAAATATCTCAATATTGGTTAACTTTTTACTTTTTTGCCGTTATTATTTATGAAATTAGCTACGCGAGGACCGTTCTTTATCATCGATGAGGCTGCAGTAAATATTTTCTCACGGGCTATAGGCTACTTCGCGACAGGCATTTATACTTATGACAAAATGCAAGGATCTCGCGCTGGAACGCTAGACAATTTGAAAAGTACTTTTGCTCAATCGACCCCGCGAGTTCGTAAGATTATCACGCAAAAAATGGGCGGCTCGTGTACAGTAGATTTAGTCGACATTGTAAATAGCAGCGTATATAAATTTTGTATCTACATATCGTGCTCACAATTGTATATAGATATGCACATTAATTATGATCGTTGAAAAATTTCATTGTACAAATTTTGCACAGAGACCCCCCCCCCCCAAAACGCTGACGAGGACATGACGTAATTTTCTCATAATAATGTTTTTCAAAATTTCCATCATTTCTCTACTCTCACTGAGGATATGGTACTTTTGGAATTTTTGTTTTCAATCATTTTTACGATTGCGTCATGTCCGACAGCTTTGTAAATATTTTTCCTCCCCATGACGAAAAAAAAAAAAAAAATAACGTAAAAACTTCACTGTGAATAATCCAAATGTCGTAGAATGGTATATACGAGTCCGATGAAGATTCGGACACATGAACATCGAAAATCGTGTACAAATTATACATATTTTGTATACAACTTCACGTACCTTTAGCCATCGGACATGCTCATCACCGATCTACCATCCAGGGGATGCCTGTGACCCGTGAACAATTTTAACTTATACTTTTTTATTTTGTCCACATTCTCGTGATCGTATCTCAATGATTTCTGAGGGGATACATACATCTCTGAGGTCTTTATTTTAGAGGTCTGTTGCAACAATAGCGGTAGAGTTGGGGTGGAAATGATACTTTCGGTAGAAAACTTGGATCATTGCCTACAAAATGCTTCATTGCCATTTTTCAAATAAACCCAGTATAGCTGTAATAGGATAAGTTAGCGAGTCACTGCGAAAAGCTTGCGCGCAGGATTTCTCAATACAGATTTATCCAATTGAGCTGAAATTTTAAGGATGTATCGGACGTACCTTCCCAACCAAAAGTGACTTTCGTCGACAATATTGCATACTTTATGATAAGATAAAAATTGGAAAAAATTCAACCACAATAAAGACGGTAAGAAGATTAATTTTAAATAATAATAATGCCAAAAAGTTATTAATAAATTGTTTAAACAAAACATTGTTTAACAAATTTTAAGAGAAAGTTTTTTTTTTGACACGTGAAATGAATTTGTTAATTTTTCTGACTACACATGAATTTTTTAAAAATTTTCTTATCATTTTGAAATTTCGGTTTTCGAAAATTTTTTTATCTTGAAAAAAGAAGGAAAAATCGTGAATTTTGGATATGTTTTCGTTAAAACGTTTTATATTACAATTAAGAAGTTTCCAGGGCATTGAACGAATAATTTCGTAAATACAACCTTTAAAAATTTTCGAAAACCGAAATTTAAAAATGATATGAAAATTTTAAAAAAGTTCACGTGTAGTCAGAAAAATCAACGAATTTATTTCACATGACAAAAAGAAACATTCCCTAAAAATTTGTTGAACAATGTTTTGTTTAAACAATTAATTGATAACATTTGGGCATTATTATTATTAAAAAGTAATCTTCTTATCGTCTTTATTGTGGTTGAATTTTTTCCGATTTTTGTCTCATCATGAAGTATGCAATATTGTCGACGAAAGTCACTTTTGGTTGGGAAGGTACGTCCGATACATCCTTAACCACATATTGAAAGAATGTGGTGAATAAATAATGATGAACGAGTTTTGAATTTCACTGAGTATTGACCAATTGGCAGACGATTAAATATTTGTTTCTTGATATATTGATTTTTATCGGTGCATAATATACTTTATCTTAAAAATCAATCGATGCATCAAGTTTTTGGTTCGTCATTTCAAAGTGGATGACTTCAGTAATTTTTGTGCAAAATTTCATACAGATCGGTCCAACGGTTCTGGAGATATCATGCGCGCAAGCTTTTCGCATTGACTCACTAACTTATCATATTAACGGCTGTACTGTGTTTATTTGAAAAACGTCAATGAGGCATTTTGGGTAGGCAATGATCCAAGCTTTCTACTGAAAGTGTCATTTCCATCCCAACCACACACCACTATTGTTGTAACAGACCTTTAAAATAAAAGCCTTATAGAGAGACGTATGTGCCCCCTTTAGTCCAGTTATTCTAGCCATTTATTCTGCAATATCTTCTACAGAATTGATTTTGCTTTTGGAAAAGGTTCAAGGGTGTCCCTTGAGTGTAAATTTAAATTCGCGGGACGCGGGAGGTCGAGCTTTAACCGCCATCTTGGTAAACACGTTTTATCAAATATCTAATGAACCGTCCACCGTACGATAAACATAGTAGAGACCTGTTTGGTAGATAATTAAATTCTCTACAACTTTTATTTGAAATTTTTTCCTGTATAGAGCATTGTTTTTTATTTATAGCGTGGCAAACTTTTCCAAACGTGGTTATTAATGAATGTACAGTTAACAGTTGATAGAGCAGTAAAAATGGTGATGATTGGTAAAGTTTGCCACGCTGTAAATCAAAAACCATGCGCTATACAGGAAAAAGTTTCCAATAAAAGTTGTAGATAATTCAATTATCTATCAAACAGGTCTCTACAATGTTTGTCGTACGATGCACGGTTTACTAGATATTTGACAAAACATGTTTTTCAAGATGGCGGCTGAAGCTCGACCTCCCACGCGTCTTGCCAACATGATTTTACACTCAGGGAACACCCCTGAACCTTTTCCCAAAAGGAAAAACAATTCTGTAGAAGACTGAATTATGAACCTACTTTTTTTGCTACAATGACTGGACTACTTGACCAATTGTAAATTCACATAATTGTCATTGAAATTCTCCTTATCGTATGCTTGCAACGATTTTTATCAATTTTAAAAATTCCATCATTCACATTCAAGCCCTAACGATTCTATCAATTCGCGATTATGATATAATTTCTACATTATTTCTCATTATCGTATTTCAACGATTTTTTGTTTTCATCAATTTCCAATATCCGTTCGAAATACCTTCTACGATTTTATCGATAATTTTAATTAATTAAAACAATCGACACGAGATTTTCGAATTATCGTTGAACCAAAATTTTCGACAACGCCTAATTTTTCAGTTCTCGCTATAACCGTTCTATCCTTTCACGTTCATTAAAAATCTGTCTCAACGAATCTGTTGCCCGGTAAGCCACGATACTGGGGGGGAAGGGACGAGAGAATAACTCGCTACACACAGGCGCGCGTAATTAAAATCGAAATTATTCGAATATATCGAGAAATCTCACGTGAGAATTATTTATCACGTGAAATTCCACAAAATGTTCGAGAGTAGCGCTTTTGAAACTCTGCCAAAATATGAAGATCGAATGTATGATTAACTTCCAGGCTGAGATTTATTTGGACTTTGTCCCAAATTCACAGAGAGAGAGAGTTTCTCGCGTGTTTTTCTCTCTCCTTTTAGCGTCTATCGTTCGTCGTTTATTAACGAAGAGGCCACTTTGATCACCAATAACATCCTCTCGTTATTCGATAATACAATCGTCGAGTTTATCGGACGTGACTCATTGGGACAGTTATATTCATTCGACATCTACGAATATTATTCAACGTTTTATCATCATTCCTGGATTTCATTTGTTCGGTTTTCTTTTAATTTAATTCATTTGCGTGTTCCATATATTATGCACCCTCGTCGTTAATCATGTAACTGTTTACTGTGAAATATCATCATCTCTAATCGACCATGTTCATCATTCTTTCTTTTTTTTTTTTTTTTAACAGCTACATCTACGTCAGTGTCTTCAACTATGTGTGAAATAATTTTTTTTTTTTTTTTCACCGACGAGAAACGATATCACTCGCACATCCGCCAATGTTCTCATCCGTATCAAACTGACACAATTTACAGCGCAAATAATTTTACACTGACCAAAAAAAAAAAAAAAAAAAAAAAAAACAAAAACCAAGCAAAACTCTTCGTGCTCAATTGTCAAGTCTAATCCCTCATCTCGTTCCTCTCGTCTCGGCAAATTGTTTTGTATCGTTTTTTTCGTAAATCTGTGATAACGCTGAACCGAAAAAAAAAATCGACATTTCTTACCAAAGGTTGTCAATAATGGCCGTGATTTTTTTTTTTTTTTTTGTACTTAACGCTGTGAATAACAATCGTCTTTTTTTTGTACTCGTTAGCTTTTTTTTTTACTATCCGTTAACCGTATGCGATGTGAAATTAAAATATGGAATATATATGACTGAATCGCGATGACTTTCGTTTCTCGCGAGTATATATGAGATAAATTGATTCGTATCGAAGGGGAATAATTTTTCGTGATATTTGTTTGTCATTTGTGAATTTTGTTAATTATTTCGATAATTCATGCAGGTAAGGTTTTCGAGAACAGAGAGAGAGAGACAAAAAAATTTAAAAAAAATTAAAAATTAAAGTCAAATCTCGAAAGTCATCGCGTTATCGTTTAAATCATTTACGAAAAAAATGGATTGGATTATTTTATCGTTTATATGCGGGAACCTTTTTTTCGGGGCTCGAGCTTTATTCGTTGGTTGATCTAACGTTGATGTAATTTTCCGACGATCGACGGATATTATAGCGACGTCGTCCGAGCACGGACGTAAGGAGACCCAGCGTGGCGGACCTTGAGAATAAGATCAACCAGCCTAGTACACCATTGCGAGATGTCGGATCCGCGGGACCACCGTCAATCGTCGATGTCCAGGAGTCGTACTCCGCGGTCGAGGGTACGATTTTTTTTTCCCCTTATTTCTCGTTTTTTTTTCTCTTCAATTATTCGAGCTTGTACTTTTTAGGTTTTTTTTTTTTTTTGCAAATTCCGATCGGTTTTTTTATATTTTTTCGAAATTGTTTTGTGTTTTTTTGGTAATCGTCAGACTCGACGGCTTACCTCACCGTTCAGGTGGAAGGTAATCCAGCGCCGACGTTCAAATTCTACAAGGGCATGACCGAGATTATCGAGGGCGGTAGATTCAAATTTCTCACCGACACCGAGACAAACACGATCACCCTCTGCATGAGGAAGACGAAGCCGAACGATGAGGGTACTTATAAGATCGTCGTTAGCAACATTCACGGCGAGGATTCGGCGGAAATGCAACTCTACGTTTCCGGTAAGTATTATTATTTTTGCTCTCTTTCTCTTTAATGTAAAATTTGATAGGGTGGGTCGCGCATAAAATTGGTTTTTTTTTTTTTAATTTCATGAAATAAAAATAATTTCATAAAAACGACCAAAAGTATCCTCAGTCATGTTAAAAAAAAAATTTTAATGATCGAAATTACGAATAAATTTTTTTTAAATCCTTTCTTCATTCTCCAGTTTGAAGAGATAAGGGAAATGAACGCGTTATTATTTTTTTTTTTTCTAAAAGATGCCAGTGGCATGGATTTCCGTGCCATGTTGAAGAAGCGAAAGTACCAAAAATGGGCTCGCGACGACAGCGAGGCACCGAAGGTCGATCTGAAGGAAACGGAAAAGCCGATGCCCGCTCTCAAGAAGGTCGAGAGGGTACGTATCTCTTTTTTTTTTTTTCCTTCCGGACAACTTTTTCCTCTCGAAAAAGTGACATACGATTAATTAATTGTCAATTAATTAATTATCGTATTATTATTATTATCCATGATTATTTATATATGCACACACGCTTGTCTCGTTTCAATCGACTACGAATCGTCCGCAGGTCTACACGAGCTTCCTCGTCTTTAAATTTAAAAAAATGCAAAAAAAAAAAAAAACAAACAAACTTTAATGTAAGTTATACGCGACAAGTAAGTGTCAACGTTGAGTTTAGATTGAAAGCGATTATTGTCACAAGTCCGTTGCATCTTCGTGTACAAATTGCACATATATATATACGTTCACCCGAATTATGTTGATCATCGTCTATACTTATGTACATTGTATATGCATACCATCGTCGTTAACTTCGTATTATTTTTTTTTACGAAAATCGTCCCCACAATGTCCGTTTTGATTTATCTATTCGTTGGGTGATTCGTCAACGTGAATAATGAGTATGAGAAATAAGAAATGGCCCAAAAATATGGAATATGCACGTGACTAATATTTGGCTAAATGTTTTTTATTTTTTCTTTTTCGGCACGTTTTTGCCACGATCGTTTGTTAACCGAGTCTGGTACACGTAACGTCTCGTTATCGGCTTCCAACGGGAAATTTTAATTATTTTTTATTTTGTTTTTTTGTTTACTCAAGAAGGCTTCAGCGGTTCGATAAATTTTTACCAGTTTTCAACAGTTACGAGTTTTTTCTTTTCATATTATATGGGAATGTGCTACGGGGTCTGAAATCCTTCAGGGAGCAATGCTGTTACGTACTGTAGAAAATATTTTTTTTTTTTCAATTTCCCAAATATTCGTGAAATATATTTAATTTATATTATTATTATTATTAATATTAATAATATTAATATTTTATGCATTTTGGGATATAATTTTTTTCCAGGGAGAATTACAGGAATATATTTAGTGTACCAAGTACTCGATTGACCCGAATCAACGGTTGAGCCTTTTTTTTTTGTTAAGGGGTAACACCACTCTAAGGGCCGCAAAAAGCCCTTAGCTTTGACGATTTAGGTTGAAAGTACGGAAATAGGATTTCTTTTCAGAGGATTTATTCAACAGATATTGAAGTATGAAAGAAAAATTTTTGATTATCATATTGATGCAAAATGGTGGCGACAGAGCCAATCTTTAAAATCGCCTGTTTTTACAATTTCTTCACGGGAGGACGGATTCCTCGTAAAGTATAAGACTTGGAACTAAAAACCAAAAAATTTTATAATCTATATACTATTGAATTGCCTATGGGACTACGTAGGGGGGTTTTTTTTTTTATTTTGTAGAAATGGTGCAATTTTGGAAAATTTTTGAAAAACTTTTGAAGATTTTTGGCCAAAAAATAAGCAGTAAATTGTTTGTAAAAAAAAAAAAGTTTACATTAAATAAAAGAAAACGGCTACGTACTACCACAGTGAATGTAATCGTGAAGCTACGGTCAAAATTTCAAATCAAAGAATCAAATCAAATTAAAAAAAAAATTTTCCACCACAGGACCAGCTGGACATTGTTTTTATGACCCGAAAATATTTTTTAAGCCAAAAATCGAATTTTCGAAAATTCTAGAGTGGTGTTACCCCTTAATCGAATTTAAGGGAGCACATACATCTCTGAGGCCTTTATTTTAGAGGTCTGTTGCAACGATAGTGGTGAGCTTGGAGTGGAAATGATACTTTCGGTAGAAAGCTTGGATCATTGCCTACAAAATGGTTTATTACCATTTTTCAAATAAACCCAGTATATAGCTATAATATATAGTATATATATTACAGTATATATATATATATATATATATATATATATAGTATTATATATATTATATTTTTATATAATTATATAAAAAATATTATAATATTATATATATAGTGTAATTATAATATATAGCTGTAATAGGATAAGTTAGCGAGTCACTGCGAAAAGCTTGCGCGCAGGATTTCTCAAGACAGGCTTATCCAATTGAGCTGAAATTTTAACCACATATTGAAAGAATGTGGCGAATAAAAATGATAAACCAGTTTTGAATTTCCCTGAGAATTGACCAATTGGCAGGCAATTAAATATTTGTTTCATGATATTTTGATCTTTATCGGTACATAATATACTTTATCTTAGAAATCAATCGATGCATCAAGTTTTTTGTTCGTCATTTCAAAGTGGATGACTTCAGTAATTTTTGTGCAAAATTTCATGCAGATCGGTCCAACGGTTCTGGAAATATCCTACGCGCAAGCTTTTCGCAGTGATTATTTGAAAAACGTTAATAAGGCATTTTGGGTAGGCAATGATTCAAGCTTTCTACTTGAAAGTATCATTTCCATCCAAACTCCACCACTATTGTTGCAACAGACCTCTAAAATAAAAGCCTCAGAGACATATGTACCACCTCAACCGATAGACTCGATAAACTTTTTTTTTTTCGCTCATGTCCCCCCCCCCCTCGGTCTATTATCAATCTATCCGTCTGTGCATCCGTAGCCCATGCCTCCGGGTGCCGAGGGCATTGACGTTCACGGAAAGAGCTGGTATCAGGATGGCGAAGAGATTGTGATCTTGACTGAGGGCGAGGCCGATCGTCGTATACCCTTAGGGAGAAAAGGTTCGGCTAACTGGAGCTGGCTAAAGGTCTCGAATAATAATACGCAGCGCCCTCCATGAACCAAAAGTAGAATTTTTTTTTCCTTTTAATTTCGTTCCCAAAATCATTGTTTTCTATTTTGTTTTTCGAATTGAAACGATGAGCCTCCGGAATGAGGTGTGGCCTCACGAAGGCAGGGTGAACTTTTTTTTCGGTCCATACTAAATCGCCCGTACGATTTTCATGAATCAATGAAATTTATTGATGTTTTTTTTTTTTGCAAAATTATTTGAAATTGTCTCTCGAGATCCATTCAGAGAGACTCTGTCGAGGATGATTTTTTTGAATTTCACGAATTTAGTAATCTCGCGTTACAACGAAAGTTTACCTTCTACTTTCTTCGTCTCGCAACGACACCGCAAGACGTTACGAAATCAAAGACAATTTTTATTCGTTGACATGTGTCTATATATCTCTCTGTAGTTTGAATGTCATGTTTCGTTTTTCGTTCTATTCTCGTTCGAGTGTGACCTATGTTTACCTTGTGCCATTTTTTTTTTTTTTTTCTATAATTTATTTTTATTTCTGTACTCGCGTCTCGTACGCACGAACACCCCCCCTTGCACCAGGTTGCACTTGTTTTTTTTTTCTCCTTTCTATTCCGTCTGTCGACCCCATTGCAATTTTTTTTTTACCAGAAGAGCCCTTTCGAAAAAAAAAATAATATGCCTTGGGAAATTTCGTGCGAGAGTATTATGCAAGGAAATCACGAATCTACCGACTCGAATAAAGTATATTTAATTAAAACGTATGTATCGTTTAATTAAATGAAATTTATTTGGGTCAAGTAAAAATTATGCGAGTAACCAATCAAATTTTATTTGATTGAAATGTTTTTTTTTCTTTAAATCGACTAACGAGCTCCGAGGCAACTTGGCGCATCGGAACAATTATTAGGGGAGGCTCATCATTCAAAATAATGTAATTCAATCGAGTACCTCGAAACATCGAAATTTATGATTTTTCGCGGACAGATCCTCTTCCCACAACCCCGCGCGATTAGTTTTGCTTATTTTCTTTTTTTTTTTATATCCATTCGAACGAAAAGAAAAAAAAATTAATACCTCGTATATCTTTATGTGCGCGTATCCGGGACTTTTGTTGGACACGCGGCACACACAGGACGTATTCGACATACAGCGAAGACCGAGCTTGCAAGAATTGATAGAAGACTGGCCGACTCTAGTGGTCCGAGTCAAAGAGAAGGTTCGACATGATTCAGATTCAGAGAGGCACACAAGTGAAAACGCACAAGGACAGCAAAGTTTTGCTTTTTCTTTTTCTTTTTTTTTGAAAATTATAAAAGAAAACAAACGAAAAACCAATGAATCGAGCCCAGTTTCGAGTTTTTTTTTTTTGGTATTAGATTTTGTTGGTTACGAATATTGTATATGCCAGGCCCCAACAACCAGGATCGGTCTCAGGCAGCTTTTTTTTTTTTTTTGTTTTTCCAAAGCCTCGATAGAATCTCGAGGTTTCCGAATTCGAGGAAATTTCGTATTTGACAAACTTTTATGAACCCATGACTGCATAACTCTCCCATCCAGAACGAATACGTCGAGCTATCAATTGCCTCGTTTATTCGAGCGTATTCATCGATGGAAAATTTAGGTTGGAAGTAAAAGGAATTTTTTAATTTTCGTGTCCATCCGAAAATAAAAAGATCTACGCGAATGAAATTTTCTTTTTAATTTCATGTCGTATCTATTTTCCTCTATAGTATCGTCGTTGGAAAATATTGTCTCCACAATTGAATGGGAGAGAGAGAGAGAGAGAGATCTCGATCCGAGGCCTATAGTTTCATTTTTTATTTCCCCAATTTTTGATTTTTGGAGTTTTTTTGGTATCTTTGAATTTTCTCTTCATCCAAATGTCATTGGCACGAGAATATCGAAACGACAATTAATTCAGCAAAATGAGATGTAATTCGATTTGATTTCCTGAAAATTACAGACTCTTCTCAGTTTCATCGTTTCGAATCCAAGAACTTTTTGATTCGATGATAAATCGTCGATTTTAGAGGAATAAAATCTTCCTCAAAATCAAATATTTCTAGGTCAGACACTTTTATTTTATTTTTTTTCTACGCCAAAAGCCTCCAGTTTTTTCAACAGCCATATAGAATTTTCAATTTTTTAAATTGTCGCCTAATTTAATTATTCTTTCTCTACGAATACTCAAGTCGAGTATGCGAATTATGAGAAACAATCACAGGACAAATGCATAAAACTCATGTGATAAGATTTCTAATGAAACGTTAGAAAATTTTACTTTTCGATAGCTGAATTTTATCGTCATTATTCAAGATGAATGGTGCGGGTTTCTTATTTCTAGACTAGTGGATCTCGTAGACCCTCCCTTGCCGAGTTAATACCCGACTGGCCGATTCTTCATCACTTCACCAAGACGGAGGTTGGGCGCATATATATTATACAACCGGATTTCATTATCCCGGATTATAATTTCGCGTTGTAGCATTCGCACACGTGAAAAATATATCTCGCATCCTCGTGACGACTTTTTTTTTTTTCTCATTTATATTTATCGTCGAGCTTTTCGATCGTTGTCGTTGCACGTTTCTCGCATAGATTCGCGATTTTAACGAATCACTTTGTACTCTTCTATTATTATCTTCCTCGTCAATCTCGAATAATCAATAACAACGATACACCGAGATGAGAATTTATTTGCCATTATGAAATTATTTTATTTCCCCTGCCCTTTTAGTCGATGACTCTTTCTTTGCAAGAAAGTGCAATTGCTGAAATTTCGAATTGAACACCATTTTTAATCGTTAAGAAATTGAAAAACTTATCCATGGATAATTTCACCAAATCCTGTACGCAAATCCGGCTACAAAATAGTCGATATTTTTTTCATTATTTATGTCTAGAAAACGAAATTTCTCGACCGTGAAAGGTCCACCGATTCAATTGATAGGCCTTCGCGTATAATTATAACGTTTTCCCTTGGAAATTCTCTGCTCCAACTTGACGTGTCTGTAAACGCTTGGAATTGAAAATGACAAAACCAAGTTTTTCGTCGAAAATTTTCTGAATTTTTCGAAAAAAAAAATCAGATTTCCAGAAAAAAAGATGGAGAACAGGGTGAAATTAACGTTTTAAGGATGTATGAGCACAAGGTGGCGGGAAATGAGCGGATACGTGGGCGCGGGTGAGCGCGGTGAACGAGGGGCATGCATGAAACAAGAGAGAGTCGGACCGCTCATTATGCGACACACGCGAAAAATTTCCTTAAAATCGATAATTGTATGTCAAAAGGTTCGTTAACCCCCATTTTTTATGGAACGTATGTAATCGTAATAGTTTTCTGAACATTTAACAGTTTTAATATTGATTGTATCTGATCGTGAAAGATACGAATTTCTGTTTCAAAGTTGCGTCAGCCCAGAATTCGTATATGGCGTGGGATAAATATCTTGATTTCACGAATTAATTACTCGCGTAAAGAGTCGTTGACCCACTTTGAAATTTTGCAGGTTTTATCCTATAAACTTCTGCTACACCATATAAAAAATTCAGATTTTCATATGATCGTAAAGCTATATAGTGCTCATACATCCTTAAGTCTTATTTTTCGATTTTCCCTATGAAAATGACATGTGAGAAAAAAAATGATCATCATTTTCGGAAAATTCAGGAAATTTCCGACGAGAATCGCCAAGGGAAAATGTATAATTACGCGAAGCCCGATCAATTGAATCGGTGGACCTTTCATGGTCGAGAAATCTCATTTTCTGGACACAAATAATGACAAGAACAAAACAAAAAAAAATATCGATTATTTTTAAGCCGGATTTGCGTACAGGATTTGGTCGAATTTTTCATATTATATTCGATAAAACTGTAGTCGTATCTTTTAAACCGTTTTTTTTATAATAAAATTTTTTCTCTCGGTGTAGTTTAGTCGATATGTTTCTTCGTATCTGTCACTTGCATCGCTGCTATTTACTATTTTGCAACTCTATCGGCTGATTATTATTTTGCAAAAAAAAAAAAAAAACAATGTGCTCGATTTCCCAAAAACTTGGAAATTCTATTCTTCTCGGTGTCCTCTCTAGCACTCAATTCTTCTTCTCTACTTTTTCTATTCTCTCTTCTGGTCTATATGTGTGCTTCGATCCACGCTCTCAGTATCATTTAGTGAAAAAATTGTCTCTCTTATATAGGTGTCGCATCCCCGTTATATCTAAAGTTGCAACTGCTTCTCGCACGATGTACGTTTTTCTTTTTTTCTCTCTTTCTTTCTTATTCTTTGACTTTTTTTTTTTTTTTTTTAATTCTTCGTTCGTAGAAGCAAAACGAAAAGCACGAAGATGATGAATTCAATGATTCATAATCGTGTATACTTTGCGACGCGAGCGGAGCTTATCCGCAAGGTATCTATCTCCGCTCGTCGTTTCCTTAATTTTTTCATTTTCATTTTTTTTTCCATTGATTTCTACCACGTAATAAAGCCTCGAACCCAAACGTTAAAACTCTGGCTCTCGTCTAACAGCATTGAGCATGCGTATTTTATCATAGGATGCCTCGATCATTCAGGTACTCGATCGAACGTCGACGTGTTTTTTTTTTCCGTTTTTTTTTTTTTTTTTCATTTTGAAAGTGAGCATTTTTCATTTTTTTTTTCGCGTTTCGCGATTTTTTTCGCGACCCCGCGACGATTTTTTCGCACCCCCGATGGTACTCATTTTTTTCAACCTTTTCGCAGCTCTTTTTTTTTTGGCTCTCTTCGATCATCGATCTACGATTTTTTTCGATGACGCTGCAGAGAAAAGTGATTTTTGGGATTTTTTTTTTTTTCAAAGGAGGATTTCTTTTTAAACGTTCCGCAGCGCAACGTTCCTGTTTTACAATTTTTTAATGATTGTTGCGATTACTCTGTCGATCGATCATGGCTGCAGAGTCGTCGCTCCTTTTCTTTTTTTTTACGTTTTGTTTTTTTTTTTTTTTTCTCACTGTACACAGGTGGAGATTTTTCCTCGTATTTTTTGTTTCAACGATTCTCGTGACGAGATCGCGGAAACCTCGAGCTCGCGCGATTTTGTTCTAATTTCTTCTTTTTCTTCTCGGACTAATTTGAATTTTTTCTTTTTTTTTTTCTTTTTTTTTTTTTTTTTCTTCCTTTTCCGCTGTTCCGGACGAATCGTAGAAGGCGGAATCGTTTGGAAAGCCGCTGATCGACCAGTACGCGAAAGAGGGCAAGGACAAGAAGGTCACTTTCGAGGCGATATTCTCAAAACCGAATTGCAAACCGAAATGGTTCTTCCGCAAAGACGTGAGTGTTGGGGAAATTAAAAAATGCAAAATTGTCTACGATCGATAAATTGCGCCATTTGATATACGTTAATGCGCAGTCGTATGTATATATATATATATATATGGGTGAAAAAAAAAAAAAACGTTTGAGTATCGCGTGAAAATTATTCGTGCAGGAACTCTTCCCATCAGCGAAATACAAGTTCAAGAACGAGGAGGATACTTATCAGTTGATAATAGTTGGACCGAAGGTCGAGGATGCTGGAAAATATACCGTGGAAATAAGCGGAGTATCCAGCACTGCGATACTCACGGTCGATGGTAAATTTGACAATTATATGACAAAAGAAAGCTAAACATTGAGGCAACGGAGGCTCTGCCCTTTTCCTCTCTCTCCTGAAAGTTTCCGAAACAATTTTTTCGTCAAATTTGGCTGAACGATTTTTGGGAAACAAAGCAAGTCGATGCATGAACTTTGAGTCTGTTATCGTGACATTTTTTTTCTTTCTTTCTTAGAACCCGATCCATCTTACACTTTCACGAAACCGCTGTCGAAGAAGACGAGCGGTTTTGCGGAGCACGAGGCTTACATGGAGTGTACGGTCAGCTCGAACATGGCTCAAGTATCCTGGTACAGGGGAAAAACGAAACTCGACGTGAGTCTGTCACTCGAATTAATCCCCCCCAAAAAAAAAAACAAAATTACTATAAAACTGATGAATTCATTCATAACATCGAAAAAAAACGTTTTGTTTTTTTTTTTTTCAATCTCAGGACGGTGATGTGTACAGTATCTCGAAAGACATGTCTGGTATTTGTCGTTTGACGTTTAAAAGTGCGAAACTCGAGGACAGCGGTGAATACTCGTGCAAGATAAACAAGCAGACCGACAAGACCGAGACGGTGCTCGAGATAATCGGTGAGTGCCAACGAATACTTTTTTTTTTTTTTTTGCAAAGGTCTGACATTAAAAAAAAAACATTTGTCGCGAGGACATTTCCTTCGTCTATATACCTTAATTGTGAAATTAATTGATTCTTTTGATGCAAATTTTGTGTTAAAATTTTTCTAGAGTATCCGTACAAATTCGTGAAAGTGCTCAAGTCTCAGCAGCTCGTGGAGAAGGAAACCGTTACCATGCTGTGCGAGCTCGACGACGAAGCCGGTCAGGTCAAGTGGTTCAAGGGTGATCAAGAAATAACGGCTGACAAACGGTAATAATTTTTACTGGGATCCGTTATTCCTCGCAAAATTTCGTATTCTTTTTTTTTTTTTTTTTTTTTCTTCAAAGCAATGATAAATAAAAATTCAATTGTCATTGTCTCAGTGTACAAATCAAGGTTGAAGGACGAAAGAGAAAATTGATTATCAAAGACGCCAAGGTGACCGACGCCGGACAATATTCATGCGTGAGCAATGCCGACAAAACCGAAGCCGAGATCGTCATAAACTGTAAGTCCTCGCATATAAAGTCTATTAAAGAAATAATTAAAATAAGAGAAATATTTTTTTTTTTTAAATGATATCGAAAGTACAATTAATTGGTTCTCGATAATCTATTTTCGTTAGCAAAATTTTTGTTATTGTCGTAGTTTTTATTTTACATTGCAAATATAAAACCTAAAACTTGAACTGCAACGAAAGAGATGAGAAAAATACTCTACAAGGATTCCTATTGGGAACTCACAAAAGTCGATCTGACCTCTGGCGATCAAATGCCCAACTGCTCTCTCGCAGTCGCTGCCCGCGATGATTACCATGCGAATTTGTCACATTTTAATAATAATTTCAAATCTGCTGCTTAATTTACAAGAAATAAATCATAAATAAAGATCGAGAAGGCATAGTCGATATTTGGTGCGAGGGCATGAAATTTTCAGCACACGCAGAATATGAATAATCGTTTTATTTATGTCGTGTAAACACAAGCGACGAGACTTTTAATTTCATAACTTCTGAAATATGAACAATAATTTATAAATAAAATATTTTTCATGCGATAGCTTGATATTTTAAGCAATAATTTATTGTTCGAACGCATTTATTCTAGCCGAAAAGTGACGGGAATTTTTTTAAAAGATTTTGAGGTTAAACATGGGATGTCCATGTAGGTTTATTGTATCCTTATGGCGATAATCACTTGATCCGTATCGAATTTGCGGAGTGAATTCTACCCACGCATAATCCTCAACGGTAATAAATCCCATTGTCAAATCTTACTACGAAAAATCGCATTTTGCCAAAAAATATGCGTTAAGGTAGTTCTATCGCTGCAGACTAGTCAATTAGCTATAAATGTCTAAATGATGATTCCTAAAAATATTGGATATATGGGTTAAAATTAATAAATATTAAATAAGCTTACCCAGGTGAATACAATTAATCAACGGTTTATTATAAATAATTATGTAACTAGTAAAATAGTAATTGCAACGACTCAAGTATTACTAGATCTCGTATGATATTTACGTGTGGCAACGTTGCGTTTTCTTTCTCTTTTCATTCTCGTGCCCTCTCACTCTCTCGCCCGCTCTATTGACGTTGACGCGGAGAGGTTATGTTGTTCGACTTGTCAAATACCGCTTTCGTTTCGATATCGCGTTGCCACATTTTTTCACCGTCACGACATTATGCCACAAGTTGTGTATCACTACCCGGATGCTCGTATTAAAATCAGTATAGCTTAAAAAATTGGTCGACAATCATATTTTTTTTTAGGCCCGTTAGATTTTTACGTGTTTAATGAATCTAAGTCTCGTTTTTTGTAAGAATCTTTTGGATTTTCGATAAGATATATCGTTTTAAAGTGACCGGAAATCGGTTCTCTTCTATATGCCGAAGCAAATTTGCCTTGAGGAACTGGCATTTTCAAGTATTAATTTCTCCGTAATTAGGTCGATAAGGGGCATTGACGTTTCGCGAAATGAATAAATATATTAAAATTGAAGATATAAAAAAAAAAAAATTTAAATCTTATGGATTAGTTACCACGATAGAACTACCTTAATCGAATGTTTCCTATGCTGCTCCATGCTAACTATAGGGCTGGCTATTGGCAACGAACTGGAAATGAGAGATCATATTGGATAGGCCCCGCCTCCTCGTTGATTCCCAATAACTTATTCCTGTTCATTTTCTTTATCTACGTTTTTTTTTTTCCCCCAATTAGATGCAAATCGTTTCAACAAGAAGCTCAAAGACACAGTCGCGGTGGAGCGTGAAAAATTGGTTCTGGACGTCGAGCTGCAGGATCAAACGGCATCAGCCGAATGGCTCTTCAACGGCAAGCCAATTGTTCCGAACGACAGAATCGAGATTAAGAATCTCGGCGGTGGCAAGCATCAGCTTGTATTCAACAAAGCCGAGATGGAGGACGACGGCGAGATAACGTGCACGAGCGGTGAATTAACGAGCAGCTGCAAGCTCACCGTGAAAAAAGGCGAGAGCAAACCGATTCCTGAGATACCGGACAAGGTCGAGGGACCTTGCTCGGCGCCTCTCATATTCGTGGTACCCTTCAAGGGTAAGTAAAATCATAATCGTTCATCAAAAATTTTCAAGTACTTTCGATATATTCAAAAATTTATTTGACTTTTGTTAAAAAAAAAAAAAAAAACACAAATGTTCAGTCGACGGTACCAGACAGACTCAGGTTGAGGCGAAGCTCATGAAAGACGGCAAGGTATTGCCATTGAAGGACGTCGAGATCGTCGTTGGCGAGGACAAGATAACATACAGAATTAAAAAGCCAACGAGAGAACAGTCGGGAATTTATCAGGTTAAAGTATCGAATGGACAGGGCGAGGAGATAAAGGACGTTAATATCGTGATGCAGGATGTACCAGCCCCACCGACGGACGTCGATGTTACCGATGTATACGCGACATCTTGCGTCGTGACGTTTAAACCGTCCGCCGATGACGGTGGCTCGCCGATCGTTAAATACGTGATCGAACGTCTCGACATGAGCTTGAAGTCACAGTGGGACGGTGTTGGCGAAGTTATGCCGGGTGAAAAATATTCTTACAAGGTCGAGGATCTCGTTGCCAAGAAACAATACAAATTTCGTATTCTCGCTGTCAACAAACTCGGCAACAGCGAACCGGCGCTCTTTGGCAAACCGGTACTCGCCAAGGATCCTTGGGGTAAGTTTCGATCTCATGTTTGAGTTTAAAAAACAAAAAACAAAAAAAAATCTGTCAAGGTGTCGATCCGCGGTGGTATATTCAAGGCAGAAGATTTCAAAAATAATTATCGCAGCGGATTGGAAGAAAATTGATAATACTAAGCAAGAGCCTGAACAAATACAATTTTTTAAAATTATTTTCTTCAAGGGTCGTTGGGACAATTTAAAAATGAAGAAAAATTAATTTATCATACTGATAAAATAGATTCAAAAATTTATAAATGTACCTTTCAAAAAGGGTCAACTGAAATCGATCTTTATCGAACGATTGTTTGAAAAAAAAAAAAATCCACAAATTACAGACGAACCTGGAAAACCAACGAACGTCGAGGTTACGGACTGGGATGTTGATCACGCTGATCTCAAATGGACGAAACCCGAGAGCGACGGTGGTGCACCGATAACCGGTTACATAATCGAGTACAAGGATAAATTTGGCAAGGAATGGGTAAAGGGCAAAGAGATCGAGGGCGATGTGACCCAAGCTACGATCGATGGGCTAAAAGAGGGCGTGCAGTATGAATTTCGTATACGGGCTGTCAACAAAGGTGGCGCCGGTGAACCGTCCGATGCGACGAAGCCAATTATCGCGAAATGTCGTTTCGTCAAGCCTTTCATAATTGGCGATCAATTGACGAATCTCGTTGTGAAGAAGGGACAGGTGATCAAGTACGATATGAAGTACGGCGGTGAACCGGAGCCCGAGGTACATTGGTTTTTGGGCGAGAAGGAAATTGTACAAGACGCGGCTGAGAGAATAACGATCGACAAGTATGAGAGAAACAGCGTGCTGACGATACGAAAAACTACGAGGGCCGATTCGGGAAAGTACAAGCTCGTGCTTACCAATAGCTCGGGAACATGCGAGAGCATCGCCGATGTCGTGGTTCTCGGTGAGTCGTTATTTTTTGGGCCTATTCGTTTTTCTATTAATTTTAAAAATTCTATGCGAAGAAAATAAAAACACTCCCCGCGGCTTCGTGTACAAAATCGTGTAATTGAATAATTGTAATTGAGTTGAAATAATGAAATTTCATCGACCATCATCAGCAACCAGTTATAACTGAACATTTATCTCGTCATGACCGATTCGAGATTTTTCAATGTCAAGTAAATTCTTCCGATAGTTTAAGGATGTACAGCAGAGCTGGGCAAAGTACCTAAAAGTACTTCAAGTTCAAAGTACTAAGTACTGCAAGTACTTGTAGTATTCGTGTATTTCAAGTACCAAGTACCGTAAATACTTAAATTGCCAAGTACTTCAAGTACTGAGTACTTGAAGTACTAAATATTTGAAGTACTTGAGGTATCGAGTACTTCAAAGTCAAGTATCAAGTATCGAATATTTTTCAAGTTTTCAGTTATACATCTCGTAACTTTCAGTACTTTTATTTCATTTCTTACGTACTCTTTAAGCTCATATGATTTTTATTCGAGTACTTTTTGTAACAAAACATATTTTCACAATGTGCAATTCACTCGAGTTAGGCAGGTTGTAACAGAAATATTTTAACGGAAAATTAGAAAAAAATATAAAAAATATCATTGACAATTGTAATTCAATATTTATTTAGCGTCAGGTTCGAAAAAGAAAAAAATAAAGAATATAATACACGGATTGTTGAAAACGGAGCCATGCACTGACAATGACACCGTAACTACCGTAGCTTGAGCCTTTGAACGGTCATTCCTTACAATCTTAACCAAAAAGATGGCGCAGAACGTTCCTCAATTATATATTTAAAGGCGCTATACGTGCAACCATTAGCAAGAAGTATTCAAAAGTACTTCATACTTAGTACTTGAAAACGTACTTGAAGTGCTGGAAACTACTTGAAAATTTAAGTACAAATACTTAAAGTATGGGTCGAGTACTTGGAAATTTAGGTACGATACTTCAAATACTTTTAAAGTACTTTGTACATCAAGTACTGTACTTTCGGTAAATCAAAAGTACCAGATACTTGAAGTACTTGAAAAGTACTTTAAGCGCTTGAAAATTACCTGAAGTACTCGAAAAGTACTTGAAGTATTGAAAAGTACTTGAAAATTTAAGTACAAATACTCAAAGTACAGGTCGTGTACTTGGAAATTTAAGTACGATACTTGAAATACTTTTAAAGTAGTTTGTACTTCAAGTACTGTACTTCCAGTACATCGCAAATACCGGTTACTTGAAGTACTGTCCAGCTATGATGCACAGGCATGCAGGTAAAAATAGTACTAGGAAGATGAAAATCATACAGATTGTTCTTACCTGTATTCTGAATATCTGTGTGAAATTTCGACGCGATCGTCTAATCTGTATCAAAGTTATTTAATTTTTCAATTTTTCGTGTTTTAACATGAACTTTTCTGGGAAATTGTCAGGCATGTGCATGTAATAACGATAAAAGTATCGAAGGAGAAATGTCAGGTGACTTAAAATTGACGCATATCTTAACCGTAACATCCGACAGCTGCATGGAAAAAAATTCAACGTATTCCCTACTTCGTTTGGGAGAGATAAAAAAAAAACTGCGAAAAAATGTAGCCGCTGAGTGTCGGGCGCTTGTTCGACACCTGAGTAGCAGCAGTAGTACAAAGAACCGAAAAACATATTTCTAGGCAATATTCGACTTTTTTACGTAATAAAAAAAAAAACACTTTTTCAATCATCCAAGTGTATATTTATGCATAGAAGTTGTGAAATTCCTAATTCGCCCTGATTTTACTGGGATTGTACAACCAATACATCCTTGAGTTCCCTAATCTATAAGTTTATTATACTCAGCAAGATGGCTGAGCCAGAATTTTGAAAAATTCAAACCCCCGAAAGGTCATACGATTTAACGACTCATCGTTAATTTTTGATTTTTTTTTCCTCGCAGACAAGCCAACACCTCCCATGGGACCCCTGAAGGTCGAGGAGGTTAGGGCCGATCACGTGACCGTAAAATGGAAGAGACCATCGGACGATGGTGGTAGCGATATTACCGGTTATACGCTTGAGAAAATGGACGTTGACACGGGACGTTGGATACCAGCGGGTGAGGTTGGACCTGACAAAGATAGTTTTACGTTTACGGGTCTGACGCCGAACAAGAAGTACAAGTTCAGGGTGAAGGCGGTGAACAAAGAGGGCGAATCCGAGCCACTCGTTACCGACGAATCCATCGTGGCCAAGAATCCTTATGGTAATCAAATTTTTCCTTTGCCCCGGATAATTCATTGGGGTTTTTTTTGTTTGTTTCTTTTTTTGCTCGAAAAATTCATTAAACTCCAATGTAACAACTTACAGACGAACCGGGCAAGCCTGGCAAACCCGAGATCTTCGACTACGACAACATGAGCGTTTCCCTGAGATGGGAAAAACCCGATAAGGACGGTGGCAGACCAATAACCCATTATACCGTCGAGATGAAGGACAAATTTTCGCCCGATTGGGTCGAAGTGACGAAAACAACGGACGCCAATCCCGAGGTCAAGGTCGAGGGATTGAAGGAAAAAATGGTTTATCAATTTCGCGTTCGTGCACACAACAAGGCTGGACCATCGCAGCCCAGCGAACCTACCGACAATCATATCTGCAAGCACAGAAATCGTATGTACCGATTGATCGAACCTTTTTCCCGCTACCCCGAGTTAAAATTACATTACACGGATAGACGATGATTTTATTTATTTATTTATATTCATTGTTTTCATTTTCTCGCGAAACTTGCCAGTTAAACCGAGAATCGATCGTACGAATTTGAAATCGATAATCATCAAGGCCGGTCGTACGCACAAATGGTCAGTGGACGTAACCGGTGAACCGCCACCAACGACCAATTGGATCTGGCGCGACAATATTCCTCTTACCACCACCGAGCGTATCAAGATCGATAACGTCGATTATCACACGGACTTTACGATCGTTAATGCGACACGAAAGGATACCGGAAAATACACGCTCACGGCTGAGAACGTCAACGGCAAGGATGAAGAATCCGTCGAACTAACTGTTCTCGGTTCGTAAATTTATTTCCATTAAAGGCCCGGTGTATAACGATAATTCGCAGATTCAACGAAATCAAAAGTCTAAAATTATATAATCGATCTTCTGATTTCGGATAATCTTCTGATCATTGACAAAAAAAAAACTTGGAAAATCATTGATCTTGGTTTTACAGGCAAACCGGATGCCCCGAAGGGACCGTTGGTCGTTTCCGACGTTACCAATACAACGGCGAAGGTAAAGTGGCAAAAACCGGAGGACGACGGTGGCGTACCGATCAAGGAATACGAGATCGAGAAGATGGATACGAAGACCGGGAAATGGGTGCGCGTAGGAAAGGTTCCCGGTGACTCGCCCAACACCGAATTTCAGATCACCGGTTTGAATCCAGGCAGCGAATATCTTTTCCGCGTTACCGCGATCAACGACGAGGGTGACTCGGAGCCGTTGACGAGCGAACGTCCGGTTATTGCCAAGAATCCATTTGGTGAGTCGAAACGATACGATCAAAAGGAATGATTCAAAATAAAAAGAAAACGAAAAAAAAAAAAAAAAAACTCGTAAGAAATGCCAATTTTCTTTCAATCGCCAGAAATGCTAAAGTTGCGTTTTACTTTCAGACGAACCCCATGCACCGGGTACCCCGTTGATCACCGATTACGACAACGAGTCCGTGAGCCTCAAATGGACAGCTCCGGATTTCGACGGTGGATCACCGATCGAGAAATACATTATCGAGAAGAAGGATCGTTACAAGCCGGATTGGGAAAAGGCTATGGAAGTGCCCGCTAGCGATGAATTGATCGCAAAGGTCATGGGACTCAAGGATCGTGCGGAATATCAGTTCAGGGTTATCGCCGTTAACAAAGCCGGTCCATCGCCACCCTCCGATGCCTCCAAGATGCAGATGGTCAAGCACAAAGCACGTGAGTGAACGAAAAAAAAAAAAAAAAAAAACAAGTTTTCCAATCAATCGATCCGCGAAATCTCCTTGCAAAAAAATTAACATCTCTGTGCTCTCGTGTTTCGCAGTCAAACCGAGAATCGACAGAACGAACTTGAAGCCGATCATCGTGAGAGCCGGAAAGCTGATCAAGTATGACGTTGATGTGAGGGGCGAGCCACCGCCGGAGATAACGTGGTATCGGGCGAATGAACAGGTCAAACACGGTGGTAACATTAGCATCGAAAATGTGGACTACAATACCAAGCTGATGATCACCGATAGCGTGAGAAAGAACTCGGGAGTTTGGAAAATTAAGGCCGTCAATGCATCGGGCGAGGACGAGGCTGAGGTCGAGATCACTGTACTATGTGAGTTGTCATCTGAATATTTCAATTTATCGATCTTATTGATCTCTGGATCCATAAATTTATCGAATGACAGAATATTACGTTAATCCAGTGCCAATAAAATTGCTTACGTTCGTCCGTTTTTTTTTTTTTTTTTTCATTCCAGCCGCACCCGGTAAGCCAAAGGGTCCGTTGAAGGTATCGGACGTGACGAAGAGCGGCTTGAAGTTGAAATGGGAGAAACCCGAGGATGACGGCGGTAAGCCAATAACGGGTTATCAAGTGGAGAAACTCGACAAGTCGACCGGTCGTTGGGTACCGGTAGGTCGTACGAACGACACGGAGATGGACGTGAAAGGTTTGACGGAGGGTCACGAATACGAGTTTCGGGTCAAGGCGCTGAACGAGGAGGGCGAATCCGAGCCGTTAACAACGGAGGGCGGTATTGTCGCGAAAAATCCATACGATATTGCCGGAAGACCCGGAGTACCGGAATTCGAGGATTGGGACGTTGATCGGGTCGATCTCAAGTGGACCCCGCCCAAGGACACCGGCGGTGCGCCTATAACCGGTTATATAATCGAGAAGAAGGAAAAATTCTCGTCTCATTGGGAGGAGGCCGTGGTGACGGATTCACCGGAGCCAAAGGGACGCGTTCCCGATCTCAAGGAAGGCTCGACTTATCAATTTCGCGTGCGCGCTGTCAACAAAGCGGGACCATCGGAACCCAGTGATCCGACAAAACCGCACATTGCCAAGGCGCGTTTCTTGAAGCCTCGCATAAATCGTGATAAGTTACAGACGATCAAGGTACGCGCGAGTCAGCACGTGAAGCTGGACGTTGACGTCAAGGGTGAACCACCGCCAACGATAACCTGGACGTTCCGCAATCAGACGCTCTCGAATACGCCGAATTGTAAGATCGAGAACGAGGATTACAATACGAAATTGTTGCTGTCTCATACGACCCGCAAGGATACGGGAAAATATACGATAAAGGCGATAAACGACTCGGGCGAGGATGAGGCCGATGTTGAGATAGTAATACTCGATAAGCCGGGAAAACCCGAGGGTCCGCTCGAGGTGGTGGATGTTCACAAGGAAGGCTGCAAGCTAAAGTGGAACAAGCCAAAGGACGATGGAGGTTTGCCACTGTCGAGTTACGTTATCGAGAAGATGGACGCTACTACGGGACGTTGGGTACCGGCTGGTATATGCGATCCTGACAAAACGGAACATGCCGTTACGGGTCTGGAGCCGGGACACAAGTACGAATTTCGCGTTAAAGCGGTCAACGAGGAGGGCGAATCGGAACCACTGGCCACGGATACGGCGATCGTTGCGAAGAATCCTTACGATGCACCGGCTGCGCCTGGTCTACCGGAGATAATCGATTGGACGGAGAACAGCGTGACCCTCAAGTGGGAACCACCTATAAGGGACGGTGGTGCTCCCATTACGGGTTATATTCTCGAGATGAAGGAGAAATTTGGCACTTCTTTCGTCAAGGCTGCGGAAACAACGGGACCAAAGTGCCAGGGTATAGTGCCCCGTTTGGTCGAGGGTAATCAGTATCAGTTTCGTGTCAGGGCCGTCAACAAAGCGGGCCCGGGTGAGCCCAGCGAAGCTACGAATCCGCATACGGCAAAGGCGCGCTGGTTGAAACCGCACATCGAACGTACGAATTTGCAACCGATTATCGTGAAAGTCGGCTTAACGGTGAATCTCGATGTAAATATTATCGGTGAACCACCGCCAAAGGTAACCTGGAGCTTGAATGATACCGAGCTCAAGACCGACGACACTTATCGCATCGACAATATCGATTACAACACGAAATTCTTCATAATGAAGGCCAAACGCGGTCTGACCGGTAAATACATCGTCAGAGCGAAGAACGAGGTTGGCGAGGATGAGGCAGAGGTTGATATAACCGTGCTGGGCAAGCCGACCAAGCCGAAGGGTCCTTTGGATGTATCGAACATTACGAAACACGGCTGCAAGCTCAAATGGAAGAGACCCGAGGACGACGGTGGTACACCGATCGAGTATTACGAGATCGAGAAACTCGATCCGCTCTCAGGTGCTTGGATCTCTTGCGCAAGAGCCACCGAGCCCGAAGCCAATATCACCGGTCTACTCGAGGGTAAACCATACAAATTCCGCGTCAAAGCCGTTAACAAAGAGGGCGAGTCGGAAGAGCTGGAAGCTGACAAATCGATAATAGCGAAAAATCCATTCAACGAACCCGACAAGCCCGGACGTCCGGAGATCAAAGATTGGGACCGAGATTTCGTTGATCTCGAGTGGAGAGCACCGAGCGACGATGGCGGTGCTCCTATTGAGAAATACATAATTCAGATGCGCGACAAGGACGGAAGACAGTGGATCGACGCTGCTATGGTAGTCGGTGATCGGACAAATGCCAAAGTTACCGAGGGCATTGAGCCCAATCACGAGTACGAATTTCGCGTTGTCGCTGTTAACAAAGCTGGCCCGAGTGATCCGAGCGATGTTTCCAAGAGCGTCGTGGCTAAGCCGAGATTCTTGGCGCCACGCATAGATCGTAAGAATTTGCAAAAGAAGACTCTGCGAGTAGGACAGATGTTAAGATTGGAGGCTGATATTCAGGGTGAACCGCCACCATCAATAACGTGGACACTCAAAGAAACAATTTTGAAAACTGTGGATCGTTTGACTATCGACAATGAGGAGTATCACACACTGTTTGTTCTAAATAAAGTCAAGCGCATGGATGCGGGCACTTATACGGTTACGGCTAAGAACGACAGCGGAACCGATCAGGTTGATATCGAGGTACAGATACTCAGTAAGCCCAGCAAACCCAAAGGACCTCTGGACGTTTCAAACGTAACTGCCGAAGGCTGTAAGCTCAAGTGGAACAAACCCGATGACGACGGTGGTGAACCAGTCGATCATTACGTTATCGAGAGGATGGATGTTGATACCGGACGTTGGGTACCGTGTGGCACGAGTAAAACACCCGAAGCTGAGATAAGCGGTCTCAACGAGGGCAAGGATTATCAATTTAGGGTTAAAGCCGTCAATGCCGAGGGCGAATCTGAGCCTCTCGAGACTGACGTGCCGACAACAGCTAAAAATCCATTCAGAGAACCCGATGCACCTAGCAAACCGGAGTTACGCGATTGGGACAGGCATCACGTTGATCTCAAGTGGAAAGCACCGAAGAACGACGGTGGTGCACCTATCGAGAAATACATAATTGAGAAGAAAGATGCTTATGGAAAATGGCAAAAAGCTGGCGAGGTGCCGGGAACGCAGACTCAAGGCACCGTCGAGGATCTAACGGAGGGACAAAAATATCAATTTCGCATCAAAGCCGTTAACAAAGGTGGTGTCGGTGCTCCGAGTGACCCGAGTGATATTCTCACCGCTAAAGATCGTTTTGCCGCACCAAGAATCGATCGTACGAATCTACGTGATTTGACGATAAAAGCTGGCAATCACATACGTTTGGACGTTAAAGTTAGCGGTGAGCCACCACCATCTAAAGTCTGGTATCTCAACAAATTGAAGCAGGAGGATCGTGATATCGTGACGATCGAGATCGATAATTATCGAACGAAATTTATGATTTCCGCCGTCACGAGAGCTCACTGCGGTACTCTGACTCTGAAGGTTGAAAATGACTCGGGCAAGGACGAAGCATCAATCGAAATTCTCGTTCTCGATAAGCCTAGCAAACCCGAGGGGCCTCTCAAGGTAACCGATGTACACAAGGAGGGCTGTAATCTCAAGTGGAATCCACCTAAGGATGACGGTGGTGTACCGATCGAGCACTACGTAGTAGAGAAAATGGACACTGAGACCGGACGTTGGGTACCCGTTGGACGTACGAAAGATTCGAATTTCGAGGTTGAGAATCTCGTGCCCGGACAAGAGTATAAATTCCGCGTTGCAGCTGTCAATGCAGAGGGCGAATCGGAGCCTCTCGTCACCGAAACCAGTATCATTGCCAAAAATCCATTCGGTAAGAATAATTTTATTCTTTTCGAATCTTTGCTCTCAAAGAGGAAACATTTTTCATTACATACTAAGGATGGACCTATCAATATTGAAGCAAAATAGTTTGCTATCCAAATTTTCAGAAACCCAGTTTATTACTTTGCGGATTTAATCTCCAAACTTGTTGAAGTACAAGAAAATGAACTAAATCAATTTATTCGTGTTTGAATGCAATGAAAACGAAGCTAATGACCGTGATTTCTGTTACACGTCGAACAGATGAGCCTGGTGCACCTGGTCGTCCCGAGGCAACGGACTGGGACAAGGATCACGTTGACTTAAGATGGACTCCACCGTTAAAGGACGGCGGATCTCCAATCACCGGCTACGTGATTGAGAAACGGGAGAAGGGCTCGCCGCGCTGGGTAAAGGCTGGCGAGACCGGACCCGACGATTGCAAGGGTCGAGCCGAGAATTTGGACGAGGGAGCGGAATATGAATTCCGCGTAAGGGCAATAAACGCCGCTGGTCCTGGTGAACCTTCGGACGCTAGCAAATCCATTGTAGCGAAGAGTCGCAAGGGTAAATATATCAGATTTATAATAATCAATAATTCACAATAATTATCCTAATATATCAGTCCAATATTAGCACGATAAATAATTATTTCTTTTACGTAATTCTTTTTCGTTTAGTTCCGCCAAAGATCGACAGACGCAATCTTCGGGACGTCCAAGTTCGCGAAGGCGAACGTTTCCACTTTGACATCAAAGTCTCAGGTGAACCGGCACCCGATGTCACATGGGTCATCGACGAAAAGAGCATACAAGTTACGACCCACCGTAGAATCGTCAATGAGCCTTACAACACCAAGTTCTACAACGACAGAGCGGAGCGCAAAGATACGGGAATTTATAAGATCACTGCTATCAATCAGTACGGTACCGATACCGCCGAAGTCGAAGTTATCGTTGTTTGTGAGTATTTTATGAGCTTTTTTTCATCTTCCGATTGGACAATCCGTGATATATTTTTTATTCAACTATAAATTTTTTATTCTACGTAAATTATCTTTGGAAAAATTCACTATTAAAGCATGTTCTATGATTATCTAATTGGGGAGCTATGTATTTTACAAAAACTATTTCAATTTCTAGGCAAACCATCGAAACCCGAAGGTCCACTGGATGTATCGGATATTCACAAGGACGGATGTACCCTAAAGTGGAAGAAACCAAAGGACGATGGTGGCGAACCAATCGAGTGTTATCTCGTTGAGAAATACGATCCCGATACCGGTATTTGGTTGCCCGTTGGCAAAACAGTTGGACCGGAAATGAAGGTTGACGGCTTGACACCGGGTCATGAGTACAAATTCCGCGTTAAAGCCATCAACAGCGAGGGTGAATCCGAACCATTGGAGACTTATGGCTCCATCATTGCCAGAGATCCCTTCAGTGAGTTTAATTCATTTTACACGATCGGAAAAAAATTTACGTGAATCGAAAAATAATCGTTTAAATTAAGTACAAATTATTCGGGTGGTGATTGCTTTGCTTGCCCAAACAGATTATCAAATTTACACAAACGACTTTCGTTCAAATAACTCATTTTTCGATTATACATTTATCGAATGAACAATTTTTAAATCGAGCTTTTTTTTACAGCCGTACCCGATCCTCCTGGAATACCAGAACCAACCGACTGGACCGCTCATCAAGTCGATCTCATCTGGAAGGAACCATTCACAGATGGTGGTTCACCGATAACCGGTTACATAATCGAGAAGAAGGACAAGTACAGTACACTTTGGGAAAAAGCACTCGAGACGAATACACCAAAAACCCAAGCTCTCATTACCGGCCTGATCGAAGGAAACGAGTATCTGTTCCGTGTTATAGCGGTAAACAAGGCAGGACAATCGGAGCCTGGCGAGTGTAGCAAAACTTTCCTGGCTAAGCCACGTTATCGTAAGTATAGTTCTTTTCTTTTTTTTTTTTTCTCTATTATTTGTATTAGCGGTATCAAAAACTTTGCCATAGTCAGATTTATACAAATTTTCGTTCAATCCTTAATTTTCGTTTCATTTGTTTTGCATAAAGTGGCTCCGAAGATCGATCGTCGAAATCTTCGTGACGTTACACTATCGGCTGGTTCGACGCTCAAGTTCGACGCTAATATAATCGGTGAACCGCCACCACACGTCGATTGGCGATGCGGAGCAATTCCATTGGTGAATAGTAAAACCATCAGTATCGACAATCCACCGTATCAGACGAAACTCGTTGTTCGTCCGGTCTCGAGGGGTGACAGCGGAGAGTACAATGTACTGGCAACCAATACATCGGGAAAAGATAGCGTGACCGTGAATGTAATCGTAACGGACAAGCCTACGGCACCCGAAGGTCCTATACAGATCTCGGATGTTCACAAAGAGGGCTGCAAGCTCAAGTGGAAACGTCCATTGGACGACGGCGGTACTCCGATCGAGTATTATCAGGTCGACAAAATGGATCCGGATACCGGATGTTGGGTACCGTGCGGACGTTCCCCCGATCCGAGTAAGAATATATCATCATTATACTCATAATTCGATATTCAAATTTCAATCGAAGCATTAATTAATCGAATGAGGTGCTACATTCTTCAAAATAGTTTTCGTAAACTTTAAATAAAACTTAATGAAAATATAATTTTTTTGAGATTTTGCACAACTCCATGAAAACTTCCGGAATAATTCACTTTTAATGTCTTTGCGTGTAAAATATCGTTAACTATGGTTGTTTTTTTTTTTGGCAAATTAAAAAAATTCGACTCGTTTTTTTTGTGACTTATGACGGTGAAAAATTTACTGAGTATTACGTTAAATTGGCTAATTGATAATTCAATGCTTTACATTGAAATAATGGTAAAAATTTCGATAGACATCGACGTGACCGGCTTGGTGCCTGGAAAGGAATACAAATTCCGCGTATCAGCCGTAAACGCCGAAGGGGAGTCCGAGCCCTTGGTAGCTGAAGAGTCGATCATTGCCAAGAATCCGTTTGGTAAGCAAGCGCCCCGATTGCCTCATCGCACGGGTGCTATTATTTACTCGCAGCCTATTGTTTTGTCATCAATGCCCACTGTCGTTCATGATTTTCGACCAATGTAAATTTTATTTTTTTCCTGCCTCGATAGACGAACCAGGTAAGCCGGGAGATCTCAAGGCAACGGACTGGGACAAGGATCACGTTGATCTCAAATGGAAAGCACCTACCGACGACGGTGGCTCACCGATAACCGGTTACATCGTGGAGAAGAAGGACAAATACGGCGAGTGGGAAAAGGCTGTGGAAGTTCCAGCGGAAATGACATTCGCAACTGTGCCAGATCTGATCGAGGGTCAGCCGTACGAATTTCGCGTACGCGCTGTCAATCAAGCGGGACCGGGTGAACCATCGAACGCTACACCAACGATAATTGCAAAACCGCGCAATCTGGCGCCGACGATCGATCGTACGAATCTTGAGAATATTAGGATCAAGGCGGGACAAAACTTTGGTTTCGATGTCAAGGTAACCGGTGAACCCCCACCAACTACGAGTTGGCAGCTTGCTAATCGCGATGTATGCACGAGCGATCGCGTTAAAGTCAAGCACGTTGATTACGCTACGAGTCTTCACGTGCGAATGGCGACCAGAGCGGAGTCCGGAAAATATACGATTTTCGCGGAAAACGCGAGTGGCAAGGATGAGGCATACGTCACGGTTACGGTACTGGATAAGCCCGGAGCGCCTGAAGGACCATTGAGAGCATCGGACGTTCATGCTGAAGGTTGTACACTAAAGTGGAATGCACCGCTGGACGATGGTGGTCAACCGATCGAATCATACATCGTGGAGAAAATGGACGAGGCAACGGGACGTTGGGTGCCAGCCGGTGAGACCGACGGACCGGAGACATCGTTGGCGATCGATGGTCTATTACCGGGACACAAGTACAAATTTCGAGTACGCGCGGTCAACAAACAGGGCAAATCCGAACCTCTCACGATGTCACAGGCGATCGAGGCGAAAAATCCATTCGACGAGCCCGGCAAGCCCGGTACACCCTTTATCAAGGATTACGATCGTGATTTCGTTGAACTTCAGTGGGAAAGACCATCAGATGATGGTGGCTCACCCGTGACCGGTTATATAATCGAGAAACGCGACAAATTTAGTCCAAATTGGGAGAAAGCAGCGGAAATCGAGGGTGACGTTAAGACTGGCAAAGTGCCCGATTTGATCGAAGGTACGCAGTACGAATTTCGCGTTAGGGCCGTTAACAAAGCTGGTCCCGGTGAACCATCGGACGCCACGAGACCGCACGTTGCAAGACCGAAGAATCTTCCACCCAAGATCGATCGTAAGTACATGCTCGATGTTAAAATACGAGCCGGTGGCTTCTTCGACTTTGACGTGCCCGTTATCGGCGAACCACCACCAAAAAAAGAGTGGAATCTCAAGGGTGTTACGATTGGCAACAGCGATCGTATAAAAATTACCAACACCGATTACAACACCAAAGTAAGATACATGGATGCACATCGTTCGGACAGCGGTGTTTATACTCTTACGGCAAAAAATATAAATGGCACTGATACGGCGACGTTGAACGTAACCGTACTGGATGTTCCATCGCCACCCGAGGGTCCCCTCAAAGCCGATGATGTCACGAAAAATGGTTGTGTACTCACGTGGCGAGTACCCAAGGACGACGGTGGCTGCGAGATTCTCCATTACGCCGTGGAAAAAATGGATGCCGAAAGTATGCGCTGGGTGCCCGTTGCCGAGGCTGAGAGTTGCACTTGCAAAGTCAATCATCTGATCGAGGGACACGATTATACGTTCCGGGTTAGAGCCGTCAACAAACAGGGCGAATCGGCGCCACTCACGGGTACCGATGCGATAACCGCGAAAGATCCATTCGGCAAACCAGACAAACCTGGACAGCCAATCGCCACAGATTGGGACAAGGATCACGTGGATCTCGAATGGACACCACCGAAGAGAGACGGTGGTTCACCCGTTACGGGTTATATTATTGAGAAGAGACCGAGATTCGGACAGTGGGAAAAGGCTGCTGAGATAACGGGGAAATTGTGCAGTGGCAGAGTGCCAGATCTCACGGAAGGACAGGAATACGAGTTTAGGGTTATAGCGGTCAACAAGGGAGGTCCCGGTGAACCTTCCGAAGCTTCGGCTCCGGTTATCGCCAAGCCTCGTTTCCGTAAGTAATGTTGCTTCTTTTCTTTCCTTATAACACTCGCGTTTTAGCAATTTCCAGTAAACTCTTGTAGCTTCGTAAATGAGTAAGCGAAATGTGATGTTCCATTTCGATACTCTGACCGTATGGTAAAACATTATTCAAAATAGTATTAGAGACTATCAAGTCCACGCAAAAAAAAATACTTGACGACTAGTGACAAAAACTAATTTTACTGCTGGAACTCTAATAGGTCTTGAGGAAACTATTCGATTACCAATATTAAATCCTTAATAGGTTCCCTCTTGGATTAAATCAGGCGGAAAAAATATAATACTCATCAGTCGTCATTTTATCAGGAAAAGTTTTGTATTATCAGTCTCAGTGATGACTGTGGTTGCTCTCTAATAATGGGGCCATAGTAATAATGGTTGGCAGCGATTTCGAATAAAAATAATATAGATACTATTCTTATCTAATAGTGATGGCGAATAAAAATTTGGTAAATTTTTTTTCCCCTGCAGTGGCACCGAAATTCGATCGTCTCTTGATGAGGGATCTGACAGTCAAGGCCGGTCAAAAGATCGCCTGGGATCTTCCGATCGAGGCTTCGCCAAAACCTACGGCTTGGTGGACCTTCAACGATTCACCGATCGACGCTGATACCCGTCACGAGATATTCACGACAACGACGAACACGACCTTCGAAATACCATTTTCCGTGCGCAGCGATAGCGGACGTTACAAGCTCACGCTCGTCAACGATCATGGAAAAATTTCGGCCGGAGCTACCGTCACGGTTCTCGATAAGCCATCGCCACCGGAAAAACCGCTCGTAGTCAGCCAAGTGACTAAAGAGAGCTGTCATCTTTCGTGGCAAGTGCCGCTCGACGATGGTGGAAGCCCGATACTTCACTATATTATCGAGAAAATGGATGTTTCCCGCGGTACATGGTCCGATGCTGGTATGAGCATGACCCTGAATCACGAGGTTTATCGTTTGACCCATCGTAAGGAATACTACTTCAGAGTTAAAGCGGTAAACAACGTTGGTGAATCCGAACCACTCGAGACAACAAAAAGCATCATCGCGAAGAACGAATTCGGTTGGTATTTCAACGATGTGATGAAAAAACTTTTTTTTTTTCTTGCTAACATTTCAAGTTAGATGCCCAACGATGTAATTATAGAGGCATTATAAAAGTGAAATAGAGAGCATATCGATCCGAAAAGAAGTGGACATCCTGACAAAAATTGCTGCTTGAGAGTTTTTTCGTCCAGCTGATGTTAAATTTAGCTGAAATATTCTGAGATTCGAAATAATGGAATTGAGCAATGCCACAAGATGGCTAGTGTCAATATTTTTTTCATTATCAAGTTGCCATAATCAAAATTTTTATGCAGATGAGCCCGATGCACCTGGAAGACCAAGTATCACGGACTGGGATAAGGATCACGTTGATCTGTCTTGGCCAGCTCCGGAGAATGACGGTGGTTCACCGATTACCGGTTACATCGTACAAAAGAAAGAGAAGGGTAGCCCATACTGGATAAACGCCGTCCACGTACCATCGGGACAGACCAAAGCTACAGCACCTGATCTTACAGAGGGTCAGGAATACGAGTTCCGGGTGATAGCCGTAAATGCAGCTGGACAGTCCGAACCTTCGGAGCCCAGCGATGCAGTTATCGCCAAGACTCGATTCCGTAAGTATATGGATTGGTTTTTTTTTTATATTCAGAGTTCAAACAAACAAGCCTGAATCAATAACTGATACTTAACATTTTACCTAAATAATTTCATGATAAAATCAATTCACCCATGAGTCATCTTTAATTTTTCAGTTGCACCAAAGATCAAAACACCTCTCGAAGATATTCGCATCAAGGCGGGTCTCGTTTTCCACGCAGACATCGATTTCGTCGGTGAACCTATACCCAGCGTAATCTGGACCGTTGCCAACAAACCACTGACTACGAACGAACGAACGACCATCACGTCGATCGGCTATCACACGATAGTTCATACGGTCAATGCCAAGAGAAGCGATTCGGGTCTCTATCATCTGTTGTTGAAGAACGACAGTGGTATCGACGAGGGAAGCTTCAACGTGATTGTTCTCGATAGGCCCGGGCCACCCGAAGCTCCGCTCGAGTACGAGGAGATAACTAGCCAATCGGTCACTCTGTCATGGAAACCACCAAAGGACAATGGTGGCAGCGAATTAACGTGAGTGACGATATTTTTTTTTTAATTAATTGAAATATTTTTAAAGCATAATTGCTCAAGTCGTAAGACGCAATATCGAAAATAATTTAATTTATGATAATTAAGAATAATTTGAGCAACGATCAATACAAATTAGTTAATCGATCATTTTTCTTTGATCTTCCAGTGGTTACGTGATCGAAAAACGCGATCTAACACACGGTGGTGGCTGGGTACCTGCTGTAAATTACGTCAATCCTAAATCTACATACGCTACTGTACCCCGTCTTCTCGAAGGTACGAAGTACGAGTTCCGCGTATCCGCTGAAAATCTTCAGGGACGCTCGGAACCGTTGAAGACCGATCGTGCTATCATCGCCAAGAACCAATTCGGTAAGTTTCATTTTTCATTTTATTTTGCCTGCTCGAACCATAAAATTGCATTTCAATTGGAATAATCCACTAGGAACAAAAGCTTGATACTTGATACATTTTTTAAAACATCGACTTTTCGCAATTTCCAACGAGATCTAATTAATAGAGACTCCAAATATTTAACTAGAAATACTTGATAATTCAAATATGATTGCTTACATTGAAACTTATTTTTAATAACATTTTCTAAAAATTATTTTTGTTTACTATTATTTTTCACAGTTGTACCAGGACAACCGGGAAAACCCGAGTGTCTGGACGCCAGCAAAGATTACATAAAGATCAAATGGACTCCACCGATCAGCAACGGTGGATCTCCGATTTTGGGTTACGACATTGAGCGCCGTGATCGTGCGACCGGACGTTGGATAAAATTGAACAAAGAGCCGCAGAAGGGAGTGGAATTCGAGGACGATCATGTGGCTGAGGGTCATCAGTACGAGTATCGGGTATCAGCGGTAAATGCAGCGGGTGCGGGTAAAGCTAGCGAAACGTCATCGGTAATCACCGCAAGACCGATGAAGGAAAAACCAAAACTTCATTTGGACGCTCTTATCGGGCGTAAGATCAAGGTCAGAGCTGGTGAGCCGATAAACGTTGATATACCATTATCCGGAGCACCCACACCCACAATCGAATGGCTCAAAGGCACCGACAGACTCGATAGCAACTATCGCGTCTCGGTAAGTACATCGTTCTCATTTTTATCGCTTAAGACGTATTTTTTCGTTTCTTCCAAAAATCATAATTCATAAAAAAAGGAAAATTCTCAAGGAAAAATGGCACATAATCGTGAAAGATGCTTTGAGTGTTCGAACAAACAAACAAAATGTATATTCCTTTGCAGACGGAAACGAAGCAGGATCATACAACGTTGCAGATCGAAAAATCGATTCGCGAAGATGCTGGAATTTATACTATAACAGCGAGAAACGAATATGGCGAGGATACAGCCGATATAACGGTTATCGTCGTTGACAAACCCGGACCACCCAAAGGACCGCTTCTCTATTCCGGAACGACCCACGAATCTGTTGCGCTATCTTGGGGACCACCGGTGGACAACGGTGGCGCTAATATCACCAATTATATCGTTGAAATTTGCGACTTTGGTCTTGACAATTGGCGTCAAGTGCCGGGTTATTGTCCAACAATGGGTTTCACAGCGAGAGGCCTTAGCGAGGGAAAACGTTATATGTTCCGCGTTCGGGCGGAAAATCTCTATGGGGTCTCGGAACCATTGGACGGTAAACCCGTGATCGCCAAGAGTCCCTTCGATCCACCTGGTGCACCGAGTCAACCGGAAATCTTGGGCTACACACCCAATACTTGCACCCTCGTTTGGAATCCACCGGAAAACACGGGTGGCAAACCCATTACTGGTTAATATGTTTTTACATCATTTTTTAAAACTATTCGGAAAAATGCATACGGGCGAGCTTTGACAACTTTAGTCCAGTCAGAGAAACACTGAGGGAATAATTTTGTAAATTTATATGAATACGATAAAAATATCGGTATGAGAATGCGAGGAAACAAGGATAAAATAAGTATAGTAGTAAAAGTAGTCATTGCTTGTACAGTGACCAAAATTAACGCCTCTAGCCTAAATCTTTTGGAAATTTGTTAGTCCAATTATTGTAGCCATTTTTTCTGCAATCTTCTACAAAATTGATTTTGCTCTTTGAAAAGGTTCAGGGGTGTCCCCTCAGTGTAAATTCAACTTGACGAGACGCGGGGGGTCGAGCTTCAGCCACTATCTTGAAAAATACGTTTTATCAAATATTTCATGAACCGTGCATCGTACGAAAAAAATAGAGGAGACCTGTTTGGTAGATAATAAAATTCTCTACAACTTTTATTGGAAAATTTTTCCTGTATAGAGCATTATTTTTTATTTGTAGCGTGGTAAACTTTTCCAAACATGGTTATTACTGAATATGCAGTTAATGGTTGATGGAACAGTAAAAATTATGATGTTTGGTAAAGTTTGCCACGCTGTAAATAAAAAACCATGCACTATGCCGGAAAAAGTTTAAATTAAAAATTGTAGAGAATTTCATTATCTACCAAACTGCTCTCTGTTATTTTTGTCGTGCGATGCACGGTTCACGAGATGTTTGACAAAACGTGGTTTCCTAGATGGTGGCTGAAGCTCGACTCCCCGCGTCCCGCCAAATTGCAATTACCCTCAAGGGACACCCTTCAACATTTTCCAAAAGCCAAAATCAATTATGTAGAAGATTGCATTATGAACCTACTTTTTTGGCTAGAAGCGACTGGACTATGTGTGCAAGAATTTTAATGTCGTATTAGTTTGTTCTCAAAAATTCGCGTACGAACAATTTTCGAAGATTTATCCAACTCAGAAGCGAAAATTCTTTAATTTAATTTTATGGACTTATTT
The DNA here is from genome assembly GCA_963564615.1 of Rhorus exstirpatorius. NCBI lineage: Eukaryota > Metazoa > Arthropoda > Insecta > Hymenoptera > Ichneumonidae > Rhorus > Rhorus exstirpatorius. Next base: position 34,669,739 of record OY751316.1, on the reverse strand, counting down.
CTAACTCCAACGTCTCTTATCCAGGTTATTACGTGGAGAAACGCGAGAGAGGTGGCGAATGGCTCAAGTGCAACAACTACGCGACGCCAAACACGACATTCTCGGTGCAGGATCTTCACGATGGTTCGCGTTACGAATTCCGCGTTATCGCGGTTAACGAGGCTGGACCTGGTGATCCAAGCAGACCAACGGAGCCTATTGTCGCTGGACACCAACGACGTGAGTCTTGCATACGAAATTCTTTCTTTTTTTTCCTCAAAATCCAATCGCTTGTTCGCCCCAATCGTGAGTTATGACCAACGGTCAATAAAATCATAAGGAAGCGTTTGTAAATATGTTTTATTTTTTCCAAGATTCACAAATATAAGTGAACTCCGAACGATTGCATCATTAATGAGCAACTTAGTTTTTACTGAATAACGAGAAATACGTTGGATGAAATAATTGGTCAAGCCAACCCAGTCTCCCCTAGTAATGAAACTCAAAACCTGGCACGAAAGTTTGGGATCACAATTCGGTAGCTTTGTCCCCATGGAAGTTCAAAAAAAAGAAACATCTCATCCGATTGAAACTCGATTGAAAAAAAAATTTTTAATATTTCAGTTCGTCCGGATGCTCCGGAACCACCGAAAGCCGATCGTATAACCAAGGATTCGGTGACTCTGTCCTGGCGTCCACCGAGAAACGACGGTGGTGCCAAGGTTCGCGGTTACTTCATTCAGATGAAGCAGAAGGATCAACCCGATTGGTCGGATGTCAATGACTCGATAATCTCCGGCAATGTTTACACGGTGCCGCAATTGAATGAGGGCGATGAGTATCAATTCCGTGTTATCGCTGTGAACGACATTGGCAAGAGTAATCCAAGTCGTGCGAGCAATCCAATTGTCATTACGGAACAACCGAACAAACCTATCATGGATCTCGGTGGTATACGCGATATAACTGTACGTGCCGGTGAAGATTTCTCGATTCACGTGCCTTACATCGGTTTCCCAAAGCCAACGGCCACCTGGTTGGCCAACGATGTTGTACTCGACGAGAGCGACAAGAGGGTTCATTTGCAATTGGCCGATGACTATGCCAGGTAAACAAGATCATAAGAATCGAAGAATTCATTTCTCTGACTTTATACGAAGTTTACAAATTAATTTAAATTAAACTTTTCCTCAGTCTGGTAATGAAGAACTCGAAACGCTCGGACGGCGGACAATATCGTCTTCAGCTACGAAATTCATCGGGTTTCGATACGGCTACGATAAACGTTCGAGTACTCGATCGTCCTGGACCGCCGGCGAATCTTCGCGCCGACGAATTCGGAGGAGATGCTCTTACGCTTTACTGGACACCTCCAAAGGACAACGGCGGCGCTGAGATAACGAATTACGTTATCGAGAAGCGCGAACCGAGGGATCAAGTCTGGTCAAAGGTTTGCTGAGCCCCGTTGCATCATGAAATTTATAAATTTCACCGATTCATTTTTCATCGAACCAGCGATAATCCGATCTTTGCGGTTCTCTTCAATTTTCTTTGCAGATAAGCAGCTACGTAACGACACCATTCGTAAGAGTGAGAAATTTGACGGTAAATCAGGAATACGAATTCCGAGTTATGGCGGAAAATCAGTATGGAACGTCGGAACCTGTGATGACGATGGATCCCATAAAGGCGAGACATCCGTTCGACACACCCGGAGCACCCGGTGCGCCGCGCGGTGTCGAAACGACCGAGGACAGTATAACAATAGCCTGGACGAGACCCAGAAGCGACGGTGGATCACCGATAATCGGTTACGTTATCGAGAAACGTCTTTTCAACGAGGAGAAATGGATCAAAGCGACTCAGGCGATTATTCAAGATCTTACCCACAGAGTCGGGGGTCTAATTGAGAATCGCGATTACGAATTTCGCGTTGCCGCGGTCAATGCCGCGGGTCAGGGACCCTGGAGCTCGAGCTCCGATGCCATACGCGCCAGTGCACCGTCCTGTAAGTTTTTCTTTTATCTTCGTGACTCGGGCAATGTTCCGTTTTTATAAAAATAAAAAGATAACTAGATTCGAAGCTTTTTTTTTCTATAGCAAAACGAAAAAAAAATTGCCTTTTTCTTCTTTTTTTTACTACCATTTTTAATAATTCTGTCTCATCATTCGCAGTCGCGCCTAAGATAACGAGCGACCTGAGCATTCGCGACATGACGGTGATCGCGGGAGAACCGTTCACGATAACCGTACCCTATACCGCTCATCCTTTACCAAAAGCAAGCTGGACCATCAACGGCGAGGATGTGTACACAGACGAGAGGATCAAATTCGAGACCAATGAAATTGCCTCAAAGTACATTAACAGAAAGGCAAAGCGAACCGACACTGGAAATTATACCATTCATCTTTCCAATACCGTAGGCTCGGATTCTGCCTCGTGCAAGGTTCTCGTAGTCGGTGAGTACATTTTTGTCAAAAACATCATCTTCAAATTTTTCTCACGGAAAACATTTTTGTTCGGTGGAAAAGTTATTCTTTGCTTCGCAGCAGAAAAGCAAAATGTTCGCGACTATTCATTGCTCCGCCATATTATAATAGAGAACTTGCGTGTAAACGATTTTCTTCTTTTTTTTTTTTTATCATTTTATCTATCATTCTATTAATTAAATTTAATGACGAGTAACTGAAAAAAACTTATGCAAATGATATTTTTGAATAGTTATCTTATGAATAATTCAATAGTTGAAAACAATGCGAGTTCTCTATTACGAAGATTTTTTGGGTTAGGAACGATTAGCTGTTTGAGTTTCCTAATTTTACCGCTAGAGACGCTGCTCCACTGGGGTATTGTGACGTCACTGTCACGTGTGATATACGTTTGAAATGCAACTCAATTTTCAAGCTGATATAATAAATTAAACAATTATGAGTAACTGAAAAAACCTATGCAAATGATATTTTTGAATAATTATCTTTTGAATTATTTAATAGTTGAAAACAATGCAAGTTCTCTATTACGAAGAGTTTTTGGGTTAGGAATGATTAGCTGCTTGAATTTCTTCATTTTACCGCTAGAGGCGCTGCTGAACTGGGGTATTGTGACGTCACTGTCACGTGTGATATACGTTTGAAATGCAACTCAATTTTCAAGCTGATATAATTAATTAAATAATGATGAGTAACTGGAAAAAATTTATGCGAATGATTTTTTTGAATAATTAAAAAGTTGAAAATAATGCAAGTTCCCTATTTGTTTTTCAGTAATTAATATTTCTTCGATAAATCATTATTACGCTTGTATCGAATGAATGTTTGGGATTATTTCAACGTAAATGCGAAATAAAGTAAAAGTACCTAAAAAATAATGCAGTCAATTTTTTCCAAGGTAGCGTCTTGTTGTTATCATTGTTTTTTCGTGTGTTTATTCTATTCACAGTAATTATTATTATTTATCCGGAATTTATTTATAATTATTCAATCGTAAACACGAAATAAAGATGAAAAGAGCCAAACTGACTAACCAAATTTGTTTCTCTTCTTTTATTGCGCGCAGATAAACCATCGCATCCTCAAGGACCGCTCGATGTTTCTGACATCACGCCGGAAACTTGCACGCTGGCCTGGAAAGTACCCTTCGACGATGGTGGTTCACCGGTCACGAATTACATCGTCGAAAAATTGGATCCGGGCGGTGTAAGTCTCACAAAACTTTTCACTCAAAAATCACTCACTTTTTTTTCACTTTTACTCACGAACACTTTTTTTTACACTTTTACTCGCGAATTTTTCCCGACTCATTTTGTAGCTCGGAATTTTTTTTATTTCTTCTACGCACCCGAGTTTGTTCTTACAAATTTCTCTTTTTTTTTCTCATTTAACGTTTATAATCTCGGATTACCGAAGCGCGCGTAAAAATTCAGCAAAACGAAAAGAGCGAATTAATTACCGTGCACTATACCGGTAAAAATTCGATCACGCGATCGTGCGACTCTGGTGGCAAGCTTTGAACTAATCAATATGGCCGCCCGAGAATAACTTTTTCGCGCGGCGAGCATGAAGTAAAATATGGAAAACTTAAAATAAAATAATAATTATTGACGATCAAAAATTCTATAGAAAACATCACGATGATAATAAATATCGTCGTTATAGATGATAATTTGTATTTGCAGTTTGAATTTTCGACGGTTGACTTGTGTAAAACTTTTCATAGCAACGAGCACGAGCGCCATATTTCATTATGCGATTGAAAACGGAACTATATCACTCGGGATATATCGATAACTTCTACTATACTTGGAATAATTTTGACCATCCCGGGTGGTTCATGGCTCGAATATATCGCTGAAATGCATTTTTCTATTATTTCTCGTGACTCTAATGTGGAGAATAATTTAGGGTATTTTCACACATATATTTTCCAAATTTTCGTAATACTTGACCAAAATTCATGAGCATAAGATATTTTTAATGATTCATCTTCGTCATCGATTTTTTTTCGATCCCCTGAATTGCCCATTTTATTAATCAGACTGAAAAACGAGTATCTGTGTTCGCAAACTCGAAATTTCATTAATTCAATTGACCCCTCGCTGATTCGAAACAAATCAGCAAAATTTTCTGCGGTGGAGTTAAATATACCTAACTAATGAAAAAAAATTCATGCTAAGGCAAAAAAAGTCATTCATGGCCATGATGTTGAAAAATGTGAACCTAACCAAAAATCACCGCTAATATATATCGTCTTTTTTTTTCGTACTCGACTTTTGTAATTTCCATTGGAATATATAAAGATAGCTTCGAACGTACAAAAATTTCGAAAAAAAATAATTAGTGCAATTTCGGTCTATCGATTTAAAAAGTCGAAATTTTACTCTAATTTGACCTCAAGAAGTATATGCCGCTGAGAATTAAGATTCGACGGTTGGGGGGGAACGGTGGCAGCTCGTCAATTTTATGATTTGCTGCAAATACGTATTATTAGCAAAATTTAAGCACTTACGAAATATCGCAAGTCAGCTCAACCATCGGGATACCCTAAAGATCGTTAATAGTGAAATTTTCGTCAATCTACATACTCGACTCGCTCCGAATTTTTTTTTTCAAAGCTTGCAAACAATGCACTGTACCAAACGACGCTCAGGAGGAAAATGGCCGAGCCGTTTATCCTCCTTCGCGTCGCGTCCTTCTTCTCCGATCTTCGGTTATACTCGGTAGCGATCGGAGATATTCGGACAGACCGAGAGCGTCAGCCAATCACAGATCGGCGAAATTTTTTTCACGCGAATTAAAAAAATTAATAAACGTTCTTATCAATTAATAAATCTTGAATCTGATTTATCAATTGATGCATTTTTTTTTAATTAATGAGATCACCATTAATTTTTTTATTAATATTTTTTTTCACTCTAATTTCGAGTATTCATTGGCCCTAACGAACGGTCGAGTCCCCGTATTCGGAAATTTTATTTCACGAATTGACGAATATCTCTCAAATCTTTTAACGAAAAGATTATTTACATTGGATGTATGAAAAAAGATTAACATTGTATGAGTTGAGCAAAAAAAAATTCCAAAATTAATTTAATACAAAGGATTTTTCGATTTTTCACTTGTCGTGTAAAACTTTTCATAGCGATGAGCACGAGCGCCATATTCCATTATACGATTGAAGACGGAACTATTCTAACCCTCGAGATTTTTTACTACCTCGGTAAACCGAACCGTCTTATGTAAGAAAAAAACTTGATAAATACGAGTCAAACTTTTTGAGGTTATGGGCAAAATCATAGTGAATTTTGTTTTTATAGTGCAAGTGGTTCATGACTCGAACATATTATTTCTGAAAAGCATTTCTGTATTTTTCTCATGACTCTAATGGGTAGGAAGTTTTACGGTGTTTTCACATATATTTTCCGAATTTTCGTCGTATTTTTTTTTTTTTTTTTTTTTTTGTGTACGCTGAATTGCCTATTTTATAAATGAGCTTGAAAAAGAGTATCTGTGTTGGCCAACTCAAAATTTAAAAAATTTGATTTACCCATCGCCATTTTTGATATGAGAACAAATCACAAAAATTGTCTGCGGTGAAATTAATTATGAAAAAAAAGATCATGCTACGGAGAGGCAAAAAAATCATTCATTTCAGCCTGAACAACAAAGTGACAGCGTAGACGTTTTTTGTCAAATTTTTCTTTTCGTAATTGTAGACTTTCCGAAATAATATATACATATATGTAGGCTTTGCACATCAAAAAATTTCGAATTAAAAAAAAAAACAAAAAAAAGTCGATGCTCCGACTAAAAACATCGAAATTTTGTTCTAATTTGACCTCAAGGTGCATAGTATATGCCATGGAGAGTTCGAGGGTTGAAAAAAAAGCAATCGGTAGTAGCTCAATTTTATAATTTGTTCCGAATATATATTAGAAAAATTTGAACACTCACAAAATATCACAAATCAGCTCGGTAATCGGGGTACTCTAAAGATCGTTAATACTGATTTTTTCATTAATCCCATTCTACATACTCGACTGGCTCCGAGAAAAAATTCAAAGCTTGCAAACAAAGTACCGTACGAAACGACGCTCACGAGGAAAATGGCCGAGCCGTTAATATTTTTTCGTCCTTCTTCACCGATCTTCGGCCATACTCGGTATCGGTCGGAAGTATTCGTACCGACCGAGACCGTCAGCCAATCGGAGATCGGCAAAAATATTTTTCGATTAATATGAATTAATAAATTTTTAATCGAATTAATGAATTGATTTAATTTTTTAATCAATAACATCACCATTAATTTATTTATTGATATTTGCTATCACTTTAATTTCGAGTATTCGTTGGCTCTGATAAATTTTCGAGTTCACGCGTTCGGAAATTTCATTTCACAAATTAACCAATTTCTCAAATCTTTTAACGAAAAAAAAATTATTCCATTGAATGTAGAAAAACAGATGAACATCGTACGAGCAATATTGAAAAAGAAAATCAAAAATGAATTACGTTATAAGTTAGTCCAATAATATTCATAATTTTGGTGAAAAACCATTTAATTTCATATATTCTACAACGAAATAATTTTAAATGCAATAGCTCCATGACCGCATATATACAGAAAAAAAAGACATTGGTCAATTTTACTATCGCACCATTGCATACACACTTCTTTTTTGTAGTAATTTTTTACGTAGCAATAGTACTAAAAAAAATTACAGAGTCTTGTACAAAATTACAAGTGCCACGGAGTAAATTTGTAACTCGTATAAAAATTCCTGTATCTTTTACTGCGGTTGTTGTAAAAATTACTTCAAAAAATCTTCATCCTAACTGCGACAGCGAAATAGACCCAAAACTATTGAGCGATAGTTTTTTTCCAAAAAGATTATTCACTCCGTCAGACATAAATCCTTTACATATGCAACACGACAAATATAAAAAAAAGGGTTTATCTCATGCGATAAACATTTTTCACCACCTATTTGAAAATTTTATTTCACAAATTAACGAATTTATCAAATCTTTTAACAAAAAAAAATTATTCCGTGGAATGTATAACTTTGATAAAAAAAACCATTTAATTTTATATATTCTACAACAAAGTAATTATAAATGCAATAGCTCCATGACCGCAGACACAGAAAAAAATACATTGATCAATTTTACTATCGCACCATTGCATACACACTTCTTTTTCGGAGTAATTTTTTATGCAGCAACAGTACTGAAAAAAAGTACAGAGTCTTGTACAAAATGACAAGTGAATTTGTAACTTGTATAAAAACCCCTGTAAGTTTTATTGCGGTTGTTGTAAAAATTACTCCAAAAAATCTTCATCCTACCGCGACATCAAAACAGACCCAACTATTGAACGAAAATTTTTTTCCAACAGGATTATTCACTCGGTCAGACATAAATCCTTTGCATGCAACACGACGAATATAAAAAAAAAAAAATGATTTATCCAATGCGATGAACATTTTTCACAATCTATCGCTGTCTCTTCTTCTTCCTATCATATCCATCTCCTTCGGCAACGATCTCGCACCGATTCAATTGACAATGAAGAAAATGACTATTTTAATTTATTTATTTTGCCCTCAATTTTTCAGTACTGGGTAAAACTCAGCAGTTTCGTTCGAAACACCCACTACGACGTGATAGGCTTGGAGCCAAACAAGAAATACAATTTCCGTATACGCGCGGAGAATCAGTATGGCGTTTCGGAGCCATTGGTTGGCGATGAGCCGATAACAGCCAAATTCCCATTCACGGTGCCCGATCCACCTGGACAACCGCGCGTCGTAGACTGGGACTCGGACAGTATAACGATCAATTGGGATCGTCCGCATTCGGACGGTGGTTCGCGCATACAGGGCTACAAGATCGAATTCCGTGATCCGGCCGACGACGGTCAGTGGCGCGTGGCGAATGATTATCTCGCCAAGGATCGCAGCTACATATGTTACGGTCTCGCGAGCGGACACGAGTACGAATTTCGCGTACGAGCTAAGAATGCAGCTGGTTTTGGCAAACCAAGTCCAACGTCCATACAATTCAAGCTGCGCAGTAAATTCCACGTACCATCGCCACCGGGCACACCGCAGGTCATAAAAGTCGGCAAGAATTACGTCGATCTACGCTGGGAAGCACCAACGTCGGACGGTGGTAGTCGTATAACCGGTTACGTGATTGAAAAACGTGAAATTGGCTCGGCGATATGGCTCAAGTGCAACGAGTACAATGTCACGGATTGCGAATATTCCGTTTTGCATCTAATCGAGCGCGGTGATTATGAATTTCGTATATTTGCGGTAAACGCAGCGGGTAGATCGGAGCCAAGTTCATGCACAACGCCGGTGCGCGTATGCGAGGTCGAGGGCGGTGAGAAGCCCGAATTTACGAGAACATTGCCGATATCGCAGGGTGTACCGTTGGGCAAGACTTATGTACTCGAATGCGAGGCAATCGGTAAACCTATGCCAACACCGAGATGGCTTAAGAACGGTCGCGAGATAACGATGGGCGGACGTTTCCGTTCCGAGGCACGCGACGACGGTCTCTTCCGTCTCGTTATAACGGAAGTTTGGGAAGCCGATACCGGCGATTACAGCTGCCAGGCCTCCAATCCATTGGGCATCGCGACAACGACCCTCAGATTAAAGATCGGTACACCACCGCGTATCGAGCGTATACCGGATGTCCTCTATCTGCCGGAAAAGGACAACACGAAGATCAAGATATTCTACAATGGCGATCAGCCGATGGATATCGTTCTGAGGAAGGACGGCTCGAAGATCGTCGAATCGGGACACATCAAGTACACGGTGTTCGACGAGTATCTCATTATATTCATTCGTGATATAAACAAGGACGACGAGGGCAAATACGAGCTATCGATAACGAACGACAGCGGCAGCGTGAGCGGTTCATTCCAGGCATTCGTTACCGGACCACCAGGACCACCCGTCGGACCTCTCGACGTCACCGATATCAACAAACACACGTGCAATCTTTCCTGGCATCCGCCGAAATTCGACGGTGGCCTCCGGGTAACCCACTACGCGGTCGAGAGACGCGAGATAACCCACGGACACTGGCTCGTCGTTTCGAGTTTCTGCAAAGACACGACGTTCACGGTTCAAGGACTTACCGAGGGTCAGGAATATCTATTCAGGATACTAGCTGTAAATGACAACGGTATGGGAACTCCGCTCGAGGGTACGAATCCCATGAGAGCAAAAGCACCGTTCGATCCGCCGGGAGCACCGGGAACACCGAAGGTCACGGAAATCGGTGGTGATTTCGTGAATCTGTCGTGGGACAAACCGTTGATCGACGGCGGTGCCAAGATTCAGGGCTACTGGATCGATAAACGGGAGGTCGGTGGACAGGCCTGGCAACGCGTCAATCCGGCATTGTGTCCGATCGATCAGATAAACATCGGTAATCTCATCGATGGTAGGCAATACGAGTTTCGCGTGTTTGCCCAGAACGAGGCTGGTATCGGCAAAGAATCGACGGCCTCGACGTCCGTCAGGATCAAGGATCCACAAGAGTCGAAACCACCGGAAATCGTTAAACCATTGAGAAACGTGAATTGCGTGCAGAATCATAATGCCCAATTCAAGTGTCTCATATCGGGTGTACCGAGTCCAGCGATAACGTGGTACAAGGGTGCAAGGGAAATAACGAACAGCAGTCGTTTTGAGATTTACAGCGAGGGCGAGTGTCATACATTGATAATACACGATGTATTCGGCGAGGATGCCGACGAATACGTTTGTCGGGCCTCCAACAAGGGTGGACACAAATCGACGAAGGGCGAATTATTCATCATGACACCACCGAAGCTCAATGTACCGCCGAGATTCCGCGATACCGCATTCTGCGACAAAGGCTCGAATGTAATTATAAAAATACCGTTCACCGGTTTTCCAAAGCCCAAAGTCACGTGGGTCAGGGAGGGCGAGACGATAGAATCCGGTGGACATTATTCCGTCGAATTGAAGGAACGACACGCTATACTTACTATACGAGACGCCAGTCGCATCGATTCCGGCCCATACAGAATAACCGCTGAGAACGAGCTTGGCCAGGATTCGGCGATAATAAAGTTACAGATAAGCGATCGTCCGGATCCACCGAGATTCCCGCAGGTCGAGAACGTCGGTCATGATTCTCTTGCCGTAACGTGGAAACCACCGGTCTGGGACGGTGGCAGCAATATCACGAATTATCTCGTTGAAAAACGTGAGCATCCGATGAGCAGCTGGATCAGAGTCGGCAATACGAGATTCTGCTCGATCGCTGTCAGTGGCCTCAGTCCTGGACATCAGTATGATTTTCGTGTCTCGGCTGAGAACGTTTATGGACGCTCGGATCCCAGTGATCTGACCCCGCTCGTCACCACCAAGGGCAGCACGAAGAAACAGCTGAGAAAGAAGGAATACAAGCTCGACGAGACCGGCAAAAAGATACGCGGCACTGCCGATGAGAAAGTACGTGATTACGATCAATTTGTATTTGATATTTATAGCAAATATGTGCCACAGCCTGTGGAAATTAAGAATACCTCGGTCTACGACAAATACGACATACTCGAGGAAATTGGCACTGGGGCATTCGGGGTTGTTCATCGCTGTCGGGAACGCGCGACTGGCAATATATTCGCTGCGAAATTCATACCCGTTTCGCACGTTATGGAGAAGGAGCTCATCCGAAAGGAGATCGATATTATGAATCAGCTGCATCATCCTAAACTCATTAATCTTCACGATGCATTCGAGGACGACGACGAGATGGTTCTCATATTCGAATTGTAAGTTTAGAACACGCTGCGTGTTTTTTTTTTTTTTGTGATTTATGAAGGATCAATGCTTTTTATTTCTATTTGACAATTTATTTTAATATTTTTTATTGATCCAGAGCTAAAATGCTTGTTATTTCGTTTTCGATTTGACGTCCAAATAAAAATTGTCGCGGTTATTATCCATGGCTATGATAATGGAACCTCAATTGATAAAAAAAAAAAAATTAAAACACAATTCAACTTTTGACAAAATCAATGGGTACCAACTAGCTCGTACTTTATTGCAGACATTCGTAATTTTTCCTTCTAATACATCAGTTTCTCTCATACTTAAGATTCGTATCTGTTTTTTTTTTTTTTTAATTTACTTCTGTATTTTGTTCAGCTATATTATAAATCATTTTTCTCGAAATTTTTGCTTCTTCAGTCTGTCGGGCGGTGAATTGTTCGAGAGAATAACAGCCGAGGGTTACTCAATGTCCGAGGCCGAAGTGATCAACTACATGAGACAGATATGCGATGCCATCAAGCACATGCACGAGAAAAATATTATTCATCTAGGTAATAATTTCTCCATTCAATCGTATTTAACAAATTATATTAATTTATTCTCATTGATATACTAATTGCATCATTTTTGTTACTGTGGATTGATTGATTTTCTTTTTATTTTTTAATTTTCGATTAAATTATTTCAGACATAAAGCCGGAGAATATAATGTGCCAGACGAGAAACAGCACGAATGTCAAGCTCATAGATTTCGGTCTTGCCACCAAACTCGATCCCAATGAGGTCGTGAAGATCAGCACAGGCACAGCGGAATTTGCCGCACCGGAAATCGTCGAGCGCGAGCCCGTTGGTTTTTACACGGACATGTGGGCGTGCGGTGTGCTCGCTTATGTTTTGCTGAGCGGCCTGTCGCCGTTCGCCGGTGACAACGACATCGAGACCCTGAAGAACGTGAAGGCATGCGACTGGGACTTTGACGAGGAGAGCTTCCGCGACGTTTCCGAGGAAGGAAAGGACTTTATAAGACGATTGCTCGTGAAAAACAAAGAGTACGTTGAACGAAAAGAAAAATATCTTGAATATCAGCTTAAAAAAAATCAATTCAATAACATTTTCGATTTTTGGAAATTAAAAAAAAAAAGTTACATATAATCTTCTTTTTTTTGTTGTTGTTGTTCTCAACAGGAAGCGCATGACGGCTCACGAGTGTCTACTCCATGCATGGTTGACCGGTGATCACAGCGACAGGACGAACAAAATTTCGAGCAGTCGTTATCTCAGCTTCCGGGACAGACTTCGGGCGAAATACGACGATTGGGAGAAATACGTTTTGCCGATCGGTCGTCTTGCCGAGTACTCGGCGCTCAGAAAATTGCTCATCGAGAAATACAAAATTTACGATTCTACGTTCGGTGAGTTGCTCTCGCTTTTGCGGTCACATTCGCAAAGTCTCTACCATTGAATTTAACGATTTAAAAAATTAAACTTGCAGTCACAATATTTTTATTATATTATATTATATAATATACATAATATATATAATTAATATTATAATTAATAATATTATAATATATATAATAATATATTATAGAGTAAAAACATCAATTATCGGCCAAGTTTGGGCTTCACTGTAGGGGATCTTTTTGTAAGTTACACAGCTTGGTGTCTGTGTTGAAAAACACGTGTCATAATTTTTTCAGATTTTTTCCTCCATTTTTTTAGCTACCATTGGGTATCGAATTCTTTCATTTGAAACTTTTTGGTTTTTTTTTCATTTAATTTTGGCGGCTTGAATTTGGAAAAAAGAAAAAAACCAATTCTATGTTTTTCTTTTAATAAAAAATCTCAACTTTCCGAAAAAAAATATAGCCTAATTAATATGCGTGTAGAGGACTCTCAAAATCAAGATTGTAATCTGAAAAGTCGTTTTTTCACCATTGCTCAAAGTTCAAAAAAAAATTCCATACTTTTTTCAGAAAGCTGAGAAAATTTTACATAAAATTTGTCATTTTTAAATTGGGATCTCTAAAAACTCTCTTGGGATTAATAAAAATGTAAAAAAAAAAACAAATCTCATTTATTCTAACAATTTTTCTGACAATTTATTCTGACAATTGTTGTGTACTGGTGCAAATACTGGGTTATTGTTTTTATTATTTTACCATTACGACAACATACAATCATTCCAGTTGAAATACGTGTGCTAGAGAAAACGTTTCTGAGCTCGACGCAGGTTTGAGAATAACTGTTCCCAAATTATTTGATACAGGCGAAATCGAATGCAATGATTGAGTACCTTTGACAGTCTTTAAACGCAAAAATCTTTATTGAATTTCAGTCTTTGAATTCGGATACTCAAAAGTTACATTTGGCAACTTGTTTGAATGGGCTTCTATCAATTTACCAAATGTATAACTTTTGAGTTACATTTAACATTTGACTTACCGTGTAACTTGCAAAAAGATCCCCGACAGTGAAGCCCAAACTTGTCCGATAATTGATGTTTCTTTACTCTATAATATAATACATTATCCTCACTCTTATCTTCTATTTTCTTTTTTTTTTTTTTCTTCGCACAATTCGTCTCAACGTCCATCCATTCAGCACGAGCACGAATAATATTATCTTAAATTTTCAACAGATCGCCGACAAGCCGCACCGAGATTCGTCATCAAGCCCACAAGTGCATTCACCTACGAGGGCCAGAGCGTTAAATTCACGTGTCGCGTTATCGCAATTGCAACCCCGACGCTCACCTGGTATCACAATAATCAGGAGCTCAGGCAATCGGTGAAATTCATGAAGCGTTATATCGGCGACGATTATACCTTCGTTATAAATCGAGCGAAACTCGAGGACAGAGGAGAATACGTCATACGTGCTGAGAATCATTACGGCTATCGCGAGGAAGTTGTATTCCTAAATGTTCAACGTTAGTCAAACTTTTTACTTTTTTTTTTTTTTTAATGAAATTCATACTTTTCCCTTGGTGTTATATATCTAAATTGAAAATTTCGTAACTATTTTTATTCGTTTCATATTTATTAAAAAAAATGTTCCCCCTCACAGCCGTGCCAAAGGAGCTTGCACCTTACAGACCGGAAATTCTTCCGTTGAGAAGACGCGAACCTCTGCCCTATCACTTCTGGATGGAACAGACCGAGTGCGCGCCGAGTTTCACTTTCCTGCTGCGACCGCGAGTCATGCAAATAAGACAAACGTGCAAGCTTCTCTGCTGCCTGAGCGGAAAACCACCGCCATCGGTGAGATGGTTCAGGGACAGCAGGGAATTGTCGAAATACGAATACACGATGTCGCACTCGGATGGCGTTGTTACGATGGAAATAATTGATTGCAAGCCCGAGGATAGCGGAAAGTATCGATGCGTAGCGACCAATTGTCACGGCACCGACGAAACCAGCTGCGTCGTTATCGTCGAAGGTAACGAATTTCGTTGTCCGATCGTTCGATAACTCAAGAACTTTTTTTCTCTCTCTCTCTCTCTCTCTCTTGGCTATGGAAAAAAAATAATACGAATTATTTATTCCTCAAAGTATTCGTTCATTCCATCCACGAATACTTTGATATATTTTTTTAAATAGCAAAAAAAACATCGTAATACAAGTTTGAGAACAATTATCAAAATTGGTTTTCATTGCTAAAAAAACAAAAGCTGCAGTAAAGACAAATTCGAATAATTTTCGATAAAAGTACAAAAAAAAAAACGATTTTGTTAGCGAGTAATGATGCGAGCTGCTTTTATGCCAGAAAAAGAAATTTTAATTAATTATCAAACGAATATAATTGCATTATAGGAACGGGTGAGACCGACGAGCAGGCAAAGTTAGCAAACGACATCCTGCATTCCGGAGGTAGAGCTATTTTAGCGTGACCCCGTTCGATTTTTATTCCTACACATGCCACACCAGTATCCATATCACCGTGTGTGTCTCTCTGTGTGTCTTTTTTTTTTCTACTTTCATCTCTCCCTTGTGATTATTGCGGCCGAACGCACAAGCTCGACCTTTTTTTTTTCTCCATGAGCTTGCACGAGCTACGATATTGCCTTCTCACCTACCTGCAACCGGTAGACCGTAATGCTTTTGTAGAAAAAAAAAAAGAAATAAAATTACTACAGTACATCCCGAGTTTTTGCTAGCCATAGAAACAGATTTTGCCTTGATTTTTAATAATGTTAAATACCCGGACCTCGTATCGTTCGAGATGGAACGAAAATAAAAGTCGTGTGCGTGGAAAACATTTTTTTTTTTTTTTTGCCAATTTGGAGTAACTTTTTGGAGTAATTTTTTCTGCTGTAAAAATTACTCCAAAATGATACTTCCTGTGTATATATTCATTACTTCGTTAGTGCAAGTGACCATTTTTTTAGTGTTTTTGGTATTACATTTTTTTCATTGAATTATAATCGTTCTTTGAAGCAGAGCGATTATTGATTTTTTAATATTTTTTTACAAATGTTGTGAAAAAAAGAAAGGGAAGGGATTTTGCCTTCTGGTTTCCTCGAAACTTGATAAGTATTGTGCTGTTGATGGGAAAATTTTTATCGAGAATGATTTTTTTTCTTTAGATCGAAGGTTCATCGAACAGCCGTTAAAACCAGCGCCACAGCAAATTGTCATAAAAACGGATTACAGCAGCTACTCGTCGAGTCACAAGACCGCTTCTCACAATTATTCATCGTCGTCCACGACAGGAAACAAGTACAATTCCACCACGTCTTCCTCCTACAAGGTATAATCACGAAAACCATGTTCCAGATTTTTTGTTCTTCCTTTAACTCAATAAACTTATTTTTGACTAGCCGGGAAAAAAAGATAACATGAAAAGTACCAAATAAACGATTTTCAAAAATGCTTCAACGATCATGAATTCTTTTTTCTTACACGATCAGTAAAGCACTTTGAAAATATCTCCTTTAAGTTTTCCAACGACGCTGTTCTTTTTTTTCAGTTAAAAAATAAAATAAAACAAGTTTTTACAAAATTAATACATTTATAAAAGGATTTTCTTGTATTTTTTTTCTTTCTCTTTCTTTCAGGCCGACTCGTCTTTAACCGACAAGAGAAACGTCAAGAAATACGGAACCAAGCTGGACACCACCGGAAGTCCATCACGCTCGAGAAGCACCACCAAAGAACTCATTCGTGAGACCTTTTGATACCTATTTTCTTAATTCTCAATTTTTCCAACTTCCGGAAACAAAAATATAGTTATCAGTGAGAATCGAGAGTACACCAGTTCGTTTTTTTTTTTCCCTCTTTCTTTTCTTTCCGCAGATCCTCCCGACGATTCGATGAGGCCACCGGAATTCACACGAAAGCTCAATGACCTTACCATCAATGACGGCGAACAGTTGGAACTCTGCGCTAAAGTAGGCGGTGATCCCGAGCCCCAGATCACTTGGTCCAAGGGTGGAAAGGTAAAAAAAACAATGAAAAATTTACTTTTAAAATTACGAAAAAAAAAAAAAAATAAAAACTTTATGTCACGCATAAAGAATTTATTTTTTTTCATATATTTTTTTTTTCAATGTATGACATTTGTGCGATCAAACTATACGAATAATGATATATTATTTTTATAAACAAAAATTAATAAATAACGAAGAATAACGAATTGTTTTTTGTTTTTTTTTTTTTTTAATCTCTTTCGCAGACTCTCAGCTCATCGGAAGTCGTTGATCTCAAATACCGAGGTGGAATAGCCACGCTCGTGATAAATGAGATATTCCCCGAGGACGAGGGTGAATACATTTGCAAAGCGACAAATAGCCTTGGAACGGCCAGCACATCATGCAGATTGACCGTTAAACGTGAGTACAATTGCGCATGCATTTTTAATATCTCGTAAAAAAAAAAATTTAGATTCCAAATTGATGGATAAAAATTCATAAATATTTGTGATTACGAAATTAACAGTTTTCCTGAATTTTATTTTATTTTATTTTTGCTTTTCTCAGCAATGTCGAGCACAGCGGACAAGAAGAAGAAGGGCGGCGACAAACCACCGAAGATCGTCGATCATCTGACGAGTAATTTCGTTAAGGACGGCGAGGCTGTGGTACTGAGCTGTAGAATAATCGGTGCAAAGAAGTTTGACGTTGTTTGGCTTCACAACAACAAGGAAATAAAACCGAGCAAGGACTTCCAGTATACGAACGAAGCGAATATCTACAAGCTCAATATCGCCGAGATATTCCCCGAGGATGCTGGCACATACACGTGCGAGGCATTCAACGATGCCGGAGAGAGCTTCTCTTCCTGCACGCTCAACGTTCTGGGTAAGATATCTTCGATAATTCTCGAGAATAGTAATTTTTCGATAAAATTATAACTTTAACGCTACTTTTAAGAACGTTTACGTGTCCCCGAAGCAATATTTTCGTGTACGTACTTTTCAGAGCTGGGAAATTATAATTTTTTTTTAAATATAACAATTGAATGATCGATGATTCGATCATTCCAATTTTTTTTGTTCCGTCGCTGATAATTCCAATTACTTTGTTTTCAAGTACTAATTAAATGTCCAATTCTCTCATCAATTAGCAATATTTTTTGGTTTTTATTACCAATCGTGACTGATAATTAGTATTCAGCAATTAGCCTTTTTTTTCATACGAAATATTTATCTCAATCTTCGTTTTCTTTCTCGCCCCGTTCGAAAAAGTCCCCAATGAGGAGCCCAAGAGCCCAGTGTTCACGACATTCCCACAGTCGGCAACCGTGAGCGAAGGAGAGATGGTCAGCTTCGCATGCCAGACTGAAACCGCGCCGCTCAAAGGTACGAAACAAAAATTATTTTCCTCATCTTTTCTCAATCCAGTAAAAAAAAAAAAAAAAAAAAAAAGAAAAATGGAAAAATTCTACGAAACGTGGAAAATCACAAAAAATCACATTTCGTTTCAATTGTAAACCATGAAATTTGTAGCTGCGTGGCTTATTCGACGAAATTTCAACGCAGCGCATCAAAATTGCCCCGAAAGTTCCACAGAATTCAACCAATTTTCATTCCACTTTTGCAATTTTAAAAATTCTGAAAAAAAAAAACCTAACGAGTACAAATGTTTGCGTGAAAAAAAAAAAAAAAAAATCTACAGTGACGTGGCTGAAGGACGGCAAGCCGATCGACGAATCGAGCAGCAGATATCTCTTCAGCTCGGACGGCGACAAGTCATTCGAGGTGCGAATAAAGTCTTGCACGGCGGGCGACATAGGCCAGTACTCGGCGCGTGCAATCGGCAAAAAGGGCGAGACAAACGCGGCATTTGCTCTCAACGTAACGAGTCCCAACGATCAGTGAATCTCTTAAAATCACTACACAAACACCTATCATCATTATTATTATCTCTCTCTCTCTCTCTCTCTCTCTCTCTCTCTCTCTCTCTCTCTCTCTCTCTCTCCATCATAAAAAAAAACCATCAAAATTTGAATAACGTTAACGAGCCAAACGACGATATGCGATTTAATATCAAAAGGCTGCTTGAGAAAGAGAGCGAGAGGGAGCTTGACGTTGTTTTAACACGACTCGAACGATCAAGTTTTATCCGCGCGGGATAAACGTTTCTCGTTATCTGTAAAATACAGCGAGATAAAAAAATAAATAAATAAAAAAACGAAACGAAACGTTGAAAAAGAAAAAAAAAAAAAAAACGAAAACGAATCAATGAAGATATTCGAAAAAAAAGAAGAAGCGCGCGGTTTTCTCGCCAACGTCATTAGAATGTTATCATTTAAATATGTTCATGTATAAAAGTTTAAGAGAATCATCTATTTATTATTATTATTAATATTATACCTATTATTATTATTATTATTATTATCATTGTTATAAAAAAAAACATTGTTTCTTTTATTCTTTTCGTGTTTGGCGTGTCATAACGTCCATTGAAATCGAATATATCAGGGAAACAGATCTATTTGCACGCTAATTCGAGCTTCAAACGCTGTTTACGCAAGTGGGAGCTTTTCTTATCCGCAAAAAAAGTTTTTATGCACGCGACGGTGCGCGCTTTTGTCACGGATCGTTTCGATTTATCGCATGTTCAAGGTTATCGGTGAATAGGGCGTAGAAAAAAAGCCACCCGACGAGTTGAGAACGTTTCGCGAGCATCCTCGAACAAACTTTATATCGCTCAACGTCCTTGCGAGTATCGCCTTTCAATAATTTATCTCTCTCTCTCTCTCTCTCTTTCTCTTTGTCTCGTGGCCCTATTTTCTCTCCCGTAGCTCCGATAACATTGAACGAGAAACAGTGACATTTGTTGAACAAAAATTCAATCTCTCTCTCTCTCTCTCTCTTATTCCATGTTATCGTACGAACCGTCGTGTGAGATTTGTTTGAAGACTGCTTCCGTTAAAAAATGAAAGAAAAACAAAAAAAAAACATGTAATATTAATAAAAATTTATGATTCAAGATGAAATGCGTTTTTGTGTGCCATTTTTTTCTGTTCTTGCGCCTTTTTTTTTTGTAGATATTCCAGGATAATCCATTCTCTAGACACTTATGCTCGCCTGAAAAAAAATAATAATAATAAACAAATGGTTTTGTGGTCTACTGTTGTTCGTGTACGTTCTAGGAGATCTTTTGCAAATCGGGATATTCAAAATAAATAATTACGAAAGATAATCGTGAATCCTTATTGTAGAAATTGTAAACATTTTTTTTTTCAATAATGAAGAAGGAGCGATGAATAGAATTTATTTGCTTGCGGCATGGAAACCGTTCCAATTGAATTTCGTATTATTTTCGATTTCGAGCGTAAAGTTATTTTGATTTTTTTTGTTTTGTTTTGTTTATCCAAAGGTTCATTATAAATTTATTACTCAAAGCATTGTTTACGATCATGAAATTTCACGAGCCTTTAAACAATATTCGAGCTTCATTATCTTTTACTTTTCATTCGATATTTATGTACCGATAATCACTCACTGATGATTTTTCACATTCAGCCATTTCTCCTCGTGCGAGGAAAGCTTTTTTTTCCATTCCAAGAATGTCGGACGTTTTCAATTGGGAATTTAATTTTAAAAAACGATAATCCCTTAAGGAGGTTCTTAACCCAGAGAAAAACGGTAAGAATGATTCTAAAATTTGAGGGAAGGTTTGCGCTGGAATACATCGTAATTATTTCAGATTTTTTGACCGCGTAGTTGCGAAAAAAAAAAATTAAATATGCCGCTCTTATGGGAGAAGTATACGAAGTTATGATTGGAGATTATTTTAGGAGTGAAAAAAAACGGTAACGTTTCCCCGAAGAACCGCTTAAACGACAGATTGGATCTTTATAGATATAATTTGCCGATAAAGAAAGTTTTTTGCCGTTCCAATTGTGAAATATACTTGTAAAGAGAATTGAGCGTGAGTAATGGCTTGGTGAAACAAATGCCGAACGCAACCTGCCCCGCACGTCGCCCGCGCCTCGCGCCATCGCGTTCCCCTTGCCGCACCAAATTGATGTTAAGAACCTCCTTAACGAGTCATTTACGAATAGTATTCAGCATATATATATTATATATATATATTTCGAAAAAACGTTGAGATTCGTACCTGTTCTGGTAGGGAAATAAGAGTGTGAAGATATTCGGGATTCATTAAGTTGAAACAGCCCAAACGATTGTCGAAACAATCGGCAGGAACGTTATTAAGCGGTTCGCTGTGTATCCTTAATCGACGATACTCATCCCTCGATGGTATTTCGTTGCTGATAGCCTTGTTTTTATTATAATTCATGCTCCTTAACTCTCCTACTTCGATTGTAATGCGACCCTCGTTCAGAGCGAAACCAACGAGATACGGCCAATTTATTATTAGCTGATGAAACACACGCGGCACGTTTTTCGGCTCCCACGCGTGAATGACTCTATAGATTAACCGGTCAGTCGACCATCGAATTATATCTTGATAGAGGACAGTAGTTACGTCCATGTTGGGTGAAACGACTGAAATAAATTTTTAAAAAATACAATTTTAAATTTAATACATACATACATACATACATACATACATACATACATACATACATACATACATACATACATACATACATACATACATACATACATACATACATACATACATACATACATACATACATACATACATACAAAAAATAAATACAAAAAAAATTCATGGAAAATCTAATAAAAAAAAATAAAAAAATTTTGATTAGGACTTGGAATTTTAATCAGATTTATCTACATATTATTTCATTAACCTTTGTATCAATTATTTTTTTCGCGACAATTTGTAAAATACAAGTTATTTCGAAATTTCGCTGACCTGCTCGGTATACGACAGACGTATCGGCAGTAGTATTTCTCGATCCTAACAGAAAACTCCTGGAATCGGCGTGCTTATGAAAGTTCCTTGCAAGTCCATCGTTATGAAATATTTCCGGTCCCGGGTCACAATTTGACCACGTGTCGAGGAACGGATCATAAATAAAATAGAATGATTTGGAATAGACAAATTTGTTATCCCCCACGCAGGATTCAGGCACATCGGTGAATTCTTCAGGCACGTCGGCGCCTTTGGACCATATGCCTGGAACAATTTTTTTTTTTTTTTTTTTCAATAAGTTCAATTTAATCGTTCGTTATCGTATTCTGATGTATTGTATTATTCCTCGTAGAGAAAACTTTGTTTTTATGAGAAAAAAGAAGGAAATAAACTTGAGTTTTTATGCCAGAATACGTAAAAATTTTGGGAATAGTCAAAATATCATATTTACAAAAAATGTGTGTGTGTGTGTGTGTGTTACTTTCCAAACATTTTAATATTTACCCGTATGAACGTTGAAAATATCGACACTGGACAATTTCATTCTGTGACGTCCAACGCCACCAAAAAGATAGAGCTTGTTCTCGATAAATGCAACTGCCATGTGTCGTCGTGGCCGCGGTAATCTATCGTGAAGAATAACGCAAAATGATTGAGTATGAGAAATATTACATTAAAATCATGGATTGACAATTAAATTGACCATTATTTTCGATCAGTCAATATACAACGTAGTATAAACAAGTTAGAAGTCTGTGAGTTGTGGAATAATTTTTTTTCGTATTCGATATTTCAGCCGATTCGGTTCTTAACATTACAAAAAACGAAGACTGAAATATTTTCAGTGAATATTTATATTCTGTATGTATATTTGTATTTTATTTTTCTTTGCCATTTTGTTTAATATTTTTTTTATTCTTTAAGCTTAAACTTTTCGAATTTCGGAAAACAGGGAACAATTGTTCGAGAGCTTGCAGATTTCGAAAATACTTACAGAGTTTCGATGTACCACTTTTTTGAAAAAGGACAATAGCGCCAGAGCGCAGTGTTAAAACGTCCGGTACCGATTCCCTGTTCGCCGCCGATCAAATAAATACCAAAGCCTGAGAAATGAAAAAAGCAAAATAATGTCATTTCCGTTCGTCGGAGTGCGGGAAAACAAACAAAAAAACAAAAAAATGAATCCGATACTCGCCTCTTCCCGCAACTTGCCTGCCCATTATCTCTTTTCCATTATCCTCGAATGTCGTGTGCATCTGCGAATCCGTCATTTCCGTTAATTCCTGAAAGATATTACCGTTCCACGACCAGATACCCAGCGATTTGTTCAATTTGTGTCCTGCGATGCACTGAACGTAATGCGGCTTTCTGCGATCTAAAATCGTTTTCACCTTGTCCGCATCGCCGTTCAGGAACTTGGAAAAATAAAATTTTCCAAAATAAAATCTACGGCATGGACCTATCGATGTGAAATTTTTTTAAATACGCAGCAAGCGACGCCAGAGACAATTTTCATAAAATTTCGACAATTCGCACGGATATTCGGATAAAATATTGTTTTTTTTTTTATTTTATTTTTATAAAATTCTAATTCAGAGAAACCTCAGAGTATCAAGAGAGTTAAAGGAAAGAAAAAAAAAATTGTTTCTTCATAATTTTCCATGCTCACGTATCTTCGAAAAACTCGAGCAAAATTCGAAGCTAAAAATTCGAACTTGATGAATAAAAAAAAAAAAAAAATCAACAAACTTCGCATCGCATCATTTTTCCATAGTCAGAAAAATTTGCTTTATGAGAAAGCTGAGTCAATATCTTGCGCGACGATACCTGTAAGAACGAATCAGGCAAATCCTTGGGGACGTTGTTGCTTTTTTTCCACTCTTCCATGATGACCCGCAGCCTAGCAGTGGTGCTTCTCACATTAACATTGAGTATGAGCTTAAGAAAATTTTGCACCGGCAATTCAACGAGCAACGAGACTGGAAGTTCTTCGAATCTGTCCAAGCATGCGGCAAGAGCAACGTTTCTCAGCACTTTCAAGCCAAGATTCTCCGCCAAAAGCCATATTTCCAACATATTGTTGGGTGGCAATCTCATGCATATTATCATCTCGATGATATTCTCCGTCAATTTTTCGGCCATGAAAACAACGCTTAGCTCCAATAATTCCAACAATTCTGTGTAATGGCCGGTTAAAAATTTTTCCAGCGAAGCTCTCACAACGAAAAAATATTTCGGCGAATGAACTACCCTAGTGTGTTCACCCTCGTTGTTTATCCAATTCACGAAATTCTATAAGGTCGGGCGAGCAGGAAAAAAGAAAATTTCATTGCCTTTCGCTCATTGCGATTGTCCAGCGATCGAGCCACATTACAATTGTAACATCGCGAGATTATTTTCATAAAACTAACAGATTCTGTGTAAAAAAAATCATTTCTATTCCGATCGACTACTTTTTCAAGCGATAAATTGAAAAAAATTCTTTCCACAAACGTTTTTGCTGGATTCAATTTTTATTTTTAATGAAGAGTTTCTGAGAATGATTTTTTTATTAAACAAACACTCGAAATTAACTTTAGATGGCACAGAATAATTAGGCTACATTTATTTTGGTAGCACACGATTTTCACAGCAGGTTGAAATTGTGCAATGTCGATAGGTTTAATGTTTACGCAGGTAATGTGTAAAAACTTAAAAATTCAAATGATTGTTTTCACTCGATAATCATAGATTGTATTACAATCTATGATTGTCGATTATTATATTATTACAATCTATGATTATCGATTATTATATTGTAATACAATCTATGATTGTAATACTATGTACAAATAAATTTCAGAGAATTTCAATGCGAAAAATTCAGTGAATGTTGACAATGTGCGAAAGTGCGACATTGTTCTGATGAGGTATATTCTCAAGCCAGATAATATACCTCATTTATATTATGATACCACTAGATACGACATTATTATTCCAAAATAATAGAAATACGAAGAATATAATACAAAAGCACTAACCACAAGCGTTGACAGCGATATATCATAATTTATTCGAAATTCCGTTTGGACGTGATCCTTGAAATTTTCAGACAACAATGAAGCGAAGTAAAGACTGTAGTTTCGAAGTTTTTCTTTATTTGCTTCGATTCGATTGTCACCCAACACGAGTGTCACAAGTTCATCGGTACTTTCGACACTTTTATTTTCCATTGTTAACGATAAATGACTGCGCAAAACGATGCACTTTAACAATTCAAAACAAATATTTTTTTCGTTTATCAATAGTCTTGAACGGTGCTTGATTAAATATATCCAGCATTCATCTTCGTCGACCAAGACAAGACTGACCGAGACGCGAACGTCTACTGACGTACTGACGTACACCGTGCACTCACTGTCACTGAGCGGTACATGTTGATCTGTCATCCGGTACGACCAACTACTTGAGTCAAAAACTCTCCGATACCGGCCAATCAGTGTGGCGTCTCGATTACCATTTCAACCAAATGACCGAGCACGCACGATCTTTCAAAAAACGATCACCTGTTGATATATTTGAATTACGCGACAATAACGTATTCACGAAGTAGCGAAAAACTATACGAGAAAATTTTATAAAACGTAGAAAAAAAATTTGCATTCTTATCACGTTGAGAAATTATCAATATTCGTCGATCTCATTGAGATATTTCCGAAATAGTGAATATTTATCGCAGAGGAGCGCTGTTTCAAATTATACTGGTTTCGTATATGTATATAAATATATATATATATATATATCGAAATGCTTTCTCTGTCGATGGGGAGAGTGTCGCACTTGCTCAACAGCTGTAGCCGGCATTGATTGTATCGACGTGACGAGTTGCGCAATAATACATTATACGCATTATACGCAGTGAAAAAACGCCGACGGTTGACGTCGCTGGAGAAAAATTTCTCGATATACTACGTAAAGGTACGTTATATTGCTTCGTCACGATATTATATCATGTTTCATTAGTTATTCAGCGTTCATTACTGATATTCATCGTGAAACGATCCGTATACACATTTTTCTTTCAATTCGCAAGAACGATATCGTTCATTGATATTAAATTTACGGAAAAAAACGGGGCGCCGGCTATATGCGTTTCGGCATATCTATTTATAGAACGTTCCAACGAATTTTTGGGTGCCGGTCGATCGACGTGCGTGATATAAAGAAAAAATTTTAACTCACATTCTACTCGCGCGCGTTTCAAGGACGAACTAAATCACAGTATAAATGTAAATATAAAGATACCGTTTAAATTTCAAAATTATCAAATTAAAATCTACATCGGATTACAATACAGCCGGATCAAAAGATAAAATTAGCACGGAATACATTTTGCAGCAATGAAAAAAATTTCTAAGCCAATGAAAAATTGACAAAATTGTAAAATTCATTGCCGATGAGTCATCTGCACGATTTTTTTTTTTTTTCTCAGAATGGCAGAGGAACGATTGGACTTTTTGATATTCGGGGCCACTGGCTTCACTGGAAAATATACGGTAAAGGAAGCGGAGAGACTCTCCAAGGACAAGGCATTTTCTTGGGGAGTGGCAGGTAGAAACAAGGAAGCGCTCGAGTCTGTAGTAAAGAACTTTGCTTCTGAATCTGGTAATTATGAAAAAAAAAAATTTTTTAATTAAAAAAATTTTTTTTAATTAAAAGAAAATTTAAAAAAAACCAAATTGTATCTTCCAACTGAATTTTCATGCAAATAACAGAAAAAAAAGAATGTACTTTTTTTTTAAGTCCTTTGTTATAAATTACATCACGTAACTACGATATGCTAGGATTTATAAAAATATAATATGGATCGAGTAAAAATTACACAAATTCAATGGTATTAAATGATTATTTCCTGCGAGGCTCATTTCGTCAATTTTTAAAATTATTTTCCAACAGAAAACATACCGATAGTGGTAGCCGATCTGAAAGATGAGGAATCCTTAAAGAAAATGGCAGAACGCTGCAAAGTACTCGTCAACTGTTGCGGACCGTACAGATTTTACGGAGAACAGGTCGTGAAAGCTTGCATCCAGGCGAGAACTCATCACGTCGATGTCAGCGGAGAACCGCAGGTATTTAAAAGTTTGCCAATTTTTGTAAAAATGTATAAATTTGACTTTTTCGCGTAAGAAGGAATTTATGAAAATTAATTTTCCGAGTTGGAGAAATTCTTAGGAAAATGACAAATAGATTTTCGATATCATCGAATATTCCGTCTAAATTTTGTCCCCTGTATTTTTAAAATGAGCGATTTTGCGATATTTTTAAAAGCAACGGGAGGGAAAAAAAGAAAAACCTGGAAATGTCAGGGAATTTTAAATTATTCAGGCAATTTTTCATTTGATCAGGGAAAATTTTTAAATTTACAAAAATTAAAATTCGAAATTTTCGGCCAACTAGATGAACGGTGATTGTTCTTAAAAATTTTGATTTTCATCCTCATCAAGGCACTTTTGCTGACTTGAAATATTTTTCTTACTTTTGTTAACTTGAAACTTAACTTTTTTTTTTGTTTTTTGACGTCTTCATATCGAATTTTTCGGCTTTAGGAAAACACTCGATCGGATTCATAATCAACAGAAAATTTCCGATCGCCTGGAGCCTGAAAATAATGAGAAAGACGAAAAAAAAAAAAAATTCTTCATTTTTGCCCGCATTTTTTCGAAAACCTGAAAATAACGAAAATTCAAATGCCCATAACTTTGCTCCGAATTGACGAATTTGGTCTTATCAGGGGGGGGGGGGGGGGGGGCAGAAGTAGACGGGAAATGCCGTTTGATTCATTTTTCAGATTTTAGTTAAGCAAGGTTGGGTATTTTTTCAGAGAAAAGTCAGGAAATTTTTTTGATTTTTTTTTTATGGCCACCTCCATCACAATTTTTCGAAATTCCCAAAATTATCGTCGACAGAGCCAAAACGGAAGAGTAGCAAGTAATTTTTTTTTCATCACGTTTCGTGTCAAATTTTTTGAATTGTACTCGTACATTCGTAGTACATGGAGAGAATGCAGTTGGAATACAACAAAGCGGCGAAGGAGGCGGGAGTATACGTCATAAGCGCTTGCGGCTTCGACAGTATTCCCTGCGATCTCGGTATAATTTATACCCAGGAAAAATTCGGCGGTGAGATAAACAGCGTCGAGACTTATTTGAACTCCTGGTCGACGGTCAACGTCGGCGGCGCGGCGTTGCACTTCGGTACTTGGGAATCCGCAGTTTACGGTCTCGCTCATGCCAACGAATTGCGAGGTCTGCGCACGAAATTGTTTCCCGAACGTTTGCCCGAGATGAAACCAAAATTGCAGCCGAGGTACAAATTTTCATTTAAAAAACAAAAAAAAAAAAAAACTGATTGCGCTCGTTAAAGTGTATCACCGATAATAATTACAACGATATAATTTACTAACGCTGATAAACAATACTCGTGACGTTCATTAATTAATATTCGCAATAATAATTGCAATAGTTACGATTTCTATCGCATAATTTCTATAGTTCTTATTTCTATATTTTTCCATAGTTATTATTATTTCTATAGTTTTATTATTAATAACTATAGAAATTCAACGATAAATATTAGTCTGCCGATATTTCTCATCTTTTTGAGGAAACTAAAAAGATAATAAGATAGCAATTTTTAAATTTCGAACGCGCAAGCATTTTTACTTTGTTTTTTTTTTTTAATTCTAAAAATAGGTCAATGATCCATCGAAGCACAGTCTCGGAGGGCTGGTCCGTTCCATTTCCCGGATCTGATAGATCCGTGGCTATGCGATCGCAAAGATTTTTGTACGGGAAGTACAATCAGAGGCCAGCTCAGATTCAGACCTACGTTACAATGAAGTACGTCGCTGTTTCATTTACCTCAAAGATATTACCATTTTTTATCAGCAAAGGATAGCCTTTATTTTTTGTTTTTGTTTTTAATCCTAAATTATTTATCGTGCAAACTAATTGTAATATTTATCGTGATAATTGTCTCTTTTTAGATCGCTCTTCAGCGTTTTAACCATCGCTCTTGTCGGTGCTGTATTTACGATGATGACGAAATGCAAATGCGGCCGAAATTTGTTGCTCAAGGTTTCGTCAATTGATCCATAAGTTTACCAAAAAATTATCATCTTTTGGGGGGGAAAAATTCCCGCAAATTTGTAAATATTTCGTGTTTCAGTATCCGAAATTCTTTTCCGCTGGTATGGCAAGTCACGAGGGACCGAAACCCGAGAAAATGGAAAATACACACTTTTCCATAACATTTAAAGCCTCGGGATGGACCGAAAAACTCGCCGAACCGTCCGACAAACACGCAGAACCTCCCAATAAGGAAATGATAACGAAAGTCACCGGGGTCAATCCGGGTTACGGCGCAACCTGTACGACTCTACTTTTGTCTGCGATCACGATTCTCAAGGAAGCCGATAAAATGCCCGATCAGTGAGAGTCTTTTCATAACACGACATTTTATTTTCCATCTTGTCAGCATAATTCAAATTATAAATCATTAAAAATCAAAATTTCAATATTTATCGGAGTATCCTGCGCGTCATCTCGCTGCTCGCGATCGATTTCATTCGCCTTTTTCGTCGATTTAATTCATCTTTGGTAATTGTAATTTTCTCCGTTAAATTACAGGGGTGGAGTTTTCGCCCCGGGTGCCGCTTTTGCAAAGACATCGCTCGTCGATCAATTGAACAACAATGGCCTTAGATTCGAGGTCATATCGTCGATCGAGAAGTAAAGGTAACCACGAAAGATCTCGCCGCGAAAAGGTGTACCCTGATCCGCAAACATTATTCAAAATAGCGAGATCGTGCAAGAAAGCATCACATCATGTCTAACCTCAGTCCCAAAGCGCAAATTTTTTCACAGATCTCTTCGTATTTTCTTTCTTTTTTTTTTCAATTAATTCTCGAATTGATCGTTAATCCATTTTTTTTTTTAATATTTTTTTATACCGATGTTTCGAATCGGATAATACGCTTTTTTTTTTACTTATCAAATATAACATATATACACATATATACATTAGAGAATAATAATATATGCGATTATTCATGTAATGAGAGGATTCTAATATCGAATCCCTTAGCGATTTATAAAAATTATATTAATAAATACTATGCAGCTATTTTCGTCAACTGTTTGTCGCCAAATTGTGTGTACACGTTAGAAATATTTTTCTTTTTTCATATGAAAGGATTTCAGACAGCAGAAAAGACCGAGAGAGTGAGTGGAAAAGAAAGAAAAAAAAAAAAAGTCGATAACACACGAAAAAAAAAAAAAACGTTTTCGTCGAATGAGAAAGTTGTCCGACGATTAGACCCGCCGTGCTGTAAGGGGATTTCTGCATTTCCGAGTGAATGGGCGTCGAGGTCGAGGGCGATTTTTGCAGAATCCTTTCGATGAATAATCGTCGTCACGAAAATCCGAGGAAAAAAAATCTTCGAATCGCCGCTATGAGATAAGACTGCGACAAGGAAATTGCGGCTCTAAATTTTTCAGCAATTAAGGAGGCTTCACGCTGTAACTTTGGGAGGGGAGGCAAAAAATAATATCGAAAATGTCAAACGAACGATTGTCGGATATTCGCAATTTTTTTTTTTTATAGCTGATCTGAATATTTTTTTTTTTTCGTATCCAGGAAAAGCATATCGAACAAATATTTTATCCCGAGGTGAAACAATCCCGGCTCCGAAAGAGCATGAAAGTAAAATCTTATGAACATTTTTGCAAAAATATTCAAGGATTATTTATGATTATGAAGGCTTTATTCTCATTCGAGACAAGCGTCATCGATCAACCTCGACTTTGTGATGCTTTTTGAGCGGGAGAAAATAATGAAGTATCTGATTTGTAGATGTCTCGAGGCTCCATAGTTGTGCGCAAAATTTCAGCACAATTGGGGGAGTATGAATGAAATTTTTTTTTTTTTATTTCAAAATCTGGTAGTTTAGGAAAAAATATTTAGTACGTATTTTTTATTTTTTTATTTGAATCAAAATTGCCGTTAATATAACAAATTGAAAAATATAACATTATGACGTCACACATGTTACGCTATATCTATATATATCAAAATACGTGAAATTAAATTTCCTATAACAGGTCATTTTTAACGAAAAATAAAAAATACGTCCTCATTATTTTTACTTACTCTACATTATGCGCCCCAATGATTAAAAAAAAAAATTTCATTCATACTCCTAATTACTGGAGGCGTTTGCGACAAATTTTCAAAGCACATGGTGCCCTCCATCCTTTAAGCGAGAGTTGCACGCCAGCTTTTTGCGAGAAAATAAATTATCGCTCCATTTATTTCGCGTTACTTGGATCAATATTGACTGTTGAAAAAAAAAAACAAAATTGTATTACATGCCTGACACTGAAAAATAATGTTTGGAGTTTAAACAGGTCTCTGATCTTAAAATAAACTTTGTACGTTTTAATTTTAGCGTCCAATACTTTTCTCTTGACGCATTGACTATTTTTTTGCTTTTGTTTTTCACCAAAAACCTTATTTTGCTTCCTCTGTTTGCAAATTCTGGAATTTTGCAATTTAAAAAAAATCAAAATTACATCAAAGACGTCAATTTTAGACGGAAACATGTCCTAAAAATTCAAGACATTCTTCTCGGTTTTAGTTTGTCCATAATTGAGTGTGTCAGCGTCTATGATCATTCAAATCAAACAGAGAAATTTTCATTAATTGCTTGCTTAATCGTTACTTTGTAAAAAAAAAAAAAAAAAAAAAAAAAACATCTTTCAACGTATCCTTACTCAAAGGAAATGTGATCTCGTTCATTTACCGACTGGCTGACTCCGTTCAAGTTTCATAAAGAAAATGAAAAAAATAAGATAAATAAATGAAATTTAATTACATTCATAAATAATAAGAAAGAAACAGAATATCGAATGATTGGACATTGTGGAAACTGCAATAATTCAAACGAAAGCAATAAATAAATGACGTATGTTCGAATCCGGTCTAGACTTTCCTCGCACATAATACGTGCGTCATTCTCTCTCTCTCTCTCTTTCTCTCTCTCTCTCTCTCTCTTTCTCTCTCTCTCTCTCTCTCTTGTCATCGAAGCATCGTGAGAGACGTATTTTAAACGAAATTTTAATGCTTTCTCTAGTTAACATCCTGCAATTTTCATGTATGTATGTTTTACAGACTCAAGCAATGAAATAATTGTCACGAGACGACTACGAAAACGTTTGCTAGACGAGAGGGAAATTATCGGGACGTTTTTCACTGTGACGAAAACGAAAAAATGACGAGATGATCCTTCGAGACGAAGAGGCAAACAAAAATTATCGTTTCACCTGTAATGCATCCGGAATATTTCAAATGAAAAAAAAAAAAAAAAAAAAAAAAAAAAAAAAAATTACTGGATGCACTGGTGGTTTGTATGGAACTCGAATACTTAACGTTGAATTATGGTTGCTATTGCTATTGACAATGATAAGTATTTGGTTATTATTTCGAATTGTTTATTGTCGTCAACAGTAGTAACTTTCTGAGATCAAAAGTAATTACTCGCGTAGTCAATATCTAGAATAATTACTATTGAACTTCTGTGTCACGATTATAAGTACTCACTATTATTATTGGAACTGATAAAAAGGGATTTTAATGAAAAAAAACCGATAAATACTTACAATTTTTGTACGAAGGAAACTAGCGAAGATTTCATCGTCCTAAAGCAGATTTTTTTTCAGAATTATTGAATTTTCATCAATAATCTTTGATCAATAGTTTTCTTTTTCCAGCAGTCGTGAGAAATCTTTTGAAGATTTTGCTAGTTTAATTATCCTATTTTTCATAATTCTCAAAAGTTTGTATCTCGTAAGGGTTTTCAAATGCTCGCACCGATATAAAATCATTGGTAGAAAAAATATATATACATATATATATTACGTAATGTATATATTAAAGTTATCTAGGGAAAGCTTTGGATCATGGACGAAGCTCTCGCAATAGCATTTTTTTTTATTTCGTATTCTCTGTCCTTTGCAGATTCTACGCGTCAAAATTTTTTCATTCACCGTTGCAACTACAAACGCATCTTGCATCACCAGTTATATATTAATTGCACAAATACAAATGAGATATTGTAATCAAATTGAGGAAGAAAAGGAAGAATCGTTGATCCATAAACAATAACGAGTGTGCTAGATAAATTCTATAGGTCGCATAATCGTATTTTTCACAAACACACGGCCTTCTTAGAGTTGGATACGCACTTTGATCCACGCAAGATGCATCCATGCATAAAGCCGTGACATATTATTCATTTATCGCGTCTCAAAAACGCATTTGTGCCTTCGTTGATGAAGAATCACGACATCGCATTTACTCGTATACGGTGAATAAATATTTACTCGTTTTTGGAAATATTTGGCTCTTTGAAGCTACATTATTCGTTTTTTTTTTTAAGTCAATTATTTTACAAGAGGAACCTGAGATATTCGTAACTGCATTTGTTTGAATGTGATTTTTTTTCAACACTTGGAAAAATAGTCGACATTATGATGCAATTGTAATGGAATCAATTTACTTACAGTTATTCGGTTTAATTTTAATTAATTTTTATTTCATTAAAAGTCCCACGGAGTAATTTCGTAAATTCATCGTTCTTCATTACGATATTTTTCCCAAAAACTGAATAAATATTTACTCGTTTTTGGAAATATTTGGCTCTTTGAAGCTACATTATTCGTTTTTTTTTTTCAAGTCAATTATTTTATAAGAGGAATCTGAAAATTCGTAACTGCATATGTTTAAATGTGAATTTTTTTTTTTTTTTCAACACTTGAAAAAATAGTCGACATTATGATGCAGTTGTAATAAAATCAATTTAACCCCTTGACTGGCAAGGACGTACGGCCTTGCCAGTCAAGGGGTTAATTACAGTCAATCGGTCTAATTTTAATTAATTTTTATTTCATTAAAAATCCCACGGAGTAATTTCGTAAATTGATCGTTTTCTTCATTACGATATTTTTCCCAAAAAACTTTCTGAGATGTATCTTTTCATATGTCATATACTCTCATGTCATGTCATATACTACTGCATGATTTTCAATATTTATTTTAAAATTCAAGCTCTTCAAAATACTCCGTATCATTCGATAATGTGATATGAGATGAAGATTGAGCATCGGTAAAATTATTACATTATATCTTTTATGAGGTTGTCATCATTCGATTTATTTGTATTGCATTATATGACCATATGCTGACAGTTTCACAGCTCTTGCACGCGATCGCTGTCACTCCGATGACCGTGAACGAGAAAAGTCCCGGCATCGTCGTCGAGGCACACGAGAGAGAGAGAGGGAGGAGAGAGAGAGAGAGAGAGAGAAAAAGAGGAAATCACATTGACGAAGCGGAACAAAAGTAAAGAGGTAATTTGTACATATATATACATATACATGCACAAAGATACTCAATATTCATACACAATTGCCAATACCATTGTAAAAAAAAAAAAAAAAAGTATCGTGTGCGCTATACATACGTTAAATACAAACGAAGCAAAAAAAAAAAAAAAAAACAAAACGCATCCAGTTGAACACACACAATAAAGTAAAGCAAGCGGGTGGGGTTCAAAGTATCGGATGTATAAGTAAGAAGTCTGTTGGCCTCGCGTTGCTATATAAACCCGAGTCGTTGCTCCGAAAGTTGGCACAACTTCGTTCGGGTTGTTGACAAAACGATTGATTCATCGCGAGTCTGCCCGAAAGATTTTTCGATAAAAAAAAAAGTTCAAAAAAAAAAAAAAACGTTATCGTTGCAGTGCGCGAAGTGACGGTCGTCGAGAAGAAAAAACGAAGACGATAAATCGGAAGAAATCGCAAAACCATGAAGGAAGAAAAGGAGCTAAGAAATGCGGTCATGGAAAATCAAATTAGCAGATGCTCGAGCATCAACAAAGGTCAGTGATAGTTTTTTTTTTTCCTCTTGAAAAAATGTTTTTTTTTTGTTCTTTTCTTAATTCTCTGTGAAATTTATTTTGGCCTTTCTTCTTTTCGAATCTCGCGAGCTTTTCGTATGTATAACGCATCACGTAACATCGATAATCGAATTAATTTTGTAAATAATACATGTTTTCGAGAAAAAAAAATAAATTCCGAGCTCTCGACACGAAAGGCATATGCAAAATATTGATAAGAAAATATGAGGCCCAAAGTTTTATTCTGCATTTCAATCATAATTCATAATTACTTGAAGATTATTCACGGCAGTCTCATTGATTTTCGTTTGTTATTGACTATCGATGAAATATTATTGGCAAAAGATTGACGGTTGAGGACCGTTCAATGTACAATACACTTTTTTTTCCACAAAAAATGAAGTTTCGATTTTTACAGCAAGTTTTACACGAGAACTTGTTGAAAAAAAAAAAAAAATGTACCGGTCAATTGACAGGATATATTCGTTATCGCGGTTTTTCAAATGTGCAATTGAAAATTATGATTATTTTCCCATCTCTTCCAGGCGATTAGCCACAAATTAATCCGACAAAATTATTCATCGTTTCGTTAATAGATTTTTATTGACACGAATGAGTATCCATCTGTTCGATAATAACGAGAGAGAGAGAGAGAGATTGGAGAATGATAAACGATGCTTTTCGAGAGGATCTCGACGCATTGTAGTTTGAGAAAACATATTATATGGGGCACACGCGTCGTTAAGCTTAACGTTACAGTGACAAGCTTTTCCTGTATAATATTCAATTTTTCGGGTCATTGAACACTTCATGTAGAACATAGGAAAATAGTCCATCATCGAATTTTCGGTCTCATCTCATCTTCTCGATTCACGATGAGAAATTATTATTCCTCAAGGAAGAGATTCATCGGTACAAAGCACGTAAATTAAATATTGAGGCTTAAAAAAATGGTTTCTCCCTTAAACTCGGAGTGTTTTATTTTCCAATAAATTTTTCAACGATACAACTTTTCAAATTTGAATTCTCTGTTTTTTTTTTTTTCGTTTAGTTTCGTTTTCGATTTTAATTATTTATTCAATTTATTCATTTTTTTTTTACTCAGGCTGCATTTTTCCATGACAATGATATCTCAATAATATTCACTCACCGTACATATATATAAATCACGAGACATTTCCGTATATTCCAATTATATTGAAAATACTTTGTCATGGAATTTATGAGAAAATTAATGAAAAAAAAAAAATCTACGAGCACTTACCTGTTGTTTTTGCCGAAGGTTGTGCCGAGATGAAACGACAAGGAAAAAAAAAAGGAAAAGGAAAGAATATCTCTGGACTGGATAGATTCCAGAAAAAATTATGAATAATGGAGCATAAAACTATGAGCACTGTGAAAAATTAATTTTATCGAGACTCGCGCTTGTCATTCGTATCCTTCCTCGTTCGACCTCGAACGATCTCAAGGTAGTTTTTTCACAATAATTATTATGGCATACGTAGAGAGATTCGAGGTATCGGAAAAAAGTTTCCTTTTGCCATGAAATGTCATGTCTTCGGGATTTCCCCTTGTCCAAGTATTCGTCATTCCTACTGAGAGAAACTTTTTTTTTCGAATCAATCAACCGCGTTCCGTTTCTCCATTAACAATTTTCCTTCGATTAATAGAATTGTTATTTTTTTTCCTTCATTGCTATTTACGCGTGATCAACGTGTCAATTTTTTTTTCTCAATTTGGCATCAAATTGACGAATTTGAATGAAAAAAAAAGTTATGGGAATGCTTAATTTTTGGTATTGGGGAAAAACGAGAGTATCGAAAATCTGCCACGATAAATTTTTAAACGGAGCACTTCATCTACATTTCAGGATTAAAAAAAAATATATCAAAAAGTGTGATTGTTATTCTACTTTTTTTTGCACAATTCGTTGAATTTTTTGTGGTGTATTGAGTACTAGTATTTTTTACCCCCGAATTTTAGTTAAATTTTGAAAAAAAAATAAACGCTGCTTTTAGTTTTTTTGGAAAAGTAAATAAATTTGGTTTATAATTTGTTTCGTTACAAAAAAAATCATTTTAGTCCTAGTGTATTTGAGAAGATGGGGATGACGTTGACAGAAGAAAAAAAAATAGACAATATGGCTTCCTTCGTTGATGAAGAAAAAGAGAGAAAGATGAATAAAACGAATAAACGGTAGAGGGGGAAAATACGTGTGAGAAGGATGACGAAGTTAATTCGCGAGAAGAAATTTATCCAGGGAATCCCTCCCATGAAGCCTGCTGGCTCGTCCTTGTGACGATGCTATACATTCGAAGCTGTGTACACAAGTATAGTAACTTTTGCACTCACTGGAAAATCCGATACGAAATACGTGGAAGTATTTCCACGGTACAGTCTCTAAGATACGATGTAAATAAAAAAAAGAAGAAAAAAAAACAAAATTTACATTCGTGATGTTTAATTTGCAAATAATTGGCACACTTTGCCATTATATGTCACACGCGTGTATTGCCCAAGTATAAATAATCAAGGCTCCTTCGACCATTTAGTTGCAACAATAGCAATAAAATTGTGCTGTCGTAAAAAAAAAAAAAATTCTCCTTTTTGTTTCCAAAGGACTCGTTGCAACGTATGCGAGATAATTATTCGAATTTCGTCATGAAAAGCTTTTTCAAATCTGTGATTGATATGATTGAACGTAAATTTTGTAATTCAAGTCACAAGCGGTATTTTCAATGGACGTTAGAAAAATGAAATTGATTTTTTTTGTAAAGTTCAGTATTTTAAAAAATGTTTTTGAAAAAATGAAATGAAATTCTTATTCATTGAGTATTTTTTACAATATGTGAATTATCAGATCGATATAAAAAATAGGAAGTACAGTGGAAAGAGGAACTAATGAAAAGAGGAAACGAAAGGATCAAAACCCATAAGAATATGTCGACTCTCGTCGATCGAACTTGTTAATTCATACGTCAATAGACACAATCACAATGCAGCCTATTGATTTTTTTTTCTCATTTATTTAAATAGGTAAAACGTTGCCTCGTGTCAGTCTGGAATATTTTTTTTTCGCTCATATATTTATGCTTAATTTCATTCGATAATTTACCATGCTACGAAAACCGATCAATCCTGCAGATCCTTATTTTTATGAAATTTTTATTACGGACTTACGAGAGAGATATTTATATTTTTTGTTATAAAATACTCAAAACAAAAGAATATAATAAAAAAAATTCGTGTCTGGGAATGTTTCCAAGATCGCCAACAACGAATTTATAGTAAAAATTTGAAAATTAAATTTTACGGATTCAACATGGCTGCCGGAAACACTGAAAACTAACCGAACGAAAATTGATAATCACTGATTTTCGAGATCAGTGATTACGAATTCGAAAAAAAAAAAATATATCGAACCTGAAGAAGACGGATCCAATAAACCAGTCCAATCACCGAAGTTATTCCACCTGCACGAAAATCGATGTCCGTCGATGGTCCAAATCATCGCGAGTACGAATTCGAAGTGAAACGAAAATTTGAAAATTCAAAATGGCCGATCCAATATGGCAACCGCGATAGATTTGAGAATTCGTTCGATTTCGATTAAATTCGATATCCAAATGTTTTTGGGGTTCCTGATGACGAATCCAGTGTGAAAATAAAAAAATATTATCATTCTACGTCTATATCGACGATTTCACGAATTGGCAGTTCCAAAATATCATCGAAAGGACCAGCGTGTGAACAAGTGGGAAAAAAAAAAATGAAAATTCACGAACAGGAGCAAAGTATATAATGGAGACTAGAGTTGGGGCGGAGAAACGGCTTTCCCGCATGT
Source organism: Rhorus exstirpatorius (assembly GCA_963564615.1). Lineage (NCBI taxonomy): Eukaryota > Metazoa > Arthropoda > Insecta > Hymenoptera > Ichneumonidae > Rhorus > Rhorus exstirpatorius. The sequence continues at coordinate 34,631,295 of OY751316.1, read as the reverse complement.
TCCCTGGATGTGAATGCGTGTATTAAACCGCGGCGCGAACTAGCGAGCGGGACTTGGAGCTCGAATTTCGGATAAAACGTTACGCGTCCTGCTACGTTTCAGTCTGACGGTGTCACTCGTACGAGCGACCTCGTGGCAAACTTCAGTTTCCCCGCGATTATTATATTCATTATATCCTCGTGCGATATTCATTTCTTATTTTTACAACTCAACTTTTAATTAAACACGGTAAAGGAAAAAATTTCTTCTTTTTTTTTTTACTCAAATTCCAATTTTTTGTTTTAAGGTGAATTTTTTTTTTTTTAATCGTTTCATGCAAATCTCGTTAGGCGATTAGAGATTGTTTATGTTGACGTGACGATTGACGAGTGTCCGATAAAAATTTCGTGAGTAATGTTCTCTTATCTTTGTCTTAATTTGCTCTTTTGTTTTGGAACTTTTTTTTTCATTCGAGGCTTAAAACCGTCGATCGACTCCGTTCTATTTTCACAATGTACAATTGTAAACTCTGTTTTTTTTTTGCCATTTTCGAGAATATCATGTCTCGATGATTGTCACAATTTTAATTGGTAATATATTTTCCCGAAAATTATAAATTCGAAGGATTAAAATTTTTTTTTACAAAGAGTATGACGCAAGGGATTTTTTAGAAAAAGATTTTTCAAATTTTAATAAGATTGAAAAAAAAAATTTTTGTACGCTCTTTCAATGAGAAAATAGAGATGACAATGCAGCTTGCTCCAAAAAAATTCACAAGTCATATTTTCACGTATTTTCTTCATGAAATATTTCTATTTTGATTCTTTTGTATTTTGATTCTTTTTGAGTATTTTGATTCTTGATGAGTGACATCTCGTATTTTTTTGTTGTTTTTTTTTTTTTTTAAGATATATTTACTTTTTATTTAAAGAAATATTCATTTATTTCAAATTTGTAAATAAATAATAATATTATGATTTTTATTCATTATTCGTTCAGAAGCCAATATCCAGAACGTACAAATGCACTAAAGTATTGCATAAAAATGAAAATTTTATTTCGTAATTTCAATCAAAGGATACACAGATTCATTAATTAGCGAGGAACACTATTAATTATTTGAATCGTCATATTGAATATTTTTCTTTCCTGTTCCTTTATTTTTTACGAATAACAATTTTGTTAAAAGTCGTACGTATTTATTTTTTTTTTTTTTTTTACCAAACAAAGGCAAGATTCAACGAGCTCAATGAGCTGTCACTCATCAAAATCCAACCGATCTTTTTTTTTGCCAATTTTTTTATAACGAAAATGACTGCTCCAAAAAAAAAAAAACAGCGGCTACGATAATTTGCTACGATCTCAAATATGCTCGTGTTCACTGGCAGATTTTTTTTTACTCCAAATTGGATGAACGACAAATTAAATTGCTTCCATTCTTAACGATTTTTCAAAATATTTATCAATAATGGGTTTTTCTCAATGTTCGTTTCAACGTTACACGATAATTGTAACATTGAATTTTCCCTCCAATTCGTACGTGACAAATTGATCGACCGGTTCTACTTGAACGACGATCTTATCTCCCGTTTAATCGATCGAGTACACCAACGATTTTCCTTCTTTTTTTTTTCTTCTTCTTCTAAATTTCAATCGCATGGCTGATCATGGCGTTCCAATTCCATAAAATCCTCAATTCGCGTCGATCGTACGGATATCCTTGAGTCCGTTGAGCCCGCGCGCTGGTAAAGATCGTGCACGAGACCGAGTGACTCACGATTCGCGCGATTCCATGTAGCCCGGAGCTCTGAAAATTGCCAGATAATTTTTTTATCAAAAAAAAATTTTTTTTTTTATATTGTCATTATAAAATCGAGGCATTCGACGTAACATTTCAGATTCGAAGGTGTAATTTTGCGAATGAGACACGAAAAGTACGAGGTGTTGAAGAGCAGGAGACACATCAGAAATTGAGAATTGATGATCGGTAAGATCGGAAGAAAAGACAAAAAAAAAACATCGTTGGTCGTAGAAATCAGAATTTCGAGGCTCTGAGCATACACAAAGAAAAGTAGGAGACAAAGAAGAGTTTTTCGTGAATAGAAAAAAATCGGTTGTTGAAAAAAAAAAAAACCCAAACACACACACACATCACAAGATGATGAATGGTAGCACGGGCAATGCGATCGTCGAGGACGAGACGAGAAAGCAATCGCAAGTCATGAAAAAGCCAGGACCACTCAGAACCGTGTCCTGGAACGAGACGGTCGCCGATGGAGATTTTGAGATACCGGGAACACCGAGGACACCAAGAACCTCGACCACACCAGGTACACTCAGCGAAATGTGCAAAAGAAAAAAACAAACAAAAAAAAAAAACAATGATCTCGCGAACACCATTTTTATTACCAGTTACATAAATACAGAGAAGCAAGTTTAACGATCATGATTCTCGTATCGCGAGCTCGTATCGAGAATCGGCGAAGAGTAAAAAATCAATGAACGAGGGATGAATGAAAATTACGAGAATACGAGACTCACCCTTGATTCACGATGACTAAAAAAAAAATCGCATTAGTTATTTTCTTCGGCTTTGATATCGGACGATCGAGAGAAAATCGATGAGCAATTTGAGGAGAAAATTTTAAGAAACTCCTAAACGTGAATTCTCTCTGTCTGCTGTAGAATCGAGACTGAACGTTAAGTTCAAAAATACTTATCCACCAATAGGATTATTTAGATTCAACGGTAGCCAACAAGAACCAAAAAGATAAAAGTTATTCTATCTCGCAGAATTGAGTAATATTGAGTTTTAATAATTGATTCTCGAAATAAAAATAATTAGTCATTATTGCTTGCGATAAGTTGTCGCTAATGTGCCAACTATTGTATGAAAAAATATTATATACTGACTATCGTATTGTATGCTATGCATGGCACATTTGTGCCAACTTACTGAGAACATATAGCATATAATATAATACGATAGTCAGTACATAATAGTACATCATATAACAGTTACATAATAGTACTATTGCATAATAGCATGTGATGATTATATATCGATGTTCAATATAAATATTCAAACTGAATACTATTCCAATAATCATTATTGCTCCCAGAAAATCAGCATCATCGACATCAACAATGATTATACGGAAAAAAAAAATTCCAATATAGTTACCATTGCTCTCAGTAAGCTGTACTGATGTGTGCCAACTATCGTATGAAATACTATTATATATGCTGCTATATCACATCGTATAATAGTTGTGTTATATAATACTACAATTTACTGTTATATAACAGCATGCAATATTTACATCGATTGTTGGTACAACTATTTGAACTAATGACTATTCAAATAATTACCATTGCTCCCAGAAAATTAGCACCATCGACGTAACGTCATAATTATTCGAAATAAATAATTTTACGAATAGTTACTATTGCTCTTGGTAACCTGTCACCAATGTGCCAACTATTGCATGATATACTATTATACGTTTACTAATATATTTTATTATATTTTAGTTGGCACATGTTGGCATATTTTATGATAATTATACCGATTTTAGATACAAAAAAATAGTTACTATTGCTCTCGGTAAGTTGTCACTTATGTGCCAATTATAATATGAAAAATGCTATCGTATGGCTATTGTGTATATGCTATCCGCTATATGCTCTCAATTGGCAAATCAGTGCCAACTTACTGAGAACATTCTAGCAGCCAGCATACAAAATATTATACAACAGTAATATCTACTGTTATATAAAACAGCATATAATTTTAATATCGATTGTATGACTATTTGGACTAAAAACTTTATCAATATAGTTACAATTGCCCTCTTACAGCAATAAATATTTAAATACGATACTAATTACTCAAATTCGTTAGTAATTGTCCCACCGATAGGTTTTTTTTTCCCCGCAAGGATGCAAACGAATTCATTCGAAAGATTTTACAATCCATTGACAGCGAGTTTGGGGTAGGGATGGAAATATTTGTGAGAACCCAATTTTTTGCGTTCCTCGATTCTTCGCATTGTCCTTGCGAGGCTATAATACTTTGGGTATTGTATATAATACAAACATGTTGTCTCGTTGACGAATCAACGTGTCCGATTCTCTCGAGGATTTCATGCACTTTTTTTTCTTTATGGCTTTTCTGGGTTAATCGACCACACCGGTCCTGGGTCTCTCGGTGGCTCGATCTACCAGAAAGATAAAAACCGTGAGAAACAAAAGAATATACAGTTACGACGAGGACGAGTCACATCGCGTCCGGTATATACATGTATATATAACTGTAGATTCACGAATATCATCGTGTCATTGTGTATGAAAACCGTACACGTGATTTTTTTTTTATTTATTTTTTTTTTCACCTAGACGATAACGATCCTCGTGGAGAGGAAGGAAGCGAGAGAGAGAAAAAAAAACCGATTCGTCCGGAAACGAACGAATGGAGTAAAATGTCCCCTTTTTGCTGCTCCTTTTGTTTTAACGTATCGCAAAAATCATCGGAGATTATAATGATGGCACGGTTTCATATACCACTCGATACATCGAGCTACGATTTTTTTAAACTTTGTAATGGATTATAAATATTTGCATATTTTCTTATGATTTTTGACGATTTTCGAAGACCATCTATCACAAAATAAAAATACAAACATTGAAATGGAGTAAAATGCACTTTGCAAGTCTACTCGTGACGTTTTAATAATACTCCAAATACACTTTAATCCGTTAGACACGAGCAAAGTTATGGCAGTTTGAAATTTTGATGATAGCCTTAGGTTGAGGAAAAAGTGATTTTATTTTTGTCTTCTAGCACATTCAAATAAGTCTTATGACGAATTTAAAGTTTCGCTAATTATTACGAATTTTGAGGAGAGCAAAATGCATTTTTTTTCTCTTCATTTCTTCTGATTGTATCTTATTCGAAAAATCAAAAAGATTTTTAACAAATAAAAATTGATTTCGTCACGATTTTTTTTTAGTCCAAGCGAATAGTCCAATCAAAAAGACTAGACTCAAATATTTTTCTTATATATGACGATCGTGTATAATATCCGAGCGACATTACGAGCTGAAGAAACGATACTGTCACATTAAATCGTGTTATTTATGATAATGCCAAGTGTCGAGTGAAAAATCGGCGATTTATGACGTTCAAAGTCGATCGTTGCTGGACCATAGCAAGAGCGAATCTTGTGTCAATGTTTTCTCCCTAGCTATACCCGTCTATTCGTTTCCTTTTTTTCTCCCCTCATTGTATCTAAATTTCCACCACGATATTTAAACGACAAAAAAGTATGACTTTTGCCCAGAATTTGAGAGCAAACGGCACGAGGCAATTATGCTAGTGACAAAACATGATAATCTTATCCGAGATTCGTGCATTTTATTAATTATTTTTCTCTCTTCGAATGATGCAAAAATTGAAAGGCTCTTTATCAGCTTTGTTTGAATTTTTTTTCCAATCTCTTTGATCTAGATTGACCGACCTCGTGCATGGGATTAAAAAAAAACAGATTACATCGAATATGTCGATCTGAGATATTTCTCGTTATAATTTTGTTTTTTTTTGTGCATAGATAAATATTCAAAGATAAATGAGAGCGAGAGATCAATGAGCTGATCGAGTGGTTGCATGGAAAGTTTGAGATTGTTTTTTTTTTTTTGTTTTTCGAACAAAATTTTTAATTAAATTAATTTTCATTTTTACGTTTTTCTGTTGCATGAAAGAAAGAAAAAAAAAAGAATTATCAATGGAAACAGACTTTTGTCGTACTCGGGTCATGACATACGATAATGGGGAATCTGTGAATCACTTAGTCCGTTCAACTGGCTCAAGTGTTTTCGTCACCCATGCATATTGTAACATACAATTGACGCTCCCACAACTCGACTCATCGGTCGATCGCAAATATTCTCATTTAACTTTCACCTTGCTTTTCCCACTCTCGTTAACGGGCGTCCTGTATCGCGCCCACCCTTATGGACATGGAAATTCAAAATCACATTTGCGTCTCCACGAAACACGAAAAAATTCAAATCTACCAACGATATTGTTGAAGAATTAAGCGCTATTATTAAATTAAAAAAAAAAGAACCTTATTCAACGTCAAAATATTAAGTTGATAATTTTTTTTGTGTGCCCATCGGAAATTGCAACGGTATTTCCCATAATATTCAAGAATTGTTTTGTTTTTTTTTTCGCCAAAAGGATTTTTAAGAATTCCGAGAATTTGAGTAACGGAGTCAACAAGGGTGCGTCTACTGTATTTTTTACTCACTTTCTTTTTGCTTCCTACCGGATGAAGCTTTGAAACAGTGAAAAAAAAAGAACAACTATCTCCAGATGTCTTGCCAAGCTTCCACAAAGTTGTGCAAAACATCCGAAGATTACGTTTAGAAAGAAAGAAAGAAGAAAAAAAAAATTAGGAAATGCATGAAGTGCATGAGTGAAATTTTGACTCATAAAAAAGTTTCTGATGATCAAATTCAGGACAATGTGACCTTACATTTTGCCAACTGAATAAAAATTTTACAGCAATTTTTTTTCTCCCCAGTTCATCGTGATTTTATTCGAATAGATTGTGTCCGATTCAAATATACTTTTTCTTTGATTCAACTAAAACTGATTTTTCTCAGTAAATTTGTAAGATCTGTCCTCTTTTCAAAGTCCGAAGGAAACCTTCGAAGAAAAATGGCTCACGGATTTTTTATTTGTGAATCTGAAGTGATGAGAGAAAAAGTGCAAAATTTCATATCGCTCGTAATTTTTTGGCATTAAAAAAAAAAAAAAAATTTCATGCGGTTGGCAAAAGAAATGACTCAATTTCAATTTACACTTTTTTTTTCCAAGTTCCCGATAGTAGGATTTCATTTTGATTTCCCATTCTCGTCAGATTTCATCGTTTGATTCTTATTCACTATCCAACACGATCATCAAGCAGCATATTATTATTATTGATATTATCATTATTATATATACACGCGTCAAGCGTTAGAGTACAGCGATAATTTCATTGCACCCGAGGGAACAGTACACGGTGCTGATACCGTTCGCGGATCGCTATATCGCGGTTCAAGGCGAAATCAATACGAGAAGCTCTTTCGCCACCCGCTACGCGAGAGAACACGACGAGTGTTAATATTGCACAAGTGAAGAAATGTAATTGAGTAGCCGTAACTTTTTTGCCTTGGATACGAGATCTATGTTGTGTATATATAATGTATATATATATATATATATATACACACATTTATATATATATATATTTTAATTGCACATTTATCGATCCATTCAATCATGAATTTTTACCAAAAGTGCATATAAAAATCATTGATAGTCGCGGGATAAAAAAAATTGACATTTCGAACCATTCTAGTCATGCTCTAACAGGAAATAATAATTTCTAAGATATCAATTTTAAGGATGCACAATTTTTTTAATTTACAAAATTCGTCTTTCAAAAATTTAGGAATTCATAAATGTTACTGTTAATATTTTTTTTTTTATATGGATATCAATTCTGACGTTATACCTGTTTGTATATTCTCGTATTCTTATAACGAGTTTTTTTATTTTTATTTAAAAAAATCTTCGATAATGACTGTGTAATGGCAGAATTTTATTAATGTGGAAAAAAAAAAGTTAATCGAGCTCGGTAATTTATTTGTTTATTTCAGGACACGAGAAATGTACGTTTCATCACGATCTAGAACTGGACCATCGTCCACCAACTCGAGAGGCACTGTTGCCCGAAATGTCACGAAGCTACAGACTTCTTCTTGGCTCGCTGGGCGAAGATCCCGATCGTCAGGGTCTCCTCAAGACTCCCGAAAGAGCAGCCAAGGCGATGCTCTTCTTTACCAAAGGCTACGATCAGAGCATCGATGGTAAGTTTTTTTTTTAATTCACTTTACGGTATCTCCTGGATTCTTTGGGAAATTTTTTTGATCCTGAAATACGTCGATATCCTTTTTTTTTTTCGAAGATACGTTAAAGTATCTTTGGTATTGAATTTCTCAAAAATTGTTACAAAGTTTTGTATCGTTCAAGAAAATTCCAGTATATGTGTCGAAAAATTATATGACGCTCGACATAGTTTTTTTTTCATCAAAATTAATTGCGATCGTTATGAATAGTGATAAACGGCTTAGCTAACAAAAATGGAGTAAAAAAAAGCTTGGACATGAAATTCGCCGACAGTTAAATCATTTTGCGTCGTTAACGACAATTTTCCAATGTTTGTGTCGTACAAATAAGTCTGCAATATTTCGTCATTGTGCCGACGACAAAAGTAGCGAGTCTGCATACGTGGCTTTGTTAATTTTTGAGCAAATTATATAATTTACTTTGAAATAATTTTGAATTGAAATTTTCATTTGACGTGCATGACTTTTCAAGCTGTTTCAATGTCATCACGAAATTCCTTCTACACTGATAAATTATCCGTTCGAAAATTATAAATATCCCTGTGAAATAATTGAAAAATTATAATTTTTCATTAAAATGAAAATGGCGAATTTTTTTTTACTCTTTCTTCGAAGATTTTCTCTTTTATGCGATCGTTTTTTGATCGCTCGCTCGCAATTGCCAATACGATGTCACAACTGATATAATATCCTCGGGTTGTCTTTTACCATATGCAATATATATAGAAGGTGTCAGTCGAATTCACGGCCAACTCGTGATAGAGCACAGCTCAACGTTTGAAAGTAAATCTGGAACAGGATTACGACTTTGCTATCTCAATTCTTTACTTTTTTTTTTTTTTTTTTCTTTATCAGGAGCACTCGTGCGGCACGCGTACCTCAGCCACGCCATACTATTACATACTCTTATATAAACACTTCAGGTGGATTTGCATGGAATGTGTTTTGCCCCCTGTTAGTCCAATCTATGTATTCTCATTCTCTTGTTTTTTTTTTTTTTTTCTCAAAGCGAATTCAACGTGCAAATAATAGGGGAGAAAAGAAGAAGAAAAAATGACTCGACTAAAAGCATCGGGGTGAATGATGGAGTACAGTTTTCGGGGGGAAAAAAAAAATCGGAGCAAGAAGAACGAAGAGGGAATAATTCTGATGAAAAAATATTTTATACGAAAGTCATAGAATGATTTTGTCGTGTCTATAGATGAAGTTTCAAAATTTTTTTTCCCCCTTCCGGTAAATCCAGATTTTAGGCGAAAAATTATATAATTTAACGTCTCTGCTTTTTTGCAATGTTTTTTTTTTCCCCCCCAAAATTGGAACAATACCGTTTATTCGTGCATCAAAAGAGAAAATAAAGATCAATTTATATGGGATACAGTCTCATCCTCTTGGGAGAAGAATAATACATTTATTTGGATCGTGGAGCTTTATAAGACACTCCATGTTCCCAACTTCATGAGAAAGAACCTTTACATCGGTTCGTATAATTCTCACTCTCTCAAGACCGCATTTTTCCACCCTCTCGACCACTTTTCCTCGAGATCTCGTCGTCCTCTCACCCTCGTTCATACACGTCCACACTCAAGCGGAAAATCCGTGTTAAAGGAGCTTGAGGTTCGTGTGCCACGAGACCAACTTGGCAGAGCGAAGCTTTTCGTATAAATGAACCTCAATCCGAGTGACGAGAGAAAGTAAAGCAGCGAGAGTACCCACTCGAGTAAAATCCTTCTTTCCATCCATTAATTTCCTTGTCAGTATATTTTCTTCATTCTCTCGACTATCGCCTTTATATATATATATATATCCTTCACTCTTGCCTCGCTGACGTCATTCTGTGGGTCTCGAATGGCAAATTAATTCACGAGCAAGATTTCTTTTATTCTGACTTTTATTTTATCGCCTTTTCTATTCTTCCTTTTATCCACCTACGGAGAGAAAAGTGAATTTTTACTCCTAACCGAATAACCGCAGATTGAAAAACAATTTTACACGCAAATCGCATCATTCGTTTTCTCTTTGGTCGGCTATTATGACTCTGCTATTTTCGTACTGCCAGCAAATTTTATTTGCTAATTTGAACGAAGTAAAAGTCTACAAAATTTTATGAAAGTTGAGAAAAAAAAAAACGGTGTCTACGATTGAGATTTCATTGGGTTCAGTCAATCATTGTAATAATTATTGCCATATAAAATTTCCAAGGTATTAAAAAAAAAATATCACTTTTTGTACGAGAAACAATCTCTTAGACAATTTAATTTGATTTTTATTTTTGTGTCCTTAATTGTGAAAAAAAAAATAAACTTCTGTGTTTATAAAATTGGTCGATATCTCTAAAAGTTTTCCCTTAATATTTCATTCAATGCAACCTTTCTCTGAGACCGTCAGACATTTCATTAAAAATCGATAAAGTTCACGATGAAAAAATAATATGTGCATTCAGATGGGAATAAAATAATTTTGAGCCATGAATATGTTGCTCATTCAATTATAGTTTCGGATCGAGAAGCAATCGTCGAAGGTGAGGGAAAGGCAAGAGAGAGAGAGAGAGAGAGAGAGAGAGAGAGAGAGGTTGAGAAAGGGCTAAATTGTGCAAGTGAGTGGCTCACGATAGCTACAGGTGGTGAGAGAATTTCTCCCAAAGTAGACTCCCTCGAGAAGCTTTTCAATTCCCTCGAGTCTTTTGTACTCGTTTCATCCAATTTCTCGGCTACACGCTCACGTCGATAAGTTCAGTTAACCGGATAAATTGTTCGCCCCCTTACAGCGAATTGAAAAAGAAAAGATTGCAAGGAGCAATGCTCAACGAGATTAGAGATTAAAGATCTCGAGACTAAAAGTTAGTTTCTCGCTTATCTTGATCCATGAACGTGAAGACAATTTTTCTTATTTCTCATTTCCACGACTGACTCTATCCTGAAGCAATCAAGAGACCATTTTAAAAAAAAACTGCCTCTGATCATTTTTTTAACAATGAAATTGGAGCATTTATTTTTTTATTTGAATTTCGCGATACTTAAAAATTTTAATACTAAAAATAATAAAAATAGAATCATTTTTTATATTGAAATAAAAAATATATCTTTAAAATTCAAAGAAACTAAAAAGAAAAGTTAAAATCTAATATTTTGTAACTCAAGTAAACTCGTTATCAACGAAATTATGACTTGCCAAGAAAATCCTGAAGTTTCGTTGCCTCTGATCATATTTTGGAAAAAAAAAAAATCATCATGCACTTGCAGGGTGAAATTTTGAAAGGTCGCCGTTGTGTACTCCGATAGCTTCAACCTTGATGTGCACGATAAACTAATTACAAAGTTTCCACTGGCCTCTGCAGAACGGTGTGTAGGAGGGTCATATAGAGGTGAAGATGATTAAAGAGACTGGGGGATAATCAAATTTCTCTGCAATTCCCAGCACGTGTATACTCTCCTTTTTATTTGATCGAAAACCGTGAAAATTCGTCTCGAGGATCCTTAAAATTTTTAACAATTCGTCTCTTGTAATCTGTACTGCAGTCACTCATCTCTTCCTCTGTATCTCTCTCTCTCTCTCTTTCTATCTCTGTCCTTTATTTTACTGCATCGAGGCGAGCATTTTATGCACAAAGGTTGCCTTGGTAACGGAAACGAGACGGAGAAATCACGATTATACTCTCCTGGCTACTGAGAACCATTGAATATCCAGAAGCTTTTCTATATAAATCTATATCGTACAGGATAGTACAGAGTGAAAGAGAAAGAGAGAGTATGTGTGTGAGAGTCCAGCACTCAACAACACAATCGTGATCGCCCATAGCGTTAACTAGGTCAATATCGCGGTCGAATCGCCACCAGGAAAGCTCTGAAAGCAAAATCTCTCCCATATAATTCCGGTAGAGAAACCTGGGAAAGATGGGACAGTTCAAAGATCTGTACTGCCCATGTACAGTCATGTCAAAAAAGATATTTGATATTTTGAAAAAAAAACCATTTTTAAAATTTTCCTAAAGCAAACTGGATCAAGATATTTTTTCTTCTGGTCTTAAAAATTTGCAGTGAGCATAGAAAAAAAAACTACAAATTTTTATTGGAACTTTCTACTTGATCGTGATTGACTAGGAGGTGAATTTGCATTTTTTAATTTTACTTACTTTTATTAAAATATTTTTTCTTTTTCTCTTTGTCAGATGTGATAAACGATGCAGTTTTCGACGAGGATCACGATGAAATGGTGGTTGTTAAGGACATAGAGATGTTCTCCATGTGTGAGCATCACTTGGTACCCTTCTATGGAAAAGTGTCGATCGGTTATTTACCCTGCAAGAAAATTTTGGGTCTCAGCAAGCTGGCCAGGTGAGAATTGGGAATGAAAAAAAAAAATGTAGAACAAAGAAAATTACATAAAAATTGTCGTTGCAAATAAAATTAGGACATATTGCCCTTCTCACTTTGATTTCCAACGTTCGTCTCTTTGCAAATGAAACAAAAGTTCGAGGAAGCAATGTTGCAAATTCAATTCGAACACTTTGTTCGTTTATTGCGATTGTCTTGGCTTGCTTACTCCAAAACGTGTCGAACTCGTGCCATTCTCAAACTAGACAAGTGCATTAGTAACAAGAGTATATATGCATACGTATACGACGTCACAGGGCTTTCGAAACTTGGATTGACGCTTGGAATCGTCGATTTGCATTACCTCAGACTCGGGCGATTTTACGCAGCCTTGGGCGAGTCACATGTCTCGCTTGTAGCAAAAAAAAAAAATAAAACTAGAGAGAGGAAAAGTTGAAAAGAGTCGAAGATTCGAAAATGATTTATGCAAATTTTTTAAAAGAAAAGCGACGAAAATTACAATTTAGACCGAAAAAATTGGATCATGAAAATCCTTAAAATGTCGAGAGTGAAATGAATTTTTGTTTTTTTTTCCAAATATAAACTGCTCCAACTTTGTCCTTAAATTGATTCAGCTCTCTCTCCTTGCATTAGTTATAAAAATTGATGAAACTTTTCATCTAATTAAAACTTTTTTCTCACTTTTTTCTATAAACACAACTGATTCACATATTGATAAATTTGCTTCTTTCTTTATTTTAGAATATTCGAGATTTTTCGAATAAATATTAAGCCACTTGAAGGAAAAAAAAATCGTATATTCTCTATAAAATGTGAAAATACATTGAATTAGAAAAAAAAAATTTTTTTAATAAAGCATTATATTGCCTAATTAATTTTCTTTCTCATTTCCTGACTCATCGCTTATCGATAAATTTTTTGGCATTACAGAATCGTCGAGATCTTCAGTCGACGTCTTCAGGTCCAGGAACGATTGACCAAGCAGATTGCTATCGCTGTGACGAAAGCGGTACAGCCAGCGGGAGTCGCAGTTGTAGTCGAGGGAGTGTGAGTATCGTTGATCTTCCTAAAGTAGATCTTTTTCTTTCACGCCTTTTTTTTTCACGCCTACATTTATATCATCCGATTTATCTGCTCTCTGACCACGGATCATTGTGAAATCTCACGTTATCATCATTATTGCGACACTCGTATATTTACATATTTATACATATATTTTTTAAATTTATTTATTTCTTTCTTTATTAATTTTATTATTTATTTGTTTATTGCGTGAAAATGTTATATATCGAATACGATGCTGGTACAGCGATCCGTTCGTTAATACGTATGGAGTAACTCGAACCATTCTCGCAGAGAATCCACGATGCTGCGGTTCCGATTCGTTGCACTGTGATTGCATTGAGCAATTTTCTTTTCGCAAGGATCTCTCTCTCTCTCTCTCTCTCTTTCTTGCCATCTATCTAATGTGATATGTAATACCCAATATCACTTTTGTAGATTATAAATTTATATCTTGTACCGCAACACTATAATTTAACTATAAATTATGAAACTAGTTTATCGACCTTGTGCCAATAATAATTTGCTCAATAAGGAATTTTCGCATTCTCGCGTGTGCTCAAAGTTGATACGCACACGCGTCTCACCGTACACCGATAATTATCGATCGTTCACATAACGATTCTCGTCCTTCGTCATTCCTGGCGATTCAACCATATTACGTTTATTTACAAATTTTTATATTCAATTTTTTTTTTCTTTCATCTCATCGCTGTTTCATCGAACAGTTTAACGAATTCGTGGAAATAATTATTAATGAGCCCAGTGGTGGATTTGAAAATTTTTTAAAAGACAATTTGGTAAAGCAATTTAATTTTGCAAGCTCGTTCAATTCGATGAAAGATAATCTATCATTTTTTTTCGACACAAATTATCGACAATATTCGTAGTAAAAAAAAAATAAAGGGAAAATCTCTTGCTTAACAACGAAAATAGTATCGGTGGTGTGAATTATTATTTGAGAGAAAATCGAACGAAAAAGCACCTGCGAATAATAAAATAGTACTTTGAGGCTCGTTATAATTTTTTTTTTTTTCAATGTCTAAAAGGCATACAGCTTAACGCGCATTAGCATCGATTACTCGATAAGAGCTCGTAGTAACGATAAAATTGTAATCGAACTAAGGGAATTTATTGCTTTGCGATTCTGTTTTTTCTCCGATATTTTTTTTCATTCAATCAATCTGGATAAAAATTGCTGGCGATATGGTGCAATCGCGTATGAGTTTCGAGTTACGACCCCCCGGAAATTTTAATCGCTCGTATCATCACGTTTTTTTTTTTTTATAAAACGTCAAACTTGTCCTTTATAACCCCTAAAGAAGATAAACTTGTTTGTGGAGGGGGGCTAGCTTGGCAAAAATGTTTTAGTAATGCATGCGCAAATATATTTGAAAAAACTAGACATTGCAATAATTTGTGAAATTATCTCAGCTCAGCAGGGTGTCAAGTTCATAATTATAATGATAATCATTTGTCCTGTTCGCATCATGACGTTTAGATAAAAAGATTGCGCAACTATCGATAAATCGATCAAAACGGAGTATATTGCAATTTACTGCTATAATGAGTTGTTATGGAAATTAACGAAATAAAAAAATAATCATATGAAAAGCAATAATGAAAACAAATCTGCGCTTTATTTTTCACCTTGCGTTATTCAATTATTGCCTCGCAATGGAATAATAATCTCGTTCACAATGGAAATTAGTAGCGTTTGAAATTGTCGGAAATGATAATTATAAGTTTCAGATAGTCTGTAATATTGCATCCCATAAATCGTGATGAATGTTATTGGGAATAATTAACCAGAATAATTATTGTTCTTTTGACGAAAAATATTATTTTCATTCTACCTTCGTAATTGTCCATAAATATTAATTTTATCAGTCAAGAGGAGCGTCTACGCAGATCTGAATAATTTTTTTTTTTACATTATCAGACAAGTATTTCAGAAATCTGTCGTTTGATATTTTGGTGACGATTTTTTTTGTTGAAAAATTTGAAAAAAATAATACAGGTTTCTTCGAATTTTAAGCATAGGGCTCAAAATCTTAATGATTTTTATTGCTTTATAATTCGAATCGTGTCCATCTCTGGTTTCCAGTACTATCGATCTGAATTTTCCAAAGGTTCAAGTGAATTCTTGTATTCCATGATTAAAAAATTTTTTGTACTATAAATTTTTGTTGAAAAGCACTTTAAGTTATAACACAATCATACACAGCATATATAATTGTACTCGTGAATGTATCACCTTCGGGAGTGCTAACTCGAAAGTCAGTGAAGCACGACCGACCTCCGCAAAACTCGACAAAAAGCCTTTCGAGTTTTTTTTTTTTTTCCTCTCGCGAGGGTGTCTCTCATTAATTATTATAAATGTTATTTTCTTTTTATTTTGCTTCTTTTAAACGTGAATATTTCGTTGCGTCATAACTCTCGAGCCTCGAGGCACCTTTGTGCATTAATACAAAATTACATATAATATCGTGTGCGTTATAATTCAAAGCAACTTGTCATAATGAGTGATCAACGATCGAATTTCCAATGATTTTACAAAACACGCTGATTTTATATTATATTTTTACATCAAAACATTGTCGTTTTATCTCTGGACTTTGTGTGCCACGTGTGCCATTTATAAAAAAAAATATATATATATATATTTCATCGATATAATATTATTTATGCATTTTAAAGAATTTTACGATCGAGAAGCTTCGTCGAAATTTGATAGTCGTATTATGCAAAACTTACGATTCACAGCGTAATATCGTAATGTATTTTTCTCTTCTTTTTCAATTAATTCATTCATAGACAAACGAAAATATTTTTTAATTCTCGCATTCTTTTTCATCTTCAAATATTCAATTTAATTCGTCGAAATTTCTTTAACCTAAATTTTTTTTTACCTTGATACATATCGACATGCGAAACTCCAAATGATTGAGCTCTCGATAAAAGTGTTTGATTTTTTTAAATTTTATCTCACAATTATCCTTCGGTGCATAATAATTGTATAATATCGCTTTGCCTGCACTGAAAAGCCACGGAATTGAAAATTATTTCTTCCAGTTGATATTATTTTTGAAAAAAGCAAACAAAGCAATATGTAAATTTTCAAATTGGCAAAATTTGTTAAAAACATGTCAAGAAAAAAAAAAGATATTTGAACGAATAAAACGAAGTTAACTTTTTTTTAATTTTTTTTTTTTTTTACAGGCACATGTGCATGGTGATGCGGGGAGTTCAGAAGATAAACAGCAAGACCGTTACGTCGACGATGCTCGGTGTGTTTCGCGACGATCCCAAGACACGCGAGGAATTTCTCAATCTGGTACACTCGAAGTAGATGAACATCGCCGCGTTTTCGGTTGATACGAAAATGTCCAACTTCCGAGACGATATAGACAACGATTCGACGCTGAAAGACACGGAAGATGAGAAAAAGGAGGGAAAAAAAAAAAAAATTATATATGTACGACGATGTTGATGATAATTCCCCTGCGACCTACCCCTCTGGAAAGACCTCAACTCATCGGGATTTTTTATCAGTAAAAACACGCTCCAGCTTGACCCGAACGATCGTAAATATCGTAAGGCCCGAAAGTAGCAAACTGAAATGATCGTTACGAAATTTACAAGTCTATCGCCCTTCGGGGTTATAGGAAGCTTTGATTCTACGCCTCGGACATTTACGAAACTGCTGTAACGATGTGACACGGTGACAATAAGCGCTCTTAGGATTAATATACGAGAGCACGGTGAGATAGGGAATTTTCTTTTTTTTTTTTTTTTTTCTTTTTGAGGGACGAATACACACAGTGCAAACAAAAAATTCGTCGTAAGAATCGAAATGTTGAAGAAAAAAGTAAAGACGATTTTTCTTCAACTCTATCCGATCTATCGGATCAGACAATAAATTGCACAAAGATTAATGCTTAAATATATAAATTAGCAACGCCTCGTGACGCGCAGGCGTATTTTTTTTTGCAAAAAGCTCGAAACTCGAAAGACTCGACAGCCAACGATTCTCTCGATTTCGAAATTCGCCGCGAAATATTGAGCTCTCGATGAAAAAAATTTTGTCCTCGCGACAAATTAAAAAAACTGGATCCAGAGAAAAAAAAAAGTGTATATCGATGGAAAAAAAAATATATATTTTTGTAAAATATATTTGATCAACGGAATATTGAAAAATTATATGTACATTCGCGTATGAATATTTTCTCCGTGGATGTATCGAGAATACTGACAAAAGTGGATTGAACCAGAAATCAGAGCCAAAAAGTTATTCGCAAGAGAATATTTGCTAAATAACGCTTATGACTAACAACTTTTCGTCATTTACACATGACAACCGTAATCAATGCAATTTTTTTAAATCACATTTATTACGATTCAATCTCGATTATCCAATATTCAATTGTTGCAAAAATTACCAAGGCTATTCGAGAAATTCCCTTTTTTTTAACTCTTCAATTTCTGCTTTTACCGGGGTGACCCAATTTTCTTTTTTTTTTTCTCGCTCTTTTAATATTCCACGAATCTTTATGGTGCAATTAACTAACGAGCATTGTTACGTCCAGACCTCGAATTACCATCGACCAACATTCCAATGTTACTTCTCGATAATCGTGATGACGATTAAATCGTGCTGGTCATTACGTTATGCATAATAGCACAATGAGAGGTTCTTTCTTTCTTTCTTTCTTTTTTTTTTGAACGTACATCAATCGTTTGTTGGGGCGTTTCTATTCGTGATTTGTGTGTTTTCTTTTTCTTTTTTTTTTTTTTTTCTTCACCGTCGAAAGCGTGTCGCCAGGCGTATATACGAGGCGTTGACTCTCTTGCACAAAAAGATTACACGATTATATACAAAGCGATTTGCAATTAACTCGCATATACGTGAGCGACTTTCGAGATTCCGCGTGCGAGCAACGAGAATCGATTCTCGACTTTTTTTTTCGTATCGTGCAACAAGAAGTACAAAAAAAAAGGATCACAAGCAAGGATAGGCATCGGTTGAATGAAAAAACCATTTTTTTTTTTTTTATATTTAAATGAAATCGAGTTTTTACGGTTTTACAATAATCATGAATAATTCAGAGTAATTATTCTTTTATGTGATTAATATTCCATTTTTTTTTTTTTGAGTCCATTGATCCATGCGGACAGAGGAATATATTGAAAATAATTTTTCATTCGAACGATGCCAATCCCTGATCGAAAAAAAAAGAAAAAAAAAAAAAGAAAAAAGAAAAGAAGTGCTAAGAATCGAGTTGGAGAATCGAGGGCGCTAATTCGTAACGAGCCGAGCCGTGATAGAACCCGATGAATCTGAGGCTCGTGAAAGTATATGAATGTTTATATATGGGGCCGAAATTTACGGAGTGTTTCGCGATCCAGCCATTCGCGGATGCTCCGCTCATCGTGCCTTTGTGATCAGTCGCTCTTTCATTGTTAATTGTTTTATTTTTTAAAAATTACCCGTTATTAATGTGTTATGATTATGATTATTATTATTACTATATGTACAAAGGATATATATAGTATATATATAAATATATAGTATATATAAATATATATATATATATATATATACAAAGGGTAACCGGAGCGTAATTATCATATACGTTCTGGCTCCCAAATTCACCGCTACATATCGATTATGTATTTTTTAAATTCAAATGTGTTCTTTTTTTTACGAGTATTCCCTTGGGCCAATTTTACACGTTACGAAAGTTTAGCGTTTCACGAGAATATGGGTAAAATTTATCCAAACGTACGTTACTATTTTGTGGGAAATCCGATATAGTTTTGTATTATTATTATTATTATTTTTTTTTCAAATTCAGTAAAAAAATATATAATTGGAGGAAATCGAGAAAACGAGGTACTTTTACAGCCTCGAACTTTCAGCTCCTCGATCCGATGCACACAAATTTGTGTATATTCGTGCATGTTTATTGTAACGTTGAATTTTAGGGAACAAGAAGAAGAAAAAAAGTATATTTTCGAGAAAATATTTTCTTCGATAATTCTTCTTTTCTTTATTCGTCAAGATTACGAATAAAAGGAAATAGGTCTTGTAACCCCGATGATTGATCATTACTACGACGAATTTACTTTTCGATTTAATATTATTGAATTTATTAAAATTGTGGATAAAGCAAAAATGTATGTTTTTTTTTTTTTTTTCAAATTTTTGTTTCGATAAGGAATTAATTGACAAACGAAATTTATATTAATATAGTTTCTTATCGAATTAAAATGAAAAAAAAAAAAAAAAGTTTTAAAATACCGATGATATACTTTGTGACGATATTATTAAAATTATATATATACATATAAAAGTTATATTTATATTTTAAAAGATGCGTTGATTGTTTATTTAGCCGAAAACCTTTATCCCAACTTTTTTACGCACACGGAAGATTCAAGTTTCTTCGATTTTGTACGACCGCAGGGTCTTATCTGGGTGGTCTTGTTACCGGATAGGCAAACGCTCGTAGCGTCAGACTGATGAAGCAGAAAAATCATACTGGGATCGCTCGTGAATGAGGATTTTTTTTGCCTCGATAACGATGATCCGTTAATATCGGTAGACGCCGGTCTCTTGGCACTGCAACACGTGCTCTCCTGTTCCGGTAGCGAAGCCACGTGGGATCTCAGGCGAATGTTGCCTTGTCGCGATTGCGTGGAATTCGTCGTGGTTCTGCAGCCTCGTGGGGTCCAATTGTCACGTGTCGTTTTCTGATTGCAGGGTATCATCGTTTCGCTGAAATAAAAATTAGAATGAAAAAAAAAAATAACGAAGTATCTTATTTGAAACGTGATTATGTGTGTGTGGGGAAAATAAAAATCTTCAAGACTTCCACAGTCTTATTGTTTGATCTCAAATTTCATTTTTTTTTCTTAGGAAGATCATCAAGAGAGATTCCTTGAAGATTCATTTGAAGAAAAATTATGGATGTATTTTTGAAACTTTGTCCATATAATGCGGTCATTCTTAAAATTGAAAAAGACTTAAAGTAGGTAAATAGATCTGTGCCACACTTTGGTTACGAAATTTGGTGAGAATTCAATTAATTTAATTCAGATAAGCTTAGCTGAGATTTTTTAAAAATTTCTTTCAGCTCACTCGGTGTTCACGGGTGAAGGAGGTGGACCACATGGCGTATAACACCCGATTGCAGGACATTTCAAAACCTTGAGTGTCTCTGCATTCAATGAAGAAACTCCCCGAAGTAGAGCACGCTGAATAGCATTCTCGTAATCGGTTCTTTCTTTCATGATTCTCTCGTTTTCTTTTCTCAGACGACACACCTCCGATTCGAGCTGCGCGTATATACAATAAAGTCTTCATTCAAACATAATGATTTATAATCCAAAAAAGGAAGCCAGCATTCCAACATTCAATCATTTAAACTGATATGGTACGAGAAGATAAAGATGAATCATTATTTTGCTACAATACATTGATGTTCTTGGAGCAATTATTCATAATTGTTTCTTTTTTTTTTTTTTACTGATTAATAATTCAGGAATACTCAACGTACGTCTGATGAACGTTTGGCCCTATCCCTGATCTTTCCCGATTGCACGGCAACGTCAGCAGTACTCGAACGACCCATATGCCCTGCACCGGATTTTCCGGTAGTTTGCTTAGATTGACCGTGGGCAATTTTATCCTGGCTAGGTCTGTGAGCTCCGTATAATTTTTGAACCGTTGCACCCGAGGCTGTGGCTCCTTGATCAACGAACATTCCAGCGTGAGCCGTATAGTAGAAATTTAGTAAAAAAAAAAAATTTTTTTTAAAGGAAGAAAAGAACAGGAATTAATAACTAGAAAGATTTAACCATAAATTATCCAATTTTTTCTGTTGCTAGAAACATCACCGTACCGGATAGAGCTCCTTGCGATGGAACTCCGGATTGTGCATCAGATTGCATACCAGACAGAGCACCAGATTGACCACCTGATTGAGTGCCAGATTGAGCACCTGATTGAGCACCTGATTGAGTGCCAGATCGAGCACCTGATTGAGTGCCAGATCGAGCACCTGATTGAGTGCCATATCGAGCACCTGATTGAGCACCAGATTGAGCATCGGAAAGGGCTCCAGGATCTTGTGCCATGTCGACCGAATTCCTCGAGGTTTGAGCATTGTGGATCGGTTGACGCGATGGTACAAAAGTCGTCGTGGAAGTACTCTGAGCTGCTCCGCCACTTTTCTTAATTTTCTATGAAAATCAAAGAATTCCAGTTTATTTATTCCCGATTGGTTGTATGTTTTAAATTCTGTATGATAATACGAAAGAACTTAAAAATCATAGTGGAAGAATTAACTTTCCTCAAAAAAAAATACAATCCCAATTTATTTTTTTCTCCAGAGAGAATTTTCGACTGAATGATAACGTGTGCTGAAGTGCATAATTGCAATAACAAAAAAAAAGCAGAAGAGACAAATGTATATACTCAAAACGAAGAAAAAAATAAATAAAAATAGATATATAAGGCAGAATCTAATTTTCACATTTTAAAAAAAACTGAAATTTCAATCTGTAAATGTAGATTTCCAAATGTAATTTGTAAAAAACAATTTGGCGTTTCTATTTTAAAAAAAAATCTTGCCTCTGCCAGAGCCTTCTCATAAGCAGCCTTGGACACTACGCTCTCGGTCAATTTTGATCTTAGATCTGAAATCTCGAGATCTCTCGAAGCGATCTCGTTCGATCGTGACGAAAGCTCTCGGCGCAAGCTATCAAGATCATTCTTAGCCGCATCGAGACGCTTCTCAGCGAGGCTCACCCAATTTTGGACCTTTCCCATTACGTCGACGACCATCAACTTTGCAGATCGGGGAATAAAAAAAAAAAAAAAAAATTAAACATAACGAGTATATTAATTATGAAAATTCAGGGTCACGCAATTGGCAACGGATTCGTGATAATTTCATTTTAGACGAGAAACGTACCACTGAAAAGGCCACTGGGATCAGAAGTGTCAGCTAATCGCGTTGTAATGATTATATTTGTTTTGTTTCTCGATCATTGTGACAAATAATTTCTGATGAAAATCTGAAATTAAGCAGTGATAGATCACTAAAATGATCCTTTTAGCAATTTTCATAACGCTCTTCACATTTGCAATAAGAAATGCCTCTTAACAATTTTCAGAGATAAGAAATTTAGAAAAAATCACCACGTGAAAGCGATTTATCTGATCGAGTGCGAACACAAAGTGGTAAAGTCTCTCGTCTATTTCCGTTTAAAAAAAAAAAAACCCCCCCGGTTAGCATTATTCTTCTCTTCATATCCATTTTACTGTTCAATCGTAGCTTGGCTCGTCGTGCAGTTTCAAGAGAACAATCGTGTCATTTTTTTTTTTTTTTTTTTTTTAATCGCTCGTGGCTGTTGGATCAACCTTTAAATCGTGTTCAAAATTCTCTCCCAACGACGCCAGAGCTTTTCCAGCTTCCTGAAGATTGTAAATCACGAAGTCGATCATATCGTTCACTTTCTTGTCCCTGTTTACGTGTAAAACGAAAGCGAGAAAGCCATGATTCTTGAATCTTATGTCTTCTTCAAAGGAAAATGTAAAAATTTTCATTACTTATCTTACCCCGTTATTTTATCATCCACGTTATTGCTCGTATTCACGAGAATAGATTCGATCTCTTCCTCAGCTTCCGGTTCTACTCCCGAGGTTTTCGATACCACAGGCGTGACTTTTTGATTCGTATCAGCGACAGATTTGTTCACGTTTACGCTTGATTTGCTCTTGGCATCAGCACCACCTGACAATCTCTCGTGACTTCGCATTTTTGCATAACTGCCCCGTTGTGACATTCTCGTGACGCTGCTCCTCAACGAATTTCCCGCAATACTCTCGTTTCCTGTTCAAGACCAACGAGCGATTTTTATCATCGATTCGTTTTTTTTTTTTTTTTTAGATTTTCAACCAAGTCGACAATTCACCTTTTTTCGACATATTTACTTCCTTTTTTCTAATACTTTTTAATTTTGACAATATTTGCTAGTTTATTGAAAAAGGTTGATGGATGATGACGTTGCGGACGTGCATTTGTTTCGACGATTTTCATCTTTGATAAAATTCACGAGGTATATATACCTACATCTCTGGATTGGACCTTGTAAATTTTCCAAATACAAACACTTTGGGGCGAAAAAAAAAAGAGTGCAAAGTCGATAAATCATTCTTTCCGCGCAGAATTTAAAAAAGAAATGTTTTCAAAACTTTATGGGACATTCCCAAGTACTCTGGCATGAAAATCTCGACATTTTTTTTTTCCTTTCACGGAAACAATTGAACTTGCTCCGCGGGGAAAGCAAAACGGATAAAAGCAAAAGAGAATAGAGC
Source organism: Rhorus exstirpatorius (assembly GCA_963564615.1). Taxonomy (NCBI): domain Eukaryota; kingdom Metazoa; phylum Arthropoda; class Insecta; order Hymenoptera; family Ichneumonidae; genus Rhorus; species Rhorus exstirpatorius. Next base: position 34,607,577 of record OY751316.1, on the reverse strand, counting down.
TCTTCGTAATTTTGGCTTATGAGAACGATAAATAAAAATCACGAAAATTGAGTACTCGTTAACTCATTTTTGCTTAATCATAAAATACGTATTCACATACACGAGAATAAAAGCAGTCGTATTTTCATTAATTCCTTAACAGTTAAAAATTTTTATTACAAAGTCGCGATTCGTATCAATTTCACCCTCTCGATTCACCAATATTTTCATCGACAGAAAATTAGTGCATAGTTTTTTTTTTTTTTTTTTTTTAACGAAGGTGAATGTCGCGAGACAATTTTTCAGGGTTGAAAAAACTTTTACAAAATTTTAAATTAAATTATTTTTCTTTTTTTCAATAATACGTTTTTTTTTTTTATTTTTATTTAAAATATGGAAAAAAATTGTAACAGTGTATAACTGTATCACGACCGTACAGTTCGTTTAGCGTGTACATTGATCGTAAAAATCGCGAGTCTTGCGAAATGGAGCTGTGGCGGTTTGAAAAAAAAAAAAAAAAAAAAAAAAAAAAATTAAAAAAAAAAAAAAAACCACGACGAAATTTACCGTTATTTTTCTTCGTTCATCTCGTTACAAAATAACCATGGAAAAATATGGATTTGATAAGCTAGTCACTAGACATAATGTAATTAGTTTCAAGCGGCAATTTTGGCCGGTGGCCTGAAAGATCCCACGACAACGGCGTGATCTCTCTCGTATGGTTCGAGGGTTATCTGTTCCTGAGGTTTCAGCTTGTCGGCAACGAGTTTCTTCACTTCCGCTGCGAATACGGCCTCGGGTTGCGCCGTCGAGTCTATGCAACTCGCCTGAAAATTGCAGATTCACGAATCAGTCGTCGCAAGAGTAATCGAAGAGATATTTTTTTTTTTTTTTTTTTCGTTTCAGTTTTCGTAACATTTTGGGGCTTGGAATATATTTTTTTTTTTTTTGTAACTATAGCGTTCCAGCTCACCTTAATTGAGATGACGAAATGACCGCCGTTTTTGAGGAAATATTGTGAATTCAATGCGACTATTCTCGCTTGATCGGGTTGCGCAACATCGGCGAATACCGTGTCGACCATACCGACAAGCATTCTGTATTTGTGGGGATGTCTCGCGTCCTCGATTATCGGTATTATGTTGGTTCGTTTCTTCGCTACGTTTATAAGATCCCGACCGGATCTGTGAGAGAATTCTACCGCATAGACCAGTCCTTCCTGGAATAATCGATATAAATAATTAATATATTGATAGAAAATCAATTTTATGGGCCAAAATAACGATCTTCGATGTTTTTTTTTTCAATTTTTTAACACAAGACTGTGATGAACTCTGGAAATCGCACCGGAAATAATGTTCCGAACGAAATAAACAGCGATCATGATTTATTATCGCATTACTTCGACACCAAGCGAGTAAAAAATTGACAAGCCTGGCTCTAATGTATGCTGGCAGGGCGTTTTTTTTTTTTTTTAAATTGTTTCCTTTTAATTTCTTTCGTTTTCCTGGAACTTACGGGACCAACGACATCGGCGACGTGTGAAACTGTGGTACCGGAAGCCGCGCCAAGGTACAATACTTTGCTGCCGGGTGGCATGTGAATTTGATCGATACCGCCGAGTATGGCGGCTGCCAGCTTAGATCTGAACGGATTCCACACTCTGTATTCAATTTTGTCCCCATTTTCTCCCTGTAAAAAAAAAAAAAAAAAAAAAAAAAAAAAAAAAAAAAAAAAAAAATTTATAATCGCCGAATCAACGATGATTTAATTCAAGGGATATTACAAAATTGAATGGTAGTATTTTTTTTCTCAAGATTTTTTCCATAGTTAGTAATTTTTATCAATGCTATTGAAAAATTGCATTATAATTATTAAAGTGCGAACGAATGTTTGATAAATTTAAAAAAAAAGAAAAAGAGAATTCGAAAAATCGATCGTGGCTCATTTACCTCGACGCTGATTCTCTTTTCTCCGTAAACCTCGGAACCCGGCACCAAATTCAACGTGACTAGAGCATCTTCCTTTCCTCTGGCTATGAAGACTCCCTCGTGACGATGAGGCTCGATTACCACAGTTTTTCCACCCCTGAATCCTCCTCCTCCGCGTCCTCCTCTTCCGCCTCCCCGACCACGCGGAGTTCCGCGACCTCTGTCACCTCCGGATCCGCCACGTCCACCGCCGCGGAACCCACCACTTCCGCCGCGACTGCCTCCACGGCCTCCGAATCCTCCGCGTCCTCCCCGATCACCTCCCCGTCCGCCGCTTCCTCTGCCACCTCTGAAGCCTCCGCCGCCGGCAGGTGAGAATCCTGTAGAAAATAGAAATCAAGTAGTTGGAGAAATTTTGGCTGGAAATGCTGCATGAAAAAATCATTTTCTCTCTCTCTCTCTCTCACTATTATTTTATATTATATCATATTATTTTATTGAACGCTTTAGTACAGCGTTGGTATATTATGATAAATCAGAAATCTGAAGAAAAAAAATTAAGTGTGGCACCGCAGGAAAAGCAAACAATGATACCATCTTTTTCTCACATTACACTTATGTCTTCTACAACTTACATGAGATTACGAAGTATATTGTTTATTATTATAAGTATCATTTTGGGTTTATATTATTGGTTTGTTATGAGTAAATTTAATTGCTTTTGTGCAAATGAAAAAAAAAACAAGCTAGCCTGGAAAATCAATAAACAAATATTGTAGATGAAAAGATTGAATCTAAACAAGAGTTAAGGCGATAAAGCAGTTTAAAAAGGTTTATTTACCGAACGGTCGGAAATTTTTATTAATTTTTTTTTAGCTAATTTGATTGCTTGAACAGAATATTTTCTATAAAAAAATCTCAAGTCAATTCTTTTTTTACTCGATACATAAATTTTGATCGATATTCTTGAACCTGATCAGTTTATAAGACTCTATGAAAGCGGTTCAAAGATTCCTGGCTATAGCATCGACTCAAGCATCTTGAGCAAAAGTTGAGATTAATGAATTATGACCTTGCGCGTTTGTCTTCTAAAACTTTCACGAGATTACGAAATATATCTCTTATTGTTATAGGTATCATTTTGATTTTATATTATTGGTTTGTTATGTGTAAATTTCATTGCTACTGCGCAAATGAAAAAAAAAAACAAGCTAGTCTGGAAAATCAATAAACAAATATTGTAGATGAAAAGATGGAATCTAAACAAGAGTTAAGGCGATAAAGCAGTTTAAAAAAAGTTTATTTACCGAATGATCAGAAATTTTTATTAATGTTTTTTTTAGCTAATTTTACTGCTTAAAACATAATATTTTCTATAAAAAAATCTCAAGTCAATTTTTTTTACTCGATACATAAATTTTGATCAATATTCTTGAGCCTGATCAGTTTATAAGACTCTATGAAAGCGGTTCAAAGATTTCTGGCTATAGCATCGACTCAAGCATCTTGAGCAAAAGTTGAGATGAATGAATTATGACCTTGCGCGAGCATACTGCGGTGATTTATGGAAATTGGAATTTATAATATCTGTTAATAATTAATGTTATAATAAATTTAAACGCTTGCATTATTTCATTCATCGTTGATAAACTTAACATGTTATCTATATAATTTTGTGTAGCATAAAACCGTAAAAGGGTTTTTACCTGTGAATATCAACAATAAAAAAAACAACAGCATTTCTATCCGCACATTTTACCTCATATTTATTCTCATAACAAGAGAGAACAAAAGTTTAGTTGTAACAAATATTGCAAATCGAAGAGAAATCATATTTCTCATCGAATGATATGCAACGATTGTAATTCGATATTGCATTACTTCGACACCGAGCTAGCAATAATTTAACCAACCCGGCTCTAATGTATGCTTCCATATAAATTACATAAATTCGATAATCTCATTTCAAACTCCGCTAGGGTAATTTTCTTTTTTTTTTCGTACGCCTTCGCCCACGTGTGAGGGGGGCACGTAAAAGTTAATTTTCCAGGCAAGTAGTTATCAAATAGCGTTATATTTATGACACAAATATACCGATACTAAAATGAATATGTATAGGCAATATTTAAAAATATCACGGCTCATCATTGACATCACAAATATACAAATGTTTGTTGCAAACATGCATACGATAACACATAGGAGGCATTTGTGGGTTATGTTCGTCAACGAGGTGCGGGACGCCGATTGATATTATCACAAAAACTACGTTATTTGTTGAAAAATTCATGATTTCTACAAGAACAATTGGTAAAAAAAAAGTCAAAATCTTATTTACCTGGTCTTCCCATAGTCGATCAACACTCTTTTTTGAAAATTTTATCAATCAAAAAATATATTCTTTACAAAAATCAAGTCACACGTGTGCGCCGCGAACGCGGATACTCGCGGAAGTTCGTGTAACGTGCATCGTTTCCGATTGCGCGCGCATACCTCGAGATATATCGATATTAGATATCGATATTCGTAATTATTCACAGATTCGATTATTTTTATTACTTAACAATTAATCATCATTTAATGACCAAATTACGAATAATTGGCTACCAAAATCATAGAGTTATACATTTGAATAGTCGAGAGGTTGCTTTTTTTATATGCAAAGGTTATAACAAAGATTTCGGAGCACAAACACGTCAAGCTGACCAATGAGAACGTCGGGATAACCGGAAGTCGCGAGTGTTTTCTATTCCCCCATCCAAGTTTTCCCTTTCCAAGCCCATTTTATTGGTGGGGATGGGGAATGAAAAACAAAAAGCTCGTGATGTTTCTTGTGAACGCCATCGCACAGCTGTTCGCTGTGCTTTGTTAGATCAAAGATGGCCGACAGCGGGGATGGTCCAAACACCACATCCTCCGGAAAAGAAGGTAGAAATACGGTCGTTGACGGCCCCGTAACCGATCCTGCTGTCAGTTCCAAGGTAATATCGTTATAAAAATTTATATTTCACGAAAACGCGAAACTCAAGGCTCAAAATGATAGTGCAAAATGAAAATTTCGTAATTCATAATAACACCGCCCCCACAAGTGCGTGCGTATCGTATTGTGTTGATGCTTTACGCTGCGTGAATGACAACGACGTGAATGTTTTTTCGTCGTCCACTATATTATCCTCGACAAATGCCAAAAAAAAACTTTTTATTCGTGCAATCGTGGATTGAAAATCAGAGAAGTCCTTTATTTCTTGTTTTTTTTTATATATCGAAACCGTATTATTCACCCATTTTTTATATCGTTTACCTTGAATAATCATTTGTCCAACCCGAGTTGAGACCTTGTGTAAACTTCTGTCACATGCATATCTCGCGTTACGTAATTCTTTCCCGACCAGCATAAAGTATTCAAAAGAAACAATAAACCGCGTCTGGCCTATTTACCAAATTACTATGAGCGTGTTTTCAGCCTTCTTTTAATTGTCTTCTCCATTTAATCACTCGAAACTTTGGTGAAGTCAAATTATGAAACAAACGAACGGCATGTACACATATGTTGCTCGTTTCTCTTGATCCTTGGTTTGATCAACAATATAAAACTTTTATGAGTTTTCAAGATATCCATGTGGCACTTTGTTATAATTTGATGAATTATTAAAAAAAAAATGTTTGTAGAAACTTTTATAGGTTAACGGACAGTAATGAGGCCTGCGATACGGCAAATATAAACACCTGTTGTTACTTTTTTTAAAACATTCTTTATTCGTTTGTAATTTATTTATTTTCAATTGTTTCGTGAAATTAACCAATGGCATTTACTTGATCTTTGCTCCCTAACGTAAACGGTTATTTAAATTTCTATAATTATTTTTAAACGCTGCGCACATGTACGGATACTGTCGATTAATCGATAAAAGTTTGCAAAAAAAATTTTTACAATCTACAACTCGCTCGATTAGCTCGAAGCTAACTCGATAAATTCGTTATAGCGATTTTCACCTAATATATAAAAAGTCCAATTATAATTAATATTTTGATATAAAATTTAATTCAAATAACAATTTATACGAATAATTGAAATGAAATATGTTAATTAATTTCAATGTCTAAATATGAGTAAAAATAACAATGAAACGCGTTGAAATTTTTTTATCGTTCGTGTTTTATAAGCAGAAAATAATTTTTGAAATTAATGCATGCTCTTATTCGTACATAGACAAGATAAATGTGATGAAATATCAAAACGCTTTTTTTTATTTTAAACATATAGGCCGTTATTCTCATGTTAGTACGACTAATATATATAATATATATTTTTTTTTAAATCAACAATCACTTATGTATCGACGTTGCGTAAAAATTAGATGTAGACAATAGGCAAGCCTCAAATTGCACTTCATACGCTATCGTGTCCGGACCAATAATTGTGGAACTTTTTGAGAAAATTGAGTGACAAACTTAATTCTCAAAAAACGTTTACTTTACATTGCTATTATTGTCTCAGTCGTTCATGGGTATTGACTCTCAGATAAAAATTCCCATTCGTTATTCGAGCAACCAAATTAATTTATCATTCACCAATGAGTTTCATGATCGAGCCAACAGCTAAACAGAATTTTCATTTATTTTGAATAATGAAAATTTCGTTGTATCGTAAAATTCTCATCTCTGTCGCTATACACGCTGCGCACTTGCTTTTTTTTTTTTTTTTTTTTTTTTAAATTTTTTTTGGAGCACCGACAAGCGACGTTGAAAAAGAAAAAAAAAAGAAAATCGAAAAACCTAAAAGCCTAAGATTTTACAAAATTTATTCAAATTTGTTTTTCATTTATTACAATACCGTGTCCCCATTGGAAGCTCCAAAAACTCGGCTTTGGAACTCTGAATCTTTGTACGAATTGAAATTGTGATATGGTGGTTGTTGTGATTTCAGAGCCTAGAGGCATCAAATAATGCCTTTCACGGCCCGAGAACAAAATTAGTAAGTAAGAAATATTTGTGTATGAAAAATGCAGAGTAAAATAATTTTTATTGCCCCTTTTGCCATAGAAAAATGCTCGCTCCTTTTTGAGGATTGCTTCGATCCTTGCGATTATACGTAACAGAGAAAAAAATAAATAAATACATTGTCTCATGCACCGAGGTTATTGTTCCGTCTCGATTGTACACGTGCCTTGTTTCTATCGTCATGAGAGCCGTTGCGATAACTCGATGAATACTTGATGAACATGAAAAATGATTCAAAAGATGCCAATAGCGGAGGAAATTTTTTATTCATTTTCAATGCATGGCAATCGAATTTCAAGAGTTTTTCCGAATATCTCCGTCAATCGCGACATCTCCGGATGTATCTAAACTACGACTGGACTTGCGAAAAGATTCATTAAAAAAAAAAAAAAAATTACCTTGAAGCAATATTTTTGTTTCTTCTGTAGAGTAAAAAAAAAATTCTCCAGTCAATACTCGTATTTTCTCCCACCCCGCAAAACCAAAAATGCTTTTAACGAATGAAAGTCAGTGAGCTGTTGAAAAAAAAAAACAAAAAATCTGTATATTTTCATACGAGTCGCATCATAGCCGGTGTGCCAATCTTCTCTCGCGGAAAAAAAGTATATAAAAAAATTGCTCCAAAATATACATTTTCTGTATGAAACTTTTGGCAGGAAAGACTCGGTAAAGTCTACATGTTGGGGGATATACTTTATTTTCGTGTTGGGGATTTTTTTTTTCATTAAAAAAAAATGTTTTTTTTTCACTAATACAATAACACGCACGGTAGATGAGAATCAAATAAATAGCTTCATTTCGCACTTTTATGTTTCTAGTCCGATTAAATTCATCGCCGCCACTCAATTCCCAACTAATTCCTCAAACGTTCTTTTCCATCCTTTAATCGTGGGGAAATATACGTTCGTCGTGCGTTGATGAAAATTTCCCATTTTTTAGGAAACCAAGTCCGGTGCTTTGAAGAAATCGAGCCGCTACAGAAGTCGCTCATTGTCGGCTAGCAGCAATGATAGCTACAGTTCCGGTATGAGTTTTCGACAAATATACGAAAATCCTCATCGCGATATCCCTCGTTCGTCATTTTTTCCCCCCCGATGCATGTCGCATTACTCTCTGATTTATTCGATTTTTTTTTTTTTTACTCAATCAATAATTTGAGTAATAATTACTTTTTCAATTCTCGATTGGCAATGAAATATCCGAACAATGATATCGAAAAGAAAAGAAAAAACAAAAGGTTTTCCCGCAAAAAAAGAAAGAATTGAGTAATCTGGAAAGTATTGCAAGTCCGCTTCATCGCCAGCGATAGAAAATTTCACACCTTACTAACCAACTCCCGCACGTGCATGATCGGCAAAAGAAAGAAAGAAGACAAAAAAAAAAAAAAAAAAAAAAAGAAAAGGGAACAATAATCATTGACGATCCAGCCGTGACTGGATCATCCGTCTTGTCTTCCGTACTAATAAAAGCCACTTTTTCCCGACGTTTGGTTCAACCTCAGCGTCTTATACAGGAAGCTCGTCGGACGAGGACGATGTATCGCCGAGGGAAAAGATTCAAAAAACGGACAAGGGATTCATGGATTTTTGCGTGAGAAATATAAATCAGCATGCCTTTGGACGAAGGGAAATCGAGATTGCGGAGCAGGAGATGCCCGGAATAATGGCACTTCGAAAACGCGCCGCCGACGATATGGTAAAATTAACATTTTTTTTTTTTTCAAATTACCGGATATTTATTTTTGGTATTTTTTTTTTTTTTTGCTTTCAATAAATATATTTTATTTATGTATTTTCAACAGCCGTTAAAAAATGCAAAGATCGTCGGATGTACTCACATAAATGCTCAGACAGCTGTTCTGATAGAGACTCTCATAGAGCTAGGTGCTCAGGTAAGATGGGCAGCTTGCAATATTTATTCGACGCAGAACGAAGTTGCTGCGGCCCTCGCACACGCCGGTTATCCGATATTCGCATGGCGCGGCGAGACGGAGGAGGATTTTTGGTGGTGCATCGACAAATGCGTCGCAGCCGAGAATTGGCAGCCCAATATGATACTCGACGATGGCGGCGATGCGACGCATCTTATGCTCAAAAAGTATAACGCGATGTTCAAATTGATTCAGGGTACGTTTCAATGACAAAATTATTCTCAATTAAATATTTCATTAAATTTCATTTCCTAAAAATCGGTTAAAAAATCTAATTTTTCCAATTGAATTATTCGAAACGTGGAATGTAAAAGAAAAAAAAAAAAAATATTGAAAATTTTCAGGAATCGTGGAGGAAAGCGTGACCGGTGTTCACAGATTGTATCAGCTCTCGAAAGCCGGAAAATTGTCGGTTCCGGCGATGAACGTGAACGACAGCGTTACGAAAACCAAATTCGACAGTCTTTACAGCTGTCGCGAGAGTATTATCGATAGCTTGAAGCGCTCGACCGACGTTATGTTCGGTGGTAAGCAGGTCGTGATATGCGGATACGGCGAAGTCGGCAAAGGCTGCTGTCAGGCTCTCAAAGGCCTGGGCTGCATCGTTTATATCACGGAAATCGATCCTATCTGCGCTTTGCAAGCAAGGTAACGAAATAAAAAAAAAAACCTCGTAAATTGTTCTCTCGTATTTTTATATTGACTAAAATTTCCTACCAACGTGAAATATCAAAAAAAAAAAAAAAAAAAAAGAAAAAACAATTGAATTAAGAAACGAGTTAAAAAAAAAAGAAATTATCGTTAATTGGCTACGAAATGTAAAAATTTTCCACAGTATGGACGGCTTCAGAGTGATGAAGCTCAACGAAGTAATTAGAAACGTCGATATCGTTGTAACGGCAACGGGAAATAAGAACGTCGTGACGCGCGAACATATGGACAAGATGAAGAACGGATGCGTCGTGTGCAACATGGGTCACAGTAACACGGAAATAGACATCGTACGTTTTAACGTCGATAAATTTTCAAATCTCACGTTTTCTCTGTCCAACTCCTAATTTTCTTGTCCTTGAAACAAAAAAAAATATGATTCAAGCACTTTTCATAGATGATATTGGGTGTTAATTTCATAAAATCATTCGAGCAGTCAAAATTGGCAAGCAAAATTTTCTGCAATGCTTTAAACAATTTTTAATAACGAGAGATATCTTAATTCTTATTTTACAAAAAAAAAAAAAAAAAAAAAAAAAAAAAAAAAATGTTTTATTGGTTTTTTTTTAATCGACACGTACATAATTCCTGATAAACCGAGCTAAAATATCCCGTTAATTCGATCATACAGAATAGCCTTCGAACGCCCGATCTGACCTGGGAAAAGGTTCGATCGCAGGTCGATCATGTAATCTGGCCGGATGGAAAGCGCATAGTTTTGCTAGCCGAGGGTCGCCTGGTGAATCTCTCGTGCTCGAGTATTCCCTCGTTCGTCGTATCGATAACCGCAGCGACCCAGGCATTGGCACTCATCGAACTGTTCAATGCACCGCCCGGACGATACAAGAGCGACGTTTATTTACTACCTAAGAAAATGGGTACGTTGTCATCGTTATTTTTTTTTTCTCTCTCTTCTTCGTCCCTCTTATTACATCTCAACGGATTTTACGATATCGTTAATCGTTTTTTTTTCACACACAGATGAATACGTGGCTTCGCTCCATTTACCCACGTTCGATGCACATCTGACCGAACTCACGGATGAACAGGCAAAGTACATGGGCCTCAACAAAGCCGGCCCTTTCAAGCCCAATTATTATCGGTGAGTCGTCGATAATTTACGCTTATCAAATATTACCTTTATTATTATTATTATTTTATAACTGGTAAAAAAAAATAGAAAAAAAAAGTTTTACACGAAAACAAAACGAGTCGATTATATTGCCAACTCGATATATTCCAGCTATTAAACCGATCCGAGGACTAGAGAAAAACGTATGAGATAAAATGTACCCGGACGACTCTGAAACGTTGGAACTAGCGAGTATTAATGATAGTGAACACCTTGGTGGCATTTTTCCCTCAATTAATTATTATACCATTATCATCGGAGCATTCACGATTAAGCATATCTCATTCGAGATCATTAATTTCGTGCCTTTCGATATTCATCATCCCCCTTTCATTGACATTTTATTTTTCTTTGGGTTTTTTTTTAATTTTTTTTCTTTTCATTAACCAAACGAATCTGTTTTTATTTAATTTCTTTTGTTTCTTCAATGCGACGACAGATTTCGACGACTCGTAGCAAGTTTATTTGTTAAACGTTGAAAATTTCACGAATCACGTTAATTCATGTGTCTGTTCTTGTATTTCGTGGGAAATGGATAAAACGGCTGTTTAGCGGGACTACGCAAACGGGAAAAATTCGGCAACGCCGATCGATCCAGAGTGACAATGGCGAGAATATTCTGTAAATCGAGGATAGAAAAAAAAAAAAAAAGCAACAATGAAAAATCATGTAATTAGGAAAAACGTATGTGCAAGGGGGCATCGTTTGTATAATTGGGCTGACAAATGTAAAACAGGAAGAATGGAAAAACAAATCATGCCAATACCGAACAAAGAAGATAGCGAAAAATGAGAATTCTCTGTGAACGAGTTTCGCATCTGTATATATAACGCGATGGAAAAGTGTAAAGCGTAAGAAAAAAAAAATGTGAACGTCGAAGAATTTGATTCTTCGGACTTGAGGAAAAATGAGGAAATAATGAATTTCAACGCGATAACATGACTGAAGTGATTCAGGCCGAAACATGCATATATTACGAATTTATATTAAAAAAAAAAAAAAAACAATATGTTAATATCGTTTTTAACCGTATCGAGAGAGAGAGAGAGAGAGAGAGAGCGCAAAGTTTGAACAAAGAATATAATTTGTCGATAATCATTCATTTGTTTTTTTTTTTTAGAGTTTTGATAAGCCCATGTAAATTTATGAACTAAAATTGCTATTCGATGTCCGAAATTTTAAATACCAAAGGCTCGGTGAGAAATTTCGTGCGAGAAATACTTCACATTGAATTTTATCTAAAGTTTTAATTGGTTCAATTGCCTTCTTTGTTTTTTTAGTATCTTTTAATTATTCTCAAGTTATCGTAACCGTTGATCGTCTCAGGGTGCCTTTTCACGAGCGAATGATATGGTCACGTGACCGTATTTATTCCATGATATTCGCTGTTTTTCCGCTCGCACCCGTGAAAACGAAAGTGGCGAAAAAAAAAAAAAACTAGCGTCAATCTATTATTCGCTCGCTTTTCGCGACTAGTAGCTAGAAGTTCGAAAATTCGAACTTCCAGCGAATAGATTTAGCGATAGGAATGTCAGTCTGGACGCTGAAGAAGCAGCGTGTATTCGCCGCCATGAAATTGCACCTTTATGCACGTTTTTTTTATTTTGCTATTTAAAAAAAAGACCACGATAAACTCGAGATTTTGAACCACGTACGACTGATTTGGGTAAATATGGTGCGTTCCTAGCCGCTCAATGGCCTAAAAAATCGATGAATGACATATATAAATTGTATTAGACAGAGAGAGAGAGAGAGACGGTGAATGAGATTAAAGGGGTTTCCATCGAAAATAACCGTAGTCGAGTATACTTGATTTTTTTTTTTAATTGGCGATCGAATTTACATTCAAATAAGACGTCAAAAAATCTCAGACCAATAAAAATTTCAGGACGATATAATTTTTTTTAAAATCATTGCCCAAAATTAAAGATTTCGAATCCCCCTTCGCGATTAAATGAAATTTTTTTCTGTACAAGAGTTTCTCTTAACCATTTACAAGGTTACTTTTTATCAATCGTATTAAAAAGAACAAACAAAAAAAAAACGACATTCAATTTCGATCAGAAGTATTACAAAAAGAGCGAGACAAAAATAAAATTGGATATTTTCGTGAGATTTTTTCGAACCTCGAAAGAGAGAGAGAGAGAGAACCAGCGAATAAATATTCAAAATCGGAATTGATTATAGTCCTCGCGTATGCCTACAAAAAGTATTACTGTAAAATATGCTTTATCGAGAGAGAAAAATATATAACAAAAAACCGATTGCCATACAGAATTTGTATTAAAAAAAAATAAAAAAAAAAAAACAAAATGCAATGAATCTTCGATATCCTGCTCCGAGTAGGGAAAAAAAAAAACGTATTCGTACGTTGATGGATGGGGAAAAACCTCGTCGAAAAACGTCCTTCGCTGACTTCCAATTTGTGGCGGGTGCCACTGGTGGAACTAGAGATGCGAGAACTTTTATTTACATTCATATGTAGTTATGTATATGAAATATGAATTGTAACATAGTTCATGTAAGAATAAATCTTATTGATAAGAAAGCATGTAGATTATAGAGAAAAAAAAAGAAACAATCCTAGAGATGTAATACACCGTAGAATAGAGATCGAGGGAAAAATTTTTAAAATCGTTTCTACAAAGTATCGGGGAAATTATACTGTCATTTGTGTCTTGAAAATAGAAAAGTATTTTTCGTGACGAATTCGGGAAAAAATCGACTGGTTCGTGCCGATTATCAAACAGATGTGTTTTCGTTCAGTTTATTTTTAAAAAAAGATTCATAATATTGGTTCAATGATGAAGATTGGTAGCTCATTTTGCTTTTGAATATTAGAGTCATTTGTTCACCAAAATTGGGCAAAAGAATGACTGTAGAATCCATAAAGTCTATCGAATTGCCTAGGCGTTGAATTGACAAAGCATATTTCAATGAATAAAGAGTAAAAACTGAACTGAAATCCAAAAGAACCAATTAATTTTTTTCGTTGAAATCAATTTCATGTTAATGACAAGCACCGAAGTACAATCCATCATTTATTACCGTCATTTTATTCACGAAAATCCGTAGAAACGATTTTTCACATTTAACATCGATCTGACTAGTGTGAATGCACTTGCCAACTTTAAGGTGGAATAATACACGATTCGATTGGCAAAAATCCTGTGGCCATATTTTCTCAAAAAAAAAAATAGTAAATATTGAAGAAAAAAAAAACGAAAACTTTCGATAAGCAAAGAGTAAATTATCATTTGTTCAGTCTAACGAGTGTAGAATGAAGATTAAAAAAATATGATTAACTAAGAATTTACATAGACATTGCCTAATTTCTTTTTTTTTTTTGCATTTGCTCAGGTGATTTTTTATTTTTATTGAAAAATCCATCATAATGCCCGAATTACAATTCTATATGGCTCAGGCCATTTGCCAAAAGCTTTTGAATAAATTCACCAAAGTTGATGTTGAGCAATGTTCATCGTTCTCAAAGTACAGTAATTTGTTCATTATATAGAATTACTTAACTTGAAATTCAACTTGTATTTCATTTCAATTATAGAAAATCTTCCAACCCAGATAAAAGCATAAATATGACTATTGCAGATTTTTCAATCGAAGAAATTAACCCTTCGTGGTCACACCTCTGTAGAAGAACTTACAATTAATGGTCAGCACACATGGGTAAAATTTACCCAGCCAAGTTTCCAATGGTTGCTGTGTGAAAACTATCAGTCCGATCGGGATCGAAAAAATACTAAAAAATACTTTGAACATTATAAAACATGTGTCAAAAGTTGGTATGTCAAAATTCAAATCACATGTTGAGAAAAAAAAATCGTAAATAGGTCAATTTGTCAAAGAATACACCATTCCTGCCAAAAGGCCTGGGTAAAATTTACCCAGTGTGACCACGAAGGGTTAAAACCATCGTAGCGCTCGTCTCGAATCGATCGTGTATCATTTCTCCTTAAGAAAAGAAAAAAAAAACAAACTCAACAGACACACAGCCCTGGATTCGATCTGCATAGAGGTTTTTCAAATGGAAGAATCGTTGAATTTATAACGAGGATCAAGGTTTTTAACTGAAAAAAAAAAAATTTGGTATGAACAATAATCGCACTGTTAAATTCTGTACACATTTTGAGACGAGTAGAAGCGTTAATTCGAACCGATATTAGTATTTTTGTAACGGTACGACCGTACACGAAATAAAAGCGTCGCGAACTTGATCCCAGAATGTAAGATATTTGATTATTCTTTTTCATTCACATTCCATCCTCAGAAATCCTGCCGGTTGTCCTCTTTAATGTTATTACATTGTCTGTGTAGCCAGGGGACGACAATAAATAAGAATATCATGCGGGTATAGCAATATATATATTTTACACTTTAAGAGGTCTCCTTGAACAGTTTTTCTTTTTTTTTTCTTCGAAATAAATATATACCTCGCATCATATAAAGTTAACGCTCTTAATTTTTAATGTATAATTGCAAACATTATAAACATATATAATGTATATATATAAATCCAGTTTTTTTGTTTATCTTCAATAAAGCACACATACTCTGTAGCGAATACCCAGATATTCTCAAGTCGCATCACTTTTTCTTTTTGTTCTTTGCTCGTTGTTCGTAAAAGTCGAACATTGCATGAGCTCATTCGCGTCAGTTTTGCGTTTAATTTTTTAATTATCGATCAATAAGATCGTAAAACGAAGAAATCTGTTAAAAAAAAAAAATTCTACAAAAATCTGTCCTACAGCACCAGTGTATCTCTTACGCTCTACGATTGGCCGAAATTACATTACAAAAAAAGAAGAAAAAGAAGAAAACGCTTTTAAATCACTGCTTCAAAATTAAAGCCAAAATTGCTAGTCGCAATGAAATTGACGCGAGTCCAGTGTATCTGGCGATAAGTCGACTGAGCTTTCATTTTTTTTTATTATAAAAAAACGCGTGCTTCTTGATATCTACATCCGAATCCATGGAGCATGTGAGCAGTGGAAATAGAAAAAAAAACAATACAATGTTCATCACCACAATTGCAATTGATCGTCAGAAAGAAATGAGTAAATGGCAAGGTTTTAAATGGCATACCTTGATGGCATAACAGCAGTTGAAATTACATGGAGAGTGATAATAAAAAAAAATATATATGAAAAAAAGACATTTACTAAACTTATGCAAACAGAAAACTTCATGAACTCGAATAATAAATAATAAAATCGAACAAAATTGTAAAAATATATTTTACAATACTCTGTACAAGATCTGATAAGTTTTGTTTTTCTCTTTTTCCAGCAGCTCTTTTCGTCGTAATTAATACAACGCAGTCGTCTATTGTGTCCAAGTCGTATGAGAGATTATTGTAATTCGGGGTAATTTTTTTTTTCTTTTCTTCCGAGAGTCTCGAAAAAAAAAAAATCATATGTTCATGTCAACGTTGGCGAAAGATTAACGTCACCGAGAAAAAAAAATCAACAAGTTCAATGTCTTGACTCTGTCTAGGGAGCTCGGTTGAACGTTTTTTTTTTCTTTTCTTCTCACTGTCACTCTTGGATTAACAATATCCCCAATGATTCAAAGCGAAATACGATTAATTAGCAATTAAAAAACGAAAATAGCGAAGAAAAAAAAACAATTGTTCATAATGATAATAGTATGTACATAAATTCAGTCGATTGGGGGTCATATTGCAATGAGCAGAATGCATTGCTGTAAGAAATTTTCATCTTTTATATATTATATATGCATACATTTATATATATATTCATATATATATATAAGTAGATGCATGCATATATAGATTGTTTCGAGTAATCAATTCATCTCGATCAGAGTAACTGTGTACATAGAAAATCGTTTCTCTTGTTCACAAAACTTCTTTTTCCTTTTTTTTTTTTTTTTTCTTCACTCGAACGAATAAATTATTAAATCCGGACTCGGGCAAAGCGTTCGATACAACGACCAAAAGTATAAAATTATAGGCAGCTTAATCGGCCAATCGCTAATTCTCTAAGATTACACAAAGTTCATTTGATTACATAATAGAGGTGAGAAATGAAAACGAAAAAAATAAAAAATTATAATAGTAAAGGTGCGAAAAGTCAGGTTTTTCTTTTGCAGTTTACACTGCCCCATCATACTTTTCGCATAAGGCAATAATTGATTGTTAACAGTGTCATAGAAATGTGTATCGTCTGTTTTATCATAACGATAGAAAAAAAAAAACAAAAAACTGTCTATTATAATAACACGTACGTACAGTGTTAATCGATATTATCCATTATACTTATTTATTTTACGTTTTTTTTTCTCTCTTCATGCGTTATTCATTGATTCAATTATTTAATATACGCTTAGTCTACATGTGCGACAAAGTACTTCGTTCGTTTTTATTTATAAATATATAACAAAAATACATGAGATGATAGGCCTATGTACAATGGGGGGAGGGGGGGGGGGGGGGGGGAGAGGAAAAAATCTATAAAACCTAAGAGATGTAATTTTTTAACGTTCACATATTAGACCTGCCTTTAAGCTAAATTCGTTTTTAGCCTGTGCTGCGAAGGAAAACAAAACTACGATATCGAATTGGCAAAGAAAAAAAAAAAAAAAAAATCATACGGAGAAAATACCGAATTCTTTTGTTCATGCACTGTGATATCGATTTTTTTTCTCGCGTACATCGACGGTTTCATCGTACACGTGATTGAAAATGAAAAGAAAAGAAAAATGCACAAAAACGAAATCGTACTCAACGTTGGTAGATCAATCGTTTCCAATGATCTTCTTCGTAGCACAGGCTACGAAATCATACAAAATTTCTGTGTGACGGATATCAGAGACTGAAACTGTTTGTTAAGGCGTGAAGAAAAAAAAAAAAAAAAAAAAAAAAGAAATCCTTTATAAACAGCGGAAATACGAGTTGTTTTGTTTGTTTGTTTGTTTCTTCACAGTTTTCTCTCGATAGTTTCGTTAATTCAGACCTCTCAGCTGTATGTCACACAAAAAGTCTGACCATCTTTCCATCCATACGTTTATCAATAATCGTTATAAATATCTCTTCGTTAACGATATAAATCCGTAAGCTCGATTTGTTACTTTTCGTTACGAGCTTCGCGTTTTTTTTTTTTTTTTTTTTTTCTTGCAAGGCTCAAACTTTTGACGGAACGTCTCGTCAGGGGCAATATTTTCGGGCGATTCTCTCTCTCTCTACCATTATTTAATCCACGTTGAAACAACAATCGTCCATTCTGAAACGATATTCTTTCTTTCGTTTTTTTACTCTCTTTTTTAGATTCACAAGACGACAATATCGCTAGAAGCGTCAGCATTATTTTTTTTTCTCTTCACAATAATGCCTCGAAAACGAAAAAAAAATCTCAATTCCTGTGATAATCGGACTTGGTAATATGATAATTGTTCCGGTGTTTGTACTGTTGTCTTTCGTTAGAAATTGATTCTACAAGTGATGAAATAATTTCGAATTATATCAGTGAACTGTTTAGCTGGGGGGGGGGGGGGGGGGGGGCGTCTTCAAAATTTACTAGAATTGGCCATCGGTCAATACTGAAATGTATGACCGGCTAAACCTCGCACCGGTTCGCTCGTCGACCACTCAACTCGAGTTTCCCCCCCTGTGCCCTCGTGCAATAGAGAAGGGACGCAAAAATCGGAAAATTTATACGACGGAAATACAGATAGCTTTGATTTAGCATTGAAAAAAGAAAAAAAGAATTATCTGTTTTTGTGCATTTAAAAAGGGCAAACCGCGGATGGAGCTGAAGCCATCTTTTTAACGTCAAATCGTGGTGTGTCGATTAAATTATGTGACAAGGCAATTGCAGGACAATGAAGCACGTCAAGTTTATCGTAAAAAGAAAAGGTCCGCTGCACAGACGAATTTACATCCTGTCAATGACTAGCTTAATATATTATGCATACGTAGAATCTTGTTTTACTATTTGTTTTTTTTTCTCCCTCTCTTTTCTTTGCACATCGGTGGGCATTGCACAAAAAAAAAAATTGCATGCAGATTTATCATTATTATTATTATTAGTGTTAAATACTACGAATCATTACATTAAGCCCGATTGTGGGATATCGTTGTTGTCATATATCGCACATTGTGCTTCCCTCAATTTTATCATCAATATTGGACGCTAAATTTTTCCTAACTCTGTCACATTTTTTGTA
The DNA here is from genome assembly GCA_963564615.1 of Rhorus exstirpatorius. NCBI lineage: Eukaryota > Metazoa > Arthropoda > Insecta > Hymenoptera > Ichneumonidae > Rhorus > Rhorus exstirpatorius. The sequence goes on along the minus strand of OY751316.1, from coordinate 34,588,691 downwards.
TGTTCGTTATCCGTTCGTTTTCTTTTAAATATAATTACGAAACGATCGAAGTAAATTCCAGCTTTCTCTCGCATCATTTAACGATTTTAAACCCTGTCTTCGATCGAGCTATCAATTTTTCTGCTTCGTATATAAATTTAATTTTCTTTTTGCCCCGAATCCATCACTCCGCGGATCTCTTAGAACTGAACTATTCAATTTATACAATTTACCTCGGGATACAATAAATTCACGATCATTACATACTTTTGAGTACTTTAGATCAGTTTGCCAAAGTTTTACCATTTTGTTAATTTGTTTTTTTTTTTTCTTCTTCTTTCTTTTATTTATTTATGAATCTAGAAGAGCTATCATGCAGTGGAAAAGAAAAAAAATCATGAAACGAATAATAGATGACAACTGAAAAAAACCACAACTTGATGATTTAGATTACGATTATTATGCCATAACGAAATATGTTTTGTCAAACGAATTTAGTGAAGGGGGGCTAATTATTGATCAATATCAGTGGATATCCCGAGCAAAAATTACACTGATGTCCGGTAAGGTACGATTTTTTTCTTTTCGTTAGTGAGGAAATCAACAGTAATAAAAAAAAAATTACAAATTGGACAACTAGTGAAAAAAAAAAATTATTCAAAACGCGAAAAGCGCCACGCAATTTGCGTATCAACGCGAGTGTAATTGTTTTTTTTTCGCGATAGCTACGGATCCGATTCTGTCAATTATCATGCTCACCGATCTAACAAAATTTAATAGATAATTGCCTTAAATTACGTATTACAATCTCGCTCGACGTTATATTATCAAATATATATCTTAGGATCGTTGAAAAACAAAAGACTTTTTCAAAAATTGTCTCGGCCATCGAGATGCTGGGCACCGTGTCACGAAACAATGCATGCTCGAGTGCTCATCATGCTGTTTGAGTTTCGATACAAAATTGAAAAAAAAAAAAAGGCTTTAAGCCTGAAATTTGTCGAATAATATTCAATATCGCCTGATCAATAAAAATTATATTCGAGTTTGAAGAATATCGACGAAGCAGCCCAAAATTTTTTTATGATAGTTCCTCGCTTTTGCGTCAATTTTTTGTTTTTTTTTTTTTTTTAGAACACCTGAAAAAGTGACACCAATTTTAGAAAATCTTCGCAGATGCAGAAAAAAAAAGTTGAACATCGACGAGAGAGTATTTTAAATAATATAATTGTACAGGCCTCGCGTTTCATGAGACTCATTATTCCGTATTGAGAATAACAGCCATTTGACGAGCATTCGAATCACCGAAGAATACGTAAAATGTTGTACAAGCATCACGATGGTCAAGACAATATTTAAAAAAAATAATTTTCTTTTTAATCGCCCTAATGTGCCGTATTATGATATAACGTCTAATTATATATAAATATTTTTGCATATGCATATATATATATATATATACGTCTATCGGTCAATTGGGCCCACTATTAATTATTATGCTACAAAAGTCATTTAGTTTTTGTACACATTCGTTTCAAATGTTAATGCCTTCCCCCCATCTGTAACCTTTCTCCCCTGTCATAGAACGGTTTTTTTTTTTTTTACTTCAACGTACCCCTTAAATTTAATTCTCCCGTTCCCCGATTCGCATGCTATCCGAGAATAAGGGAGACCACAAGCTCGATAAAATTACTCTTAGTTCTGCGACGATTTCCCGCCTCGTTCCCCCCAGCTACAGCGGACCCAACGATTATTGATAATTGCACTTTTGCTGCATCTCCGAAGAAAAAAAAAAACAAAAAAAAAAAAAAAATACCCTTTCAGTGTTCGTCGTCATGGACAAAAGATGGCCACTCAAATGCGTAACTTTGATATCTCGCGATTCGTGGCTTCTCAACACACACACACACACATGCACACACACACCGAGAATCACCCTCATTTTCTTAAAATTTAGAGTCGATTCGCGAAATAAATCTCCGGTAGAGGCGTCGTTGAGGAAATGAATAGAAAAAAAAAAAAAAAAAAAAAAAAAAAAACGAAAAAGAAAGAAAAAAAACGTGAAAAAGATGCTCGCTTCATTGAAGTGTATCGGGAACGACGCTCACTTTGCTATAACGTTCGTCCGTCGTCGCGGACGTTGGAGCTGATCTATCCTGTTGGGGCAATTGTTTCTCGAATCGCTGATGTTGCACATAAGGCGAGCAACTCGTCGACGATCTTTGCTGCTCGTTTTCGAGATTTTCACCGACCGTCACGTAACTCGGCGATCGTTTACACGCGAATTTTTCCATACTCTCCGGCGTTGATTCAGTCTCAGCCTCATCCGTCATTGTCTCGTTCTCCCAGAGCGAATAATCGCTCGGCTGCGCGACATTCGTCTTTTCCGTCTCATCGATATCATCGGTTATCGATGATTCCGCATTATCGTCAGGCTGCTGCTGCTGCTGCTGCTGGCACATACGAAAAGTCGAAGCTGCGACGTAGGGTTTCGTGGACGAAGCTTCGATCCTCGGAGCCGGACCGGGCTGACATATTTGTTTGGTATTTTCCATAACGCCCGGGGACGTTGATATAACGGAGGGCGATGACGTTATTTCGGGCATCCAACCAACGGCAACGTATGGTTTCGATATAATCGTTGATTCCATGCTGCTCTTTGGCTTTGGGCCGCGTGTATTCACCGCGAAACTCGTCGCGAAAGGTTTGCTCGCCGCGGTATCGGTCGTTATTGCCGCACCGATCAACGATGCTTTCGGCGTCTCGATTTTCGTTGATCCGCCAAACGTCTGTTGCTTCCTCATCGTATCCAAAATTCCCGTTTGCACGTAAGGCTTCGACGTAGTATCGTCGATAATTGAAATTGGCTGAAGATTGTCAGGCTCGATAAAGGCAATATCATTGAAATCATGAAGATCACGACGAATCGGTTCGTTCGTTCTCGTCTTGTTTTTCGTTTTTTGCTCGAGCGACGCGAGACTCACGTAGGGCATCGTCGTCGTCGTCGTTCCTTTTGACTCGTTCGGATTGTTCATCAAACTCTCGGACATATCATCGGCTGTGCATTCGTTATTTTTCATTCTCAGCATGGATTTCGTTGATGCAACACCGACGACGCTGTAACCGCTGCCGGCAAACTGCTGATTCGTCGTTTCCTTCGGCACCGGACTCGGATTACTCGAGAGTTCCTCCGACGATGGCATACTTATGTAACCGGTCGACGACCACGCGTGCGGCGACGAGGCGTAACATCCGCCCGTCGTTTCCGTCAAATTTGGCGTTGATCTTGCCAATGACATGTCATCATCGATTATCGGCTCACCGGTTTTCGCAACTTTCACATATGTATCCCAGCGCGGTGATTCGTTATTTGACCCGATCGGTCTCGCCGTACCGACGTTACGCTGACGCAAACTCGATGCTTCCCAGCTCGGCGCTGTATCCAATAATTTGTTAATCGTTGGATTTATCGGCGGATCAACGTCCGCGCCGCTGTCACTCGAGACATGAGAGTCCGAGGTCAGCGACGAAGTTACGGATTCTTGGCCGCTCGAGCAACCGCTCGAATCCGCCGATGATTGACGCATGTGCTGCTCGCCGACTTTCTGAAGCAATTTCTGCAACGATACGAATGACTATGTTTGTATATATATATATATATGTCGCATTCCACGTCAACTCAGCCACCCCGTTTTTTTTATTGTCTCGAAAAAATTATTCAGTATGGGCATTTCAAAGGACAATATATCCATGACATTTTACCAAAATTTCATCCCCCCACTATTGTTGGTTCTCGAGATAATGATTAATGAAGTCTCAATTTTGTAAAAATCATAATTTCGTAACTACTGATCGGATTTAAACGATTAAAAAAAGAATTTTTAAAAATTTTTTTTGCCCTTTTCGAAAAAAAATATGTCATCATCGGATAAAAGCTCATTGGACAGTTTTCTGGGTAAATTAACAAAAAACAATTTTTTCCTCATCACTGATGCCTTGTTCCAATTTGAAAAAATCCTGCGGAGTTGTGTATTGCCTCGCTCTATCAGAAAAAAAAATACTGAGTAGAATTCCGATTGGCCCTTTCGTGGAAAAAAAAAAAATCGAAAAATTTCCCCGAAAACTGTCTAATGAACTTTTCTCCAATAACGGCGTATTTTTTTTCAAAAAAGGCGAAAAAAATAAAAAAGATTCTTTTTTTAGTCGTTAAAATCCGATCAGCCGTTACGAAGTTATGATTTTCACAAAATTGAGAATTTGTTAATCATTATCTCGAGAACCAACAATAGTGAGGGGACGAAATTTTGGTAAAACTTCATGGATATATTGTACTTTAAAATGCCCATACTGAATAATTTTTTCGAGACCAAAAAAAAAAAACGGGGTGGCTGAGTTGACGTGGCTGCGTTGACGTGTCGTATTCCGCGTTAACTCATCAGCCACCCCGTTTTTTTTTGTCTCGAAAAAATTATTCAGTATATGCATTTCAAAGTACAATATATCCATGACATTTTACCAAAATTTCATCCCCCCACTATTGTTGGTTCTCGATATAATGATTAATAAATTCTCAATTTTGTAAAAATCATAACTTCGTAACGGCTGATCGGATTTTCACGATTAAAAAACGAATCTTTTTTATTTTTTTTGTCCTTTTTGAAGAAAAATATGCCGTCGTTGGAGAAAAGTTCATTAGACAGTTTTCGGGGAATTTTTTCGATTTTTTTTTTTTCCACGAAAGGGCCAATCGGAATTCTACTCAGTATTTTTTTTTCTCATAGAGGGAGGCATACACAACTCCGCAGGATTTTTTCAAAATGGAACAAGGCATCAGTGAAGAGGGAAAATTTTTTTTTTGTTAATTTACTCCGAAAAATGTCTAATGAGCTTTTGTCCGATGATGACATATTTTTTTTCGAAAAGAGCAAAAAAAATAAAAAAGATTCTTTTTTTAATCGTTTAAATCCGATCAGTAGTTACGAAGTTATGATTTTTACAAAATTGAGACTTCATTAATCATTATCTCGAGAACCAACAATAGTGGGGGGATGAAATTTTGGTAAAATGTCATGGATATATTGTCCTTTGAAATGCCCATACTGAATAATTTTTTCGAGACAATAAAAAAAACGGGGTGGCTGAGTTGACGTGGAATGTCCCATATATATATTTATATTAGGGTGTTTCTAGAAAAAAAAAAAATGATTTTTCATGCTCCCACCTCTCAAAACTTCGAGTTTTGATGGAAAAAAAAGCATCCTCGCGAAGAGGGAGCTCTGCAGCTTGAGTGAAAGCCGCCGCTCATTGGACGTTTCTAATTATAACAGCCGATTAACGTCTATGACGAACTTTTTTGAAGGAAAAATTTGAGATGGGGATTGTATTTCAAATAAAAAGAATCTACAATGATTTAAAAGTTGTAAACGATATTGCTGAGAGAAAAGTAGCTCTGGTCGCGGAATTTAATTCATTATTAACTAAGGATAGAGATCAAGCGCAATATGTACTTTTAGTCGCTGATTTTCACCGAAAGACGTATGCCACGCGAAAAAGAGACGTCGTTGGCATCAATCTTTACCGAAAATAAATAAATAAATGACATTTTGCGTTTTTTTTTTTCGCATAAAGTCATAGCGGAAAATTTTTTTAAAGGTTCCCCGAGACTAATTATTTCCTATTTTAGGAAAAAAAAATTATTTAGAAACAAAAATTATCACGAAAAAAAAAATTTCACCAGATACGAATTGTTTATGACAATTTATAAATAATTTTTAATCGAAAAATTATTGTTGTAAATAAAATTGATCTTAATTTTTATTTAGAACACGATGATGTCGGAAAAAAAATGTTCAACTTAAAATTGTTTAGAATTTTTTAATGAAAAATTGGAAATTAGGAATAGAAAAAAAATTGATTCAATGAAATTCTTTTTTCTTAATTCGAAATACAATCCTCATGGTCTCAAATTTTTCCTTCCAAAAAGTTCGTCATAGACGTTAATTGGCTGTTATAATTAGAAACGTCCAATGAGCGGCGGCTTCCACTCAAGCTACAGAGCTCCCTCTTCGCGAGGATGTTTTTTTTCTATCAAAACTCAAGTTTCGAGGGACGGGAGCACGAAAAATAAAAAAATGTTTTTTTTTTTCGAAACACCCTAATATATATATACGTCATTGCTCCGGTAGCATTGACATTGGATAATTCGACGAAAAGGCACTCGAGTAGAAAAATTACCGAGGAATTATTTTACTTACCATGTTGGGCGTTAAGCCAGGTGGTAATTTGACTTCGACGTCCTGCATAGCTTTGCACTTGAGCCACATCCTATGGAGATTAAGAAAAAAAAAAAAAAAAAAAAAAAAAAAAAAAAAAAAAAAAAAAAAAAAAAAAAAAAAACACGGACATGTAAATTGTACGAGAATTTGAGGGAACTTTCAAGCTTGTTGACCGAACAAAAATCCCTCATTTCTTTCTTATTTTTTTTGGAAATTCACGTTACAAAAGTCGTTGGGTAAGATATATTTTAAAATTATTTAAGAATAATTTTGCAAATTACTTTGCGAAAATTTAATTACCTCTTCGATGTGTAAGCAAGACAAAAAAGAAATGCCAGAGCGCAAAGACTACTGATGACCCATATTACGATCCACACTCGGAAAGATGGTCCTGCGTGAAAGAGAAAGAAAAAAATGTTTAATTAATTTTTTTTTTTTTCATTGCATTCGGCACGAGGATATTTGTGCAAGTATTCAGTGACGGGGAGGAAAGAACATGACGGACGAACCATCGCTGTAGCAATTTCCCTCGCCGGTGTCGGACCATGGTCCCTCGAGATGGGCACCATCGGGCGCCAAGTTAACCGCGCGCACGCGGAACTGATACATCCTTTCGCGTCCGACGGTTTTGCAGTCCGGAATTGGCAGATGAGCTTCTGCAAAGCGAAACAAATTTTTATCTGTAATTTTTCGCCAAAAAAAAAAAAAAAAAAAAAAAAAAAAAAAAAAAAAAAAACTGCGCTAATTTTCATGCAAGTAACAAAAATAAGTCTGAAAATTTGACAATTGCTTTTTTTTCATTATTCAGACCAACGTCAAAGTTTCCTCGAAGCTCACAGGTCGATCGATGAATTTTGTGATTTATAAATTAAAAAAATAAAAAAATAAAAAAATGAAGAAATCAACGCGCAAATGTTATTTAAAATCTTGTTTTTTTTTGGTTTTTCTTCTCTCCCAAGACACGGATTACTCACCGGTTTTCGTGCTGTTACGAATTTCTCCATCGGCCGACCATATCTGATAATAATCCAAAAATCCTCCCGGATTATGCGGCCTGCTCCATCTTACCATGACCTGGCTCGAGTTCATGAATCGTACATTCGGTATTTTTTCAATTTTACCGGGTCTTCCGATGGCCGTTGTGCCAAATATAGGCCTCGAAGCTACGCTGCACGATACCGTGCAGGCGGCAACGCTTATGCTATAATTTTTATGCGGCAAAAGATCCTTCAGGGTAACGTGATATTCCTCGTCGACTTTTTGAGATTTTGCGTTGTAATGAATCTCGTAAAAGCGCAATACACCGTTCATGGCGACTGGCGAATCCCACGTGACGTACATACTCGAGTTCGTGATATTGGAGATACGAATATTTTGCGGTGGTGTCGTTGGCGCGGCCTCGAGGGTCGTATTGTACAGTGGATCGCTGTGAAGGCCCTCGCCGTTTTTCGTCAATACGGCCACGGCCAGCATGTACGTCGTGTAAGGCTTAAGGCCATTTACGATACCGTGAATCGGCGCGTTATTGGCCCGTATCGTCATATTTAATTTTGGTCCCTTGCAATTGAGATTGTAGGGCGAAACGATCGGACAATAATATATATTGAAACCCTCCACGACGCCAATACGATCCGAGCATTCGAGCTTCCAGCCGACCTCGATGAAATCCGAGCCTATACGATTTATCCATACGGATTTCATTTTACCGACTACCATATTGTGAATTACCGTGCAAGATGCCCAAATCATGCCGCTGCTCGCTCTCGGTGTATTCGCCGAAATTGCAAATTGATAAACTTTGGTGGGATCGGGCACGGTCACATTGTAGATCGTCGTGTTTCTCGATACGTGAACCCAATCGAGATAACCCTTGAAATTTAAAACGTAATTTTTTTTTTTTTTTTTCACGCATCATCATCATCGTCGTATTTTTTTTATGCATATTTTTCTTGTTCGTCATTGCGAAATAAAGAAATTTTACGAGGATCACATTATCGTCGAATTCTTGTTAATATGAGAGAGAGAGAGAGAGATGAGGATTGTGCGAATGAAAAAAAAAATCATCGGATATACTTAATCAACGAAGTATATTTATTAGTTGTGGGGGGAAAAAAAAAATATATCAATGTTCATTATGAAAATCTTATCAAGCATTTAAAATGACAATTGATTGTTCGAAATTTCTTTTGAAAATTTTTTCAACGACAGTTATTGTCATCGGTGTTTAGCATATCGTTTTTTGATTTATTTTTTTTTTCAATCGAATAATGCTGTCGTGATTGTAGGTAAATTTTGGAAAAAAAAAAAAAAAAAAAAAAGAAAGAAAATCTGTACTCACGGTGCATTGCCAGGGTCGATCGCGTTCGTTGTCACACCAGAATATCGTATAATTCGTAATATCGTCGCCCATCATTGGGGGCTTCCAGGACAGCTCGTAGAGGCCTCCGTCGAAAGCGATTTTCGTAAAAGCCAGAGGTTCGTGTGGCACTTTTACGGAATACACGTTATTTAGTATAAATTTTTCGAATATACGTTTTATTCTCAAGATATTGATGGAAAAGGATTTTTTTTTTTAATAAAAAAAAAAAAAAAAAATGAATAATAAATATCACAACAGGTCTTACTTTCCAGCCGGCTTGGTACGAATATTCTCGCTCTCTCCTTGTTGGCACCAAGAACGTTCGTAGTCACGACTTCGAAGTGAAAACTTTTGAAGCTGATACCCTTGAATTTTGCGTAAGTCCGCGTTGTCTCGTTCGGCATTAGATGCAACTTTCGTCCGTTCTCCTCGACGCGCGCAATCTGATATTTGAAATTATCACCGTTCTCCAAATAAGCCGGTATGGATTGCCAATACAAATAAACATCTCTGTTTGCGTTATTCTCCGCTATCTCGAAACTTCCTATGTCGGTGCGTGGTGGTAGGCCCGGCACTGTGGAAAAAAAAAATAATGATAATTAAACACGCTCACGATATAATATGTACGTTTGCCGCTTCGTAATTTAATAACCCTATTATATATATATATATATATGGGACATTCCAAGTCAAATCACGTGGTCATCGGCCCGACCTCCTCGGATTCGGTTGACGATTTTTTTTTTTGGCATATTTTGGTTACAAAAAAAGATTATTTTTCAGATTTTTATCACTTGTTTTGCCCCATAAAATATTTTTTTTTTCCCTAACTTTTGAGTAAAAATAAATTAGGCCCAGGTTTAAAATTCTGAAAAATTTTCCATAGAAACTAGGAATTGAAAAAAAGTATTTTTATCGCAGTTAGAGAGTGGGCCGACAATAACTTATATATATTTTTTTTAATTAAAGAAAAAAAATTATTTTCCGTACTTTGAAAAATTAAGAGTGTCAATGATAGTTTATTGTACAAAAAAAAAATGTCTTTTGGTATAAATTTCTTTCGCTCATATTTTGATAGTAAAACGCTGAAAATTCGCCCAATAATTTAATTTAATTTTATACACCGCAGGGCAATAAACCGTGGTTTATTGCCCTGCACCAGCAGGGAAAACCACTTTATTTCCCTTGGTGTATAAAATATCGTATTCACTACAGGGCAAAAAGTGTTTTTTGACTCATGCGATTGTATCCCTCGGCTTCGCCTCGGGATACAACCTTCGCATTCGTCAAAAAAAATTTTTGCCCTGTAGTGAATAATATACTATTAATTATCGAGTAAAGATAAATTAGGCTCAGGTTTAAAATTCTGAAAATTTTTCCATAGAATTTAGGAATAAAAAAAAAGTATTTTGATCGCAGTTAGAAAGTGGGCCGACAATAATTTATATTTTTTTTTTTATTAAAGAAAAAAGAGAAACATAAAATGTGTCTTGGTAAAAAATTTTTTTTCCCCGTATTTTGATGGTAAAACGCTGAAAATTTGCCCAAAAATTAAATTTTATTTCAATTATTGGGTGAGTTTTCAGCCATTGGCGAGAATGTCATATGAGGAGATAGAAGTTTTGTTGTATGAACTTACACTGCGGAGGAGTTCTGAATGTCACGTCGCTAAATTTACTCCATTTGTCTTCTCCTATCGCCAATGCACTCTTCATAAATACACGAACGTCGTACTTTGCGTTGGCGTGTTCCAGCGCGGTGAGATTGAAGTAACGTTCCTCCATGTGAATATCGTTCGTTATGTTGATCACCTTTTTTTTTTATAATCGAAAATTAAATTTGCAATCAATAGGACTGATGGAAAGCGACGAAAAATTTGTAAATTTCATTGACGATATGATCGCGATAGCGTAATCGCTTGTGACGAAAATTTAACGTCCCGAAAATACTCATCTTATCACGTATGAGAAGAATTATTATCGCAATCTATCGGAAACGGGAAAAACCGAGCTCGCGCTATCCACGAACGACCATCACTTTTATTTTACCTGGAAAACTTTTGGCAGGAAACGAGAAGCGATACGAGACCGCCTCCGCGGAAGTGCACGTTATTATCGAAATTCGCGTTAAATCGTCGAGCAAACGAGTTGACGAAATTAATAAAGAATTGGAAAAAAAAAAGAACTGTACATCTCGTGACGGAAGAAAATAATTTTGGATTTCCACTCGCGCGCGTAATATTCAACGATCGTAAACGAATTTTATGTACTTTAAGAATTTACGATTGAGGGCCAGAGATAATTGTTTTGTATCAATGTGATTTTTTTTATTAAAAAAATTTTTTTCCACTCACCCGCCATGTTTTTCGATGATCCCATTGATGCTGATATGTTACTCGGTGATGAAGACCCGGTGGAAAGTTTTGCATTGGAAATGGCACGTCCCAGTGCAACATAGTGCTGTCAAGTGTTTTGTTGACGACGGACAGATTAGCCGGTTTTGCCGGAATAACTGAAGAACGAGAACGAATTTTACAAGTTTAATAACGAAAAAAAAAAATTGAATAATCATTTTATTACGGTTAATCGATTGACGAGGGAGAAGTGAATTTACAGTTAATTTTATTATTCTCATGTCAGAATTTAATCTTTACGAAGACATACTTTTTGAAAAAATAAAAAACAAAAATAATAATAATAATCGAGATTTCTATCGGATTTCAGCTCATTACTGTGAACTCTGAGCCTTGATTACAAAATTTTCGGGTCAATTATCATAACTTTTATTGTATTTCCAGGAATTCTTTTTTTTTTATTTTTTTATTTTTTTCAATTTCCGAGAAACATCGATAGGGTGAATAACAAAATTTCACTCTGACAAACAAACTTACCATGCGCAAAATGATGAAACCTGTAAGATACGTTTATAGCGCCGAGAACATTCGTAATATTGAGGATAAACATGTAGTATTCGTATGGCTGACGATATATCGGATTCGTCGACGTGTCCCACATGCATGTATTGGGAGGTAAATTTTTTTGCGTCTCCTTTGGGCAAGGAAAAAGCTTTCGTCCACCTGCGCGACCCGGTAACTTGAATACCAGATCGAATGTCGTTGTTACGTAGTTCTGAACGGGATCCCACGTGCATATGACATTTTCCCAATTGTGCGATACACAGCTGAAGTTTTGTGGCTTCTCAGGCTTGTCTGTAATCGACAAATATTTTTTTCGTAAAAATCGTTGAATATATGAAACACCAATTGTTCGAATGGGGACAAAATCGTGGATACTTTTTTTTATTTTTTTTTATGTATTTCGAAGAGAAACATGTGATGAAATTTTACGGTCAACGTCACGAGAATTACAGAGGCGGAAAATTTCCTCTTATTCGTTATTTGGTCCCGAATCGTCGTGACGTCAATTACGATTTCTGGGATTCGGCAATGATTATGGGCCCGATTGAAGAAATAAACGCAATGATTACCGCGAGCGAGTAATGAATAGAGTTTCTTGTTCCTGAGAAAAGCACTTCTTGACCCTCTCGCGCGATAAAGATAAGTAACCGAAGAATTTTTTTTTTTTTCCCCTCGTATGAAGTATGTCATTGGCAATACAGCTGAATCAATGATCTTCGCGCAATATAATAATATACGATTAAGCGGTAGCCAGCTAGTGTGTGAGTGAGACTTTTTCCTTTCTCATGGATAATTTTTGTTTTTTTTTTAATTGACTTTTTTCTTTCAATGAACCTCTACCCTCTGACGATAAAAGCTGGCTGGTCGATCGACGCGATTATTCGGTGAAAACGCGTCGGGCATAATTCACGAAGGGGCTTTGACAGTATTATTCAAAAGACCGAGATATCGCTCAATCGAGAATTACGTCAAACGAGGAGTAGACATTTATTAACGATTTTTTTCCCGAATTTTGATGGAAGCTTTTATTTCGATATTCGTGCCAGAGTGCTCAAAACTTTCCAAATCGACGGATAGTCTATCGTTTTGAAATAGCGAAAAAAATTGTAGGGTGTGAAGAAGATTTTTAAATTTCTACAATTCGATGGTTACTCTTAATCATATTTTTGTAAAATATCATTACAATGACTTTATATTATTTTTATAGAACTTACAAGTTGAACATAAATTGTATATATATGAGTAAAAATATCAATTGTCGGCCAAGTTTGGGCTTCACTATCGGGGATCTTTTTGTAAGTTACACAGCTTGGTGTCTGTGTTGAAAAACACGTGCCATAATTTTTTCAGATTTTTTCCTCCATTTTTTTAGCTACCATTGGGTATCAAACCTTTTTATTATTTGGGAAAAAAAAGGAAAAAAAAAACAAATTCTATAATTCTTTTTTGCAAAAAAATGTTAACTGTCCGAAAAAAAATATAGTCTAATTAACATACGTGTAGAAGACTCTCAAAATCAAGATTGTAATCTGAAAAGTCGTTTTTTCACCATTTCCCAAAGTTCAAAAAAATTTTCCACATTTATTTCAGAAAGCTGAGAAAATGTTACGTGCTGTATGTCATTTTTAATTTGGGATCTCTAAAAACACTCCTGGGATTAATAAAAATGTAAAAAACAACATTATAAATCTCATTTATTCTAAAAAAATTAATATTTTTTTATTTTTTGGAGTGGCTGTTGAAACGAACAATAGAAAATTGTTGCGTACTGGTGTAAATACCGGATTATTGTTTTTATTATTTTACCATTACGAAAACATACAATCATTCCAGTTGGAATACATGTGCTAGAGAAAACGTTTCCGAGTTCGACACAGGTTTGAGAATAACTGTTCCCAAATTATTTTGTACAGGCGAAATCGAATGCAATAATCGAGTACGCTTTGGTAGTCTTTGAACGAATGGCTTAGCTGGCACGATTAAAAGACTGGCAAGAAAGCTTCATTACACAATAGGGTACAAAATCACAAATACTTACACCACGTAACTTGTTTTAATGGGCCAATTTACCAAATGTAACTTTTGAGTTTTTTTAAAATATTGAGTATCTGAATTTAAAAACTGAAATCGAACAAAGATCTTTGCGTTTGATGTTTTTACTCGTATATTTTTTAATATATTAACAAAGATCCCTATATTTGCAATATATTTTTGAATATATTTACAAAGATTCCTCTGTCGATGGATGAATGACGGATGAATTTTAATAAAATACATTTTGCTGTAAAAAGGGCAGGGAGGCAGTAACGGAGAAAGCAAGAAAGTATACAGAGGAATGGATGAAAGGAATTGATGAATGGACAATAAAGGGAGAGATGATAAATTTGTTGTGTGGTAAAATACAAAAAGGGATGTGCGATTACTATAGGGAAATAGAGGAGATGTGTAAAAAAATGAGTAAGGACGAAGTGAAAGAGATATAGTAGAGGATTAAACGGTGTGTAAAAGGAAGAAGGGAATGTACATGATGTTATATTATAGCATATTATCGCGTGTTATATAATTTTGTAAAAAACTTGTAAAAATAGTTGTGAAAATAAAACTCCAATATATATATATATATATATAATTCGAAAAATGTATTATATATATATATAATACATTTTTCGAACAATTAAAAATGATGGAAAAGCAATTTGTAGAATAAATGGGGGAAAACAAAAAAAAAAAACAAAAAATACCATCGATCCCAAGGAAATCGATGAAAGTTAATTGAGAGCGTGTAATACTCACAGCCGATCGCAACTTTGTTGAGACACACGGCTACGTCCTCCGTCTCGTTGAGTCTCAATTTACAGTAATACATGTCCTCGGCGGCCGGTGGTTTTTCAACGTACATAGCGATCGTCGTCTCATTGATAATCGTTATAAACTCGGGCTCGAGTTCCTTCATATTGTGAAAGAACACGAGATCCGATGAATTTTTACCCGGAAAATTTTTGTTCGTGTATTCCATGCTCAGCATACAGAGAATCCTCAGGGGTTTACCGTACTCGAGAACAATATCACCTCGTGGCAATGTTACTGCGAAAAATGAAGAAAAAAAAGAAAGAAAGAAAGAAAGAGAAAGAGAGAGAGAGAAAGAAGAAAAATTAAATTGTTTACAAATCGTTGAACAATGCTGGTTTAACACACGTTAAATACACGATCTCGTTGCTTAAAAGCTACTTTCATTGTCATTTGTGTGTTTCCTTGTAAATCCTCGTTGTGACAAGCTTTCAACGGTGAGACCGCCGTTGTTTGTTTGCATATTCGCTTTTGACGAAAGAACGCAACAAGCAAAAATCTGATACATATAACGTAATAAAATTCAAGACTCGAATATGGACGAAAAAAAAATTAAAATAAATGCACGCCACAAGGGGCATTGTACTCTTCGTGCTGTAAAGCTCGGTAAGACCACAAAATAGCTGCTGCATTAAATACAGATATATATGAATTTGGCACGATACTAGAATCCCAAAACAAGGGACAAGACCCATGTTTTATTTATAATTCGTGTATTCCGGTATACGCGCTATTCGTTGTCCGTAGAACTCGTAAACGTTTTGCGAGGATATTGCAGCTTGAATCTTCCCGCGTTTGTTCAGGGCAGTGTATAAGTGAGAGATTTTATCTTTTTTTTTTTTTTTCATTTTTCATTCAACAGTTTTATCGCCGCCCAATCTTACTGTTAGCGATATAAATTTTCAAAAATTGACCGTATGTATAATTTACAGGAATTCTTTTTTCATATCGTCTCGACTAAAAAGGCCAAGGTGTTACGGATTTCTGAAGAAATTTGCTTCCTCGAAATTGAACAGAGATTATTTTTTTTTCTTTTTCTAAGAAAAATGAAAATAATTAAATTTTTTTTTTTTTGCAAATACCAACCTCCGGGTGTATTGATGCCGAGGGCGCATTGATTCCATTGTCCTCCGTTTACCCCGGACACTGAGACGTGTACAATGAGAATTAACGAAAATAACGCTCGCCACGAACGATTATCGAGTAAAATGTTTCTCATCGTGCATCTGGTCCATCTCACGCTATCGTCGTCAATATTCTTGCGCTCTTTCGTACTTTTTTTCGTGAAATCATCACGCATAACGCTCACACACGTACGATCGTTCGTGCTCGTTGAATCGTCGATTGTTTCATTATTTTCACATTTACATCGCGAATCTTTGCTCGAATCGTTGAATAACAAATTTTTCCTCGTATCGATAATATTTTCGATTGTTTTTTCGTAGCACGATGAGCTTGACGAAAAAAGATTATCGGAAGAATCGTTAAAGCGCGTTGCGCAGCAACAATGCTGACTCTCGAAGGCCGGAAAATCCCTTCGATCGTTGTCACGCGATTTATGATTCTCCGTTGATACGTCGAATTCTCGATCCGACATGCTGATACGAGATTCCAACGTCTCATCCGTTTTTTCACGTTTCGACAAAGGCCCAATCTTCCATTGTGAAATTCGATGCATTTCACGTGGATTCCTTCCCGGGCGCAATTCGTTTGACAACATGATGACGTCCCATCACTGGAATAACAAATAAGTAAAAAAAAAAGAAAAAAAAAAAGAAATTTACAAGATCTTTGGTCAACCGTGAACTAGAGATTTTTCTTTCTTTTTTTGTCTCTTCGCGCAATGGACACTCGAGACAGATTGCATTTGGAAATGTGAGCTAATTTCTCGGATTATAAAATTTTGAAAAAAAAAAAAAACAGACTTTTGTTATATTTTTTTTATTGTCCCATATTCGGGAAAAAATTAGCTGTTTCTTAATTTAGAAATTTTCTTCGTCTCTGACAATTTATAATTTATCGTATTTTTCACCTTTCAATCGATTTTATCCAAAATTTCAAAAGGAGGAATTGAAAAAAAAAAAAAAAAAACAATTTTCTTTATTTACAAAAATTTGATTATTTGCTCGTACAAGAGGAACCAATTTTCCGGCAATTTTCGTGATAAATTCAGCGTTCATCCGTGTCTCGCGAATTTGTATGATTTTGGAATGACTCTCAGTCGCGGACTGCCTCCGGTTCTCAATTATTATGGATAGTTGTAGGAAGACATGGAGTCTACGGAAATAATGAGTGGGGAGATGAGGTTGAGAGAGATCGGAGTGTGGAACAAACAAAACATTTCATTGGTCGATATATCGTGTTGACAACGAATCTTCTGTGATAAATATACCCGGTGTACCGCGGAGCATACTTCTGTGAATAAATATCATGCGATAAATTTATAGTAATAATTAAATAATATTGCCTACTAAAAACGACGTTCGTTTGAAAAATGTATACTCTGTATCCGTGTGGAATGTCTTCATACGTTTCAACGATACGTTGTCCCGTAGAATACGAGAGAATCTTTGATTCAGAGTCGTTGAGATCGTGAGAAGGAAAGCTCAAGTATCACCGAGATCCCGAACCGTAACCCGGGGAAGGGCATGTTGTAGAGTTGAAGGAATTAATGACCATATAGCTTTCCGAGAGACTTTCGTCGTATATATGGGGCTTATACTCTTCGTGAATATCGAATGAGTACACGAACCACACGAAAAATCGGTAAGTTACAAGACTTAGCTGCGTTCGTGACTCTCTATGAATAATTCAACGTGGATGAAGAATATCATTATTTAATGTATAGTTAGTAGGGTCTTAAAGGTAAATTTGTTTGTGCCTTTAGTTTGAAATAACTGAACAGATTTATCTTGAAAAAAAAAAAATGAAATTGTAAAAAAAATATTTGGTTTGCATTCTCGTTAACGATTAAATTGTTGAAATTATTGCTCGTAATGTGTTCGGATGATGAACATGATAAGATGGCTACGGGCTCTATCCGGAGTACAATTGGAGCAATAGCGCTTCGATTTGACAAACAGGTAAATCAGCATTTTGTTCGCTAAAATAATTCTCCAAATTTGTTCGAGAATGGCAGACACGAATAATATGGCAAATTACTAATTTTTCTAAAATTTCGTCTAGAATATGGTAGAGAAAAAATAAAATTCCAATACGCTTTTACGAGAAAATAGTTTTTTTTTTTTTCTAGAGCACACACGAGTGCAATCAGGATAAATTACAGAATAGGATGCACTTTTCTTTCCAAGCTTAAACTTTTTTTTTCTCAAATCGACGGAGTCGTTCAAAATATTTTATGGCGAATCGACAGCAGGGCGCAAGATCTTGACCTGTTTATCAATTGCGTACAATCAGTATACACGAATTCAGTGGAGAATATTCAATTTCGCGAGAGATGACCAATAAAAATGGGATTTTATGAAATTTTGAATTAAAAAATAAAAAAAATTTCACATTAGTCAGTCGAAGCTACCTGTTCTGCGTCAGGAAAAGTTTGTCAGTGATGAAGCAAAAGTGGATCATGCCAAATTACAAAAGCATGTGACGAACAAAAAGTTAAAATTATAAAAAACCTTGTTCCGAAAAAAGCATAACTTTAAACATGTTTAAATAATTATACATAGTCAGAGGAAATGTGAAATATCACAGACGTACGCGTACAGTCTCAGTCGAGGGGGAATGCCTCGGAGAATGCACTTTGAACAGACGATACGCTCGCTTCGGTTTGTATTTTTTTTTCTATTTCTACGATTAACAAAAGATATTTCCGTTATGTCTTTCTTTTCCTTGGAAGGGCATGAAATTGTTGCAAACTTTTTAAAATCATACTTTGTACTAGAAATTAAGAAAAAAATGATTCCTCTTATTGTAAAAATTTTAATTATCAAACTTTTAGATGACCGCTGATCCCATCCCCTATTTTCAATTCTCGCAAACTAACGATCTATGTTGAAGCTCCTCATGACTTTGCTGTCCTGGTCGATTGAAATTTCAAGTCGAAGCTCTCTCTCTCTCAATCTCTTTCATACAGCGACGGTCTCAAGCTTATTTCTGTCCCAAGGTCATAAAAACTCGGCAAACAATTTTCGGATCAAAGAATCAATGACTTTCTCAAAAAACAACAATTTGCAATTACTCCATCTTCTGGCGCAACATTGTCCGGAAGTAAAATAAATATTTCTCAAGCATAAAATAAATTCTTACCATCATCATCTCTGACACACATTGCTCGAAGACAATTAACAATACTGCCAACAATGAAAACATGTAAAAAAAAAAAAAAAAAAAAAAAAAACGTTGCATCACAATGTTTCTCGATAATCTAAACTTTTCGAATGTTAAAAAACAAAGTTCTCTTTAGCCTCTCTCGAATTTATAACAAAGGATAACAAACAAAAAAATTCTCGCAAACTCAAAATTATCTTTCCCCTCGTATATTGTATATCATAAAAAAAAAACATATTATCTGCGTAACGCGGTTAAGAGGAAAAACAGAGAAAAAAGAAACAAACGATATCTCATCGTGCACAAATTACGAAATTTTCACTCACTGACCGATACACGGATGTTTCAAAAATGCCTTAAACGTTGATAAACGATAAACCAGATAGTTGCATTCCTTTTGTGAATTTTAGTCATCACCGTGGTCGTCATCTGACTAATCCCCGATCCGAGAATTCGACGCGACACGAGGGGAAAAAAAAAAAAAGAAATCGGAAAAAAAAACAAATTGTTACCGATCGCGG
This sequence comes from Rhorus exstirpatorius, assembly GCA_963564615.1. Taxonomy (NCBI): domain Eukaryota; kingdom Metazoa; phylum Arthropoda; class Insecta; order Hymenoptera; family Ichneumonidae; genus Rhorus; species Rhorus exstirpatorius. Next base: position 34,569,506 of record OY751316.1, on the reverse strand, counting down.
AATTCTCGAACTTTTGTTTTTACGTTTGTGTTTTTCTCACGTCTCTCTCGCGCGATCGGGATCGGGAGAGGAGAATAAGAGCGCGTATATAATATACGATTGACGATTTAGCCTCTTGATGGGGGGGGGGGGGGGGAACCAATGTATATTCTCAACTGCTGCTCTGTAGTGCCCTAACCCCAAGTTATATATGTATATGTATATATATATATATATATATATATAAATAAGTAGACGTGCATGTATACGAAAGTTCCAGATAAACATCTCACAATCCCGATGCGGGATGTTGTATACTCCGAGGCGGGGGAGGACGAAGAAACGAGGCATCGGGATTGCTTAGAACAGACGAAAGAAAAAAAAAATGTACTTGCACAAGCCATTCGTACATATTCGATGAATCGAATTTCATGGTCAATTGTAAAAAAATAAACGTTCTCTCCCGAGCCTTGCCCCGATCCTTTTTTACCCAGAAAAAAAATCTGTTTCTCCTACTATATATTCATGTATGGTTGTGTATGTATATATATATATGTGTGCGTGTGTGTGTGTATGCGCGCGTGTGTGTGGTGTGTATAACCATGTTATCGGTTCCGCGAAGCCACCTAGTGGAAGGGGGTTGAAAGAGAGAAGGAAAACCGAGCAGCAAGCGTTTGAAGGGAGCAGTTTGAAAAGAAAAAAAAGAAACATAAATACATAAAAAAAACTTACCCTCTCGTTCTCTACGAAAAGTTCCAGCTCATCCCTCGTTCATATGCACTTGCACGAAATTCTGGGCCCGTTAAACACAAACACACACGAGCTCGCGCAAAAACACTATATGGCACCGTGAGATTTTACTATACTACGAAATACACACATACACACAAAACACCAGCGGAGAGGGCGCGTATGTAGAGATGAAAGCTCTCAGGTCGCGACGATGGTTGGAGCACAAAACCCGTTTTTACTCACAGTCTCAAGTTTTTCCCCAACACACACAACACTATATATAAACACGAAATGGATTTTTAGAAGCCCTCCCCCCCCCCAACCTTCCCCGCTCAATGAAGTACAGATCTTCACTCCGTTCGGAAAAATTAACGAATATTAAAGACAAGCGCGATAATACTATCGTAAAAAACTTTCCGAGTCGCCACCAAGCCCCGTACATTCGTTCGTGTCACTTCATAAATTTGTGGAAAAAAGTATGTTTACATTCGCCGCTCTCGGCTCGAATACCCCAGAGAGGTGTAACACACACTTGGTAATATATGTATACATATTATACGCGCGTTTGACGACGATACTGTACATATTTCTGGGTAAAATATACGTGTTCGCGGGCGCCTTCCCCGATCAATCGACAGTGTCGCCAACCTCGTGCAACGCCTTTTCTCGGAACTATCGCGGCGTGTATATAGGACTTTCGATTCTTGTAAGAAAAAAAAAAATAAATAAATTTGTTTTCTGCTTCGCGTCACAAGCGTAGTTTCAATTCGGCTTGATGTTTATTTTTTTTCACGTTTCGTTGGTATCACGATTACGAAGAATGGCCTCTTTTTCGACTCGTAAAAGATTACATTTTTTCAGGAAGCCAAATCGCGTATTTCGTAAAGTTACGATCCCCGAGAGTCGAGAGGGTACGCACTGACGTCACGAACACGGGAACACGACGTTTGAGTACCCGCATTCTCGGAAACTCTAGAGAGAGAGAGACGAGAGTATTGTGTGCGTGCATTATTGTCGTTTCATCGTTAGCCGTTTGCGGCGCTAGCATCGCGCACGCGCCAACTTTTGAACGACGCGTGTAACGTAATGTTTTTTTTTTAAATACTTTTCCTCTGATGAATAAAAATTTATCACGATATTACGAGACATTTCTCGGTACCTGAAGCCGAGAAACATACGTATATTTGTGCAATTGAAAACGACGAAACGTAGAATTGTGTCGCAAACAAACATTCATCAATTTTCCCCCTCTTGACTGATAACCGTAACGTTTATTCACCGCATTGAAGATATAACGTGTGGGCCATACTGTCATGTACACAAAGTAGTGCATTTTTGGAAAAAAAAAAAAAAATTGTTTTCACAGCTTTTCCCCGAATGATTTATCATTATTTATTCGTGGTTCGATCTAATACACGTACGGTCGACATGAAAAGTATAAATAACTATGAATTTAGATTGCTATTGCGTAGTTAAAAAAATTCATGTAAAAAAATATAAAGATTTAACGATAATAATAATAAAAATTTAAAAATAGTTTTTTTTTGTTTAATTAAAAAATTGAAGCAAAAATTGATCTAAATTTAGTTATTTTTCTTTTCAATAGCTGTCGTTAATTATTAATCGTAGAAAAATTGCAAATAAACGTTTTTTTTTTCTAGATAAACATTTGCACCTTTTTTTTTTAATACGAAGCCAGCGCATCCTTGAAACTGCTCTAGATCGAGGCACACGACGATAAAGGTCTCGTCGCTCGCGTTGATAACGCAAACTGCAGTATCAATTGCAATATTTATTGTTTCAATATATTTTTCAACAATAATAAAACGGTAGTACAATACGATGGTATTAACAGTTCGTGCTTTTTTTCCCCCTTTCTTCTCTTTTCGTTAAAAATTCGTATTGTTGACGCGATAAAAAAAAAAAACGCTCGATATCTCGTCAACATGCTATACATACATTTATCGTACACAGAATAACGCAATTTAAGCTACGAGTTACAATAAATATAAATCGCTACTCTCGACTTATGACGACCTTAAAAATTTTTATAATTTTTTTTTTCTTTTTTCATTTCTTTCCCTTTTTTTTTAATATTTATATATTATAATAATATAATGAATCCACGTTTCTTCGAAGAGAGTGGCAAAAGGCATATAATATGATGGTCCTTACGTTCGTCACAGCTTTTAATATATATATATATATACTTTCTTATATACGATGACACTGTGTGATATTGATGAATTTTGTATGTGTGAAAAAAAAAAAAACAAAAAAGAAATGTTATTGTTGCTTAATGAGAGCATTGAGAATCAGATCCAGATGGAAGACACGACACAAAGGTGAGCAGAGAGAAGAGAAAAAAAATTAAATTCCCCAAGAGGAAAAATTACACATATAGATTTCAGATGAGAATATTAATTTTACAATAATCGTCCTTGCGGTTTGGTTTTAATTCCTCAAGTTTATAAATTTAATAAGCTCTCGCATGAGCGTGTATATATATATATATATATATATATATATATATATATATATATATGTATGTATGTATATATGTATGTATATACATATATCCCTAAGGTATAAATTCATTATACAATATTAATTATTTATTATAAAATGAGACTCTCCCGTACGTGGATCGTGGCTTATCATAAATGCGTATAAAAAAATAACCGCGACCGCACCGTTATCACGAGTGTAATATCACCGGAGAGTTCATATCGCTTCCGATAATAGCTATTACTGCGAGTTTTAGACTATCAATAAAGAAACGTACTGAATAAAAATAAAAATAAAAAAAAAGAAGAAGAAACTTATAAGTGAATCGTAACGTTTTTTTTTTTTCTTCTTTTTTTCTCTAAATTATCAGCGTAAGTGGGACGAGATTGTGACAATGTCGAGATCCAAAAAAATAATGTCTAATGATTTTTTTGGTCCCCTCTCCACGTAACATAGTATTAAAAAAATATTTTTTCTTCTTCTTCTTCTTCTTCTTTCGTTTATTAACGCTTCGAGCAACGATTCAAGAGCATGATCAAGCATTTACCTAGTGAAATTTCAATTTTTATACTTCTCGCCCTGTATTCGCATATTCATCACATACGTCGCGGCAATTTGTCAGCGAAAAAAAAAGAGTAGCATTCGTAGCTAGAATTGTCTAAGAGAATTGTCACTGTGAAGTTAATTCGTCAAAAAAAAAAAAAAAATGAGATAATGCTCGTAAGTATAATAAAGCTCGCCAATAGAGGAAAAATAATGGAGAAAACGATGTTGCTGATGTTTACACTGAATTCTTTGGTGTGTCTTGACACTTGGTGTGCGTGCATATATATATATTTGTAAAAAAAAAAAAAAAAAAAAACAAAAAACGAGACAAGTGGGAAGATATCCAAGAGCTTTATAAATTCTCGTTGCAATTGAAATTTCCATGTCTCGTTATTGCATGAACGAGATTGTTTTTTTTTTTTTTCAACTTATTGCTTCAACCGTGTTTAATAAAACGTTTAGTACTCAAAGTGCCTCTCTGATCGATATTACGAAAATGGGCAATTTTGAGGAGTTTTTTTTTTTTAATTTCGTTTCTATAATTGGAGTCACTGATCTAATTAGATACAAGCAGGAGCTAAATCCTCTTTTTTCCTTAAAATGTTATTGTAAAATATATAATTATTGTAAATTTCGAATAATTACAATAATTACATCGCATATAACACACACATATATATATATATATATATATATATATATATATATATAGGTAGTCGAAGACCCTTCGAAGCTCTTGGCAGTCTAACGAATTCGCGAACAATTTACCGGCAGTAACGCACATATGTCCGGTATAATCGGAGTAGAATAAGATTTTTTTTTGTCATTCGCTCATTGTAAAGTATAATCGTTCGAATTACAAACAAAAAAAACTAAAAAAAAAAATCATCGTCTCTTTCTCGACGAGCAGCAGCAGTAGCTCAATGGAATGGAAAACTGTTTTTTCCTACGATTCTCTGTGATCGCGCAGTTCCCGTGTGAATTTTTCAATATCTCGTGTAAGTTGCCATCGTCGATCGGTCGTATACTTATTTGGTCGATTGTAACATTACTCTACAATGAATTTTCAATGAATGAAACACAATTTGGACAACTCGAAGAACAACCGAAACGATCGAATATATATATATATATATATTTATCATAAATTCATGGGTTTAATCGTTTTTTTTTTTCGTTTTTGGAACACGTGCAAGGCACTTTTTTCATTTTTTTTTAAAAAGAGAACTATCACACATGTTAGAATAAATTACCGTACGATTCTTCAGCGATCGACGAAGAGAAAAAAATCGTTAATATTACAGAGTTAGCACCAGTCTATGTTTCGTTTGTTTTTTTTTTTTGCTTGTTAAAAGGCTGGATACAAAAGAGTAGCAACGTAAATTAGAGCGGTAACAATGATTTCGAGGACACTTTGTACAGATGAGTAAATTTGAAATATTGTAAGTCTACGATTTTACGAAAAAAAAAAAAAAAATTTGCGAACGATAAAGCCGCGCGTCGTGTCTTGAATATAAAAAATTTTTTGTAAAAATTAAACGATTCATTCTCACGGCAAATTTCATTCCCCTCAAGATTCTACTGCGATGCATTATTGCAGCACTCTTCATACATTAAGAAAAAAAATCTCTACTTGCATTGTCCTATAGAATAGAAAAAACAATAATTAAAAAAAAATTCTTTGAAAAATGATCTCGTGAACCTTATTTTGATCTCAACGTACAGTCTTCAGTCGATGGTTATCCGAGCAGTTGTGAGTCTTCGAAGACCTCTCCGCGGCTGTCGGTAACTTTTTTGTTTTAATTTTTTTTTTTTTTGCTTTTTAACTATAAATGTACACACACACACATGATTAAGGCGCTCTTTGGTGTTAGCGCCAAACCTCTAAGCACTAAAGAGACAGATTTCAATCAACGTTTCACAATTTCACGTAGAAGAGACGGAAATGGTAAATGAAGACAAAAAATAAAAACGAGAATTCGATTAATTTCGTGAAAATTTTCTCAAATCTTCGGAAGGAAATTTAAAAATTCGGAAAAACAATTAAAAAAAGGCAAAAGTGTAGAAAAAAATCTTACGAAGCTAGGTCTGAGTAACTTTCAGCGGTTAGTAATCGACAAATACGAAATTTCGTTAATACTTATGTCAACGATGATCGCCATTTGTTATTTAAGATTGTTAATTTTGTTTTTATATCGTTTTGTTGCCGTTTTTTTTTGTTTTTTTTTTAAATATTTATATGTTCATGTCGTAAAGATGAGGTGGAGGACCTACCGCAGTTGGCATCTGGCAGCCTCGTCGAATGAGCAGCCTCACCGATGGACCGCCGTTCCTTATTATTTCTATCGCCTCCGTGTGAGTCATGTTCTTCGTGTTTATCCCATTTATCTCGATTATTTGATCACCAACCTGCGTGCGAAGAAGCATAAAGAAAAAAAAAAATTAATTTTGTATAAAACAATTTATTTATAAAAAATTAATTTTGTATAAAACAATTTTATATCAAAAACTAAAAATTCTTCAAACTACGGACGTATAACATGGACATATCATTAAAAAATTTTTATACCTGATTAAAAACAGATTTTTCAAAAATTCTGCAATTTTTACCATTTTCGATACGCGTTGAGTGTGTATGAAAAGAAAAAAAAAAAAAAAAAAAAAAAAAACTTACTCTGAGTCGATTGTCGACAGCAGCAGGACCGTTATCGGCGATTTGCAGAACGAAAAGTGGCATATTTTGAAATTCTCGGCCACCCCGAATACTGAAACCAAAGCCACGTGTTCCACGGGTCAGTTCGACCGCGTGATACTGTCCACCGTCACCATCGGCTGTTGGTTCGTCCTTGAGGAAAAACATAAATGAGAATTTAAAAAAAAAAGAAAAAAAACAAATCCCAAGCGCTAATATTCCGTTATTTTGGAGAAATAGCAATTACGCGGAAATTGCCTATTGATATTTGCTTATCGCGATCTGGCATGAATCGTTGATGAATTTTCTCGGTAAAGATCAGCGAATAAATTATATCTGGGAGAGAGAAAAAAAAAAAAAAAAAAATACACGAAACTCGTAAACGGAACGTGATTAGTACCTTCTGAGAAAGAGATGTGTTGCTGCAGCAATCGTCGAGGGGATAGCCGATCGTGAGAGTGACCGAGTAGCCGGAATCCTTGATCAGATTGACGATATCTTTGTGGCAAACGTTCGTTATATCGACGTGATTAACAGCGAGTATGTGATCACCGACGTTGAGACGGGCGCATCTCTCGGCCGGCGAACCTTCGATTATACGTCCTATCGTCGAGCCGGCTTTGTTCACCGACGATATTATCACAAAACCAAAGCCCTCGTTTTCCATTCTCGTCACTGCCACGTCATACGGATACTGCATGTTTATCTGTCGTCCGTAAGACGACTGAAGATTATCCTGGGCGTTAATGCGCCTTCTTATACCGAGGGTAACTCGGCCATTCTGGGCAGCCGCTATCATCAATTGTACGACACTGTGATGCGACGAGTTCATCACGCTCTCACCGTCCACCGACATTATCAAATCTCCCGTGTTAAGACGATTGTCGCGATCCGCCGCACCGCCTGGCACTATGTGACCAACCGATACCTGCTGACCATAATATCGTTAATGTTCTCATTGGGAAAAAAAAAAAACAAAAATATTTAATTTAAATTTAAATTGCGCGTTTCGTTGATCCGGAGGATCGATGCCATGAGCATTTTTTTTTTTTTTTTTTTTTTTTTTTTTTTTTTTTTTTTTTTTTTTTTTTTCTTTCTTTCGAGCGATGAGGACCACCAACCTGAGATCCTTCCTCGGTACCGCCGACTATCCTAAAACCGAAACCCGTGTCCTGTCTCACCAGTGTCACCAACGTCTCGATCCACTCGATATCGGGTATCGTCGGACAAATCATTTCTCCACTGTACTGAGGATATCTGCAGAATTCGACGAATATTCAATCAAATTGCAATCCTAATTGAGGATTCATTGGCGTTAAGGAGAAGAAGAAGAAGAAGAAAAAACATTCAGAAAATCACGAATTCATCTCTTTCTTTCAATATTAACTTGATATTTTTTTTTTAAATTATACTCGCGTGTACAGTTACGTATTTTTAAAGAGTAATTAATGATTAACCGATTAGAGAGAAAAAAAAATGAACAAAGGAATGCTCTGTACTGTTGGATGGTTCGCGAGAATCCTGAACAATGAAGCAGCAATGCTCGTAGCTGCCGCGTGTAATTACAATTTTTAATTATCAAAATATTGTACGAAATACACGCATACTACAGATCGTACGTGATGCATGGTTTAGTGCAATTCAACAAAAGCCTCAGAAAATCGCTCAAGGTTGTTGCGCTGATCTTGAAAAATGTTACCATTGGGATCAAATTTTTTTCACAATGTATACCGACCCCTTAATCTACCTTTCTGTAAAACTTGGGTACGATTCACAGTACGGTTTTTTGGGGAAAAAAAATCGGAAAGTTTACGTGTTTCGTAAACTAATTGCATTACCGTTATGAAGAACTTCCGATCATTTTGCAGTAAGTTATATCCGCTAAGAAAATTGTAACGCCAAGCTCAAAAAAAAAAATACGTTCTAAGAGGCATTACTATTCTGTAAAATTTTCATAATTTTTGACAGTATACTTTTTGGGAGATTTTTGATAATGAAAGAGGACCCACTCTCGCTCACCGAGAGCTCTTCATCAACCTAGTCCCCTGGCTGAGAAACGGCACGCCCGTACAATGCCAACCAAAAAGAGTTTCAGTGAGAATTTTAAGTACTTCGCGTTGAGGCAAAAATCTGAACAAAAAAACAACCATATTGAAGATGAAAATAATATTGATTTCCAATAACAACAATGCCAAAAAATTATCAACATATTGTTTAAACAATAAATTGTTGCAGAAATCTCCTGTAAAACTTTTTTTCGATCATATGCAACGAATTCCTCGATTTTCTGAATAAATATGAATTTTTCAAGAATTTTCTATTATTTTTTTTTCATTTCTGTTTTTGAGAATTTTGAAAATTGCATGAAAATCGATAAACTTTGGATATGTTTTCGTTCAAAGGTTCGATATTTCGCTCGCAAAGTATTCGGAACATCAAACGAATACTTTTATAAATACAGTTTTTCAATATTCTAAAAAACAAATGAAAAAAAAAAAAACAAAATTCTCGAAAAATGTACATGCATTCAGAAAAACCGCAGAATACGTTACGCATGATCGAAAAATAATTTTACAGGAAATTTCTGCAACAATTTACTGTTTAAACAATTGTTTTATAGTTTTTTCGGCATTCCTATTATTGGCAATCAATATTACTGTCATCTTCAGTACGGTTGAATTTTTTTTTCAGATTTTTGCCTCAACGCGAAGTTATTTCAATTCTCACCAAAACTTTTTTTGGCCGGCATTGCACGGACGATGCATCCTTAAAAAGGATCCTCAAGTCTCTTCCCAACTTTTTTTTAACGATTCAACGAATCATCAAGCTTTCGTTTATGAATTACAATAAAAATGACAAAAATATGACGATAAGAATGACTCGACATACCGCGATACCGAGGTTCAATATTACACTCGCAACGTATCCGCATCATCAAACGAATACTTTTATAAATGCAGATTTTCAAAATTCTAAAAAACAAATTAAAAAAAAAACAAAAGAATATTCTCGAAAAATGTACATGTATTCAGAAAAACCGAAGAATACGTTACGCATGATCGAAAAATAATTTTACAGGAAATTTCTGCAACAATTTACCGTTTAAACAATTGTTTTATAGTTTTTTCGGCATTCCTATTATTGGCAATCAATATTACTGTCATCTTCAGTATGGTTGGTTTTTTTTTTCAGATTTTTGTCTCAACACGAAGTAATTTCAATTCTCACCAAAACTTTTTTTGACCGGGATTGCACGGACGATGCATCCTTAAAAAGGATTCTCAAGTCTCTTCCCAACTTTTTTTTTAAACGATTCAACGAATCATCAAGCTTTCGTTTATGAATTACAATAAAAATGACAAAAATATGACGATAAGAATGACTCGACGTACCGCGATACCGAGCTCGAGTGTGGCTGCTCGTGCTCGAAGCTCGTCGTTTCCTTTCGCTTGTCCCAAATCTCACCGGTATCGACATTTTGCTCCTGTCCCATCGTATAAGCATTGTAATCCTGCTCGTTGTATCGCGGATGCGTCTGGGTTCCGTACAAATCCTTGTAATAATCGGAATGCACAGCGCTACCGTTGCGCTTAATATTCTCATGATGAGCGACGTTTATGGAATAAGGATCGCCGCTAAGGCTCATTTTTTCATCGATTGCCCAATCACGCTTGCCAAGCGAAGCAGCGTGTCTCGAGCTTTGTCGACGTTCGGCGTCATCGTCGTCGACATCGACGACATCGTCGTCGTCGTCGTCGTCGACCTCCTCGTCATCATCCTCGTCATCGACATCATCGAGATTCGTCATTGGACCAAAATTTTCCGTCATATTGGCGATATTTGCCTTGTAAGGATCGGTATAATACATGCCACGATTGTAATCCGAATATTTGTATCGAATATCGAGATGATTGAGATCATTCTCGCACGTTTGTTCGGACCAATTGGCATCGTTGCCCGGTGATTTTGGCCGATTTCTCGTGTCGATCAGCGGCGTCTTCGGTCGACTCGGCACAACGGTCTTCGATTGCGTGCTATATATATCGGCGGTCGGTGTTTTACTGCGATAAAAATCCTGCGGTTGTTTGTCCCTTTTGACGCTATCGTTGGATCTGTGATTGCTCGTCGTGGAATTTGTACGCTGCACGTGTATCATTGCTTCCTGATTACGGGGACAATCCTTGAGTACCTGCACGACCTCCGAGTGGCACATATTTCTCACGCTTGTCTCATTTATATCGACCAATATATCGCTCTCCATGAGATTCTTGCAACGCTGACGATCGAGGATTTTTTTAACTTTTTGCCCGTGCGACGAGTCGGCGATCGTAAAGCCAAAACCCATGGCACCCTTGACGATCGGTATACTGAGAAATTCGGGTTTCGTCGTCGTCGTCGTCGTCGTCGTCGTCGTTATCGGGGACGAATCGTTTTTTCTTATTGACGAATCGTCAACCGTTTCGGACAGCAATATGTCGGTGCTGTTCGGCCTTTTTATCGTTGACGCTGTGCTCGAGCTTATTTTTTCCGATATACAAAGATCGGGCATCGAATTTACGGATGTGTTTGCGAGATTATCGCCGTTCTCGATATTGTGAACGGGCAAAAATGCGGTATCGAGAAAATCGAAACGTCCATCGTTCTGTGGAATTCCCGTATCGAGATCCATGTACAGGCTCGGATCTTCGTTCAACATTTCCGTGGAAACTGGCAGCATTTGTCGTTGCTGTTGTTGCTGGTGTTGTTGCTGTTGTTGTTGTTGGTGTTGTTGTTGTTGTTGTTGTTGGTGGTGGTGTTGTTGTTGTTGTTGTTGTTGCTGATGGCTAGATTGACGCAGGAGGCCGGCATCGCGAATAGCCTGATCCCCAGGTGCGCTAACCGCTATCGTCGTCACGACCTCCGTGTTCGGATCGTTCGGATCGAATGGCAATGGATAGCCACGGCAAACTTCGAGGACAACCGTTTCGCCGCTTCCTATCGACTTGAATACGTTCACCATCTCGTTATGGGTGAAGCCCAATACGCACGTTTCGTTGACGTACACGAGCACGTCACCTGCGAAGCCAAGGAACATCGTGAGGGAACGAATAAGGGTGAAAAAAAGAAAACAAAATTTATCAAACCTTATTCTGCGAAAACATGTAGACCGGGAGCCCATAACACTTTTTTCATGTCTCTTTAGTTCAGGCTCAAAACTACCTTAGATAAAATATATCTATACCGATAGAATAAATACCGATTGAATAAATACCGAATAGATAAAATATATCTATATCTATCAAAAATATATCTATACCGGCGAAATCACATACAAAAATATATCTATATATAATATTATATATAGATATATTTTTGTATGTGATTTCGCCGGTTCAGCATCTTTTGTCCACTGATTTTGTTCGGCGATGCGATTTTTGTGATGCAGGACACAGATTTATGGAATCTAAGGTAGCTTTGAGCCTGAACTAATGAGACATGAAAAAAGTGTTATGGGCTCCCGGTCTAATGGTTGTTACGCATTATTGACTCAGAAATTCCCTGACTTTTCCAGGTTTTCCAAACAGGTTTTGCAAATATTCCGGAGAGTCAAATAAAGAACGTGTTTATGGAAATACGAGCATGTTTACAAACTATACGGGACGGATTATATACATAATAGCAATGAATCGTTTTTGTGAAAGAAAAAAAAAAAAACAAAACACTTTTAACCCACTTTAACATTGAGGGAATTCTCAATTCGATCCTGATATTGGAAAATAAATATTGAACTGGATAACATAATTTTTTTTAAGTTCAAATACATGAAAATGTTAAATATTAAAATAACAAATAAAAAAAAAAAAAACTGAAATACAAAAAATAATTTAAGGACTGTAAAGTAAAAAAAAAATACATTTAAAGCAAATACCAAACCTGTTCTTTATTACAAACGAAAATTTTTGTCGGTGCCAAAGAATGAAAAACAAATATAAACACTTATCTGCAATAATAATTGTGTAGTTGTGTATCGACAAATCGAAAGCAGAAGCGTAGCTTTAGAGCTTTGGAGTAAATTAGTTTTTAGTTTTTGAAATTATGATGTTGAATTTAGCATCGTTGGGATGCAACGAAAATAGGTTTGAAAAAAAAAATAAACCATTTCCAGTATTGTCTTTAAGTCGAAAATCGTTTAAACCTTTTTTTCGGTTTTTTTTTTCGCGACCTGGGACCTAAATATGAAAGTAAAGCGTTGACAGTACTGGAAATTATTTTTATTTTATTCAAAAAACCTATTTTTTCTGCATTCTAACGATGCAAATTTCAATATCATTTGAAATTTTCATTATTTGGCACTGACGTAACTTTTATTGTATATAATAAAAAATAATATAAATATTAAAAATATAGTAAAATATTTATTTTTATACTTTTCAGTTTTTTTTTTTAAGTTGGTTTCATTTTTCGTAATTCTGGCAAAAAGTAAATTCTGGAAAAATTCTCCGACTTTTCCCTGATTATTCCAGGAGGAAATAAATTCTCTGAGTTTTATCGGTTTTCCATATGCGTAAAAACCATGGACAAAGATCCCAAGGGGCTGTCGTAGAAGGGGATTTTTTTTTTTTCGACTAGCTTTTGGTTTTGAGCTTTGAGATATCAGATTACGAGTTAATTCGTAAGAATTGAGGTTTTTTTTTTGTTTTCTCTCATTAACCAGTTGAAATGACGCAAGGAAGCGAGGAAAGTAGAAAAATTAAATGATATCTCACCCATTTGCAATTTTCCATCGAGCCAAGCCGGACCGTTCGGCACAACGCTCTTTATTTGCAAAAATTCCTCGACCGCGTCGTCACCGCCGACGATCGTGAAGCCCAAACCCCGCGAGCTCTTGAGCAACGTCGTGCGCACTCGTTGTCCCTTCAATTTCTTCGGATTTCTCGTGAAATTCGGGCTCTTTCTGTCGTTTATACCCTGCTGTGCTCGTTTTGCCTGTAATACCGGATTCTCGTATTGCGTACGACGATTAACGTGATCTATGAAGTACGTTCCGTAAAGCTGATCGTCGATTTTTTCCCAACCGTAGGGCAGCTCGTCGTCCAGGCATTCTTCCAGGGAACGCTTTTGAAATTTCGACAAACGCGGATCGAGCCAGTGCGAAGTTCCTGTGTTATGGCTGTCGATCAATAAAACACGCTTATGAAAAAAAAAAAAGTTTATTCGTAATTGCATCATTTTTTGTTTTTTTTTTCTTAATTTTCTTTTTTACTATCGTTGGCAATCGATTTGATTATGATTATTCAAGTCCAATTATGTTTCTCGCTATGTGCTAGTTCGAAGATTGCTGCGTATAAGGATAAAAAAAGAAAAAATTTTGCGCTCACTCGATGAAATAAACTTCTCCGGTATCGGTGTAAGCTTTTTCCCAATTCTGCGGCAACGGACCCAGCTGATCTTCGGAAGCCTGACTACGACAGCGACCGTTTATATCATGCTCCAAATTACCTCTGACTTGCTCCGTTCCTGTACTGTACATATAATTAGGAGGTACACGATGGCTCAAGCCATCGTTTTCGCTCATCCCCAGCATTTCTTTGTCCACGCTACAGCCTGAGAAATACAAAAAAAAAACCCCCTAAATGTAATTTAAAGTCACTGGAGATAATAAAAACGAGCGGGAGAAAACCGAGAAAAAGAAATATTTCGCCAATGTAAAGCCTGAAAATACAACAATTTCGAGAAACAAAAGCCTATTTTCTCGTAGCGTCATCGATATTGTCCATAAAGACAGAGTCCTCGGTCTTGGTTGCCATTTTACAGAACCGTAGTTTCATATTCTGATAAAAAATAATGAAAAAAAAAAAAAAGAAACGCCCCCCCAACGAAACAGCATAGAATTGACCACCTGCCCCGAGTTTCCCCCTCCAAAATCACGAACTACATTATTTTATTCCGAAAAACAAAAATCGAGATAAAAAAAATAACAATGGTCAGTTGGAAATTTTATTTCTTCCGAAATTATAAGGTACACGGATGAAAAACGAAAAAAAAAAAAGAAATATTAAAATTTCTCTTTGGCGTTCGAAAAAATTTGACAGGTGTGGGCGAAAACAAAAAAAAATTGACAGGTGTGTACACCCACGAGAGACAAAAAAAAAGGAAAATGCTCACGTGAAATTTTCATTTTTTTTTTCCAGTTTCCGTTTCAACGATTTCAACGGCCTCGAATCGGAGGGTTGTTTATGAGAGCAGGTGCGTTACGTCGTTTGTGTAGGGTGACGAATTTCGAGTGATACGGAAAGATAAGAAAAGCCCGCGTTCTTCACGTCAAGTACAAAACGTGAAACAAGAGACTTAAAAATATAAAACTAATTTTGCCAAATCGGGTCTATACTAAAATCGGAATAAATCAAACCTGCTGACGCACTCGCAAATGTCAATAATTAATTAAGTCTTCGGGAAAAAAAAAAAAAAAAAAAAAAAAAAAATACATGAAACACAAAACTCGCGAACGAATCGCGACACGAATGCAATTCTTCTTCTCGTCCTCTCTCGAGCCGCGGAGGATTTTTATCCCACACGTATATCGCAAGAGATGAATGCGACTTTCTATCGGATGTGAATAAGCGAGATGGGCGTGTTTAAAGAGAGAGAGAGAGAGAGAGAGAGAGAGAGAGAGAGAGAGAGAGAGAGAAAGAAAAGAGAGAAAGAAAACGTAATAAAAAGGGTTGAGATACCCATGGAGCTAGAATAGCTAGATTCACGAGAGTTGTTAAGTATATACTTCATGTATTATAAACTACCGTGTACACGTATCGTATTGTGTATGCGTATATACATATTATCATTATTATTATTATACATATGCATGCGTACATCCGCGCACACTGGCTCGATTCCGAATGATGCAAAAAAAAAAAAAAAGAACAGAAAAAATCCTCGTAATTCTCGTATTAGCTACGTACGTGCATATGTACGTGAGATAGATGTGTGTGATTTGGAGATGTGAGAAATAATCGCGTAAACTGGTTTGCGGCCACGAGAATCGGTTTCGAGTCTTGTAGTATAGTGTACCCTTGCATGTTGTTTATAAGGCTCGAAAAAGCCACGGAGAAATGCAAGGAATTATTTAAGTGCAGTGGCCCAGGGAATATTTCCCACGTACAAAAGTATACGTTCATACATGGATTAATGCATATAAATATATATATATATTGCATATACAAACGCGTATACAACGGTTTGCTTATAATATGTACTTCAATGAGAGAGTTTTACTCACGTTAGCGGGAATACGGGGGGGGGGCTCTTTTTTTCACGATGTATGTTCCTTCCTTTTCTCTACATGTTTTTCACATGGTAGGTCCATGGTTTTTCACTGTGCACAAACATCACTCTGCCGTCTCGACGTTAGTCACTCGAAAAAAAAAAAAACCTTCCACACCGCGGGTTTGAGGGTTGAAAATATCGGACCGATGAATCACACGGTTGCTACGAAAACGTTCACGATCGCGAGTGGGAATTTTTGTATAACACACGAGAGAGGGAAACGAAGATTCCGGGCACTATATAACATAACCCCAACACTGATACTGCTTAACTATAGAATTCACGCATATACGATCCAGTGTTATATGGCATACGTGTGTATTATGATTGGAAAAAAAAAGCGCATGAAAGAAAACAACATACGACATACGACGGGATGTATCGTGTGTGCGTGAGAGGCGGAGGCGTGAGATCAGAGACTCATCTCTGGTGAGATCACCAACCCAGCACGGTACGTACGTAGCGCGCGTAGCGCGAGAGCACATCTGTCGCAGCGCCGCCACGTACGAACGGCGTAACTTGGAACTTGGTAGGAAGCGTTGCTCGCGTCGGTAAGGAAGAGAGAATGTTTTTGAATAAAAATTACCGTATAAGTGTCGTTCGACAATTCCGTTGATTCAATTTATAGTTCTCGATTTTGTTTAATAAATATTGTCTAGGTTTGTAAATTGTGTTACAATCTTTATTCGGGTGTTTCGGGAAACGATACGATAGATTTAGTGGCTCCTTCGACTTCGGGCTTGGTCGTTCGATTCGATCGTAATACCGCACCCGGACTTGGATACGGTCGCATCTGGTACAAAGGTCCGGAAGCCGTTGTGTCCGCTCCGGTTTTTGCCTCATTGTGCCTCGCCAAACCGTCCGACCATTTGCCTCTGTTGCAACGACGTATGCGATGAGTAAAATTCATCAAAGCCAAGATACTCGTAAATTCACGTATGATTATTTGATTACAATCGAAATCTTTCATTCCGCGACAATAGAGAACTTGCATTCAAACGATTTTCTCCTTTTTTTTGTATCATTCTGTCATAGTTAAATATTTTCTGACGTTAATAAACATTGCATTAGTTTCTTCAAGCAAGTAAGATTATAATATCTTGAGGGGTAAAAATTGTAAGAAATTTACGCGCTCTGCGGGCCGAGCGACGTCACAACACCCCTCGGTACTGGGGTAAGGTTATGCCCGGATTTTTTTGTTAAAAGGATAAGATATTCGTCGGTAAAAAAATTCGCGAAAGTAAATCATTGGTGGAAGAGTGTGTGTAATATATATGATATATGTATGCGTATGATATAACTTAAAAAAGAATGAATCAAGGATACATGAAAGCGACATCTGAAAATTTGCCAAGAATAGATGTACAGTTGTGTTTTTGCAACATGGTACAAAACAATATTTTTAGACTTTCTTCGATTATTCGGATACATCAGTCACGTTTGAACCCTATTTACAGACTACATATTTACGAATTACGAAGATATTTTTTGGTTTAGGAATGATTAGCTGCTTGAATTTCTCAATTTTACCGCTAGAGGCGCTGCTGCACAGGGGGTGTTGTGACGTCACTGCCACGTGATATACGTTTGAAATGCGACTCAATTTTTAAGCTGATATAATTAATTAAATAATTATGAGTAACTAAAAAATACTTATGCAAATGTTGTTTTAGAATAATTATCTTTCAAATAATGCAAGTTCTCTATTTTAGGACCGATATTCCCGTCTTACTCGACGAAATTGAGAGGTCTCGGTGTAAAATCGATGAAATAAAATAAAATATTACCGTGGTATATCGCTGTAAGACGCGGGATCCATGGGATCCAGAGTTCGATCCTTCTTCTCTTTAATTGCCTCCGATCTCGGAGCTCGTCGAATCTCGGGTACCTTGAATCTTTCGCGAACAACAATTTTCTGCTCTTTCTTGGATTCCACCTCGTCGACCTGTCGAACAAAGAAACGAAACAACGCGATGCGACGAAAAAATTGCGATCTCTCGCTTACCTCCATGGTTTCTTGATCGCTGCCGCTCTCGTCGCTCGACATATTGTCATCCTGATCCGCAGCTTTTAGATGCAATTCTTCTCTCAGCTGAGAGGCCGGCTGGGATATCTGACACTTGGGATGACCGGGAGGCAGCCAGGAAACTAAATCCGATGCCCAATCCCAATAATAATGCTGACCCCTGTGAGACAGGGCGAATTATAGTTTCGAACGAAACATAACTTTTTACTTTCAATACCATTTATCTTTGCATATTTATTTTATTTATATTTGCATGGCACAAATCAATGAGTAAGACGAAAATATTTCTCACGAGCCTGGATCGTATACGGCTTTCCATGTCTCCGGCAATGGATATTTCTGAATCAGACGCATCTGTAGCTTGAGATACTTTTCGGACGGCTGCATATGTCCGACTCCCCACAATTCTTTGCATCTTTTATTACACTCATGATATATATTGTATTTGTTGGGACAACCGTTGTATCCCTGAAATTGATGCCATAATCGGCGCAAATAAATTTCTATGGGCGATAAGTTAGTATATTTAATTAATTAAATTAATTAGTTATTAATTGGATTTGCGTATCAGACGTTTGACGATATTTTGGTGTCTCGGACGGTTTTCTTTTTTCTCTCAACATTTCAACGCTATCTTGAAACTTTTTTTAACAAACTTAACCCTGGAACTAAAGACATGGGTCGTTCGTGTCCTCGGAATTTCAACGATAGGGTATCCTTTCAACCCTTAAAATAAATGCCCTTTTTTAATTTTCGAAGCCTCCCATATTTTTTTTTCTGAAAGTACATCAGCTCGAGTAAAAATACCTCGAAGGATTTTTTTAAAGAAGTTACTTGACAAAAATTATGAATTTTTTAATATTACGGTGCATTTCCTGCATTTTTTTTCAACGATTAAATTAACAATTTCAAAATTAAGGTTATGATTAAATTTATAGTTAAAACCTCAAAGAACACTTGTCATTTTTTCAGAATTTTTTTTGTAATATTTAAGGTAGTTAAATATGACGCCAATGACATGGGTCATTGGCGTCGGAAGGTGCCGAAAAGAAGTCCCCGGTTCCAGGGTTAATAAATATGGTGAGCGGATTAGCGTGACATGTCTTGTAGGCAGGAATAAAGAAAAAAAATATACCTTAAGAGCTATTGGGGTTTGAGTGTATTGCGTACAAACCATAAACTTTTGCGACAGATCAATTTGATTAATCTCATCTTTCGTGTTGTCGTAGTCCTCGGCTATAACTTCCTCGTGAATTTTTTTCTTCGTTTCTTTCTTCGAACCTTCTGCAATATTTTGCGCGTCAGTCAAAATAAAATGATAATAATTTGTCTCATGAGACAATTCTTATGAATAAAAATAATACAAATGGGAAATGTGAGGTTAAGTGTAATTACCACTTTTATCCGATCCTGTTATGAGACCCCTTTTGGCAAGACGCGCCGCCAATGCCGCGGGAAGAGGCATTTCTTATTTTTCACAATCGAAGATGAATTTAACCCGGAATAATTAAGATTTTAGTTCATAAATTACTGTGATAATGGTATATTACAATTGCTAACATGTATTTTTGTGACGATTGTAGGTTAGTTCGAGTTGCGTATATTTTCTGCACTTTTAGGGCCGGTTTGAATTTATAGCGAATACGTGAAGTTGGCCGAAATAAATGTATCGAATCATCGTTTTTTTTTAGTTACCGAATGACCCACCAGTCGTTTCATGATCGAATGGCTAAAGAAATTTTTTTGGTAATCATAACGAACGAATATTATACGAAAATAATTATCATAATTACACAATATGATGACCATGAATAATCAATCCGTAATTTATTGTGTTCTTTAAAAAAATATATCTACTCCAGCTTTTTGTTCTACGCACATTAAAATGAAATCCCGCTTAAATTTCGAAGACCATTAGCGCTGCTGTATGTGGCAATTAAAATATGTTTAAATCATGCGCGGGACATGAATACATATAACATACCGTCTTATGAGTTTCAACCGTGGATTGCTTGATGAATAACGATTTAAAAAATAAGTTCGCGAGCTGCGATACGGTACAACGTCCATTATAACTCTCCCTAGCGTCTCAATTCTACTGTCGCGCTATGTTGTCAGTCAATCATCGGGTCTCATCGAGTTCGGAAGAATTTTTTTGTACCAGTGAATATAATTTCTCTGCTATTTCATTTAAAAATTTTACGAGACAAC
Organism: Rhorus exstirpatorius; assembly: GCA_963564615.1. Taxonomy (NCBI): domain Eukaryota; kingdom Metazoa; phylum Arthropoda; class Insecta; order Hymenoptera; family Ichneumonidae; genus Rhorus; species Rhorus exstirpatorius. The sequence goes on along the minus strand of OY751316.1, from coordinate 34,549,509 downwards.
TCAAACTCTGCTCCAACGTTTTATTCCAACCAAGATGCATCAGGTCGTTGTATACAAAGTAATAAGTCGACAATTTCAAATTTTCAAATATATATATTCCTTCGACATACAGATGGCAATAATGTTAATTTATTGGAAATAATTCAAATTACATAGATTCACATTGAATGTTTTTTTTCTCCTGTAAATTCTTACAAACGACAAGTTAATTTTCTCCAATAAAATAATAACAAGTAAAAAAATGTTCCCATCGTATTAGTAATCGTTATCGATTTTAAACATCCTTTTTTTTTCTTAAATAAAGATATGGATACTCTTGGCTCTTTTATCGTACACCTGGGGGAATCGTACAACGAAAGTTGAAACTTTCTCTAACTATCGAGTCAGCCGCAGTAGCAATGAAAATTGGCACATGGATTCTCTGATAAGTCCATCGATGAAATACGAACCCGTGATAGTTTCAACGTCGGATTTCTATTTAAAGGAAATCTTGAAACAGCTAATGGCGATTAATAAAAAAATTGACAGAGCTATGATAAGATTGATCGGGTCAACCGTCAAGGGCGATGATAACGATGAGAATAATAATAATCATAAAGCTGCATATTCAAATTTTACCGCGCCGAATTGCGAGAGTCTGATGAACGGTGATTCGCCATCGGGTATTTATAATTTTCCGAATAAACACCCCGAGGGCACTGATCGATGGATTTGGAATATTTTTGAGATATATTGCGATCAGTCGTTTGGCGGTGGCTGGACAGTTATACAAAGACGCGGAGATGAGAAAAGAGTGAATTTTACCAGCAAGTGTTGGGACGATTATGCGAAAGGTTTTGGCGATCTTGATGGTGACTTTTGGCTGGGCAACGAATGGATTCACAGGTGCGCAGTGCATCATGGGAGTAGAACCAAACTGCCAACTCAAATGAGCGTCTAAATTTTTTTAAATTCAAATTCAACTTGACCAATTTAAAATTAGTATTTTTGAAATTTCCAATTTTTTTTCTTTGCTTCAATGCTCGCATTTGACTATGGAAGTCGTAAATGCTTCGAATTTATTCGACCAATAATGAAACGGTTTTTTTTTGTTGTAACGGAAAATTTGAAAACTCGTGACAGATTGACGACTCTCTTCGGCCCGTACGAGTTGAGAATCGAATTCGAGGATTTACTGGGACATAGAGCCTGGGCTCAATATTCCGAATTCATGTTGGTGATCATTTTTATCTCTCATCACAGATAGGAAAAATGTGATTTTTTAATAATGTAATGATTATAAAAATTATAATATGTATCGCCTGATTGATTTTTTTAAAATTACACAGCAATCTAAATTTGATTCGGTGACGGATTTAAAAAAAAATTGATTATCGATTTGTGTAAAATTCTAGTTTTTTTTTATCCAGGTCTAATCGATAAATCACATTTTCTCCATTTCTGACTATAATCAACAATTACTAATAAATTATGAGCACAAAAATAATAAGATTCATTTATTTTTGGCTCGTGTATAGGCTCGGTTCAAGCAAGGATAATTATAGACTCAAAATTGACGGTTATACGATAGGAAATTATACGGATTCGTCGGTTTCAAAAAATTCCACCGATTTTTCGATCTCAAATCGAAGTAACGATCTTGTGAATCTCGATCACGCCTGCACGATGGATTTTCATGGAACGTGGTGGTATCCCGAGTCAGTGCAATTTTAAAAAATAACCATTGTTTTTTAGATCTGCCAGTAATATTTAAAATTTTCAGTATATAACGATATGAAAATAAATTTTGTAGACCAATTGAAAATTTAGTATTCAAAATTTCCAATGAATTATTCCGCAGCAATTGCATCGGTGCCAATTTAAATAATGATTACTACAAGAATACCAAGATGATGATACGATGGAAAAGAATAATCATAACGTGAATGTGGCTAAACGACACTGGTAAATAATAAATAAAAATTCGCATATAAAAATATATACGTAATCGTTAACAAGATATTTGCTTGTGTAGCTTAATCAATATGTATAATAAATTTGAAAAAAAGAAAATTATCTAATTAACCGAGTGGAAAATAAAATCATGCAAATCCCCCACGCAGATCCAATATTCCATCCTGACAGCATGGATAAATATTCGAACGTAAATAACAATTGAAAATTCACAAAAAGGCTCGCGGCGACACAAAAAAACTACAATCAAATGAATTAGCACAAAATTTTGTTTTTAATTTCTTATAAAACACATCACATGTCTTTAATAAACACAATTTTAATTTCTAAATGAAATATTTTATTGCCTTATCTATTTAAAACCATTAAAAAATACAAATAAATTCATAAAGCTCTGTACGGGAAATATATACGATTTGTAACAGTTGAAAGGTTATGTTTCAATACCGTTATCAACTATCAGCGCACGTTGTGGCCAAAAGGCGCAACTTCACATTTGGCCTCACCGGCGACCTCAACCCTCAACCGCTCTCCGCCGCCAGCGTTTCCAGATCTACACCAATCTACACTATAAGTGACTGTTCATCGGTCGTTGTACCGTCGCTCGCGTTGCTTTGCCTTGTAGTAGTCGGAGTCGGTCGTGTGAGGCTCGGATTCCCCGGCTAAAGACGCGCCCGGTTTGCCAACAAAAAAAAAAACTCTATACCAATCTTATGTATCGTCAAGAATAATCGGTCAAACGTGCGAGACGAAAAATCCTGTAGCATCCGCAAATACACATTCACGCACACACGCGCGCGCGCGCCAACACAGTAAACGTAACCGCGCGCGGAATAATCCTTTACGTTTCTTCGTGCTCGCGATCCTAGCGTTGTATCTCTCATTTATGTATAATTCCTTCGTCCTTTAAAGCCGCTTTACGCGTACAAAAGAGTAAGAAAGAAAAAAAAAACGTTTAATACATAGAGAGCGCGGTATACAAAGAGTGAGGAAAAAAAAAATCGCGACTTGCCCTGGACGTTTCACAGTTCGCAAAAACGGCGTGCGAAAACGAGATACGAGGTACGAAAAAGTAAAAGAAAAAAAAAAAAAAAAAATTACATATAGAACTCGTACGCGTGTCTCCTTTATTCGTTGATTGTTGGCTATTCAACGATCGTAGCATTATTAGGACTGAGCGATGATTTTTTTTTTCATTTTTTTTTTTTTCGGACTGATGCGTGTGATTTGCGAAGCCGGAAGAAAGTTTCAGTGATTTTTCGTGCATTTTTGAGAATTTTTCATTTTCCGAAGAAAACGATGAATAGCCCGAGAAATTTGACGTTGATGTCTTCATCTTTTGATTTTTTTTTTTTAATACTCTGCAGCTAATTCTCATAGTCGAGTTCTCTCTTTTTTTTGGGGATTAATATTTTTTGTTGCTCGTCGATCCTCTGTGTGATCCTGTCTTTTTGCTCCGAATTATATCGATTTTTTGACCGTTGGTCGATGCGTTTTTCAACAATACGATCATTCTCGCGACAATGCTGAAGTTTTTTTTGACGCTCCATGTAGTATTTACGTGATATTGTGTTGCATCGTGTGTGTACAGTTTGGTGGAGCCTTTTTTTGCTATACACACGCGATACTTTGAGCCGAATTTTCCACGATTTTTCTCAAGTTTTTTTTTTTTTCCCCCTCAAAGTTGCCTTTTTCCTTTCATGAAAGTTGAAAATTTCGAAAAAAAAAATGTTATTTCCTTAAATGTTGGGCGATAACGTACGGGTCATTTTTTATTTCAGTAATATGTCTTCGGGAGCTGGTTCTAGCGGCGCGGGAAGAGGAAGAGGCGGATCGTTGACTGACAACAAACCGGACAACAAGGAAGCAAAGCCTAATCCAAAAATGTCCAAAGCCCTTGGAACATCCGCCAAAAGGTTGAGCAAAATTTATTAACTTAATATCGAAAGGTAAATAATAAATTGTCGGAGTATAAGAAAAATGATTTTAAACATGAACTTGGAGAACATTGAAAATTTTGGTCTACTCAGAATTGGCAATTGCTTATAATCATAAAAAAAAGAAAAAAAAAAAACGTTAATTATTTCATGCGTAAAAAAAAATCCATAATAAATTTGAAATACCGTCGTTAAGGATATACTTACTGGCATTTTATCTCCTGTAAGTAGTAAATATTGAAAAAAAAAATTTTTACAACTACCTGCAGGATGAGGCATGCTCATTATACTTTGTTCGGTCGAATAAACGTATAGCGAACATAGAAAAGTTAAATAACCATGAATTAGCAATAAAAAAATTCTAGTTTATAGCAATCGTCTCAGAGGTGAATTTTTACGTTGATTTTTTCATCGTAATAACTAAAAATGAGAGATTTCAATTTCACAAATATGACTCGGGTAAATGATTAATTATTCATATGATCGGATAATAAGCGCTCCGGTAAATTAATAATTCACGCGATATATGCAGCATTGGGCAAATGAAATTATAAAAGAACTGTAAATTGTAATTTTTTGAGACATGATGGTAATACAAATTTCACGAACCAAGTTTAGTCGGCTGAACTATTTAAAAACTGCATACTAATTAATTTATAGCGACAAATGATCGAATAAAAAAAAAATACTAAATAAAGAATCACCGACTCCAGCCTAATCGAAAAATGTCCAAAGCCCTTGGAACATCCGCCAAAAAGTTGAGCAAAATTTATTAACTTAATATCGAAAGGTAAATAATAAATTGTCGGAGTATAATTAAAATGATTTTAAACTTGAACTTGGAGAACATTGAAAATTTTGGTCTACTCAGTATGGGCAATTGCTTATAATCATAAAAAAAAAGAGAAAAAAAAACGTTAATTATTTCATGCGTAAAAAAAAAATCCATAATAAATTTGAAATACCGTCGTTGAGGATATACTTACTGGCATTTTATCTCCTGTAAGTAGTAAATATTGGAAAAAAAAAATTTTACAACTACCTGCAGGATAAGGCACGTTTATTATCCTTTTTTCGGTCAAATAAATGTATTTATTTATGATCCTTTGTTCGTTCGAATAAATGTATAGTGAACATAGAAAAGTTAAATAACTACGAATTGGCATTAAGAAGATTCCTGTTTATAGCGATCGCCTCGGAGGTGAATTTTTACTTTGATTTTTTCATCGTAAAAACTGTAAAAATGAGAGATTTCAATTTCACAAATATGACTCGGGTAAATGATCAATTATTTATATGATTGGATAATAAGCGCTTAGGTAAATTAATAATTCACGCGATACATGCAGCATTGGGCGAATGAAATTATAAAACAACTGTAAATTGTAATTTTTTGAGAGTTGATGCAAATAAAAATTTCACGAACCAAGTTTAATCAGCTGAACTATTTTAAAACTGCATACTAATTAATTTATAGCGACAAACGATCGAATGAATTTAAAAAATTCTAAATAAAGAATCACCGACTCGTGAAGATATCCGATATAATTTTAAATCCAGTTTGCGGAAAATACGTTTAATCAATTTAATTATTCCTACCTCTTTCTTTCTCCAGGATACAAAAAGAATTGGCGGAAATAACTTTAGATCCACCGCCAAATTGCAGGTAAATAAATACAAATCCGTCGATCTAAATATTCGAGCAAATCTGGCTTGAATTATCATTTGCATTCTTTGTCCGTTATCAGCGCCGGGCCGAAGGGCGACAACCTGTATGAATGGGTATCGACTATTCTGGGACCTCCGGGTTCCGTTTACGAGGGTGGCGTTTTTTTCCTCGACATACACTTTTCGCCCGAATATCCCTTCAAACCTCCAAAGGTCAGTGATTTCATAAAATAAATCAACGAAAACAAAAAAATTAAACAAAGTCTAAAAAAATTGAGTGTAAAAAAAATTCTTCCCACATTTTTACAATTCGTATGATTAATCTTTTGTTTTATCAACTTGTATCGTTTCGTTTTTTTTTTTTTCCATCAGGTAACATTCCGAACACGCATTTATCATTGCAACATAAACAGCCAAGGTGTGATATGCCTAGACATACTTAAGGACAACTGGTCGCCCGCATTGACGATCTCGAAGGTTTTGTTGTCGATCTGTTCCCTACTTACAGATTGCAATCCCGGTAAGTAAAATCCTTTCAGATTAAGGATGTATCGGACGTACCTTCCCAACCAAAAGTCACTTTCGTCAACAATATTGCATATTTTATGATAAGATAACGATCGGAAAAAATTCAAACACAATAAAGACGATAAAAAGATTAATTTTGAATAATAATAATGCCAAAAAGTTATCAATAAATTGTTCAAACAAAACATTATTTATCAAATTTTTAGGGAAAGTTTTTTTTTAATACGCGAAATGAATTCGATGATTTTTCTGACTACACATGAATTTTTTTTTAAATTTTCTTATCATTTTGAAATTCGGTTTTCGAAAATTTTGTTAATTTTGAAAAATGAAGGAAAAATCATGAATTTTGGATATGTTTTCGTAAAAACGTTGTATATTAGAATCAAGAAGTTTCCAGGGCATTGAACGAACAGTTTCGTAAATACAACCTTAACAAATTTCCGAAAACCGAAATTTCAAAATGATAAGAAAATTTAAAAAAAATTCATGGGCAGTCAGAAAAATCAACGAATTCATTTAACATGACAAAAAAAAAACATTCCCCAAAAATTTGTTAAACAATGTTTCGTTCAAACAAATTATTAATAACTTTTGGGCATTATTATTATTAAAAAGTAATCTTCTTATCGTCTTTATTGTGATTGAATTTTTTCCGATTTTTATCTTATCATGATGCACGCGATATCGTCGACGAAAGTCACTTTTGGTTGGGAATTCAATTATAGAAATTTTGTGTAAACTTTATCATCGAAAAATTCTCTATTATCCATCGTAAACTCAAATTTATCATCGACCCTTGAGGAATCGTTCAAATCTATCTCGGGCTCCAACGAAAAATGGGCACTTCCCGAATTATTATGTTTTTCATAATAATTCATGCATCAATTAACACGTATTCGAGTACTCACCGATCAAATATTTCTCAGCGGATCCGCTGGTAGGCAGTATAGCAACGCAATATCTGCAAAATCGAGAGGAGCACGATCGCATAGCGCGACTTTGGACGAACCGCTATGCCACATGAGCGATCATCATTATAATATATCCTTTAAATAATAATTAACGCTAAAAAGATTTAAAAAAAAAAAACAAAAAAAAAGAAAAAGAAGATGAAAGAAAACAAGAAAAAAAAACAAAAATAAAACTCCTCTTTCGAGCCTCACTAGCGAACGTTCTCGCCTGCTGCCCCCCCACCTCCCCGGAGTTTTACGTAAAAACTCGATGACTCTTTTTTTTTTCTTTCTTTTTTTTTTCTTTCTTTTTTGCTATATCGATTATTGATCTAGTATAATCCTTCGATTATTCACAATATTCTTCCGTAGTTCCCAAAAAACCACGAGAACATTATCCATTTTGTGAAAGTGCTCGTTTTTTTTTCCCCTCCTTTTTAAAGTGTATGCGAATCGATCGGTCCGACTATTTCAATAACGAATCGCGCGAGTCTGCGTTTCCGATGTACGAAATGCGCCTAAGACGAGAACGAACGAACGAACAAATTATTTTTTCTTTCTCTCTCGTAGCTTAGAAGCACGGAGCTGGGAGTTCCTTTTTTTTTTATCCGCGAAAAAGTACTGATATTGAAAAAAAAAAAAAAGAATGAGAGAAAAACTAGACACACGCGCGCGTCAGACTATGAAAATTTTAGGATTTGAAAAGTTGTACCGGTAAGAAAAAGAAGAAAGCAGTGGTAAAAAAAATAACGCGACGCGCAAAGCGTCCAGAATTTCATTTTTTTTTCCCATTTTATCAATTATTTTGATTAACATTGGGTCATCAATGATAAATCAGACGAGCATCATCACGATCCCAGAAAGTACGATTAAGGACGATGATAAAAAAAAACACACACACACACATTTCAATGAATTAATAATTAATAATGGAGCGAATGATTTAAAATATTTCTAAACTGTGAGTAATTAGACGATGAGTCGATGAGAAAGGGAGAAAAAGAAAAAATCAACAATAACGAATTGAGAAATACAATATGCGCTAGCTTTGCGAGTGCAAAGAGGACCTACTCAACGAATTAGATACGCGCGCCAACTAAAAAAAAAAAAACAAAAAAAAAAGTGAAAAAGATACGAAGAACGGAGATAAGCAAAAAATACTTTCACGTCCTACCAATATTTTTGTAATAAAGCTTCGATTACAAATCGCCCCCTCGTTCTGCCCTACCCATGAAAAAAAAAAAAAACAAACTCGGAGTTAAAGCGCAAATAAAAAAAATCTCTGTGCAACGCGAACGTCTTCTCCATTGATTTATTAAAAGAACAAAAAAAATCCGGACAATATGTCTGCGAAATATTGCAAAAAAAAAAAAAAGGAAGAAATAAACAAAATATGCGCTTCATCTCCATAGTACTACATAGATATAGTAATATACTACTGTTCCTGCTGGAGTTTTCCTCGACGACCGAGGATAACGAATATACGAATGACGAAACAAAAAAGAAATAGTTTGAATCATTGTAAGTGTAAATAAATATCTTTTTTTTTTTTTTCCTCTGTATATTCAAGAAAAACAACGCGACGATCGATTATTATTATTGATTGACTGATTGATTGATGACAACGCTGAGCTTTTCTCGTCTGACCGAATTTATTTTTATTTCTTTTTCGTACAATATCCATTTATCAATTAAACAATAGTCTCGTATATTAATAATAATAATAATAATGTGTGAGTGCGTTTGTATCAAAAAAAAAAAATATATATATATATGTGATGGATGTCTGTGTGTTCGTGTGTCTGTGTGTCAAATTTGACTGGTCAGGCACGAGGAACGAATTTTTTTTCTTTACGTTTCGCGTACGCGAGCAAAAGACTGACTCGGTTTTTTTTTTCACGAATGCGTTTTTCTCGTTCCCTAGAAAGAACACAACCGGTTCGAATCAATTTTGAAAGAAAAAAATTTATTTACAAACCGATTTTCAGTTGATATATATATATATTTTTTTTTTCCATTTCGTCTTGCAAACTAATAAAATATTTGTTGATAGTTTTTTTTTTTTTCAATCGATTCCCAATGATGTAATTTCAATTTTCACCGAGTTCAGTTCTTATTCGAAGCCTCCTATCGTGAGAAACTGGTTCGAATTGAATGTTTTTTTTTTTAACCAAACATTCTGAGCACGAGAAAATTGTCACATTTATTATTTGATCTCCCAAGCCGAAAAAAAAAAATAAAAAATAAACACACACGAACTGCATGTACAGTTTTAGTCAGGTTGTAGCTGTGAGTTAAGTGATTTTACATGAATTTCGTGATTCAATGCAATTATCGTTTACTTCTTGTTGTTTTTATTTTCTCACGAGACGTTGGCAGCCACACTGAGATTGCTCTTTTTTTTTTTTTTGTTTTTAATGAATAAAATTAATTATATAAAATGTCGTTCCTCTTGCTCGTAAAGTGAGATACGAAGAAATAAACGTAAGAAGAAGAAGAAAAGAAAAACTGCGATTGTCTCGAAACGCCAAAGTATTTGTATCTTGTTTTGTAAAACCGACGAATTAAACTTCACGCTCCGATTTTTATACATGTTACAAAATTGTATAAATATTATAATTAAAGGAAGGAAGAAAAAACGAAAAAAAAAAAAAAACAAACTAACGAACAAAGGAAATTGTATTCTTTCGAGTGGCTCGAGAGAAAAGATTTTGCGACACGCGAAACGACGAGAGACGAGAGGCACCTTTGTATATAATTCATGAATTTTCAAGACTATAGATATTTTTTTTTTTTTTACGAGTATAGACGCGAAATCACGAACTGCAAAGAAAACAATTATTCGAGCTTGATAATAGATGAGGAAAAAAAAAAATGAAAATACTTGCGAACGTACGTTTGAATAAAGAAAAAAGAAAAAGAATTAGAGCGAGATTTGATCCAGAGCCTGTACAGTTATCGAATCGGAGTGACTCTTGACTGAAAAAAAATAATTGAATTAAAAGAAGAAATTTAAAAAAAGAAAACGGAAAACACAGAGTATTTCTGCGAATAACTGCGTGCGCGTAGTGGATAAATTTGCTAAAATCGATGAAACTGCCTCATATCCATAAAACAGGTTTTTCCAGGATTTTTTTTTTCCACCACACAGTAAAATTTTGCTTGGAACAAAATATATATCTCTAGAAAAGAAATTCTCCGAAACTCTGTAGCTCTTGATCCAAGTAATTTTATTCAAAACTGATTTTAATTACCGATATAAATGAAACATTTAAGAACTCTGTATTCTGAAGAAAAAAAAAAAAATATTCAATTAAAATGATAAATGTTAGTCCGCCAATAATCGCCCACCGATTATTCAACTCTATAAAGACGAAATAAAAATTGCATTGTACGATGAGAAATGTGGAAACGCTTGTTGACTTTTATTTCGTAATTTTCCCTGTGTGAATGTGGCTGAGAAAAAAAAATAGATTGGAGTTATCAAATTATCGAATAAAAAAAAAGGGGGGGGGGGAGCGAAGCATTGATACAGAAGACTCGTCCATCTTAGTATACTTAATTTATTTGATATATCATAAAAGCTAGACAATTAGTACGTGCTATAAGACGAGTCATTGGCTCCTCGGTAGTGACAATATTAATTTTATATATATATGTAAAGAAATTTTTTTCAGTCCGTTCAACGAAATATCTTTCGTTTCATTTTCCAAACCCCGTTTAACCATCAATTGATTTCAAATTTATACACTCAAATACAATATAAATCGTGTATAATTAATATAAGTTCGTCATGTGTATATGGGGCGTGTGTGTGTGTGTGTGTAAGAAGCCAAAAAAGATAAAATTTTGTTTGTAAAATCGACGAAAAATGTATACTTCATATTTAAAATACCAATTCTTTGCTCTCGTTATTTTCTTTTTCGTCTTCAATCTCTTTTCTACTTCCCGAGCCCGCGTTTCTACTTTTTTTTTTTATCATTTCTCGTTTTATACATTTTTAAAAATTATTTTTACTTTTTTTTTAATACTGATATAATAATTAAACTTCGCGTTCAGTCTTTTTTCCGTTGTCCGGTAATTGATGAAAATCACATACAGGACCAGTAAGAGTCAGTACAATAATGTCATTGACCAATTTATAAAAAAAAATAAAATAAAAAGAATACATTTTTTTGATGCATAAAAAATGGTACGAATCGAAATGTTTCTCGTCAGTGACAAAGCTATTAACTTTTGGACACGTGCGTTACATAATTTTTTTTTTCCCTTTAATCGTTAATCATAATTATCCTTACTACGAATTATTTATTCTTTAATATTTAAAAGTTATCTGCGTTGATTAATCGATTGACGAAAGAAAAAATAATTACTGACACATCTCATCTATCTTGTACGATGATAATGTCACCAACGCGAATTATTTAGGCACGTTCCAACGAAGATTAAAAAAAAAAAAAGATCATTCTCGTCGGATCATATCTCTTGCTATTTTTTAGTCCCAAGATTCGTACTACTACATGGGACTTTGTCCCATTGTAATCCTATACGCACACACAATCCACAGTCGTAAAATCCAATTTTTATGAAAAGTTTTTTTTTTTTTTAATACTCGTTGCCATTCTCAAGTCTTCGAATTATCAAAGATTTCCGTCGCCCTACAACGTTGGAATAGTTTGGGGGAAAAAAAAATAGTGAATATTCGAAAAAAGTGCACTTGCACTTTTGTACTGCAAAATAAAAATTTTTTAAAAAATAAATACGAGTTGCATCAACGTTCGCCCTAGTTGCGGAAATCATTGAAAATTATTATTAAAATCAATTTAAATTCTGTGACTACAAAAAATACGATAGAATTGATCCACGAATAGGAGTAGTACATTACATGACGAGTTGCTAAGAATAGTTGAAAGACACGAACTCACCGAGCAAAACAAAAGAAGAATCAATATGAGAGTTCATTGACACCGCGAGAACATTATTTATTGAGAGATGTACGTCACGGAAATTCCGATTTTGAGAACGATCACGCGATATCAGCAACATATAATTATCAATTATAAATATTTTTAGTATTTATATTCATTTTTTAAGTAAAAATTTGAACATATACCGTCGTAGTGTCGATACATTTTTATTGATAAATATTTTCATCAATTTTTCTTTTTGTTCATATAGCTCACGATTCTGTGTGTTGTGTGTGTGTTTTTTGCATAGGCTTTCAGATGATTCGATGGAAAATCTTCGTTACGTCGCTGTACCAATTACAATTTTAACGCTAGAACGTGTCCCACAAGTGTACAATATATATATATATATATTTATCAATTATAATTGATGTATATATATGAATCAGTTTCAATTCAATAATACGTTTAATTAGGTACACTCTCGACTTTGTCGATTTAAACATCACTGTTGCAGAGAGAAGCAATAAGCCATTTATTATTTGAATAATCCTTTTAAAATTGTCGACTTGGTGACGGCGATTTAAAATGCAAGCGTCAAACACTTTTTTTTCGCTTAAAATTTTGTTACAAGTATGGATATCGAAACGATTGCAATCGTCAAACGATTTGCTCAATTTGTCGTTTTTTTTTTTTTTTATTCCTCAATAATTGTCGCGTACGACGATTCATGAAGAATTTTAGGCAAAAATAGCTCATTGTTTCTTACGTTTGGTCGTGTAAGATTTTTATATCAAAGAGGAATGATGCTTTTTTTCTTCTTCTTCGTTTCAAGCTAATCATTCAATGTAAAAAAAAAACATTTTATTGTTCGGAATGTAAAGAGGTTCTCGTTGATCAAAGGAAATAGCGATTTTTTTTTCAGTTCAAAAAATAATTCGTTGAATATTATCGACGATTAAAGAATGGGAAAAAAATCCGTTTGTTTTTTTTTTCACTTCTTCAGTGTCAAATTTCTTTCACTTTCGTTTGGCATAAATTGGCAGTTTAAATTTCATATTTTTCAATCTTCGTTCGTTATACGTTATCATCATTCCTCTTTCTATTTAATATGTTTTTTTTTTTGCTGTACATTCAGTTTATCAAGCACATTAATGACAGAAAAAGAAGTATTGCACGGTTAAACGTTAACGTCGTAGTACTGTTTTTTCCCCTTCTTGTTGGGTTTCATTTTTTTTTTTTTTATATATCGAAATACAGGATGGATAGCAATATCTCAATATCATGAAAGTGTCTCCTAACCGGTGGCTGATCAGTGCGCTGTGGTTTCGCTGTAAAAAAATGAGATTCGTGTTTGTTTTTTTTTGTTTTTTTTTCTCCCATTTCTTTGTCACGTAAATTAATCTTGTCGTTTTATAACGTATTATTATGTATACGAGAGAAAAGAAAATAAAGCAGAATTATAAATATGTCATTGAAGAAATTGTATAAAATAGTCCATAGGCGACACAGAGGGTGCAATTGGCAAGCGAGTAGTACAAATAAAAATATTACGAAAACTGCTAAAATCAAATGATAACAATAATGGGCGACGAATGCGAGTAAATTTAGCGTAAAATTGGCCAAATCGAAGATAATCATTTTGTCACGTTGACAGAGGCCTCCTGTATTTGTTTATTATATCCTGAAACTCGCAAACTGACGTTGAAAGTCGAGAGATGACTTGGGCGAAATGAAAAGAAAAAAAGATTTTTTGTTAAGCTCCAGGTATGTTTTTTTTTTTTTTTTTTTTTTTTTAATACAATTGCAGCTAAAATTCGGTGCTTGAAAAATTTAAGATTACTTGATGATAATATTTCCATGTCGAGAGACATCGAAATCGATTCTGTTTTTTTTTTCTCACTCTTTTACCATTTTTTTGGTTTGTTTTTGTGTTTTTAATGTTACGGTATTAACGCTACGTAGACTTTACAATGTAGGAAACAAGAGAATAAATCGCTTATCAATATCATTATAATATTGCTAGATAAATAGTTGTCATTCTTAACTAAACTATATGCTGGACTTTTTACGTTGCTTCTTGTTTTTTTTTTACGTTACATCGATAAATACAATGTCAGTATGTATATATATATATATATATATATATATATATACGAATAAATGCCGATTTATATATCTTTTCTTTAAACCTTTCTTTGTTTTATTTAAAGCTGGCCCACTCAACGGCGTTATTTCGGTGATACGATCGAGGCAAAAACACTCGAGATCTTCGATGAGTTTTCTTCTTTCGTTCTCTCTTTATTTTATTTATTTTCAACTCGTTGCTTTTTTTTTCTCTCATTATTTTTCTCTCGTAGCCTCGAAATTCTGATTCTCTCTTACTTTTCGTTTTCCTTCTCTCGTTCCGTTATTTCACTCAGCGAAACATCGTTGGCGTTAGTTACATCGACGGATAGACACGGCATGCTAACACACATCTATTTGTTCGATTGTTTGTTTGTATGTTTTTTTTTTTTTTTTTTTTTTTTTTACTTCGATCACAGCTCCCCATCATCGTTTCATCTTTCTCAATTTTGTATTCTGAAGCATGTAAATTCGAGTAATTAGGACGTTGACAATCGATGATCGTCGTATTGAAAATCGTTTTTTTTTCCTTTCTTAGTTTTTTTTTTGTAAATTGCGTGTTCGCTTGTGCGATCTAATGTGATCGTGATCAATGGTGATCAATGAATCAATGTAAAAAAATTAAGAAAAAAACCCCATTTTATTGCTTTTTTTTTTTACTTGCAAAGTGGAGAGAAATTGGAAACGAAAAAGAGTGTCACGTATTCGTGAAAAAACGAAAGAACAATTTTTCTTTTTTTTTTTTAATTATTAAATTTAGAAACATGCGGCACAATAGCGATTTTCAACTTGCGACAAAGCTTTACAAATAGTGATTTTTTTTTTTTTTTAATCCATCGAGATACACCGCGTTGCTTTGTGCGGAAATTGGCACATTTTTATAAATTTTCGTTTTCACTCATTTTTGAGCATCAAACGTACGAAATATTTTGTGGTTGTTGATCCGTCGAAATAGAAAATTGACAGGAAAAAAAAAAAAAAAAAAAATTGTAAAAGGCTCGTATTGAATGGTTGTCACACTTCGTTGCGAAAAAGTCCCTTAAAATTAAATTCGTGTGATTGATTGGAACGAGAAAACGATTTTTCTTTTTTTTTTTTCATCCTTGTGATATTTTTATATTTTTTTTCACCTGTGCGTTCGCCCATTCGATACGAGACAATTATTGTAACATCGATTAATAATTAATTACAGAAGATACACAGAACAATTGCCGTGGCGCTTGATACATAGCTCGTGTGTGTTGAAAAAAGAAAACGCAAAACAAAATCGAAAAACGATATATATATATATTATATATATTCAAAAAAGAACGGAAAAAAAAGAACTCAAGTAAAATTGTGCCGGAAACGAAACAGAGTGACAGTCGTTTTTCGTACGCAGTGTCGTGTTGCTGTTTCGTCTCTTTTTTTTTTTTTTTTACGAAAAAACAAACAAACAAAAAGGTGCACGTTAGGCGCGATTTTGCAGATGAGAAAATTATTCGGTGAGCGACAGAGATAGCTGGTAGTTTTTTTTTTGTTTGTTCTTTTTTGTGTTTTATAAAGCTTACACAGTCTCGTATTCGCGACGGATCGATCGGGCCAGGCAGCACGCGAAGATTACTCCGATAAGCTGAAAATGGAATGCAAAAAAAAAAAAAATGTCGATGATTTACTGCGTTTTCGATTTTGGAAAATTGTCCGGAGTTTGATACAACTTGTCAGATTGAAACGAAATTTTTCGAATTCACACTGAAATTTTCTTTTCACGCGAGAATTTATTTCCCGGGGTAATTTAAATTCTCGAAAGATGCCAATTAATTATTTTCGAGCGTAAATTTCATTGATAAATCAGTTACGAATTATTTTTTATTTATTTTATTTATTTATTTCAATGCAAACGGGGGGAAACCCCCAATACCTTTTTTAACTTAACAATAATATTTTGAATTTTTTTGTTTTGTTTTGTTTTATTTACCTGAACGAGAGCAATTCCAATGCCAACAGCCCCGAGAATAACGGCTTTGTCCTCGATGGTGGCCTTCAGTTTTGGCATGCATCCCTCGATACTCATGGTAACCTCATTGAATTCGCATTGTCCATTTTCAGCAATTTCCGAGCAACAAGAAGCCGGCAGATTGGGTTTCTCATATTGCTCAGATATCCACCAGTCCGACGAATTGTTCATTCCGCAGCATTTCAGCTACAAAGATAGAAAAAAAATAGGAATAAATAACGTTTTTTATTTTTACCTTCAAGAAATATCATTAAATAGCTAATCTGAAATAGATTAAAAAAAAAACTTGATCGATTCGCTCATAAATGACTAATTAATGAAATTCATCGATACAACTGAAGTTTGATTGAAAATTGCTCCAACTATATGGCTATTTTAGCTCGTATCATATAACCAAAATATAAATATCGTTGTGAGAATATTATGCAAAGTTGATGGGGAAAAAAAAAAATTGTATCGAGAACAAGGACGCAGAAAGATCAAAACATATGGGAATAAAACTGGATATCGAGTGGCCAAAGCCACAGAGGAAATATAATTCTCAAAGGATTGCCGGACGAATGTAATAAAATGCCGGGTGCACCACGATTTTCTTCATGCACAACAATACGACCTTGAAATTAATAAATGAATTAGCAACGTATACACGAGACATGTTCT
The DNA here is from genome assembly GCA_963564615.1 of Rhorus exstirpatorius. Classification (NCBI taxonomy): domain Eukaryota; kingdom Metazoa; phylum Arthropoda; class Insecta; order Hymenoptera; family Ichneumonidae; genus Rhorus; species Rhorus exstirpatorius. The sequence goes on along the minus strand of OY751316.1, from coordinate 34,532,780 downwards.
CGCGTGTGCGTGTGTGTATCAGAATCGCTTCATCCTGACTCGAGTCGACTCGTTCATTATCGAAGAAACTTACGCAACTATTAAGTTTTCCTTTCACTTGTCTCTTGAGAATTGCTAAATCATTTTTTTTTTTTTTTTCCTTTTGAGCTAAAATTCTATTGCGACGCCATTGCAGCTCCGACAAGAGTCGCATGCAACGATTGCCATTCACTATATGTATATATATATATATAAATGGAATATGTATATATAAATGCAACAGAGAGAATTGATTGTGGTCAAGCTGCTGGTAAAGGTGGACAAATTGGTTTTCGCTGTTCCGAGAGGCATCATTAACGGTCATTGGCTTTTCAGAGATTGTCTTATCTTTTTACCAGTACCATTCACAAAGCTGATTGACTACCGGAAATCCGTTTGCTCGGATATTTTTTTTTTTTTGTAATTTAAAATTTCATCTCAAAGGAATGTTGCTTAATCGATCCGTGAAATCGAAAGAGTTTATTCCTAGAAAATTTTTATTCCAAGCTCGATTTTAATTCCGCTGCACTCATTGACCACGAAATTTATTTTTGTACAACTTTCTCTTATCCCATTGACTTTTACAATGCAAAATTTTGACGAAAACTTCTACAAATCATGTGATACAAGATTTATAAAATATATTCGTTTTTTTTTTTTTTTTCAAAGTGATCATATTTCTCGTGATAAAAAAATACATTTAAAAATCGTTCCAAAACATGAAGGAATAGTTTACAAAACTTGTGAATGAAGGAAATCCATTTCGTTCAATGGCGAAAGAGTTGATATCGCGCGAGCGACGATAATTGACCGGTGGAACAAAGAAAAAAAAAAATCAATGACCAAGTTTCCTTATCGCGGCCAGAGTTGAAAAAAGAGCATTATGCGATTGGCTCGAACACAATATCGCTCGTCGATACAACGGGGGGGGGAAAAAAAAAAAAACTTAAGCACGCGTTTTTTTTATAGGAAGGAATGGGAAATGTGTTTCGGAGTAAAGCGTGGACTGAGGGGGGAATTGCACATTGACATGCAATAATCGTTACCGTCACGCGACAAGCTCCCGCGACAAATACGAAACTATTTTCTCCATTCTCTGGCTTTGCCAAGAGACTTGTGGGCGACGAGAACCTTTATCGGTACTATCTTCTGATCCTTTGATGAAATATGAGCAATTCCTCGTGGTCTAGACAATTTTTTTCCCTCTCTCTCTCTCTCTCTGCCTTTCTATTATTTTTTTCCCCTTAATTATTACACGCGACGATCGGGGAAGATTATAATGTGTACAGTTGGACGCAATATTGCGAGTGAAGAATTGCAAAAAAAAAAAAAAAAAATTTTTCCTCATGGAGGAAGCTCGAAATATTCTAAGCACATAGTTAGTGACGAACATTAATATGATAGATTTTTCATGTTGAATAGAAACACAATGACCTTTCATTTATCGGTGAATGATAAAAAATAAATAAAAATGCACGTACGGTTGAAAGGTCAAGAAAAAAACCGAGTAAAAACTTTTTTTTTTAATTATTTTTTTCTTTAATGGACAGAGGAATAAAGTTGCGCACCCTTCGATGAAAATTAGTATGCATCCCGAGTGATCGTGGGTTAATTACGTGCAACGAATGAGAACACAACGTGGGCAGGAAGTCCATGTCGCTTTCTTATCTGTTTTTTTTTTTTTTTTTTTTTATCTTTCTTATATCGTATACGTCCATGGTGCTGAGAGGAGGGCTCTCGTGCGAGGGAAGGCAGTCGTGTCGGATATTGATTTGTAATATGAGCGAGTATACCGAGTGCATGGCTTTCCTCGTCGAGTACATGTCGTAGGAGACGTGCAACGCACAAGCGTACGTAAGATTTACGAACATGGAGGGGGAAAAAAAAAAATAAAAACGACGATCCCAGCTGTCCCTTTTTAAGGGCCTCGTCAAGCCAATAATTAATAAGATTTTCTATTGTGAGAGAGCTACCACGTATCATTCTCGTCGTTGTTCGTGCCATTAAAAATTCACGCACACCTGGCCTCGTCGCAAATCGCGTATATATATATATATATATATATATATATATATGTATGTATATATAATTCTCTTGCGGAAGCGAGAATCAGAGTGAGGACAAAAAAAAAAGTATGTCTCCATTAAACATTCTTGAATTTGATACTATACGAATCGAGTTGCAACTGATTCAGCTCATTTACAAATACAAATACGTGGAAATATCGTTAACCCAACGAATAATCATGAATGTGGCGAAAGAGAGGAAAATTAACGTTAATTAGAGTTTATTGAATATTCAGGAGAGGGAAAAACAAACAGAGGCTATTGATTTCATTGGTTCTCTGGAAAATTAACGATGGACAGTTCGATCGTTGCGAAAATTATATTTTCAGGAATTAGCGAGGTCAAAGAATTACTGTGCTATTTTGAATTTCGTAAATTGAAATTGGTAGTCGAGGATTTTGGAAATCCGAATTTTCTCGAATAACCGATATATATAGTCGGAGTTCGGTGAACTGAGATATCGGATACGAACGACCCGAGCGTATTAATTTTCAATGAAATCAGATTATTTTTAGTTTTTGCATTCAAACATTTTGCACGATACAGTTATTTTTAATTTTCGAAATGTTTGCGTTAGATTTGAGATCAGAAAAGCTCAAAAAAACGATCGGGCATGAATTTACATTAAAATTGAATAATTTAAAAATATTTTATTAAATATTCTGATTTCGTCGTTTTTTTTTTTATTTTTTTTTATTTTCAATATTTAATTTGAAGTCAGAGACTTAACAAAAAATCGCCATTTTATTAATCAACGAGTAATTAATTCAATAATTTTCATATATTTATTTATTTATTTATTTATTTATTCAGGTTTTTGGACGAACATCTTGAACGATTCATTTTAAATTCTTAAAATTTCTTTAAATATATTTTAAAATCAAGTATCATATCGTCATCTGGCAAAGTTTTATGAAAATCTGCGTACGCAAAAGCGAACAGCGACAATAATTCAGTTAACAAGTAAGATATCTGATTAATGATATTCAGTAGTCAGTCCGATGATCGTTTTAATCGATGAGCATATTGCAAAATACACTTACGTCATGCTGCATAACGTCCCAGGATCTTTGAACGTCGGGATCCGTCTTGTAGAGGGGCATAGTGCCGTTCAGACGATTCTGAAGCATTTTTCCGACCTCACCGCGCATCATGTAGCCCGATATACCGGCACCAAGTTCCATGGCAAAGATCAGCAACAGCAGAACCGAGAACTGATCGACAATAAAATATAATAAACATCACCCAAGCCTGATTTATATCAATTTTTCGTTTATATCAATTTTTGATGCACCAATTTTTGGCAATTTTCAAATATTTTATACATTCAATCCCCAAATTCTCTGCTTCGATCAAGTTCGTGAAAATCTTCAATATTAACCTATAATGTTTATCTGAAATTCGATGAATGCTTATTATATTCCCTCGAAAAAAAATTGTAAAAATTGTGTAAATATATTTTTAAAATATTATCGAAATACATGTGAACCAATAGTCAACTTACGATATAATTATATGAAATATTAAATAATGTAAATTTCGGTCGCATAAAGTCATGAATTTTCGCATATACGTTTTCACCCAACATGACAAGTGTTTTTATGGGAAAACACTTATCATGTTGAGTCAAATAAGTTTTTTTTTTTTTTTTTTCCCGAATCAAATTCACCACGAGGAAGAAAGAAGAAAAACCCACCGTTATGATCATACAGTGATTTTCCTTTACTGCGCCGCAACATCCGAAGAACGATACCAGGAAGACTATGATTCCCACGATGATCATGAGTACCGGTGCGGCGAAGAACCAATTGTCAACAAAATTACTGTATCCATTGTAAAGTCCGAGTATCACAGCTCCGACGGATATGAACACGATACCAGTTATCTATGAACGATGACAAACAAATTAATCACGCGTGTTCCAGTCTGCCCGAAAATATATAATTTTTGTACCGATCACTGGAAAAAAAAATTAATTCAACTTCTTATCGCAGCGTTCAAGAGTCTCGCCGCCTCTCCCCCCTATTTTTTTTTCCCCCCTCATTACCGATAAAAGAGTTGTTTACTTTTTCGTAACGTGTGGCTCTTTTGACGATTGTGTCTACCAAATCCTAATATATATTTATATAAGTACAATTCTTTCTTTTATCGCGAATTCATTAATCATTGAAGCTTTAATCTCAAACGTCAAATAAATCAAATTAAAAGGACTGAATTCATTCTGACGAAAAAGTAAATTTAATGGTTGCAAATATTTTATTGAATGCGGTCAAACAGCTATTGATTCATGACAAAGTTTTAGTTGAGAACAATATTTATTAATTACTATCAAATATTAATTGGACCTATCATTGGCCCAATAAAATCTTATCTTGCTTAACTGTACACGAGAAAAAAAATTCGTTGTAAAGTAAATAAAGTCTTTTCTCAGTGCACTGAGGCAAAAATTACGATAAATTAAACACTTTCATATATTCGAGACGAAGAATATTTTTCTTTTCAAATGTGAATCTAGTTTTTTTTTTATCTATCGACTGCTAGAATAATAATCTCTAGCCGTTACAGACAGTGGGATCGTAATTATTTGCAACGTTTGATACGAAGGCGTGGCTTGGAGAAGATAAAAAATAAGTGCGCATAAATAAAGACAGATAAAATCCCGGTTCTCTCGCCTTTCGCAAAACGTCCTACGTGCTCGTACACGCGTTATTCCAACGCGTCACGCTCTTGAATAAAAAAATAATTGAAGGAAAATTCAAAGATTCAATTACATGTTGAATGGAGAAATAGCAAAAGTACAATTGCAATTCTGACAAATTGTTTTTACAAATTTTGAGGGGGGGGGGGGGGGGGGGATTAATGCTGCTGGATCGTGAATAAATAATCCCTAGACGTTTCTTCTATATTTTCCTTCAAGAAGATGGCAAAAGATGAAGAAAAAAAATTAAATGAAGGTATTCCGCTCACAAAAAGTGCTTTTCCGATTTCTAGATTTTTATGTACACTTTGTAACTTTTGAGCATTCAATTTTACCGGCCATTAAAGTAAGAAATTTCCGTTTGAAAATTGTTTATTCATATGACCCGTAAGAAAATAAAAATTTTAACATTTATCTCTCCGTTCTAATAATAAGCATGCTTGAAACCAAGACGTTCGCTGAATGTTCAAGTGAAAGTTGTAATCACGTGACACGTGGGTGCGAGAGAGCTTAATTTTTCGGACAAATAGATCTCAATGACGTTCAATATTTAGGGAAAAGGAAAGCATTTTTAGCCCTGCAGAATTTAATGACGCAGGGCTTTTAACACGCTATATGCTTATCATTGAAATATGAACCAGCCATGGCAATGATCAGTTCAAAGTATTTTGACTCAACGATTCTACTTTTCCAATATGGCGTCAGAACAATCGAATCAAATGAGGGATACAAAAAATATTACTTCAAGGAATAATTAAATTAGTCTTTGTAATAAAAATTATAAGAAAATACTTCATTACTATTCGTATTTATCATTACAAATGTTATTTAATTTCATTTTTTTCCACGTATTGTTAGGACAAAAAATTGACGATTGTGGCGCTAGGGTCGCTTAGAAATTGACATAATATACGCGAGAGGATAGAGCCAAAAATCAACAAAAAATTGCTGTTAATTATGTCAAATTATTTCTTGTGACAATTTTTATGATAAGATATGACAGTTTATTCATATATTTATTCACGATTTTCTATTCTTGTCGTATAAAAGATGAACTCAGAGGGCGGCTATCTTGACTAGTTGAAACCTTGCCACCAGAGGGGCGCACGGTCTTCCTCGCACCAAACCTATTACTGTTAATACTGTTATTTCTTCGTTCTTGGTATATAAGAACAACGGAACGTAATCGTCAATTAGAAAAAAAAAGAATATTCAAAGCTAAATAGAAAATATTTCGAGAAAACAGTTTTTTTTTGTCATTCCAGAAGTGTCCGCTGTACAAAATATCAGAAATTTAGGCACAAGTCATGAACGCTTCTGCCCCAGTAGGTACGTAGACCCCGTAACGAAAATAACTTATGTTCTCGTTCCTCGGTATATGTATATATACTATATATATATGTACATTTCGTTCTGGCGAGTTTCCCGTTCGCCCCCGCCCCTACTTTTTTCCCCTCATTGTACCGTTGGGAGTTTATCGAGCGACCTAGCTTCGTCTTTCTCTATCTCATTCGCTTTCTACGTCTTTTCCGAGGGTAACAAAACACACACAAACACGCATATACTTTCTATGCAGAAAAAACGTTTGTGCTGTTGCTAGCGCTGGTCGGTTTGCCCGAACCAACGACACACGACACCGAGCACACGACGTGTTTTTTTTTTTTTTTCTATTATTGTACATATTTCTCGTCCCTTCCCTTCGACACGTACAGAGAGGTGCGTTACACACAAACATAAATTCAATCCAAAACGGCAGACGGGTATACTTCCCACAATTATTCACAGATTGGTGTTCGATTTTACGTGTATATATATAAATATAGATAGGACATACCACACACTCTCCGTTAAACTATATTTTACCTTCGATCAATGGGCACACACACAGGCACGCTTACACAATGAATTTACACAGACACAAAACCTTCTAGACTTTTCTCTTTTTTTGTGCTTTATTAAACAAGGACACACACAACCCGCTCGTCCGAATGTTTCATTTTCTCGTATAGTTTTTTTTTTGCCATAAGAATACATTCGCATCCATAAAGTCGACATTAACCCACACGTCATGAAAGAAATAAATAAAACCCAAAATTTTTACTATTTACTTGAAAATTTATTAATAAGATGCTTCGTGTGGAATATTAAATACCGTTATTTTTTTCTTTGTTTCATTTCCGTATAACCCCGATTTTGACAATTCTCGACCAAGTGTCAAAACCGAGGTTTCACTCTATCGTTATTTGTTTTTCTTCGCTCCATTCACTGAGATATATGTGTTAACTGGATGGAGGATAATAAGCTCGAGTGCCCAGTGCGAGTGCCGCTTAGACGACTCAGCCGCGGCCATATTTTCGGACAAAAGCATGGGAATCTGTCAGACAAAGTGATTAACCTCATGGAAAACTGCTTCGAAATCATTCCGAAATACTCGCAGCTGACGGCATGAATTGAATTTCCGCGCGCCTTTTGTCTTTTTGTCTGCAAAAATGGCGTCGCTTCGCGGTTCAATATTCAATTGATGGGGACCATATCCGAAGCCCTATCCTCCATATCCAGTTAATCTATTACATGCACAAGAACGCCTAATCATTATTTTGTTTTAATTTTTTATACTTACGGCAAATATGAGATTGAAGAGGAACAGTAGATACTTGACACATGCCATTCCGCCGGACACCATTTTCGCTTTGATTTATGTTATTTATGTGTATCAGCAAACAAAAATAATAAAATTTGAGACAGTTGGTTTATAGCGAATTTGCAACACGTTTACACGTCTCGATTGTACAATCGACGAAATGCACTGTTATTATTATTATTATTTTTAACTACACGATTTTTCTTCTCGTTTGCTCAACACACCGCGCGAACTCTGGGACTTAATCCTTGTTGAACTGCGACACGAAGCCGAATGACACCCACTGCCGATTCTCTATTCGCCGTTTCCCTTTCTTTCTTCGAAGATTCTTTCGCGATTAGCTCTCTCACCCGTCGGCAGAGCGTCGGGTCGTTTAAGTTATACGATTGCCCCGAGAAACTTTACGTTCAATTCACCTGAATTTTACGTTTCGTTGTTTTATTTTTTGGATGCTTTTTATTTCTTCAGAAACTTGGGGAATCTGCGAATTTTTTCACGAGTGTTTTATTCCTTTTTGACGATTATATAGAGTCGTAGATAATTTTTTTTTCTTCTGGCTGACGAGAGATTGTCACACACGTGCACGTCACTTCAAAGGTCCACACTCGAGTGTACCGTGGTGTACCGGGAATCGGGAATACGGGATATTTTTGTTGTTGAGTATTGTTGCCGTGTGCGCGCGCCTTCGCAGTTCGCAAACCCCGGCGCGCCTCGTTCGCTTTCCCCCACTACCGCTATTGCACGTATACCCCTCGGTTGTCGGTTTTCCCCCACTATGCGAACAATGCCATGATGGGTGTTGCTTCTTGCTCTTGCTTGTCCTGTTGCATTTTGCATTCCTAATTGATGACTAGATGCACTTTTACCTGGATAAAAGGATATCGTATGTTGGCTAGGTCACTTTTCACCTTTGAATGTTGCGAGGGGGATATTAGCTTACAGAAATTTCGTCGAAAGATTTAGAATAATAGATATATGTCGCTAAAGATAGAAATACAAACCGCGGGGAGACGAAAAATTTGATTCCAAGCTGCGCGGTGAGTGCATAGGGTTGACGAGGTTTTTCCAAAATACTGGGAGAGTATTAGAAAAAAAATGTATAGTGGAGAAATATTCTTACAATTGGTCTCTGTAAACTGTTACGAAAATTTCACTGAATTTCGTTCGACCATATCTTCGAAGAACACGAATTGAAAGTTACGAGATGGAGGCGATCGAGACGTCTGCGATCGATATAACCTCAAAAAAAATTTTAATCCAATAATTATGTCGAAGACGACTTGATAGTATGAAACGAAACCAGTAACAATGTTTTCGTAATTGATATATGCAGGCGATTCGAATATTGTTTTTCGATTCGATGAAGTCGTTTGTGACAAAAATGTGGCGAAGATCTTGTCCACATTAAATGAATATTGGAAAAATTGTCTCTTGTATACAAAATAAAGCAAAATCAATGGCGAACAATTATTAACTTCACGGGGAATTGTGGCAATTTCTCGAGGAGTTATATATACTTTCATTAATTTTTTTTCAAAGAATATAATTCACACCATATATATTGGTGCGAATTTTACTGACAGGGAAATTCTCTTTCGATTCGACCAGCATTATAATTATGAATAAGAATTGTTGAAAAAAATTATGATTTTTTTCAAATATTATTTCTATACTCGTATCAAATAATTCTCGTGAAATAAATCGAATCTTAAAATTCTAGTTGAATCCCGCCGAGAATCCAATAATATATATATTTTTTTCTTAATCGTTATTCTATGATTATTATGATCATTATGAGTATCCTAGAGAGGATGCGCTCCAGGATAAATTATATCTCGGGAAAGTTCGTACAGGGATCGTTTGATATTAGATAATTGAATGTTAGCGAGAGGAAAGGCTTCGTGATACATGAAAGCCTCAAGCGATATGCCTCAAATTTGCATGAAACTCGATTACTATTAACGAAATTGTATGGTCGGAGAGTTTATAAAACTTTGATGATAACTCCCATAAATTCGTTAACCGCTGGCTATTGAGGCATAGGAAAAAGTAAAAACTAAAAATGTGCAGTATGAAAGCTTTAATTAAGAGCGATCTATACTACCATAAAATCAGTTTTGAAAAATTACTGCATCATAATAGTAAAAAGTTTCTATCATATTTTCAAAAATTAAGATACATTAATTATACTTAATTCGATCCGATGAATGCGCGCTCAACATAGAAAATGGTCAATAAGTCTAAATTTACATAGAGATCGTTAAGTTCATTGCAATTGCCCCAAAGATGAATATTAATTTGATTTTGTCCATTAAATCCATAATAATATGGCCCGATTGAAATTTACCATAGATCATTCGATTTGTTAAAATTTGTTCTATTTGTAAAAAAAAAGTAATCTTCCTGCAAAGTGGAAGTTATGTATTTTTATTTTTTTAAATTTAATTTAGTATATCTTTGGGTAAATTGTTGGAGACTCCATCCAATTAGAGAACAAATTTCATTGATATTAAGTCAGTCGAACGGTTCAACGTACTTCTCAAAAGCTCTCTTGAGATACATAGAAATTTCGACATGATGAGCAAGATGTTAAGTTCACATGGCATACATGGCTCTTTGCCCGTGGTCAATTCGCTCTTGTAGCATGATTAATTCGATTGTGAGGATCTTGCGTGGGACGTTTACGATTCATATAATACACACTATGACCCCTGCTCGCCTCTTATTCATCTCTTTCCTCTTCTCAATGAACATTGAAAAACCTCTTCTTCAACCCACTTTACAGTGACTCCGTATCGTCTGTTATAAATTATAATAAAAAAAAATATATATATATATATTTACAATTTTTGTATACTCGTATGGCTCATAATTTGTTGAGTAAATCACAAAACTCTTTAATTGCCAAAAAATAATTCTTTATTTTTTTTGTTATTTTTTTTATAGTTAAAAAAATGAATGAAAAATTTACAATAAAAATTTAGGATCGTTGTGACAAGTATTTTTTATGAAAATTTCGTGAAAATTCATTTTATTTTTACTGTGTTCGAAAAAAAAAAAAAAAAAACATGAAATAATTCAGTCGTAAAATATTACGGTAGGTCTTTTGCGATCGATTCTGTGACGTAATTCGAATAAGTAGCACGAACGATAGCATTCTCACTATAGCAATATAGAAAGACGGGGATACCTTCGTCTAGCTTTCTCCCTTCCCCTCTACAAAGGGTATTATAGCATGACGAGGGTAAGTTTTCTACGGTATATCAGAATATACACGACCCTCTTCGTATATACGACCCGAGCTCTAATTTCATAAAAAATTCAAGCTATATACCGTTTGATAGACCGCACACGAAATATCGAGGTCTCTGAAAAATCCTCATGTTTTGAAGTATTTTGTATACTTGAAAAAAATAAATAAAAAAACGTAAACTGGTATTTTTTTAACTCGAAAAAATAGATAAATAAATAAAATTAACTAGTGTCCGTTAGATCGAGTCCTTTTTGAAGAAAGGGGGAAAAAAAAATTGTAAATTCGTATCCCGTTAGATCGAGACAAAAGACTGACAAAAATATTTCACGTGTGAATTCAATTCGGTTGAAAATTTGATCGAAATTAATTCACCGTTTGTTTGGAATTCTGAAAAGATTTTTTTACGAAATTATGGAAAAAAAAATTGTATTCTCTAATTTTATTTAAAAAAAATTTCAGTTTTTTTTATATTTCTGTCGCACCAATTCAAAGTCTCAGATCGTAATTTTTGTTCTCCCGCTCCTGGACGTCGAGTTCATTAATCTAGATTTAAAGAACTCTGAAAAAACATTCATATATGCTAATTCGACGTTCGATCGTATTTTAGAGTCACTGAAGTTTGTATTAAATAATCGAGTATAATAAGATTGAAAATCGTCGTCTCAGTATCGACGGTTGAGAATTCCTTGGATTTATGTGAGAAACAAAATGAGAGATCGGTAAATAAAATTTTGCAATAAAATTTTCTTTTTTCGAGACAATATGAAAAGTTCGTTTGACTGAAATTGTGTAATGAGGAAAAAGCCACGTGCTTGTAGTGATCAGTGATGAAGGAAAATACGATTGGTTAGAGCGAGAGGTTCGCGACATCGCGGCCACGTCAGAAGAACACCGGATAGTCACCACTCCCACCCTAACTCTTCATTTATACATACATATATATATATATATACTTGGTACACGCATATAAATATCTGTGAAGAATTACAGGAGCATATGCTCGGAGCTTAAAAAAAAACCTTGGCTGAATTGCACCTGACGATCATTTGCGAGAGTCAGGCACGTGATAGGAATTCACAGAGCCCTGGTTCAGGACCATTTTTTTTTTTTAGTTAAATTATATATATCTTCTATCGGAGACATTGGGTACGAAGAGAAAATGTATCGTTGAGCTTCAGAAAATTTTAGTTAAAAATTTGAGAAATGAAGATGGAAGAAGCATTTGTAATTTTTTTCAAATAATTTTTTAATCGATAAAAAATTGATCAATTATCGAATATTCGATAATTAATAAACAATAAATCTATATCGAGTCGAAGAAGAAAGGAAATTCTAATTAAAGGGAAAACAGAATTTTTGGAGTAAATAATTTTTTTTTTTTGGACTCTGAATTGAGTCATTTGTCACACTATCAAAAAAAATGCTTTATTATTGAGAATTAATTAATTCAGCACAGAACGTAAATGAACACTGTAGTACATTGAACTGAAGAAAAGAGGAATTGTAGGTCGACGAAGAAATTGCGAGAGTATGAAATCGATTTTGGAGTATTTTTCTTACGTGGGACGAAGATCAATTTTTTTTTTTTAATTAACGAAATGCTTGAAATAATATTGAACGAGAATTATAGTAGTCCCTAAAATTAAGTACGATTAATTCGTTTGCTTACTGTGTCATTGATAAACACACATCAAATGAATTTTCGCGAATTTAAATAAATTTTTATTTCTCAAACCCCTTTTCTCTAATGATACCGAGTATTTCTTAGAATTAAATAATAAATCCATTTTTTTTCGATACCAAATTTCACGGACGCACTAAAAATTGAATTAATTCAAACAAATTCGATTCCAAAATTAAAAAAAAAAAAATTAAAAAAATCTTCCTCAAAATTGAACGAATGTGTTTTTCCCCATTTGCTTAATTTTTTTTTTTTTAGTTTTTCTTTTCGAGCATCCAAATAACGATATTCGAATCGAGACGAGGCCCAGATCGAATGAAAAAAATTAGAAAGTGATCGGATTTTTATTGCATGGCTAAGAGCAGGTTTTCAAGGTAGTAGTTCACAAGCAAGGACAGAAAAAAAGAATCTTTCAAGGCAGGGAAGAGTTCGTCCTCCAGACACATGGTCTGTATTTTCTCTCTCTTCCTCTCAAGCAAGCCGGTATTTTCGCTTTCTTTTTGGAATATTCTCGTTATATGTATCGTGGCCAGCAGTGACAAATCAACGAGTTTCTGATAGATCCCAGCTGTGCCCAGTATAGTTTGATAAAAAAAAAACATACATATGTACACGCATGTGCATGTATAGGTATATCTCGACTGCTGAGAATCAAAAGAGCATACTCGACATTGAATTGAATGTTAAATCGTGAAAATTATGCTCTTTTGTTTGTCAAAATTCCATATTGTCGATATAACAGCACATGTCCTCTGTAAGCATTCTGTGTATGTATTTTTTTTTTTTCAGCTCTTATATACGTAGTACTGCGTTCCTCCGCTCTTAAACACAAAACTTCGTCGAGCCTGATAAGATTAACCCGGTGCGGTCGTCACAGTCGTTGTCGTCGTAACGTGCTTTCGATCGTAGAGGTGGTAGCGGTGCTCGAGGCGAGTTTAATCGCGGTAGTTTGCCAGCACACACGAAACCGAACGCAGGGCAAAAATTATCTTCGTTGTTTGAAAACAAAAGAAAACAGCAAAAAAAAAAACAAAAAATAACGTCATTCAAACCGGAATTTATAAAAAATAACGTACATCACATGCAAAGTACGTTTTTTAACGTCAGTGGATCAATAAAATTTCTCGATTTACGTTGTAAAATTTGTGTGTGCCTGTGGGTGATTAATTTAAAAAAAATTAATACCGTGCTTTCTGATTTATTTGCCAGGAAATATAGCCGAGATGGTGTCTGCAATGAAGCTCTCACCAAGCTCACGGTGCATCAAGTATCTCATGTTCATATTCAATCTTTTATTCGTGGTGAGTATATCATACGTTTGTATATATATCAGACACTTATATAAGATTTTACATAATGCAATAATAATAATTATAATTATAATGAATTTTCTAGATTGTTGATAGTCGCTAGTATTTTTAATCTCGTAATTACAATTGTGGATGTAAAGTTTTGAGGATTTGGTGAAAATTGTTCAGAGTATTTTTTTTTTTTTCAATCACGAAGGACAAAGATAATTATTGCGTTTCTGGGTTAAATGGCACGTGGCAATCGATGAATCTCATCCACGTCAGGGACTCACTATCTTATTTACTGATTAACATTTTTTTTATTATCGATAAAGATATATCTTTGATGAAACATTTTTTATTCGTGCGAAAACGTCCAGGGTCGATTTTTTTTTCACTCCAAAATGCGAATATCGTTGAGATTTAAATTTATAGATTCAATCAGATCGATTGCTAATCGTCCATCGCCGATTTTTTTTTTTTTTTACATCGATATTTTCGTTGTCACTATGAAATTTCATGAAAATTACATTTTGTGCTCCGTTCGATGCAACTTTTTTTTCTTCTGAGCTCCAAAAGCTTCGGTTTTTGTTATTCCCGAAAATTTTCAACCAATTCGTTGAATGATTGTCAATTTCATTATTAAAAAATTAAAAAAAAAAAAAACAACACAACGAATGAACGATTGATCCATATTTAACGGTAAAGTAAAATTGAAGTTGAATTAAAACGTCGAGCAGAGAGTGCAACAGCTGTGAAAAAGTGTCGTTCGTTATTTACTGAAATAAAATGATAATTTATCTCGAAAAAATTGAGATTGCAAAGTTCGCACTTGATTATATTGCAAAGGAAAAAAAATGGCCTCTACAGCATGCGAGTCATACGTATCTTGTATTTTTTATTGAATTGTTGTTTTTTTTTTTCCTCTCGTTATAAACTTATCGTCTCTCGCGTGCAGTCACGTGGAATGAACAAACGATATTTCCTCGTTAAATTTACAAACTTTTACTTTCACCGTTGAAATTGAGGCGAGAAGAAGAAGAAGAAGAATACAAAAACAAGAAGGAAAATGACAGAGAATAATTATAATAAGAAAGGAGAATCGTCTCGTGTTTCGTTTACGCATTGTAACGTCACGGGCATGCGCGGTTGAGATTTTATTACCACGCGAACGCACACACACACATCAACTTCTCATAGCTCTCATACACGATATATTTTCTTCTCCCTATTAATCGTCAATTATTATTACCAATTTTGCGAATTTTCTTCCCAATTATCGATCAATTCGTCAGGAGGTGTATTCATGATTTTTCGATGAAAAAAAAAAATTAATAAATGAAAAAAAAAAAAAATCCGCTGCGGACAGGATTCGAACCTGTGCGGGTAAAACCCAATGGATTTCAAGTCCATCTCCTTAACCGCTCGGACACCGCAGCACATGTGAATGAACGCTCATTTCGAGCTACCTGAACACGAGAAAATATTCTCAAACCAGAGTTCTTATTATCATTATGATTATTATTATTATTTTTTTTTTTTTTCGAATATTATTTGTCCCCTCGAGTCTCTCTCGGGTAGAACGTCTGGAGAAATATTGTTTTGTTACTTCGCGACGATTATATTGTTTATCTGGAATAATTTAACGACGATAAGTCGTGATTATATGAAAATATATGGTGAAATTTACAATTGAACGAAAAATCTGGATAATTGGACAAAAAATTTTTATAAAAGACAACAATTAATTTGCAATAAAGTTAAATAAAATTTATCAATGGGGTTTTTTTGTTGCCTCACGAAACTCGATTGTTAATACTTCGAAAAATAATGTTCGTTGAGTCATAATAGATTTGAGGATGACGACATTCATTATAATCTTTGACAACTGCGCCTGTGAAACAGCGTGTGCGTGTACAAATAATTCGCTTGTCTAATGTCGTAAGGTCGTAAGTGCCATTATACGATTTTTTTCCTATTGCTAAAATCAGAAGGTCGTATATATTAAATTTTTTTTTATGTATTTACGTGAATCACGTAAAAATACGTTCAAAAATGTTAAAATTAAAATTTTGCTACTTAAAATCAGAAAGTCGTGAGTCCCCCTGGCGAATACGACCTTTTTTGGACCTAACCTAAGGAGGAAGGATCACGTAAACTAATTCCAGAAGGTAGTGAGCGATATTGTACGATTTTCTGGCATTGTTAAAAGTAAAAACGTGGGGAACGTTTGGGGAACGTGGGGAAAAACCTCCAAAACGAGTCATTGGCAGATACGACCTTATGGATCTAACTTGAGATAAGAAAAAATCACAATCACCAATTTAATAAGGACGTATATGCGCCGCATAACTATTTTTTATTATTGTTATTGTTTCGGTTTGAAAATTTTCAGCAGACGTGATGTTTCCCAAAATAATGGATTCAAAAAATCTTTTATAGTTCATTTTTTTTTCTCAGGAACCGGCAAATAAGTATATAATTTAAACTATAAAGATATCAAAAAGTGAAAATAAATCTTGTGTTTTATTATAATTATATATGATGATATATGAATTATTGTTACCAGGGAAATCGATAATTAAAAAAAAAAAAAAAACTTAAAACCAGATCATAACACCTGAAAATTAAAAAAAAAATCTAAAACCAGGTCGTATCTTGGGTGGATACGTTCTTTGAGAATTAATCCTTTAATAAGAGCATGAAACCAGAGGTCATATCCGCCAACATACGACCTTCTGCCTTTAGGTTTTCAAATTCCTAATTTTCAATTATTTTTAATCATTTTTACAAAAAATGACGGGAAAAAAAATATAGTGCCATACGGCACTTAAATCGCCTTTTTGAATTACAATTCGAGAATACAATGAATACGATTTGTGGAAATTTGAGCTCGTAACTGTTGCGAGGATTTAGTAAAAATTGACTTTTTTTTTTGGATTACTTCGGAAATTATAGTGCTTTGGATTTACTCCAAAAATTGATTTAATTTTTATTTCGATTTTTAGGATCGAAGAGATACTGGCTTTTCAACAAAAATTATTATTCATCATTTTCATTGATCGTATGAGTGATTAATATTTATAAATATTAAAAATTGTCATGGAAATATCGTAATAATTATAACTATCGATAATGAGATATGGTATAATGATTAATGCAAATTTCTTGAATTACTCGATGTATCTAATTGCAATGAAAATGTTAATTAATTGATCGAGTAATTTTTATTGTCAAACTCTGGTACCATTGAAGTTCAATATAGTGACTCACTGGTACGTGGAAGATCAGTCATCTCGTTATCTGATAACTCAATTGAAATTCGATATTCATTATTCGCAATCAAAATCAAATCACGAGTGAATATTTATCGTTAATAGTAATAAATATTGAAATCCAAAAGTATAAATATTCGAATTCACTTGTCCAGTTAGTCCATCAACAGTCTCCTTAACCGCAAGTGATAAATCACGTTTTTTTCATATCTTTACACGTCGTGATTTATCTTTTAGTGCAAAACAAATATTAATCACCGTGGAATTTGCCCCATCTCGAACATACATTTATCGATCCATATCCATGGGGACATCGTATCCTCGTCGTGAAAAAAAAAATAGCTTTTGCCTGTAGGGACATGGAAAAAAAAAATATCGTCTGTCAGGAAAGCCTTACAACGTCCCCTGGCACGAAAAAAGTCTTCATAGCGTTTCAACTTTTCACCCTTTTGCATCTGCCAGGAATATATATTTTTTATTACGCAAATTATTTATCATCAATCAATTTTTTTTGGATTAAGGATTTCATTTCCATGAAATTGTTTTCCACTTTTTGAGTAGAAAAATTAAAAATCATCCCCGAATAGGCCACGTTATTTCATCGCTTGTAAATTTGAAGAAAATGAATTAAAATATTCAATGGAAAATTATTTTTATTTTTTTTTTTGTGTTGCAGATAACGGGTATAATATTGTTGTGCATGGGAACGACGATTCACGCGGTGTTTCGTAGCCATCAGCATTTCCTTGACGACAAATTTTTGTCCGTACCGAATCTCTTGATAGCGATCGGTGCGATAATATTCTTCATCGCTTTCTTCGGATGCTGCGGCGCAGTGCGAGAAAATTATTGCATGATACTCACGGTGAGTCGTTATTCATTGGAATAGAATAATAATATTGAAATAAAAGACATTTTTTGAACATTTAAGGGGGAAAAAAAGAATAATATTTTATCAAAATGAACAAATATTTTTTTTTTTTGTTATCCCAATAATAATTGAGACCAAAAAAAAAAATTGATTATCCAAATTTTCAGAAACCTCTCCTCGTCCAATCGATTGAATTCACGGTTTTTTAAACGAATTTATTTTACTTTCAACGCCGCAGTACAATCGATTTTTTTTTTTTTTTATTTGTAGTTCGCTTTACTCATGGGATTCGTTTTTATCCTCGAATTTTCCGGTGGTATTGCCGGCTATGTCATGAGAAATGAGGTTCAAGGTGCGATCAAGCTAAAAATGATGAAAACCATGCCGAATTATAAGAATGGATCGGAAATTTATAAAGTTTGGGACGAACTTCAGCGAGATGTAATATGAAATTTTTTGTCATTCGAAGCGATTGCATGTTTCTAAAAAAAAAAATTCTTCCATGCAATCTTATAGTTTGAATGCTGCGGCACGACTGAACCGATGGACTGGATCAAAGCTTTGAAGAACGAAACTGCGGATAAAAATGTACCGGCTTCCTGTTGTACACCGATACCCGGTACGATCGGTCCGTCCGATTGCAATATTAATTCTACAAATTTACACCACACGGGATGTCTACCGAAATTCGCTGGATTCATCAGAGCCCACGCTGTTCAACTCGGCGGTGCTGGACTGGGAATTGCATTTGTACAGGTAAATTCATTAATTGATTTACAAAAACATAAAAAAATTGATCAATGACGATTCATCGAGTAACGTAGAATAAAATTTTATTTCATTTTCAATCTCGTCCAGTATACATTTTCAATCTGACATTCATTTTAACGATTTAATGAACAATATTAGCATCGACAAATAAGATAGCCAACCTCTTGGCTATTTCGGCATCCAATGCGATATATTTTCATAATTTCTTCATTGAATACATTTGTTTCATTTATTACCAATTATGCAATTATTGCTAGATAGTTTAGACTCGTTTGTAACTATTGATTGAAACAAAAGTGGCGAAACTGAAATAAAGATTCAAATAATTTCTGGGCCATGGATCAAATGAGAAAAAAAAATCATAATTGAGTAAATTTTTAGAGCTGGTCGAGAATTCAGATTTTATGAATTTTTGAACGTTTCTTTTCGAATAAAGAATATAAACCAATTAAAATCCGTGAAAATTAGGAAAATTAATCAATTTTCTTCGAGTCTTATTGGGCAAAATAAAAAAGAAATTGATTATTTAAAAAAAAAAATGTTTTTCAGGCTATCGGAGTCTGGTTCGCAATGTATCTGGCAAGAGCGATCAAGATGAGCTACGAGACGGTCTAAATGTTTTTTTTTTCACCCCTCGATCCCTGAAAATGGCGATCGTCAAGAAACTTGAGAATACTTTTACCGACAGATTTAAATACAGCTTGAATTAAAAAAAAAAAGCTGTTTTCCTTCGTATCATCGAATTTTTAATATTACCGACGTTCGAAACACCTCTGTCGCAATTTCATTCACTTTCAGAATGCTTTGGTACATTCCCGATACTTAATTAATCGTACGGTGCACCGGAAGAAGTTTTTTGAGATTTTTTTGAGGAAAATATCTTCGATTTAATGAAAAATTCGAAAAATTCATCGACTTAAGGGCAATTTTTGTTTCAATAAAAAAAAAAAAATATTTTTTCGCAGCGTGATATATCTTGTCGCGTCAGTGAATTCTGTAATTGCCCCGAGGCTCTTGTACTTGTGTGTTATTCCGTCAGATTTTACTGACGCCTGTTCCTATCATTGTTTATAATATGATTTGTGAATTTTTAATAAAAAAAAAAAATAATTACTCACATTCGTCACATCATTTTTCATTTGCTACTCCAAAGGAATAAAACCTTGTTAAAATAACTTAAAAAAATAAAAATAAAATCCTTTTCTGTACTCCAATGGCACTAAATTCATAAATACTTCATAAAATTCATAAATAATTCATAAAATAAATACCCTTTTGACTTAAAATCGTTCCTCTTTGTGTGAAACTCGACGAAAAAAAAAATCGATATTAAAAAAAAAAAGAAAAACCTTTTCCAACGATTATTTTTTTTGTTTTTTTCCAATCGCGCAGTCGACGAGACGTGACCGTGTGCGCAGTGACTCAAGACTCGCGAATCCTCTTATCTCACTTTACTGCTATGACTTCTATCAGATTATACGAAGTTGCGCCATAAAAAAAAAAAACGCGACATAGACCTGACGACGCGAAGAAACCCACAAAATTCAACCGGGAATTCATTGGTCCGTATGTATATAAAAAAAAAAAGCACGAGAAAAAAAATAGTTCGTTAAATTAGAGTACAATTGAGCGATTTGAGTCGACAGCGAATCCATAAAAATAACGTCTATTGGGTATTATCGAAGAATTCGAGATTCGAACGAAAATAATTATTTGAAAAGAAGAAAAAAAAAAAAAAAAAAAAACATTCAATCAAACTGAATTTCGTTGAATTGTATTACGAAGTTTGATTTTGGGCGTTGATTGGATAATCCGGAACGAGGCCAAATGAATTTAATTTAATTTACATAATTATAAGTAATTTTAATTAAAAATAATTTTAATTTTGAATAAAGTTCATTGACGAATTTATCGCTAATTCAGCTTACTCTCTTTACATATTTCCTTTAGCCAATCCATTTCCCTTGATTAAAATATATTTTTTAAATCCAAGCGGTTATTTCACTCGTGATCGATTATTCATCGAAGCACCAACCTCAGCAGGCGTTTTTTTGTTGAATTTAATTTTTTTTTTTCTCAAACTGTTCCAATTCCACTGCGAAATATTAACAAAATTTTCATTTTCTTTTTTTTTTTTCTTCAAATTATTCATTGCTCCATAAGAGATTGAAAAGTGATTTATATATTTTCAGTTTCGGTAGTGAAGAAGAAAAATAAAAAAAAAATTCTCATTGCCGCGAAATTTTTTCAGTCAAAATGATTCAAGCAGTCAATTGTTCGTTGTGAAAAGTCTGAAAATTACGTTCAGTTATAGAAGCTTCGTCATTTTCGTCCTATCTTTGCCTGTCGTTTGTATGTATATATATATATTTTTTTATTTTCTGTTATCAGCCAGAATAGCTGATACGTTACAGCATGAGAGAAGAGAGAGGGAGAGAGAGAGAGAGCGAGAGAGAGAGAGGAGAGAGAGACAGATTGGTATATGTTAGTCACGACACCTGATCTTGAGAGCTCAGGTCTGTGTGTGGTGTCGAGCAAAAAGAACTTGGAACTGTTTTGTGGGGGGGATCCTCGATATTCACCGAGTCAAATACAAACTAATTAGTGTATCGTCAGTCCCCTGTCGCCCTCGACAGAGTCGTACAACGGTTTTTTTTTTTTTTTTTTTTTAAACGAAAGTGTCATTCGCGATTTTCGCGTCGTTTTTTTTTCACAATCAATCGCAATCTTCATTGGCGTTAAAATTATAATAAAAAAAAATTAATTAATCGACAAATCTTTGTCATTAAAATAAGGCAATATGGCAGCGACTCATCTGGACATGGGTCTTCGCTGCATCAAGTATCTCTTATGCGCCGTCAACGCTCTATTCGTGGTACGTACATTTTGAATTTGAAATATTTTCAAATTCAACAGAATAATTGGAATTTCAAAAAAAAAAAAAAAAAAATTTCCAAAATTTTTACGATTCTCGCAGCTCATTTCTTACAAATCTACAGCTAATTTCGAATTTAAAAATTTACCGCGCAAATTATTCCCGCTATTCGTTGATCTGTATTTTTTTTTTATTATTTTAATTTTTTTGTTTTTATCAATCAGATTTTATAATTAGTAGAAGTTTCTACAATATTGTGGAAAAATTGAAAAATTAATTATGCATTTATAAATATAAAAGGATAATTCATTTTGGGTTTTTTTCAATTTTTATTTATAAATATATAAATATTTTTGAATATAAATTAATAATTAACTTTGGAATATCATTGATTTTCCACGATATTGCAGATCTTTCTTTTTTTTTTTTTTTTTTTTTTTTATTAGCGTGACTCATAGACTCGTACGTCGCATAAAATTCACGAGCAAGAAAATGAAAACAAAAAAAAGTAGTTCCAGGCATTCTCGTATTGAATTGCGCGTCAGGCAAACCACGAGTTATCGTCGGTTTCGATGCTTTTGCAGGTGTCGATAATTTGTTTATCATACACATTTTTTTTTTTTCTTCAATATTTTATGTGTACACTCGAGTTCAAGAATATTTTATCCCCCGTGACGATATATTTTAATGCTCGCGTGCTCTGTATAATAAACGAGAAAGTTGACAATAGGCTGGCAATTAGCGAGGAGAAAAATTAACAGAGAAAAAAAAAAATGTTTTGTTTCTCGATGTCAAGGACGTTCGTCTTGAGAGGTTTCAAGTTTTTCAACGAGGAAACAAAATCGTTAAACCATGTTTTTTTTTGTATTGTTTGGATTAATGTGTTTTTGCAATTTGACGTAAAAACATTTACTTTGCCATCCACCCTCGAGCACTTGACTGTATATTTATTGTCGATAAATGTCGATAATGTTTCAAGAATTTTCGTACAGAAATTTCAAGGCCATTAGACCTCGTGATATTGCGCGAATGATTTCTCGAAAAATGGAAAAAATATGCGACCCGTAAAATTTAAGATCGAGTCTTTTGGTAGAGTTGAAAAAAAAAAATACATTGGAAATATTTTTTTAAAATGTAAAACCAAAAATTAATAAAATACAATTCTAAATCAACCTTTTTTTTATTAGATTAAATTATCCAATGAATTTGTAGGTTCATTTTAAAAATTCGAAACTCGTTGGATTGAGAAAAAAAAAAAATTATTCGTGACGGTATCGAATAAATTAAAATTTAGCCATTTCAACGTCATTTTTATGAAAATTCTGCTTTTGAAACAATGAAGTATCAACGTAAACGACGCTACACTCGTAATCAGCGATAAATTACTGATAAGATAACCCACGACTTCACTTAAAGGCCCAAGAAAGACTTAATGATATCACGTTTTTTTTTTCTATTTTATTTTTATTTTCAAGGCGAGCCAAAATAATTTTTAAAAATCGATTAAGCACGTTTTTATGCATTCAAACGAAAAAAAAATTCTCAAAATTCGATATAACAAAATAAAAGTTTTCGAAAAATTTCGCTCACTTTTTTTTTTTTTGTTAATTGCTTCAATAATACCTGAGTTGAGTTAATTTTTTTTCAGTTTTTCTGTCACTTGGATGCACTGAAACGATGCTCTTAAATTTTTGTGACCTGGCTTAAAAAAAAGTTGGCTTCGCAATTAGCGGACAATTTCTGATTTTTTAAATTTGTTTCTCGTTCGATCTAGAACTTTCTCGTGATTTTTTTCACGTTAAAATTTATTTGTGACAAATATTGATGAAACAAGCTTTTAAAAATATCACAAAAATTACAATGTTTCCATTAAAAAGTTGTAAAATTAATAATATTGTGATTAAAAAGTTATGATAATTTGGAAATTGCTTTCTACATATATATATATATATATATATATATATATATATGTTTTTATGAAAAAATATACAAGGGCCTTGAGTTATAACTCATACAGCCCGGGCTTCATGAATATTTTATCTCATTTTCTCGATAAGCAAGTAAAATTTTCAATAATTTTTCTTTTTTTTTGTCTAGGATTTTTAACAAATTTCTTCTACATGTTCAATCTTTGGGATTTTAATTTTTTTTTCGTTGCAAAAATCACAAAATAGCAACTGACAAAAAAATGTATGAAAGAAAAATTGCATGCATTCTCGAGTGTTAGAGAATTTGTAGAGCAAATTCGAACTAAATCCCAGAGATCGATGCTCGTGGATCTTTCGTTTTGGTTCAAAATTTCTGAAATATTTCGATGCAACATCGATTCCTTTATGATGGATTCTCGATGATTTTTGTATATGCTGCTGCGTTCAGTATACGTGTAATCAGAGATGTGAGATACGCTATCGCGACACGACGCCTCAAAATGAAGATAAGCCGAACGAGAATATTTTCTTTGTTTGAGAAAACTCTCGAGAATATTTTTACAAAATTTTCTACGTCATTGAAACAAAACGAAAAATCGCTAAACTCTTTTTCCATGTATAAAAACTGCAATGACTCGTTAAAAAAAAAAAAAAAAACATTGAATCGACACGCGAAGTGTCCTTAAAAAATACTCTTACAACGGAGTCAATTGTTTTCTGTACCACTATCTCTATAGGGAGAATTTAAAAACAAAAAAAAATTCTATTCATAGTTGAATTCGTAAAAATTAATATTTTTTTCGCAGCTTACGGGAATTATGATAATTATCGTTGGAATAAAGACATACGAAATTTTCGATGATTTTAATTTCTTCCTCGTGCCAATTCACTTCTCACCGGCTACAATCCTCATCGTGGTCGGCATACTGGTTTTCATAATATCATTTTTCGGATGCTGCGGAGCCATGAAGGAGAGCACCTGCATGGTACTCGTGGTGAGTATCTCAGCGATATCAAATGGAGAAAGAAAAAAAAATTTCCTGCAAAAAAAAAACATAATTAATCACCAATATAAAAAAAAAAACATAATTAATCACCAATATAAAAAAAAAAACATAATTACACAATTAATCACCAATTACCAATTGTAAGTACTTTTTCTATGATTGATTGTAGCAATCGGTAATTGAGTCAATAAATTTATTAATTAATTCCCTCGGAAGGGATTCTCCTCTCGATTATATATTTATTTTTTTTTTATTAAATAGTCAAATCTCATATTTATTACTATCGAATCGTTTTTATTTATATTTTTCTTTTTTTTTTTTTTGCAATTCACAGTTTGCAGTCTCTCTCTCGATCGTTTTGATGCTCGAAGTAGCCGCGGCGATAACAGCTTACGCCCTTCAGGAAGGTGCCACCAAGTATGTTGGTGTGAAGATAGGCCGCGCAATGGACGAGTACAACTACAATCCTGAGACTAAAGCCGCTGTCGACTTTATGCAATCCAGGGTGAGTCAAGCACAATTAATGCCAAATGAAATTTCAATGTTTAAAATTATTCATATTTTATCTTTAATTATGTATTTTTAATTTGCTTTTAATTATTTTAACATTCAATGTAAAATAAAAATTCAATCGCAACGTATGAAATGGTGGAACTTGGTCAAAAAAAAAAAAAAAACAAATTACTCGCTCCGAAGAAAAAAAGTAGTCGATTTTTATAATGTATTTTTTTTTTTTTTAAATAAGAATTGTTTATGTTGATCGTTTATGTTGAAAAATTTTTTTTTTTCCAAATTTCGTGTTTATTTTTTGCAGCTTCGCTGTTGCGGAGTTCAAGGGATGAACGATTGGGATAACAGTCTGAGTTACGGGATGGGAAATGATCGGTATCCAGAGTCTTGCTGTAGCTGGACCGGTTGGGATTTGCAGGATAACCGTCGACGATTTTGCGGTGGATATTACCGTGTCGGCTGCATCGACAAACTTTCGATGTTGATTCGTCAATGTGCCCTGAATCTCGGCACCGCTGCTATGGCGATTGCACTAATTCAGGTAATTTTTTTTTTTTTAATCAATCGATTAAATTTATTATACCTCTGTAATCAACGATACGCGATTAATTTGTTTTATTCATTAATCTTTAGCTGATAAGAAAAATCAGCTAAATAAAAAAATTCATTTCTCTGTGATTTGCATATGTAAAGAAAAGAAAAAAAGAATTTTGTCATTATACGAACAATCGAGTAGATCTATCTATAAATCCATTGCTCACGATATTGTTTATGTGAAATTTGAAAATTTGATTTTATTCCGCTAAACAGCTAACGGGAATAATGTTCGCTTTGACACTCGGACGTGCGATAAGACGCCAGAAGACGCTTCGAGAGAAACGACGGTGGGAGCTTAGAGAGAATATTGTAAGCGGTTATCAGCCGCTTGGAAAAACCGATCCGCAAACGATGTTTCCCGTAGTCTACATGCAACCCGAATTTCCGGAGAAAACACCGATTGATTGATAATCGGCCAGAAGTTTTGGAAAAAAAAGTTATTCCATCGATTACCAAAGTGGAAAAAAAAAAAAAAAATACGTGTACGAATTGTACAATAACTATCGTTGATTAAGGCTCGATCGTACAAATTTGTACGGTTATTTCCTCATATATAATATTTATAAATATATAATATGTAGATCTGTGATTTATCGAGGTGATGTATTACGCATTGATGTAAAAGGAAAGTAAATAAAGTTAATTTTATCACAATATGGATAGGACGATTTACTCGATTATCTCATAAAATAAATTAAATTGACTTATCATTCATTTTTTTCTTTAATTCAAAAAATATTTACTCCTGATCCGGCATCACCAAAAATTCAGTGCCTTTTTCAATATTTCCTCAGCTTCGTTTTTTCGTTCGCCATTGCCAAGATAAGGAGGTGTGAATTCTCTGTAAGCCACGCAAATCCTTCGAGAATCAACGTCCTCGCGTAAAACAGCGTGCTCCCAGTCGTATCTGCAAAACATGTATTTTTCAATGTTTTTTTCAAGTTTAAAACAAAAAAAAAAAATATATATATATATATATATATATTAGGGTGTATCGAAAAATTAAAAAACTTTTGGCTACCCTCAAAAATCAAAGATATCATTGAAATAAAGGTCTCCGTGCAATGATTCGATTTTTTGACAATATATAGGGGGCGCGCGGGACGTTTAAAAACGCCATTTTTAGCGTTAAATTCACTTTATCACTGATAACCGGAAACAGTTCATTCCAAAAATTCTGATTTTTTTATATGAGGTGCCCAGATATGTACCCTTTCAAACCCACATTCACGGAACATTAACAGATGGTTCATATCTTCGAAAAAAATCTCTGAAAATCAATATTTTAACTATTTTTCAATTATACCTATCGTTGAATGTTGATTTTTTTTCTTCTAAAACGTTTTTGTATTTGTTCCATCTTCTTTTTCTTGTAAAACTCGGTATCAGTATTGCGTACAATGCGAAAATTGCGGAATAATAAATCTTTATTTTGGAAATTTTTATATTTTATTGATTCACACCATTTTTTCGTGAATATAAAGATTTCCAAAATAAAGATTTATTATTCAGCAATTTTCGCATTGTAAGCAATACTGATACCGAGTTTTACAAGAAAAAAAAAGATGGAACAAATACAAAAACGTTTTAGAAGAAAAAAATCAACATTTAACGATAGGTATAATTGAAAAATAGTTAAAATATTGATTTTCATAGATTTTTTTTCGAAGATATGAACCATCTGTTAATGTTCCGTGAATGTGGGTTTGAAAGGGTACATATCTGGGCACCTTGTATAAAAAAATCAGAATTTTTGGAATGAACTGTTTCCGGTTATCAGCGATAAAGTGAATTTAACGCTTAAAATGGCGTTTTTAAACGTCCCGCGCGCCCCCTATATATTGTCAAAAAATCGAATCATTGCACGGAGACCTTTATTTCAATGATATCTTTGATTTTCGAGGGTAGCCAAAAGTTTTTTAAATTTTCGATACACCCTAATATACATATATATCGTGTATTTGAATTATACATCGATCGTTTTGTTTTTCTTTACCTG
This sequence comes from Rhorus exstirpatorius, assembly GCA_963564615.1. Classification (NCBI taxonomy): domain Eukaryota; kingdom Metazoa; phylum Arthropoda; class Insecta; order Hymenoptera; family Ichneumonidae; genus Rhorus; species Rhorus exstirpatorius. The sequence continues at coordinate 34,505,301 of OY751316.1, read as the reverse complement.
GCCGAACCGTAAAGAACCATGAGAGACCTAGCGGGCATCGGCAATCGGACGACAGCATTTTCCGGTGCTCGTGCGAGTTTTTCATGCTCCGATATTGTATAATTACTCGGGACAACCGGAGGATACGTAGAAATTTCCTCGAGATTGTAACGTTTTCGTGGACCATCGTATCTCGTCATCGTGAGAACCGAATCACCCGTTACGTTTACCGTGACGATTCTCTCGCCCCATATCCAGCAATCGTCGATATGCGGATCTATCGAAGCACCGCGTTCGCGCGTATACTCGAGACTGCACTGTTCGATCGTCTGAAAATCTTTCAGGATCTCGTGCTTCGACAAACGTTCCTGAAGAAATTTTGTTTTTCTGGGAAAACCATCGAAGCTACCGGCGCGAAGACGACGCTTCTTGAAGTTGCACTTTGGCCCGTAATTCTTGAACAATTGGATACGGCACGAGACAAAGCGGCTAAGTTAATCAATTATAAAAAAGTAAAAAAATTCTAGGAAAAGATAAGTTGGATCCCAGAAAAGAATTGTTCAAAAAAATTAGAGTACTATCAATCGGCAAAACCTTCAAAGTTACCGCGGTAATGAAACTAGTCGAAGACGATGAACTTTGGTTTTGCGAAGGAAGCGCGAGGAGCGCTGGTAGCTACAAGGTGCGACAAATAAAACAGAATAAAGAGATAGGGCGCAAAGCATACGATTATGTGGGGAACAGCTGCTTCAACGGAAATCTCTGCCACATCCGGAAAATTTGAAAACAAAAAGATTTAAAAAAAGTATATACGGAACACCTGTTAATGAAATATTAGGAGTAACCGATCCTCACGCTTAAAGGCATAGAAATTTCTGGGATCAATATTTTATTTTATTTCCCTTTACTCAAGGAGGGTGTCTACCTCCATGCGGGAGGGGAAAATCGGGCAACGGTCGCTTGCGCGCGGGTTGCCCGGCGGGCAGCGTGCGAGAGAGACAAGTTTCCCCGTCGCAAGTTCTCCGCGTCCGCGTCACAAGTTCTCGAGCGAACATTGCAATACAACGAGAGCTGTTTTATTTTTAGAATTTCTTAATAACTATGTAACATGAAGCATTTAGCTCTTTGCAAACTTTTTCCCAAAGATGCGATGATTATCTGGATCCATTTTCATTAAATTCTTACAATTTTTAACGTTGTTATGAAGTATTTCATGAGATACGTACGATTTAGCTACGGTCTCCCATGTACAAGAGTACAACTTCAACAATTAATTACAGGAAAACTATGCAGAGGAATGACTTGAAATTTTGTATAGAGTCGATATACCTATTAGCGAGTATCCTCAATAAATTTGATCAAATTTCTCATCATTATGCGTTAGGTGACCAATCTCCTTAATCGTCTATCATTATGAATGCTGCCAGTTTTTAAGTTTTAAGTTTTAATGGTAGATTAATAATTTTAGGATACTTCAGCATAGGATGAGAGGTTGCGAAGAAGCGCAAGCGCTCAGGCAATACAAGCATGAAGCGGAAAGAATACGGGGACCCAGAGTCAATGTTCGATAAAAGAATCTGTGTTATGTAAAGTACGGAACTATGTAAAGTGTGTAATCGCGCTCTCGTGTACTCCAATTATAATAAATGTAAAATGTAAAAAATTGCTAAACCCTAACGACGAATACTTGTACTTTGAGAATGAAAAATCATTGATTTACTTGTTTCCTGCGGCCGCTTTGAGATAATTCCCACGGCAGAGCGTCGAGATCCTTCAGTAGATTATCAGCTTCGTCGGTGCTCAAAAAATCATTCTGAAACATCGATCGGTCCATTGGAGCGACGTAAAAATGTTCGCTACGCTCGGCAACTGTTTTGCGCAAAGAATTTTATAATATTTCAACGATACCTTTATGTATACACCGGGATAAGCGATCGGATCGCCCGTATGGCTGGGATGCGAACGAAGCGAATCCATTTCCCAGCCTGGCCAGGCTTTGTCGCAATCGGGACAGTAAACATAGCAAGGTGCTTTCTGAGAGGCTTGTTTAGCGTTTAGTCAATTTTTTCAACAGGAATGTAAGAAAAAAAGCAAAAAAAATATGAGAAACAATTACCTTTAGCTTGTCAATGCCATGCGCTTTTGCGATATTGTATTCTTTCTCACAAATCAAACAAGTCCTGATGCCTTTGCATCCGCAGGCTCTTACGGTTTCCATTGCAAAGGGATATTTTTTTAACGTTGAATTTCTGGATAGCAGCTTTTTGCCGTTCTGTAGAGTTTCATTGAAATCTTAATAAACATTTGGAAATTACAAGGAAAATTACATGATATTGACATGCATTCGGTTGTATAGAGGATACAAGTAAAAAGTACTAATTTCAATAGCAATTATCTCAAGTTTCGTAATATTATGACTATCCTTCGAAATTTCGCAGACGTTCATACAAGATCGTAATCAATATGTACACAAAACTTGATAAAAATCTCTCAACTATTTAATTATTGAATATTGAACTGCGAAAGAAAGTATAAAATCGCCGGCACGGATAACCTCAGAAGGTAAAAAAAACCATGCTCAATTTAGTAAAAATAGCTCATGAAAATTGTACGATAATATCACTGACAATCATCATAATGTATTTAAAAAACAAAACCCGAAAATTGCACATACAACAAAGAACGTATTGTTCGAAATCCCGAAATGACAAGAAGCTAACCTAAAAAATAACACAAACAGAAAGAGGCAGCGAGAAAACTGTTCGAATCATTTGACATATATGTCACTTCCGGAAACCGACGACAGCGCCATATTTTAAATCTATCGCGCGCTATTAAACTGCGAACGATATAATTACGATTGAAAATATTGTTGATAATAAATTCCAAGGATACAAAGAATTATACAAATTTTATATCTAAGGTCAAAAAGGCTATCATGAATGACGAATATTCATTTACTTACTCGCAACACTCCTATCGGTCAGTCGTTTATGAATCCTCGTAATACATTTTACAAATTTTCGAATTTAATTCTTCTCGCGTTATTGGTCAAAACGCCTTTATAAAAAAAAAAAATGCTTCTTCGCAATTTGTGTATTATATACGTCGCGATATCTATTACATTTGCCGGTGAGATAACAATAAATATTGTCACTAATTTTTTAATAATTAATCAACTAATAAACGAATAAGCATTTAATTGGCTAATTAATCATTCAAATAATAATTAAAAAATAAAAAAGTAAACTAATAATGAAATAATTAATAATTACCTAATAATTGAATCACGTAGAGTAGAAACCGTAGCACGGTAAGAGGGGAGTGGAGGGAATCTGCCACCGCACATATCGGAATGTTTTTATTCCTGCAAGGTGATCAACAATCACCGAAATCCTGCAAGGCAGAAGGCAGTTTGCACCAGAGCGCCAGCAGTGGTGTTATTTTCAAGCATAGTTATACCTGCTCAGCTGTCATCTGTCAAAAAATGCACCGTGTGCGCCGTGGTTTATTATGACAGTATCTACCTTGCAGGAAAAAAAATCGCCCGAATTATGCGAGTTCAGATTCACCCTCCTTATACGGGCCTTTCGTACGTTTAGAGAAGAATGCAGATTGCCCCAACATAATTACACGATCATTGTGGGGTGGACAACGAGCCAAAGGGATCACTTATTTGGTGGTTCCACTGCCGTATGTGACGATTCATCATACAGCCACACCGGACTGTCTTACCTTTGATGCATGCTCGGAGAGAGTGAGAAATATTCAATCGTATCACATGGATCAGCTTGGCTGGAGCGATGTAGGATACTCGTACGATTTTTTATCCTCGATATAATCATTTTAACATTATGATATATATACATATTGAAACAAATATACAGAAGTGTATCCAATGACAATTATCAACAGATCGCAGTAAAAAAAAAAACACTATGCTAATTTTGAATCAGGAAAATTTTTACTTTAAGCCGTGAAAATAATTACTAATTGTGTCCGTTGAGAGAAAATCATATGAAATTCGTGAGAATTATAAATCCTTTTCACACGTTTTCTCTATTCATCAACTGTAGTAAAAAAAAATACAATAAAAAAAACGTACAAATTAGAAATTTGTGCATTGCATCCTCATTATCCTATCTCGCTCACAATAATTCCTCTATGAGAAATTATGGGTTTTCCAAATTTGGCTTCCTCATAGAGTAAGCTTGGTGAGCCAAATAAGATAGCGATGAGGAAGCAATGTGAAAATTTCTAATTTGCATGTTTTTTTTTTTCTTAATTCGATTCGATAACGAACCCAAATCTTTCAATGACACGTTTGAAACTATAATGGTAATGTTTTTTTTTTAATTTCAAAATTTTCTACAATCGAAATCCCTCGGTCGATTCTTGCCAAATTCAATACCAACCGTGATTGTTACTAAAAGTCTGTTTGTGTAAAAAACCAACTTTTGGCTCATTAGCCAAAAATTTGCAGAAATTAGAGCTAATTATAGAGATTTAAAATAATCGAAGTTATAAAAAAATTTGAACCCTGTCAATCTCGCCACGCATCCTTGCCCCATAAACTTTCCATGTATAAACTTTTCGCTCGATAGCCAAAAATTTGCGGAAGTTAGAGCTATCAGAGATTTTTTTTTTCACATTTTTTGAAATATAAACTCCTTAAGCGATTCTTCCCAAATTCAATACCAATCATGCCTGTAACTGAGTCTATTTGTGTAAAAAAAAAAAATTAGCTCGATAGCTGCAAATTTACGAAAGTTAGATCGATCACACTTTTTTTTTTTAAGAATTCAAAATTCCATAAAATCCAAAATTGTTGAGCAATTTTGACGAAAATTCAATCAAACAATGGAATTTTGTTGCTTCACTTATGTGCAAAATTTGGGCTCGATCGTTCGAAGCCTTCGCGAGATATAAGTGTTCGATTTTTGCAAGGCCAGCACGCATACACACATTTTTCTAAATATCGACATCTTTCCTAAATGTTTTGACACATTCTGAATACATTATTGGCATCGAAAACTTAAAATTTTATTTTCACGCAATAAAAAAATTAAAAAAAACCCCCAATAACAAATGATTTTTCGTTTATTCTATGTAAAAAAAAAAAGATTCTTCATCGGTGGCGAGGGTAACGTTTACGAGGGTGTCGGCTGGACCAAAGAGGGTGCTCACACCTACGGTTGGAACAAGAAATCCGCGGGTATAGCCTTCATCGGAACTTATCAGGGTGAGAGTCCTTGAAAATTTCACGCAATACACTTTTTTTCAAACAAATTTTTCTCGATCAATCGATTTTTTTCGACGATCAAATATCGTCCCGTACATATTATCGAGAAAACTTGTCTCCAGACACGGAGCCGAGTACGAAAATGATGGATGCAGCACGAAAGCTCATAGATTGCGGCAAAATCGAGGGTACTTTGCGGAACGACGTAAAAGTACTCGGCGCACGACAACTCGTCACCACGATAAGTCCGGGCAGCAAACTTGGCGAGCGAATAAAAAATTGGCCAGACTGGGCATCGACGCCCTGATCTAATTTTTGTTTCACAACGAAAAGTATAAAAGAAAAAGTACTCCATTTCTTTTTTCAGGCACAAATGATTTGTAAGGAAAAAAAAAAAAAAATACAAAGAATGTCGAATCAACGAACATTTTTTTTTTTTTCCTTCAACTTTCTCACTCTTTGTATTATAATAAGGCATTATGAATTAATAAATTATTAATTACACTGAGACTCCCCGTGTACGCGTCACAATCATTTTTTTTTTCCCTTCTTTCCCTCTTCTCAGTCGTTGCCATTTCGTTCTCATGGATTCTCGATGATTATACAGCGTGTAAGGAATAAGAGCTGACATCGCAAATCTTCTTCGATTGAACAGACGCATCTCCGCACACACACACACACACACGCACGCACGCACGCACAAAAAATTCAGGTATTTTTTTTTTTTGCTTCTTCGTTTTCCTTCATAATTTCGTTCGCAGAAGTATTCGTGAATGATAAAATTTTGTGGTCGCGTTGTATAATTTATATGCATACACGCCGACCACGATTCATGGCTTTTTTCAAAAATTCTCTCTCCTCTAAAATATATTTAGTATATATGTATATATATATAGATATATTTTTTTAAATATTCTATTCGAGTATCTTTAAAATTTTTTCATCTACGAATCGACAGTCATTTGATAAATTTCATCAGGATCTCTAATACCATTATTTGATTCTATAATTGCATTTCATATTTTAATAATCTATCATCATCCTTTTAATACGCATTGTTCACCATGTTGACCGAACATTCGCACTTGCACTTGTAAAACAAAAACAAAAAAAAAATTAATTAAATAAAATCACTCGCGTCATTTAGTTTCGTAGGCTCTTTTGGATAATTCACAATTTATAAATATATATATATATATATATATATATACTGAGAGCGAAGAATTGGACTTGAGAGGGTTTTAAGTCGAAGAAAAAAAAAATTTTCTGCAACTTAATTTATTAATTTGTACGTCCTATATACAAGTCTGCACCATTACACACACACACACACGCCACACAATCGTGTCTTTCCTTCTTTGTTCCCTCTCTCTTTCTTGCTCAATTTCTTTCTTTTCACTCTAAAATGTATAATACAATTTTGCCATTTGCTTAATTACAGTGTAAATTCGATATCGTAGATTTAAAAACAAGTTTACTCAAGGGGACAGAATACTGTCACGAACTGAAAAAAAAATGAATTTGTTTTTGTTTTTTCAAAAGATATTTCACGAAATTTTTGCGAATGCCGAGGATTTCTATAACTTATAAAAATTTCGAATACCTTTCAGGCCTTTACGGCTGTTTTGCCCTCTCAATTTTTCTTTTCCGCTCGCGAAATCACTGAATACATATCGTAAATAAATAAAACGCAATAGAACGTTTTACGGGGGTGTCTCGCGCGATTTTTATTTACTCGAATCAATAAATAATAAATCAAGGATATATATATATATATAATATCTATATATATAATGGAGTAAAAGCAATGATAATCGTGTCGAAGGGATTATTGATATATTTACAGAATAATTAGGGCGGTTAAATCGATTCGCTAAATGCAACAATCTTCGTAAATGAAAGACTGACAGTAGCGTGTTCAACAATGATTTTACTTTAATTTTCATTCTCGTCTACAACGAGGGCTCCGGGCTCGAAAGTCGGGGAAAAAAAAAAAAAAATCGATGTTTCATTTTCCATAAATCGTATGGAAAATTCCAAACGACGGACATCGAAAATTATTTTTCCCAGCGGTGTAAAAGAAATATTTATAAATTGATAAACAAAAAAATTGTGCGAGATGTGGCTTTTGTTTTTTTGAAATTTTTGTATACTCGTTGAAATCCACCTGCTCGAACAATTTTTTAGATTTCAATTTTAATACTCGGACACAACGAATGATCGAAGAGAATTTTCGACAATCGCTCGTTTGGAATATTCGACGAGATTTTTTTTTCCTTTCCTCCAGCAATACGAAGCCTGGAGCCATCCTCATGAAAATTATTCGACTAAAAAAAAACAAATAAGTTACTTTAGCACCAAGCACTTCTAGCTACTTTCCACTGCTGATCGCAATCGTCGACTGTGTTTTTTCTTCTTTTAATTTTTTTTTTGCTTTTTGTTCTTTGTGCTGTTGTATAACGAGTTGACACACACACACACACACACAAACACACCCACGTTTTTCATCTCATTTTTCGCTTTCGCTTCTCTCGGAGCACAGATCTGCGAATTAAATATTAATTAACAAATCTTCATCTTCAACTATAATCACTAGCCGCGATTAATATTTACAATCTTTCGAATTCTTCAAATCGTTCTTCCCCCCGACCCCTCTCACTCTCACACACACACACACACACACATCTTTGCACACTGTACAATCCTAAATTTCGGAAATTGGCAAAATTCTTGATTTTTTAACTGAACGAAATTTCGATTTTAACGAATTCTTTTTCGTTTTTTGTACAGAAATTTGATTGAAAAAAATTTGATTAAAATAATCGAGTAAAAAATTGATTTAAAACTGGATATAGCGACATTGGGGGGAAAAAAAAAAACACACATTTTGCCAATTCTCGAGTAGTATGACCCTGCAAGCGCATTCCATCACGTTTCTTTTCTCTTTATTATCCATCGCAATTCTTTCGAAGCACTTTACGTTATTTCGTTTATTTTTTGCTTTCAATCATATTCTTATATTCATCTCTCTTTATAAATATATATGTTTGTATATATATATATATATATATTCGTCTACAACGTGACTAGTTTCATCTTGGCGTGCGTCTCCGTGCGAAGCTTTGTGTGTGTGTGTGGTCGATTTGGATCATTTTTATTTTCGATAAAAAATAATAAATTAACGATAAGTGTTCCGGGCCACGCGAGAGGGAGAAAACAAAAAATTAAGAAAATAAATAAATTCCTTCCCCCCCCAAAAAAAAATCACTCATCCGCGAGTGCGTTTAAGTATAATAACGCGAGTGTTGCGACGGATTCACAAACAAGGCCAAAGTTTCGTCTTGACGCGCTAAAAAAAATTGAATTGGCCTTTTTATTTATTTTTTTTTTCGAGGAAAATACGCGTTTGGCAGCCGTCGATTTACTTTTACCCCCCCCCCCCCCCCCCCCCCCCCCCCCCCCGAGTATTGACAAACGTATCTTACTCGCGCAGAATGTAAACGATAGCTGCACGCCCGAGAAAAAAAAAAAAAAAAAAAAAAGAGAACTCGACAAGTTAATTTAAAACGCAAAAGAAAGAAAAAAAAAGATTCGCGTTAAAATAATCGTCTCGCACGTATGTACAATAGGAATAATTCAAACGACTCGAAGCTGCACACCCGAATCGTCGAACCGACGGAGTAAAAAAAAAAAAAACAAAAGAAAAAAGTATCGCGATATCGTCGTCGCGCGATCGTTTCTTTTTCTCCCTGTCCAGCGCTCGGATTAAATGATACAAAATAAATAACTAAATTTTGAGTCATTGATCCTCGATTTAAGGAGAATTGGCGTCTCTCGTTACGTTGAAAAACAAAAACAAAAAAAAAACATTCAATTATTTTTCAAAAGAGATCTCCACGGTATTTGTAACTTTATGTAACTCTTTGCGCCATAATGCAAGTAGCTTTTTTTTTTAATAGAAATAAAAATAGAAATAAAATCTCAACCTACATGCAGTTACAAATAATGTTTAGTGTCATTGCGTGAAAAATTTTTCGAGTCAGTTTTTACAACGATAGAAGATCGAGGAAAATTTAAAGAAACAATACGAAAAAAAAAAAAAAAGAAAAAAAATGCATTACATCTTGGACGTGACCGTACGACTCCCGATAGCCTCAATTGATCGTCAACGAAAAATCTCAAATCTTCATTACTCTCCCGTACTGCGACAAAGCCCAATTTTGGCAAGAAAAAAAGGAAAGAAAAAAAATTATACAAAGAATACTTTTTTTTTTTTCGGCTTTCTCTCAAAGTAACGAGATATCGCGCATCTCCCGACGTTAAGAAAAAAAAAAAAAAAAAAAAATCCAGCTCGACGGATCTACAGCAATCCGCCTTTACGACCGAATAGAAGCGAGCTAATTGTACCGAGGGCCGATTGAGCAGCGGATTCCTTGGTAACGGGAATCGTCGGATTACCGGCTGTCCTGACCTGTCCGAGATCGGTTCTCGTTGTTCCGGTCCCACCGCCGTTTCGTCGCCCTCGCGATTGCGACATCTGCGCTAGCCTCGTGCTCATACCGCCGGATGACGATGACGACGAGCCCGAGCGTCCGGATAAATCGAAAATTTCATTATTCGTCAAGTTTCTGCGACGTTCCCTGGATGATTTTGTACTGGAAGTGCCAGGATTGCTGCTGAAATTCGACGATGACGACGCCGACGACGACGACGAAGACGACATGGACGAGCTACCACCGAGTTTTTCCGTTGAAATTGAGCTCTTGAGAAACGTCAGCTGTTGCATCGGGCTCTCGTTCGAGCGTCTCGAGTACAATGCACCCCGTAGAGCTAGCGGTGATATCGTTGAATTCGCGCTTGTCGACATTATCGTCTCGATTCCAATTCTCTCGAGTTTCTCGACCAAACGTATCGACGAAAGGGCCTTTTTGTCCGATCTCGAGAGTGACGGTTTTATACGTTTTTTCCTCGTCAGCGCGGCAGATACGGGCGTCGATGCTGATGGTTCACTGCTGAATGTACGCTTGAGAAGTTCAGCACCGCTGCTGAAAAGACCAAACGAGAGGGAGGAATTTTCATGCGGACCTGGTGAACTTGATCTGGATTCGGGTGGACTGCCATCGGGACTGTTGTAGGGCGTTGCGGTTGGTGTGAAATTTCTCTCGCTGCAGGGTGTACCGATGCAGGAAGGCGTGGCGGCTTTGATACCGCGCTCATTGAGCATTTTCGCGAGTCCAAGAGTCGTCGAGAATGTCGACGTTGAATTACGTCGGCTAAGGGTGCGCGGTGTATTCATACCGGAATTAATTGCGCTGCTTGGCGCCGTAACGACACGCGAATCCATCGAACTTTCCGCAACGCTCGTCGGATCCTCCGGATGTAGGACCGTGCTGTTCGTGAATGTATAAACCGAGCCCGTGTCCTGAAATAATTTGCCCGGATTCGCGTATTCCTCGTCCTCCTCGAGATCGGCAAGCGTAAAAGTTTGCAGTCCAAGTTCCTCGAGGCACCGGCCTCCTCGCGTCTTAACGCCCGGTCTCTCATCCAAAAGTCCGCCCAGCGTTGGCGTTGCCAGCTGCGACCAATGATGCAACGTTTGCGAGCCTTCCATTGGCTTTACGATTTGCAATTTTTCCGGCAATCTCCAGCCGTTGCTGGCGCTGAAACCGCTTATATTGCCGCTGCTACCGGTCGACATTATACTGTCGGGCGTGCGACAGCCGAACGGCAAGAAATTCGGCGGTGAGTAAACGATACCACCGTCGTAATCGAAATTGTAGCCGGTGCCGGTGCTCAGACAGGCCCGTCGGGCAATAACCTCGGCTGGCGTCAAACGACGAAGGGCAGCCTCGAGATCGGCAGCTCCGGGAGCTCCTGGTACTCCCGTTGGATGAGGACCACTGGATTTATTGAGAATGAAAAATATCCGGATGAGATGACGATTTTGAGAGATAATTATTTGCTCAGATAAATTATTGAGCAAAGGGAATATTAATGGTGCAGTTAATCGTGAGGCTAAATTTTTTCATTAAGGTAGACGAGGTCACCATGATCGATTATTTTTTTTTCGTATATAATACCGCAAGAGCTTCAAAATTATCGGATATTTCTCGATAGGTTCGTTTTTAAGCAGGGAACTTTGAGGGAAATATCCCGATAATTTTGAAGCTCGCGTGCTGTTCGGAGGATTATTTTTTTCCGTCCACATTTCGGCGAATGGAATTGCACTATGAGACATCACACAATTAATAGATAGTTGTACAATTCAATTTGGAATTAATTGAAAATTTTCCTTTGCTTTCTTTTTCCAAAGAATTAACTCCGAATCTACTAATACTTGATTGAGATCCTTCAATTGTCACAATAAAAATTTATTTCGTCAGTTCTGACACGGAGCTCACTCGATTAGGGAGATTTTTTTGTTTTTCATATAACAAATAAGAGAGAAAATTATCAGAAAAATGCAATTCTATTGGCCGAAATTTGGATGGAAAAAAAGATCATCGAAAAAAATGACGTTTAATGCTTCACTAACTCGTGAGACTTAATTTTATATTTATGATAGTCCTTGTGGCAGACTAGTCGTGTGATCGATTATTTTAGCAATAAAATTGTCGGAGAAAGCTATAAAATCTGATAAGATGTAAGGATCGTTGTCAGAATTTATAACAAGTGTGGAAATTATTTTTCGCACTTGGATTAATTTTTCTTTTTTTATAAGTAATTTCGATTTTTCGTCATCCATTTGATCAGTCTGTTGAATCATTTTATCTTGGTTAATCTAAAAAATGGTGCAATTTTTGTAATAAATATATTGCATGATGATAAAATTCTTAAGAATGGTCGAGCGTTACATCGATATATGTTGACGAGTATCGGTTTTTTTTTTTTTTTTTAAGATAGATATGTCCGCTAAAAGTTCAAGACGGAAGTCTCCCTTGACTTCACCTTTTTCGAGATAAAAAAAAATGTTAAAATTTAGTCATTCGGGACGGTTTCTCATGAAAAATCGAGAATTGAGACTTAAATTCGATGTTAATAATCGCAATTAGTACATTTACGTGGCAAACTAATTATTGTCAATGGTACGAAATATTTTCAAGATATCTTTTCGAAAATTTCAAATTGATAATAAATCCTAATAATCCTAATAAAAAAATAAATCCTAATAAACCTAAGCTAAAGCAGCGTTTTTAAAGTTGAAATTTCTCGTGGAAAAAAGTCAGCAGCGTGATCCGTAACTTTGCAGTCTCAAAAGAATGTGTTTCAGGATTAAAATATTTAGAAAATTCAGAAAATTCTCGAAAAAGTGCCAAAAAGTGCGATAGGAAAGCCTTGAAATTTTTCGCTCGGAAGATTTGACGATACGAAGTTTGATCAAAAAATTTTCCTCGTCGATGGTGCGTAATTTCATTTGATCATAATAAAACACATTACTAACGGATATTCCTCGGAATCCGTGATGAGCGAACCCTCGCTGTCGCTGTGACCGGTAGAATCGAGACTCGGGAAACCGGAAGTCATGTGGGGTCGCTGAGTGACGCAACTCATGCGCGGATACATCGAGGAATTCGATAGCGTCGAAGTCATCATCGAGCCAATACGAGGAAATTGATTGGCATCGGGACCACCGTAAGACGTTCTAGAAGCTGTGCGCACAGTCTCGAAGACCTTTTTGTAAGAGGGACTGTTGAAAAAAAAGTTAAAAAAAAAAAAAAAAAGAAATCGTCGAATTAAAGTCGAAAAAAATAATACACTTGTTTTATTTTTGTAATTAGTAAAAAAAAAAGAAAAAAAAAAAAAGAAAGGATAATCGGTCAAACGACTCATCATCTTCTTCGCGATGAATAATTTGGTATTTACTCACATTCTGTCGTTCATTATACCCGAGTCAAGGCTCAGTTCCGAGTAAAGCGACGATTCGAGCTCCGAGGCGATCGAATCGGGCTGCGGCGCTGCACCGAGAGATGGAAAGAACGAACCACCTCTAACGGTTGGCATACTGCGTTTTCGTTGCTTTCGCAATTGTTCCTGGGTCTCGGCAAGTAAATTAACGACCTCGGCATAACGATCCTTGAATTCGGCAAGCTCAGTGGCAAGTGTATTCTGATTTTCTCTCGTTATAACGAGTGTCACGCCGACCTCATCGTGCTCGTTCAACAATTGAGCGAGCCTCAGCTCGGTCTCCGCGAGCTTCGCCGTTAGACTGACTATCTGCTCGTGCTGCACACGATTTTCCTCCTTCTGACGACCGAGCTCGTCCGCGATACCGTCAACCTCCATGTTTGCGTTTGCTGGAAAAAAAAAAAAAAAAAAGAACGCAAATAAATACATGAGACGAAATTTAAAATGGATTTCAAAAGTTTTACGACGCTTTAAAAAAAAAGTTACTTAGAAATCCAGAAAAGGACTCGTTCTCACGACTCCTGTCATTGCTCTAATATATTTTTTATTTAATTTGAATAATATGAAATGAATGTAATAAAAAAAAAAAAAAACATAATTACCCAATTGTGTCGCAATATCTTTGACCAATCGGGCTTCCTGTTCCTCGCAATCGTCAGTCTCATGCACGAGATTCGTAAATTCCGTTCTCAGCTGTTTGTTCTCATCCTCGAGTGAGAATATCCTTCGTTGCATCATATCGAGATTGATGGCTCGTAGACCGGTAGGTGTGCCGGCTTCCGAGCCCGAATCGTCAACATCGTTCGTCAATATCTGTATCAGCTCGGTCTTCTTTATCAATTCATGACTGAGCTGCGTTATTTTCTCATTGGCTGCTTTCAATTCGGCCTCGAGGGAGCCAACATTGCTCTCGAGCTTCTGATTGTGCGTCAGTAGCTCTTTACCGATTCTCGCTGTCAATTCCAAGTCTTTCTCTTTCTGTCATGCGAATTATTTCGAAGAGAGACAAAAAAAAAAATTGAAGAAACGTTAAAATTCCGATTGATGAATGAATTTTGTTTTGCTCGATGCATTGAAGAAAAATTTCAGTTTAGTCAAATATTCAATTTGCCAACAAGATAAATTTTGGGCAATAACTGAAAATTATATTATAGATTTCTTTGCATTGAATAAATTCTTTTCTCCGTGTGGTAAAAACAAAAATTTGAGCATTCAGAGAAAATAACAAATAAGAAAATAACAAATAAAAACTAAAAAATAACAAATAAGCCATTCTACGAAGAGCCATTAAATAAATGAATTAAAAAAAAAAAAGTACAGCGAATAAAATTAATTTATTTTAATAGTCAAACGACCAATTGCTTGAATCATTGAATGAAGCGTGTAAATACAATTTTCACGCGTAATCATTTGAAAAAATGTCTTTAGCCTCGTCATGATAATTTTCGATTAATTCTTACCTCCTCCAGAAGCCTTGTCACTGCCTCTATATCATTATAGGTCTTGGTCATTTGGCTCACTCGGTTGCTACATAGAACTGTAACACACAGAACAACAGAGGCAAAAATTAGTTTTGAGCATCGAGTTGAGAGTCCAAAAAAAAAAAAAAAAAATTGAGCTCGAAGCTTTCTGCCATCAGCACACCTATTGTTGCAATATCGAAAACGACATTCAGATGCAAAGAGGCTGGAAGTGTTTCAATAATATCTACAACATAATTCATCATACATAATAAATATATATATATATATATATATAAAATGTTCAACTATCATCTACAGCGTGAAAATTTTACGTACTTAAAATTAATTACTACGTATTGTTTTACGAAACAAACAAGAATTAAGATAACATTTTTTTTCAAAGGGTGCTTCTTTGCACGGGTTCACGACTCGATCGAGTCATCGATTTCATCCTATTTTTAACTAATCAGGTCACCTACGTGGTTAATGAAAATTGTATAATGTGCCATTTGAACTTTGAATCCTTCAAAGTTTATTATTATGACAAATAGGGAAAAAAATGGCTCATTTTCACTATCGTGGCCAACAAATGGACACTGCTGTTTTTTTTTTGAGTAATTTTATAGAACAATTGCGGGTGAAATTACTCAAAAAAAAAAAATCACTGTTCATATATCCGTTATTGGGCTCGTGAAATTGATGAGAATTTTTATTTTTCCGTGTGTGTGTACCTGTCGTCTCGTGTCCTGGCGATTTTGTCGGCGTTACCGGAGCTTTCGATGCAGCCGGTGCAGCTGCACCAGCCTCGCGACTCAGCTGAGTGAAAGCACTCAGAGTACGGGACAACATTTATCCGGCTGGCGGTGCAGAAAGTCGAGAAAGAGAGAAAAGATTCTCCACAGTCTCTCTGACCTTTGGACCTGAGAGAGGCGCCCTTTTACAGCACTCTCTTTCGACCAGCTATTTAAAGCTACTCGACACTGACACGAGTAACGATATCTCCGGGGAATATAAATTCATCTCTTCTTTTTCTCTTTTTTTAAACGTATATATATTTTTCTCTCGTTTTCTCTTTCAGGGAAAAAGCCTCGAAGATTCCACGGTCAATACGGTGGTAATGAAGTGTACCGCTTGTTTGCACTTTTTCATTTTTTGATAAAAAGTAGCTCGATAAAAATATTGTAAATGAAAAAAAAAAACGTACATTAAAATAAAATTATAAATAAATTATGTTTCGATAGCTTTTTTTTCATCAACTCCGATTTAACGAATGGACGGATTGTTACTACGATAATTATGATTCAATTGGTCAAAGTATTGAAGAAAAAATCATTTCTTTAGATTTTTTCATTGAATCATTTATAAAAGCCAAAAATTCTAAAATTTGAATTAAAAAAAGCATCTATGAGCTCGAAAAATTGAGTACGTATGTAAATTTGTAAAAAATAATAACAGAAATTAAAGACAAACACGTGGCTTTTTTCACTTCACTGCGTGGATAAAAATCTCCGAGGCACTCGTGTAGATAAATAAACGAAACAGATCGAGAATCTACGACGATACGAGATGAGCAGGAGGGGGGGGAGAAAAACGCGAAAAGATGAAAATTCGCGAGAGTTACACCGGCGAGGATTTAATGACCGAGAGATTTGTCACTGAAACGTGAACCCGTAGGGGTGTCGGTTCTCGGGTACTTGTGCTGTTTTTTTTTTTTTTTCCTCTACCCTCGCATCCTTTTATCGATCGGTCTGGCTTTCGCCCGGCTTCGGCCAAGAGCGCGCAGTCGCATGCATCATTTCTCAATGTACGTCCGTGAGTCCCGACGAATGAAGGCAACAAAGTGCATCGCACGTGCGATGCAGCGGCGTTTACTTGCTCAAAGCCGGGGACAAAAATAATGAAATAAAATCATGGAATATATATTTAAAAAAAAAAAATTTCTTCGAGAATCCTCGAGAAGAAGAAGAAGAAGATTGTTGATAATTATTTTTATGGGAACGAATTTTTTTTTTTCCCCACGCTCCCCTGACTCAACGATACATTTGACCCAAACGATCTACGATTTTTAAAATTCCTCTTTCAGTATGTTGTGCACAAAAAAAAAAAACGTTTATTTTCCCAAGTTTCAGATTTTTCTGAAACTTGGACAAAAATTTGATTTTTTTTTTTTCAACACTTTGCAATATAGAAAATTTTTCAAATCGAAGACGACGAGGTGGATCAAACGTAGGTAGAGAGAGACTTGGGATGGATTCGTTCTCGATAAAGATTTATTTTCGATATATTGGAAATATTACGAAAATTTTCATGGGTCAGACATTATTTCTTATTTTTTCAAATGAAAAATAGTTTGAATTACAAAAAAAAAAAAAAAAAAAAAACAATTCTAAAGTGATCGAAGTCCAGCTACGAATGCTCAAAGCTATTATTCAGCATAGATGCTCACGATTTTGCATGAGTCATGAATTGCATCGTCATTCCATGCCGTACGAGGAAATAAAAAAAATTAATTAATGATTAAAATTGAGAGTGCCTCGCGGCTGGAAAATAAGCGTCCATTTTTTATTTTCCCATTTTCGCAATGAAAATTTCGAGAATTCACGAAAAAGCTGTGGCGCAAGAATAAAAATTGAACCCTCTGAAAATGGTAATTGAATTGAAAAAAAAAAAAATCTTGCCATCTCAAATTTTTATGAAAAAAAATTATATATACGCCGTTAAATTAAATTCAAATATTGCGTGCACGAATCGAAACGAATATTTCATTTTTTTCACCAATTTCCCAAGTACATTGACCAAAAAAAAAAAATTAAGCCATTTAGTCTTTTCTTTCAGGCAGAATAATTTTTTTTTTGCAAAATCAATCCTCAGAGGGTTAACAAAAAAAAAAAATTCGATATTCAAATCGTGAATATATACGTGCCACGGTGGTCAACACAGTGCGGACGATTGTGCAGCGATTTGCTTGTGCTCGTGTAAAAGTTTTTTTTCTTTTTTGTTTTTGTTTTTTTCAAAATATATTGTTTTTTTTTTTAAACATTCTTCCCGATCGTCTTTAATTCTCGTGTCGTGAAAATATTCTTTATTATTATTTATTATTTATTATTATTATTATTATTATTTTCTCGCTATTCGTTGATTTACTGACAAGATGTGCAAGCGGACGATTGATCGGCCGGCGAGCCTAGGACGAAAAATGGTGTGCCAGGATTGCAACCCCTGCAATCCCAGCACGGAGTTATGCCGGATGACGTCGAGGCGCCCGATGCAACGAGAATATCCTCGTTACCCGACGAGCATCCGGGCAAATTATTGCCGTGAAAATTTTCCAAATTTTCGACTCGACGAATTTCATCGACATTGATATTTTCAAGCTGAAAGTTACGGTGCGGACGTCGCGGTATATCCTCGTCGTACTCGTACGGATCATCGTCATCGTCCCTCGATGATTCCTCGTTTATCGAACAATCGCTGCTGCGACAGGGCAAATTTCCCGTCCTGATAGAAATTTTCTTTTCAACATTTTCTTCGCCCCGTGAATTTTCGTATCTCCCGAGATTCGTCTCGTCGGCGTTGCCCGAGACACTCGATCCGGGATGGCTGCTCGTCGTTATCGTCGTCGTATTCACCTTCTCCAGGATAATGCCGACGAGGTCCGAATTTTCGGACCGTGAACGATTCCCCAAAACTGTCAGCATCATAATTTTCATCGAACATAAATATTTGTGATTTTTTTCTTTTGATTGAGAAACCAAAAAAAACGAAGACAAAATATAATTAAAAATACGAGCCTATCGAATGTATTTTTGTTGATTTTCTTTTGGGAGAAAATTTGATAAATTTTGCTACTAGATATGTTTTTTTTTTCCTCGTAATTTGAATTTTGGCTCGTGATATTCGCATTTTCACTCACGCATGATTGAATTGGTTTGATTTTTTAATGATTTTTTTTTTTTCGGAGCAGGAAATAAATTGATACGAAATAATGATGATAAATAATGATTTATGGTTAATTTATGGTTTATGGTAAATTTATTTATGGTAAATGTGTGAATTAACGAGAGGAGGAAGGTGGGGGAATGTTTATTCGATATTTCCAGGATAACGAGAGTGTCTCGAGGTTGGCTCGTTGCAAAAGCTACCCGAGACGTGGGAATTATCGTTAAGGACGTACATACGCGAAAAAGTGTTGGGCTTTTTTTTTTTATTGCCTCGAGAACTTTTCCGAAGATCAGGGTCAATTATCGTTCGTTCTGACACGTGGATCTGTAGTTAACAGGGAAAAATATGACTGTCAATTAATTATAATTTTTCAAAGCTCATTTTAATCTTACATAGGTCATTCCAATTTTTTAGTACAAAAAAGCTTATTTAACCTCAGATATTATTCAGTATTTTTTTTTTTCGAAACTTGAACCGAAAAAGAAGGATACTAAAGGTCCTCGACTGATGCAAAGGTTCGAGAAACGATTTTGACGTTCTAAGATTTTTGTTAATGACTGTACTCTCAGAAATCCCTCGACGAGGCTTATCCCCAAAATCTTATACCTGCCTCAAGTGCGTTGAAAAATAAAATGTCGTCCTCATAATAACCCACTGCTTACTGCTCGAGGTTTGGGAAAATATTTTCAAAAAATTTCGAGAATTTTCCCTCGCACTTTTCCAAGCAAGCTAACGAAGACGAATTATCGATAATGCATTTTTAATTTACTTCTTCAAATCATTCGACAAATTGTAGTTAAATTTTTTGTTTTTTTTTTCATATTTATATTTTTTTCTCTCTCAATTTAATTTCAAATTTGCAGATATTATTATTTTTATTTCTTCCACTATGATACATTCCGAATTTCTAATTTTTTTTTTTTTTGAACAAACAATAGAAATAAATTGTCGAATGTAAACAGAAGTTTATTTGAGGTCAGGAAGATTTTATCCGGCTGGGAGAGTAACGCGAGAGGACGATGCGAAGGAGTATTATAAGCTAATGTCGACGATGCAGGTATATCCAGGCTCTTATATCGATTTTCACGTGTAGCCAAACACCGTTGCATAAGACAGTGCAAAGCTCTAGAGTTTTTGCAGTCGGACATTACGCTTTCAATTCATTCTATATATATATATCCGGTTGAGAAATAATGATAATAATGTAACAAAATGTGGTCAAAGTTTAACAAGGAAGCCACCAAGAGTCACGAAGAAATGGAATTTCAAACGACCTTGGTCTGTCTATCTCGCGACAGAATCGTAAATCAAGGATCCATGAATTGCGCAATAACACACAAATTCAAATTTTCAATTTTTTTTTTATACCAAATTAGTTTGAAAATAAAATTTGGTTCTCCGATCAGCTGAATGAGTTCCAAAAAAGGCAATGAAGCAAGAATTACAAGCGCAGTGGTTGTCATCGAAAAATTAAGGGATTAATTATATTTTTCTCATAACAAGTGCGATATTTTTGAAACTAAGGCCAATATCGAGGTCGAAATTTAGGAACGTTTTTGGGACATTAACAAATGTTTTAGTGAATTATTTTGCATTTTACCTCATGCTAGTTTTTTGTAATAAAATATATGTATATATATTTATTATTATCGCAAAAAAAAAAAAATTCTCGATAATTTTGTACGCATTTGTTTCGATAAATCACGAAAATAAAAAGTACAGCGCATAGATAAACGAAGGTCAGAGTTCACTGTATCGAGAAAAACTCCCAGATTGCGTCATAGCGTGAAAGAGAATATTCTGGTTCGTTCATTTTTTTT
Organism: Rhorus exstirpatorius; assembly: GCA_963564615.1. Lineage (NCBI taxonomy): Eukaryota > Metazoa > Arthropoda > Insecta > Hymenoptera > Ichneumonidae > Rhorus > Rhorus exstirpatorius. The sequence goes on along the minus strand of OY751316.1, from coordinate 34,484,950 downwards.
TCTCTCGAAATCTTCCGAAATTTCAAAATTTCCATTTACGAGAATTGCAAATTTGGAGTATTTTTTTATAACTAAAAATTTTACTTTTCGATAAATTTTTCTAAAATTAAAATCGTGATAAATTGTGGCAAAAGGAGTAAGAGAGTTTCCCGGACTGAAGGGATCTAGGTGCGGCAAAAGCGATATATATATAATACGTATCACGTGAATAAAGAAAAAAAAATCTTCAAGTTTAATTCATCGAAAATTTTTATTTCGCGATTGAAAAAAAAAATGAAAAATTGACTCACTGACGTGGAGTTTCGCGAAGGCTGCATTCCCGTCAGTTACGATACTTGTAAGCCGGAAATGAGAAGTCGAAGGCGATAAAAAAAAAATTGCAAGAACTGGGAAATCGTGAGAAAAATAATAATAAAATCTTCGAGCCTTGAGTGGACAGCCTCTCGACATTACATAATGGGATTCGTGAATCGGTAGGTAGACGAAAAGACAGCTGATGTCAAGGTGAACTCGCGAACGAAAAAAAAAAACCCCATGCGTTTCCAGAGGCACGATCATATTTTTTTTTTTTTTGATCAATTAATTAATCCGGTAAATCGATAAAAATTATTCGTCGTTTGAAATTTTTACGAAAATGCTTTTTTAGCTTTTTTTTTAGTAAAAAATCACGCTCGAACATTATTTTTTGCGATTACTATTATTGCACATTGGAAGATTCACTTTATGCCGTTATAATTTATGTAATCGCTTGGTACTGCGATTAAAATAATTTTTGTGTTTATTCAGAGCAGAATAAAAAAAAAAAGCGAACATTCGGTCGCCGATAATAATAAAAATAATACGAGTAATGCGGATTAGTACGATTATTACAAAGACTATATTCAATTTGGGCTAAAAAGGGGACTAAATGAAAAAAAAAAAAAAAAATAACACTCGAATATTGTATCAAAGTTGGTTTTCACGCACTGTACTATACGCATACACACATACATTGTATTATTCGAATGACTCATCGACCAAAAATTTATAGTCAGAGATGCAATTTCTGTCATCAAGAAATTATTTACTCCGAAAATGTGAAATTTTTTTTCGTGCTAAAGTTACATTGTTTTTTTTTCCAATATAATAAAGTACTCATGCTCGATAAACGAAGTTTACTCTTCTTGCGGCAGAAAAAACTTCGGAACTAATAATAACACTAATAATTAACAATAATAATTGAAGCAAATGAAAAGAAAAACATGATTTACCATCAAACGCGTTGTCCAGCCAGTGGCTCGTTTCGTAACGCGACGTCTCGTCGACTACCTCTGTGTCATATAAAGATTAACGAGAAAAAAAAAAAAAAAAAAAATTAAAATAACGAACAATTTGTACACGAAGTGAGATCCGCGACTAAGGAGGGTTGGAAACCCTCCAAGGACGACGCGAATATACCGGTGTCGTCTCTTATGACGCAGGTCAGCAGCAGCGGGGCATGCCGTGGCAAAAAAAAAAAAGCGTTTCCAGCAAATAACGAGTGTCTCGTGATAGTTGAAAATTCCGCGCACGATATTCTCGTTGATTTTTCTTCTTCTTTTTCTCAGAACAATAAACTCATCGTTGCCTCGTGACACTCGCGTCAAACGAGCGTACACAAGCTCGAAGCACCGAAAACTTTTATTTGTTTTTTTTTCTCTCCACTTGAAACTTCAAATGCGTGAACTTTGTCACGCGTCACGTTTTTTTTTTATCTCTTTTTATTTTGACAGATACGAAACACGAACACGCACCGTGCGAAACTGAATACCCCCAACAGCAGTAGCACCACAGAAACTACAGCACGAGAGAGAACGGATCAATCCGCCATGTTCGTGTTTCTCGGCTCTGCAATGAGGAACGTGGAACAGACGTCTGGAGCATCGGGGAATGACGGAATGGACTATGCGCGCGCAGATGTGGCGCGAAAGTCACGAAGATTTGAAAATTCATTTTTTTTTAATAGTCGAATCGCTGGTGGGTTTACATTGTTATTTTTTCCTGTCGATGTTTTGAAGAATGAGTGAAGTTATTGAATAAAAATGAAAGTACTTGCTACTCGATACACTGACTCTGTACTCCATAATGTAAATAATCATATTTCATGTGCTTTGCGCGAAAAAAAAATTATAAATAAATAAATGTAGCACAGAAAGTTAGCTATCATGAATTTTTGCTCATTCCATATTTTTTTCGTTCAATCTTTTGGATGGAGTTCAAAAGAAAAATAATCGTTTTAATTTCGGAGTAAAATATAAACGCGTGCAGTCACAAGTACTCACTTTGATAAAATAATTTCTAATCAATTATATTAAAAAAAAAAAATGAATAAATAAAATTGAGCATTTGCCCACTGAAGTGTCCAAACTTTTCACTCATAAATTACCACGATTTACAAATTTTTGGGTAAGTCATGGAAATTAATGAGGAATCAAGGTGGATGGCTCAATTTTTGTTTAGAGATAAAACAAACTTGGCTCCAATTATTTTCTCCTCAATATTTTCTACATTACAATTATTCCTCCACGAAAATTCCTCCAATCGTGAATTAAATGAGGAAAATTGATTGCAAAATTTGCTGAAACGGTGCAGTCTGGCTGGCAAAACCAAGAAAAATAATCGTTTATATTTCACATATAAAAATTACATATAAAAACATGAATATATAAAATTAAGCAAAGAAAAGTATTTGCCCACCAAAATGTCTATAAACTTTTCACTCATAAATTATCACGATTTACCAATTTCAGGTAAGTCATGGAAATTGTAATGAGGAACGAAGGTGGATGGCTCAATTTTTGTTCACAGAGGTAAAACAAACTTGGCTCCAACTAGTTTCTCCTCAATTTCCCTATATTACAATTATTCTTCCACGAGGATTTCTCCGATCGTGAATAAAATGAGGAAAATTGACTGCAAAATTTGCCGAGATGAAGCAGTCTGGATGAAAAAAAAAATAAAAAATAAAAAACCAAGAAGAAAATCAAAGTACTCCAAGAAGATTTCTCGCGTTATTTCGAAGCTGGCATGTGTGTAGGTGATCTTTGTGAATAATGAATTCGAGGCACGCAAACCGATTCACGGCATGAAATTATCCATGAAGAAGCCAACCATGGAACTCTGAGCAAAGAGCCAACATGATTTTCTTCTTCTTCTTCTTCTTCTTCTTCGTCTTCTTCACCGTGAGTATGCGAGTCTGAGATCGTCGAGCGTGATGCTTCGGAGCTTTATACGTGCTTTATTTTAAGCTCTCGGCTCGCCAAGGTCAGGGAAGTTCTTTGGTATGTCGGTTGGGCATTATATGGGCACACGATGAGCTCGGGACGAGTGAAACTCTCCGTGTGGAAGATTTTTTGCCTCGGGTTTTGTGTCTGGACTTTCGAATCGGGAGAACTCGATTGGTACATTAATATATATATATATATATATATATAATATATATTATTCATAATTCGAAATATCACGAGTGCATGAATGTAAGTCATGTGTACAAGGTTTTTTTTTTTTCTTTTTCGTCAGGTCAGTAGGACCAACGAAGATCTGGAACGAGATTAAGATCGATGCGAGAGAGAGAGAGAAAGAGAGAGAAATCGTTTTGGAGCGCGATATTTTCACTCCGACGTATTATTTATAATCATTATGACATTTTAAATTATCGACGAGACTGGTTTAACCGGACATAGCGCAAATTCGAAGACATGAACGAGCTTTCACAAGATTCTGTTGCAATTTTTTTTTTCCATTATTCTTTCACTGTTACTTCTCTTTTTCTTCATAAACTTTTTTTTTATTCTTCACATTTATGTTTTTTTTTTTCAATCGTTTGGGTGAATTGAAACGAAGAAAGTGTAATTATCTGCCAAACTAGTTTTGTCAGTAGGTATAATTACATTTTCTTTCCAGAACATAGTGTTCAATATTTTCGTATTGGCTTTATAATAATTATTATTATTGAAAGAAAAAAAGGTCTCAATTTTATAAAAAAAAAAAAATCAATTAAAACTGTGAAAAAAAATTTACATAAATTCTACTTTTATTTCTTACTTTGGTATATTTTTTTTTTTGTTTTTTTTTTACACTGAACACATTCACAAGCAATTGTTTTTCGGAGATTTTTTCTTCTTTTTCAAGACTTCGAGTCTTCAAGTTTTCGTGGTTATTTTTTTCTTTTGGTTTTCACGTTTCCGGTCTCGTTGAAAATTTTCACCAGAGCATCAAATCCGTTTCCTTGGCAGGAACCTCGATGACTCGTGGTCTATCGATGACTCTCGCTGTTCTCTCGCCCTCCTCGACAAGGCCAATGATCCATGCTTGTCTGTGCTCGATTCTATCGTAAGCCTTGCAATAAGCCGCTGCCTGCTCCCTCGGCAATACCAATAACAAGCCACCCGAATATTCCGGCATCGTGCCGCGCAGTAATTTCGTCGCGTCCCCCGTCAATCTCGATACCATGTGCATCTTTGCGATAATCGGTAAATTGTGAATGACAAAATTTATCGGATTTCTCTGGTGTTTCGCGAGCATTGTCGCCGGTCCGAGTATTCCGTGCGACGAAACTTCGCATGCTGCATGTGCATTGTACTGTGCAAAAAAAAAAAAAAGAAAAAAGAACCAAAAAAATAGGGGAAAAAAATAATTTTGGAGTAAAGTTGAAAACAAATTAAGGAAAAATCTCAAATGGGGAATACATTTTTTTTTTGACGACGAGAATTTGGAGTGTCGAAACGATTAAAAATTTCACACGCATAGCTAATTTTTCGATCTTTATTTTCAAATTTTTAATTATTGTAGAATCTTTGGTTTTTTTTTTTTAAATCCAGTACAAGCGTAAAGACAGACTAATCGGGAAAATGAAAATTTGACGAATCAAGCGAATACCTGTTTTTCTGAAAAGACGACAAATTTTTGAAAATATATTCGTATTGGAATAAAAGAAAAAATAAAAAAAAAAACGAAAATTCAAGGAATCGAGGCGGAGAAAATAATTTTTTTCAAATATTCCCCAATTAAAAGAAGAAAATCTTAAAATCCTACTTTGGAAAACTTCGTAGTAAATTTTCGAAAAAAAACAACATCTTAAATAAATCGTTGATGAAAAATCAGTGTTTTTTTTTTGCAATTATTTTTTTTCGATAAAATTTTGGGGTTTTGCAAACCTTTCTCATGAGAATAGCAGCCTCGCGATTGCTCCTTAGCATACAATCGATGGCACGATGTTTCGCTTTTTTAACGTCGTTCTCCTCGATCGTTAGCAACAATCTTTTTCTTCTTTCGGGCTGTTCGAGCCATTGCGATGCCGTCAGAGCGATCGACATACCCAATGGTTTTGTAAGGACAATAACGTCACCGAGTGCAGCACCATCGGGAGGCACGAACTCGTAACGAGTGCAAATTGCACTTGCAGTACCGCCAATCAGGCACCATGGATTTATCGTTATATCGGCACAAACGACATTAGTCCTGGATTCCTGTGCGGCATCCTTGTAACCACGTATTATCATGGGAACGACGACTTCACTCTCCGCGGGATTCATTCTCAATGGCATTGCCAGAATCATTCTCGTAGTCGCAATTTCAACGATTCCAAGAGCATAAATTCCACTCAAAACACTGAGACACGCGATTTTTCCCATTGCATAAGGATCGTCGATCAACGGTGTCAGGGTATTGCTCGTCTCAAGCATATTAAGATCAAATTTCTCCAATCTCGTGAACAACGTTTTTTCATCCAAAATCGTTGGGTAATCGCGATTATTAATTTTTTTCAAATTCTCATTATCCTCGGCCTAAAATCGTTAATTTTATCGTCATTCTTTCGTCTCTGGTTTAATTAGAATTTTTATTTTTTCAAATAAATTATAGGCCTTTTATATTGGAATTTTTCTGAAATTTTTCTTTGAGAAAAATTTGGGAGTAACGATTGAAAATGATGGAAATTGATAATAAAAAAAAAATCAATATTTTTTTTCATCACTCAATCGATAATTGCTTCTCCGATTAAAAATTCACTTGAGGATGCTTCGCGTATACATTCCCAAACGAATGTTTGTTTCCAATCGGAATTTCGATATTTTGCTATTTGACAAAAATCTGGGGAAAAAAACTCAATGTCTTTCACGAATAATAATGCCAAAAAGTTATTGAAAAATTCGTTAAAAAAGAATATTTGACAAATCATCGGTAAATTTTACATAACGTGAATTCGTTGATTTTTATTTTCGAAATTTTGAGGAATGGATGAAACGTCTTGAATTTTTGGATATATTTTCGTAGAAAGATTGCATAATGCACCCAAAAAGTTTCCGGGTGATTGAACAAAGTTTCATGCGCGCAGTCTTGAAATAAAAAAATAACATGTATTGAAAAAAAATCAATGGATTAATTTTATCCAAAAAGTAAAACAAAAAACAAGATCCGATGACTCGTTCGACAATTTTTATAAACCAATTTTTCGATAACCTTTTAGCATTGTTATTATTATTCAAAATTAAATTTTTTACGATTTCCGTTTTGTGGTTGATTTTTTTTCTTCATATTTTTTATTTCTTTTCAAATTACTCGAAATTCTCACGAAATCACAATTTTGGCTGGGAATTTAATACGTGAAACATCCTCAAATTATCGTAATTGTACATAAATTATTATTGTCAAAAAAACAAAAAGAAAAAAAAATCACGAAAATCCTCTGTCCATGGTAAAATTTACCTCGATATCCTCTCGAAATATTGCCATACACGTATCATTGAATTCACGGGTGGGTCTCGTTCCACGTGACTTGACATCGCCGTACTTGGTCAAACGAAAATTCGACGATAAACCATGTGCCTCGGGCACGAATGGCACGTGAGAGGGATCGTTTTTGAGATCGCTATACAATTCATTGGTAACGCAATCAACATTTTTCTCGTTAACTTTATCGCACACTGATGTTTCCTTGCTAATCTCCGAATTCGTTACAGGATCTCGACTGAACGTTCTTGACGACATACTCGGTGTGTTTCTTCGTTTCGTTTAATGCCGCAAAAAAAAAAAAAAATGTTAAAAAAATCCCCACTTTTCGACGATGAAATATACACGCGGTGTTTTCTTGATTCGCGATTTATTTATATATGCATGTGTGTATGTATATAATTTTTTTTTTTTTCACTGCCTTAGCGACCGCGTAACCTGACGAACAGTTGAACGACTAAACTGGCTCTTGCCGTGCTTTAGAGTCCCCCCGGAACATGACTCGAGACAATGTAAACGAAAACAAGAAAGAATCGCGAAACGAAAAAAAAAAAAAAAAAAAGCAAAAGGAACTTTCATTGAAAATTTTCGCAGTTTCTACGAATTTTCAACGAAAAGTTTATGCAAAGATATATAAACATTGTGTTTGATATATTTATTCATTCGTATTTGGTTTTAATAATTTAGTTATTAGAAAAAATCTTAGATCGATTGGTTCTTCTTGTTTTTTTTTCATCATAAAATTTGACATTTCGTAAAATAGAGATAAATTAATTTATTCGATGCAACAAGCGCTTTGTTATTTCGTAAATTAATTCGATTGCCACTCCAATGAATTTTATCGAATTTTTTTTTTTTACGTTACATTTATTTTTCCATAAATTTTCTTTTTCACGTTATATAAAAAAAAATTGATCATTTTTATTTTGGAGTAAAGGCTAATCACATTGCGAGTATAGATCATCCAACATTAATAAAAATTCATAATAAATAAATCGTACGGGGAAAAAAAAAAAGATGGAGAAAGAATAATTATTTTCGAAGCAACGAGACATGCCTTTTTTTTTTTTTTGATAATCGAATGTACTTTATGAATATTTTTTCCCTCGTTCATTCTCTCTTCCCTTTGGAGCAAAGTTAGAACGTTAATTTCTCAAAACGGTAAAATAAAGTCGAAGGGACGCTTTTGTTGTTTTTTTCTTCTTCTATAATCATTACCGTTGCATCCTGCGTGGATAATCACGACGTTAATCCATCACGGTGATTATAGACGCGTGTATGTAACGGATTTACGCTGGCCATTCAACCGTATAACAGTATACATGTACTTTGATCGTGGTTACAGTGTACTATAGATAAAACGATGAATGCCCGAGTGTGTACACATTTAGCCTTGCTTTTTCATTTATCTCTGGTATTTCAAGCCAAGAGTGAGAGAGAGAGAGAAATAGAGATCGTATCGTAAATGGTCGACTATTACACAGGTAAAACGGTATATCGTGAGGTGAACATGCAGAGAGAGAGAGAGAGAGAGAGAGAGATGTACATTGTAAAAGACAGGATTTCGTTAAATTCACTCATGACATGGAAAATAATTTTCAGCATGATGGATCATCAAGGATTACGTTTCACTTAAAATTTTATGATTTAAACCTTTTTTTTTAGCTCAGTATTTGTGAAACAAATATTATTTTTATAACGATATGGATATTATTATTATTATTATTATTATTATTATTATTCTCTAGACCGATCACAGGTCAAAGAGATGCAAAGGTAAAATGTCAATGGAAATTTTTTTCTGGCACCAAAGATACCAAGAATATCAAATTCCAACGATAATAATGCAAAAAAATTATCAATTACAATTTTAAAAAAATGTTAGTTATTCAGAAAAATGATTTTTTTTTTTTCACGATCTGTAATAAGCAACCTTTTTTTTTTTAATACACACAATTTTGTCCATCAACCTCCACTGTTTATATTGTTGATAAATTAAAAAAAAAAAAATTCGAATATCTTCGTGAAAAATAGATTTTTTCAAATTTTCAATACTTTTCATTGAATTCTTGATCGAAAAAAAAAAAAAACAATTCCTACCTCGATTGAGCAGCAATGTTCTGATGACTCTTATGTAGATCTTTCCGTGCTTCGTTCTCGCAACGTGAAACAAAAAATCCGACAGTTCACCGTCACCCTCGTGTATATCCGTATCGGCGAGAACTTCGCGAAGTGCATCTTCGCGCTCTTCCGGTGTACTATCGTCATTGCCACCGAGTTTTCTCTCGATATAATCAACAACGCCAACGTCCTCCCATAATTCCTCGTCGTAATCGACGCTGCTATGATTTTTCGTACGATCGACATTAATCGATCGTTTCGACGATCCTTCGCGAATATTTTCCTCAAAATCATGATTTTCCGAAATAACGCTGACATTTCGTCGTGAGATCGTCGGGCTCGCGAGTGAATAACTCGTGGACGGAAATTCCGGTATTACGGAAGTATCAACGACGGACGGTGAATACGAAACATCGAGGGCCAGTGAATCGAAAGTCGAACGGCCGAGGGCGATCGTCGTGCCGATTCGCGAAATTTTCGAATTTTTTATTTCATCGCGATTTTTCGTCGAGACGAAATTTCTCGACGATGTCGAAAGATCGGTCTCGTCGATCGATACGACATTTTCATTGCGCAATTGCTCGAGCCTGAAGCCATTTGTGCTGCTCATGACATAGCTCCGATCGAATAACGATTTTTTTTTTTTTTTTTTTTTTTTGGGAATTGGCAAAGAAAAATCTAAAAAATGACGATTTTTCTCGGCTTGGGATTGAAAAAAAAAACGAAAAATTTATTTCTTTTCGCTCGAGATCTCTCCTCTACATTTTTCGAGCTGCCTGGGATTGTGGCTGACACTGTTGCTTTATTTTTTGTTTATTTTATTTTTTTCAATTGCCAAATATCGAGGAATGGAAAAATTGGCGAGGAACGTCATCGAGTGATCGGTAACGACACACTTTTTCCATTCTTCATGGTTTCTTTCGCATTTCTGAGATATATTTTTTTATTATTTTCTATTCCCTCCCTCTCCTCGATGATTTTATTTTCACATCCGTGTTTCACCTTTTTGCACTGCGATCGTTCGCGTTTATTTCACGATTTTTCGAATTCTTCTCTTCCTGTCTCTCTCGATCTGCTTCAACGAGAAGATCCAGGATTCCTCGGTTTAACACTTCGTTATTTAAAAAAATTTTTCACTTTCTCTACACTTCACAGTCCAATTGTCAACTGTGCAATCTTATTTTTCACAGTTATATGGAAAAATTTTGACGAATCAACGACGACGATGACGATGATTAGAGTCATGCGACAGGAGGGATTTTATTCTAATTGAAAATTCGATAATTTTTTTTTTTTTTTTTCGTTAAATGTGCAATTGAATTTTTCCGTTTCGATGATTTATTGTAATTAGTATTATTATAATTTTAATTGCCTACTAAAATGACTCGAGACGAATTGCTTTCGGTTTTTGATCGTCTCAACGAATAATAATTAAAAAAAAAAAATCTAATGAGAATTAAAGATTTCCTCGAGATGAAATCGATGCAGGAATCATTTTTCGATACAATGGGGTATTAAATTGCAAATTTGCCGAGAACTACGGAGCAAAAAAGACCTTTCAATAATATTCACACAATCGTTCGTATAGCATTATAGAGAGGAGGAAAAAAAAAAAAAAAAGAAAAATCATGATAAGTCAAGAGCTGAGAAAGAGATGAACTCCGGAGTATCAGATTGTAAAGTGCATCGGAGTCACGAAAAGGTCAATGACCACGATTCTGCATCTTGCACAGGTGCAATAAGACGATATTATACGGTAAATGGTATTCGATCCTCACGATTATACGAAATGTCAATTTTTTTTTGTTTCCCCATTCAAAATGCTACTACGAACAAACGATTATCGCAACAAAAAAACTGAAATGTTTTCTTTTTTTTTTTTTTTTCGGACAATCGTTGACGATTATTTCGATCGAAATTTTTTGATGATTAAAAAAAAAAAAAAAAAAATTTTATCGCCGCGAAACTATGCGATTGCTCGTACGAGAAATTCACCTAACGATATATTATGTACATAATTGTCGAATGGAAAAGTCCCGAGGTCCCGCGAGTAATGCCGGAGATTATGTGACGCAAAATGCAGTGAGGAGAAAAAAAAAAATTGCGAGCTAAGCGACGAATGCTCGAGCTAGGCCGAGTTTTCACGATGATTTTTTTTTTTTTTTTCGAGATTCAACATGCATACGATCAAATTAGTAGAAAAAAAGGGCTTTGAAGTCATGAAAAACGTCGAAAAAATTGCAAAAACGAAGACCGAATGAAAGAGCTTTGGGATATCGATGACGAGAAAAATTGTAATTATAAAATTACTGTAAAAACGTTCGTAAATAAATTTTTGAGTAATCACAATTTTTTTTTGTTTCGCTGCAAATTATATGATAAAAATAAATCAATGGCAATAATGCAAAACGTTCGGGTACTTGTACCCGACGATATTATTGTACTTTTACCGGAAAGTCGAATGACAAATTACCTCGTCACGCTTTGCTCTTTCAACGCTCTACAATCGTCGTTGCCAACGCAAATCCAATGGCTTCCAATTTGCAAATTAAAACAAAAAAAAATGTCGATCGGGGGCCGAGATAAATCAGGCACATTGTATCGGAGAACTTAATTTTTCCGGGACGTGAATTTTTCTCGTGTGTGAATTTCTAAATTTTCTCTTTCGATTTATTTTATGGCTATTAACAAATTAAGAGAGAGAGAGAGAGAGAGAGAGAGAGAGAGAAAGAGAAAGAATGAGGATTTGACGTCGAGCATCGTTGAATTGAGGATGTCCGCATGAAATGATAACGGAAGTGGATGAAAGTACTCTCGATGAACGGGACAGTCGATAAGAGTGATGGAAAAACAAGAGAGCTGCACGAAGAGAGGGGGGGAAAAAAAAACACGAAAAGAAGACCAATGAACATGGAAAAATAAATTGATAATACCAATTTGAAATTTCTTTTTTTAATTAAAACGGGAAATCCTCAAAAAATGGTTGATTGAAAACTTTTTTCTTTCAAAACCAAAAATAAATTTTAAAAATATACAGCACGACGATTTGTTTCGTGCAAAAAAAAAAAAAGAATGTCATTGAACTTTGATAAAACAAACAATTTTTTTTTTAAATACCAAAAATTCATACCCCCTAGAGAAATTCCGATTATTCATTTGAATTATGAGAATTTATATTCACGTGAGAAAAAAAAAAAAAGATGTCACATAGATCGAAGAATTCGAAAAAGATTTGGAAATTTATTGCGTAAACGAGGAAGACCCGATGAGCGAGGCAAAGATAAATACGAGAAGGTTCGAATTTATTTTTGGACCGTGGAAAACGAACGGACAAGAATAAACGTGGAAAAACGAATTTTCGGATTGTTTTATGGATTGGATTCCCATCCACGAAAGACCGAGGCTTTTTTCCTGTCCGGATTGTTTTATGGGTTGAGTGTCAACACGAAAGACCGAGGCTTTTCCCAGTTCAATGAGGTTGGGTTTAGCTAATATTAGCAGTGCGAGGACGACGACGACGACGACGACGACGAAGAAATGAGAAAATCGATGGGTCAAAGGAAAACGAAAGAGAAACGAGATGGCGCCTTCGAGTCAAGATTTCCTCTTTATCGTAATATTTTTCGTATTTTCATGCAAATAATGACTGTATCGTTATTATTATTATGTATTTTTTTTTTTTTTTTTTTAATCTCTCGATTTTACAATGCCACGAAAGAGAATCAATCGAGCGAGGAAAATCACGAAGCATCGCGCCGAGTCGAATGCTTTTCTGCATTGCAAATTTACGTAACTGTTTACCCATTCAATTTCCGCATTTTTTTTTTCTCCCTCTGTGTCAAAATATCACAATGGAAATTCTCCGAATAAATAACGAGGGCACGAGCAACGGTATTCGATAAATCCTAGAAAAATTATAACGGGATCAATGAATTTATAATCAAAAAGTAATTTTCTTTCGTATTCGCAACCAAAGACTATTTTTTACATTTTTTTTTTTTCGTACTAAAGTTTTGCTACAGTTCTTGGCTTGTCGGTCGTTAATTATTTGTCAAAAGTATGTCGAAACGATTTTGAAGATTTTGCAATGAATTTATTATAATGCGAAGCACAGTGGCTTGCAGTTGGGTGGGAAAAAATCGATTTGTTTGTTAATAAAATTTTTCTGAAAATCCAGAAAGCAATTTTTGAGTAAGAAAAGTTTCGCTGTGCAATTTAATTTAATCAGTTGAAATTTAAAAATTTTCATTTCATAAACAGGAAGGACGTTTAAAAAAAATTTTTTTTCACACGAATAATATTTTTTCGTTGCAAGTCCAATATTTTAGAATTCAAATTTTTTTGGTGCTGTTAGTCCATACTGCTTATCTAATTCGGTAATTAATTTGTTTGTCTTTACTATCAGAGCACGTGGAAAGAACGAAAAGCCTCGAGACATCGACAAACTTTTTTTTTTTTTCAAACACTCAACTCCAATTCTATCTCTTTTAATTTTCAGAATTTTCGATACTTCTGTGTAAAAATTTAGATCCCTCAGGATAAGTGTTGGAATGAAAGTACAATGGTGACCCTATTTTCATTTGTTAATCTTAAAATTTAATAAAAAAGCTATGACGCACAAGTGGCAATCACCATTAACAGCAATAATATTCTTCATAAATTGGAGCAGCTATCGTTCTTAATTCAGGCAATTATTTTTTACTCCAAAATAATGGTAGATCACCTCAGCGTTGAATAATAAACAAATGACATCAAAAATCCATTATCCCATTGTTATATCGTTCGTAATTCGCGAAATCAATTAAAATAGATGAAATTATTCGAAGGATGCGATGAGAAGAAAATTGGCTGTGTAATTTCGATTGGGGATTTTTTTTCTCGTTTTTTTTTTTTATAGGCGATTTGTCGTTGATTATACGGAACTGATACGGAACTCTTGACAATTGGGTGAAGGAGTTTATTGGAGCGAGATATCTGCAATGAAGAAAGGCCATTTTTGGTATCATCATGTATGTGAATATACATACATATATGGGATTAAATAGTATGTGTGTATAAGAAAACGCGAAGACTTCACTCGACTTTGTTTCCGTTTTACTGGACCAATTTTTTTTTTTTTTTTTTTTTTTCTCGTATGGAATCCACGATAGCGAAACGAGAGCATTCTCTCCCCAGGCTAACATTTTTCCGCGTCCGTGAAAATTTAATTGGCCAAAAACTTTGTTTTCTAAAATGTTCTCAATTCGCGAATTTCCAAGCCTTCTCGAATCGCGCCCTCGCAAAATATCCACTCGTAATACATAAAAGATGACGAATCGATTGCGATATTATTATTGAAATTTTTTTTTTTTTTTTATCTAAGAGCATTATCAATGTGATAACTGGCATAAGAATTTTTGAGCTCATCCGTATCTCATTGTAGATTTGAAAGAAAAAAAAAAAAGTGAAAGCTTGTCAAAATATTGACTCAATTATTATCGTTATGACGAGAGCGTGAAAAAGAAAACACCGGATAGAGATAGGAAGAATTTAATTTTGATCGTGTTTAAAAAATTACGATTTTTTTATTACGAAATTACGATTTTTATTACGAAATTACGATTCGATTACGAAACAGAAAATTACGATTCGAGAGAATTGATCAAGGGGGGATAATTATTTAAATTGCAATTTCAAGGATAGTATGTAGATTTTACGTTAATTTATAATTAAAACAATTGTTCGTGATAAATATATCGCGATTATATTATTTCGTTATAATTTTTGATAAAAATTTCATTTTTGGAGTATTTTTTTTTTTCATATCACAAATCTCCACGATATCTCAGCTGTACAATTAGTATCGGCAAGAGCCTTGGAAAATGTGGAAAAGTTCTTCGGAAACGAGTGACCAATTATCGAGTTGGCAAACCGATAATACACAAAGACGAGTATAAACACTGGAATCTAGCGAGGAAGGATAATATTCTACAAATCAACTGTCCACACAAGTCGAGGTCTACGGACACATGAGAATGAAGAGCGAGATGAAGGTAAACAAACATTTTTTTTTTTAATGGAAAATTTTCAGAGAAACAGAATCGAAGGTTGTCGGAAGGATTTCGAATAAATGCATGAGAACCGCGATTTTTTATCAACCGCAGGAAAAAAAAAAAATTTGTTCGAATCTCGGTTTAATAGATACGCGTTTGATTTCAATGAAATTATTCCTTTTCTTTGACCAAAGTGTTCAAAGATGCACATATACGTCTTTGGGGCATTTATTTTAGAGATCGGTTACAACAATATTGGTGAGGTTAGGGTGGAAATGATACTTTTAGTGCAAAGCTTGGATTATTGCCTAAAAAATGTCTCATTGATGTTTTTCAAAAAAGCATAGTTTAGCTTTAATAGGGTAAGTCAGTAAGTCACTGCGAAAAGCTTGCGCGCAGGATATCTCCAGAATCGCTGGACCGATCTGGATGAAATTTTCCACAAAAATTGCTAAAGTCATCCACTTTGAAACGTCGAATCAGAAACTTGGTCCATTGATTGATTTTTATTATGCACCGATAAAAATCAAAATATCAAGAAACAAATATTTGATCCTCTGCCAATTGGTCAGTTCTCAGTGAAATTCAAAACTGGTTCGACATTTTGATTCGCCGCATTCTTTCAACGTGTGATAAAAATTTCAGCTCAATCGGATAAGTCTGTAATGAGAAATTCTGCGCGCAAGCTTTTCGCAGTGACTCGCTAACTTTCCTGTTACAGCTTTACTGTGCTTATTTGAAAAACGTCAGTGAGGCATTTTTTAGGCAATGATCCAAGCTTCGTACTGAAAGTATCATTTCTACTCCAACCTCACCACTATTTTTGCAAATAGACCTCTATAATAAAGACCTTAAAGACGCATGTGCCTCCTTAATTCGGATGAGACAGGCTACAACGAAATTATTCAAGTTTGACTTCAATAAAATTGTTTAATTTTAGTTCAATAAAATTATTTGAGTTTGACTTCAACTCAAATAGTACATTTTGAGTCAATTTTATTTCTTTCGGTTTTCATCTATCGCTAAACTTTTTGAAAAAAAATTTGCATATTAAAAAATATTAAAATTCAAAGCAAATGTTGATTTTTTTATTTTATTAGAATTTCTACGCCCATGTGTCTAAAAACTTTTTGGTATTTAAACTCGACACTTTTTTTTTTTCAATTTCTCGACTATTTAATATTTTCTTATTTTTGTATTTTCCTTTGTTTTCCCCCCTTTTAAAACTCAAACTGTCATGAAGTTTGAATAAATTAATTTTCTCAAGT